>JAJNNQ010000136.1:52500-652500 GCA_027886175.1 Phylloscopus collybita | reverse complement strand
TCGCTCATGCTTTAGGTTTTTATACAAAGACCAGGGCACCAGGCCTGGGTCTGAGCAAGATGTTCCCCAGGAAGGTGCATGAACACCAGCAACACACAAATCAAGGTGCTGGAGAACACCACACAACCTCCTACCAATGCCTGGCCTGTGAAAAGCCACAAAGATCTCGGCTCTACCAAGCACCCGGAGAAGCAGTTTTGAGTAGATATTTGCCTTGTAAGCTCTGGCCTCTCCAGACACCCAGGCAGCAGGATCCCACATCTCACCTCAATGGAGCCCAGCTGGAGCTCCCTGCACAGCGTGTCCAGCTCCTTCCGACACAGGGCGATGCTCTTTAGCAGACGCTCCTTGAGGCTTTCCTCCTCCTCCACCATCAGGTCCAGGAGACTCTGCAGCACAGGTGTGGTGAGAGGCAGGGTGTGGGAGCAGAGAGCGGGCAGGGCAGTGTGAGGATCACTTCCAGAGACCCACGGCTGGGCCCGAATGAAGCGTGGGCAGCGTGGGGAGCCCAGTAGGACGGGGGTGCACAGGGCAAGGGCAGAGGCACGGTGACAGCCGGGCAGGGACCCCCGGTGCTCGCAGCAGCCCTGGGTGAGCCGCTCCGAGCTGCTCGGGTCCCGGGCAGCAGGTACGCGGCTCAACAGAAGAACCGGTGACCCCCCGCCCCTCACCTTGATGTGCTTTCTAACGGTGTCCGTGCGCTCCAGGCGCTGCTCCTCGGGAATACCGATCTCTTCCCAGATGTCCCGCAGAGTCGCCATGGCCCGGTGCAGGCAGCACACGGCCTCGGCCGCCAGCAGCTCGCTGAGGGCACCGCGGGCCGTCAGCGGCCAAGGACCGGCTCGGGGCCCGAGAGCCTCCCCGGCCACCGCCCGGCCCGCCGGGACCTCCTGCCCCGCTTCCCAGCGCTTCCTCCCAGCCGTGCCCGCAGCCCCGAATGGCGGTTCGCCCCTGTTCCCCCCGGTTCCCGGTCCCCGGTCCCGCACCTTTTCCTCTTGGCTCCGCGCTCCATCGCCGCCGCTCCCACAATTCAAACTCCGCTCCCGGCCGCGCCTCAGTGGCTGCCGCGCCACCACGGCCCCGCCCACAACCGCCACCGCGCCCCGCCCCAAGCAGCCCCCAGCCAATGGTGGTGCGGAGCCTTCCGCGCTTCCAGCCAATCCGGAGCGACGGCGCCGCGGCGTCCTGCGCGGCTAACGGCGCCACCGCGCGACCGCCATTTGACAGCGCGCCGTGACCGCGCACGGGGCCTGCGCGCCCCCGCGCCCCGGGCGGTGCCTGCGCGCCCCCGCGCCCGAGCCACGGCTCCACCGGGCCCGCCCGTCCCGCGGCGCCGGTGTCGGCGGGGTAGCGCTCCCGCCAGCGCCCGCCCTCACAGACAGCCCCAGGCCGGGTCGTTGTCAGCAGAGATGTTTATTGGCAGGCTTTCCCCGGGCCCGCCGCGCCTCAGGCCTTGGCCTCAATCATTGCCTCCATCATGCGGGCACTGTTGGTGATGGCCGTGGTCAGGAAGATGAACTTGCAGCCTGCAGGAAAGGCCGGTCGGTGCCCGCAGTGCTGGGCACTGCCAGCCCCGTCACCGGCACCGCCAGCCCCGTCACCGGCCCTTGTCCCGGGCAGCCGTGCCCCCTGTGCCCCCTCCCCACGGTGCAGCCGGTGCCGGTCCCTGTGCACAGAGCCTGCCTGCCTGCCGGCACCCCCGGGCCCCTGCCTGCTCCCTGCCCTTCCTCCCCAGCCCGCTCCTACCTCTCTCCTTCCCCAGGAAGCGGAGGGCCGCGATTTCCGAGAAGGTGCAGCCCCCCAGGAAGACAGCGAGGACAACACGCTGGGACTCCCAGGCAGGGTTGTCCTCCACTGTGCTGTCTGGATAGGGACGAGTGCTGTGAGACCTGCCAGCTGCCAGCCCGCCGCCCCCAGCACCCCGCACTACCTGAGACACAGAACTCGTTGCCATTGAGCAGTCGCACGACCTCCTCCAGGCCCTGCCAGCCCCGGCGCTCCAGCACCTGAGGGACGGGCAGGCTGTCACCTGGGTGCTGGCACTGCTCAGGAGGCCAGGAGCAGTAGGTGACCACCACCAGGGGCAGAGGGACCCCTGCTGCACTCCCCAGGAGGAGGCAGAGCCTTGAGGGGATGTGCCTGGCTCTCTGCAGCAGCAGAGGAGCTCACCTGCTCGATGATCTTGCAGCTCAGGGGCACATACGCCCCGCCAAACACGTATGCCATGTCCCGAGGCATTTTGAGGTCATACTCGCCGTCCAGCCGAGGGGTCTGCAGTGACAGGGGACACCAAGGGTACAGGACCAGGCTGCTTGGGGCCTCACCCCCCCAGAGGTGAGGAGGGACAGACACTTGGAGCACGGCTCTGTCCCCCCCTCCCGCCCCACCATGCCAGAGCCAGCAGCACAGGGCCTGGGTGGGCTGTGCAGCAGGGGCCAGGGACAGAAGTGTCACCTTGCCAGCACCCTAGGACCTGTACCTCAGGATGGAGGACACAGGGCTGCCTGCCCAGTGCCACTGC
Source organism: Phylloscopus collybita (assembly GCA_027886175.1). Taxonomy (NCBI): domain Eukaryota; kingdom Metazoa; phylum Chordata; class Aves; order Passeriformes; family Phylloscopidae; genus Phylloscopus; species Phylloscopus collybita. The sequence goes on along the minus strand of JAJNNQ010000136.1, from coordinate 649,979 downwards.
TGTGTCTGGAAGGGGCAAGGAAAGCCCCAGAGCTGCGTCACACTCCCAGGGCACAGGGGCAGGGCAGAGTGGGAAGCTGGCAGTGGCCCCCAGCCCCAAGAAGGCTGCAGGCTGCCTGGAACAGCTGCAGCAGCTCTGGCCTGAGCTGTGTCCCCCTGAGGTGCCAGGCCTGCAGCCTGGGCACGGGCACAGGCTAAGCACAGCTCTCTCTCTGTGGGCACTGTGGCCAGCCAGCACCCCTGGAGGACGTACCAACCCCAGCTTCTTGCTTATGGCTCGGAAATTACTCTTCCTGGCCAAAGAATTAAATGCATCTGTGATCTTTCCTGGAAGACATGACAAGGAGAATCATCTTAAGAGGCTGTGTCTGGATCCCAGACGCAGGCTGGCAGCGATGTGCAGAGCTGTGTGCTCTGAGCATGGCCCTGGTGGCTGCCAGCCCTGGTGTCCCCACAGCAGAGCCCACGGGCCTGCCTGCAGCAGCACTGCTGGAGACACGCCTGCTGCTTGCAGCCCACAGCAGCAGCAGCAGCAGCAGCTCCCCTGCCCAGGCTCCAGGGCCGTGGGGCAGCGGGCTGGCTCACCTGCAGCACGGTCTGTCACCAGCTTGCTGACTTTGCTCTCCACGGCTGTCAGGGTGTCCCCCGCTGACTGCTCTGTCAGCAGCCCGATGCGCTTGAGGTTGTGGAAGGTCAGCAGGTGCTCAGGCCCGTAGCTCTGGGATGGGGCAGCCAGGTCAGTGTGCAGCCCCAGCTGCAAGCACGGGGAGCAGGCACGGGTTGCTCAGAGCAAGCACAGGGCAGGGGCAGCTGGAGCCTGGGGCAGCAGGGTCTGTCCTGCAGAGACAGCCTGGGCACGCTGGGGCTCCTGAAGGGCCAGTGGAGGCAGGGCCCATCCCCAGGAGTGCTGCTGCCCGAGGCCTCGTGGCCAGGCCAGAGGGAGGGGAACCCCCGTCCGACACAGCTCTTGCTCTGCAGTGACCCCCTGGGCCCCTCACCTGCAGGTACTGGGTTTTCAGGGAGCGGTAATCCTTGGGGATGAGACCTGTGGGGAGCACCAGGTGAGCTCTGTGCCAGGGCTGGGGCTCGGTGCCACTGCTGTGGCCCAGCTCAGTGGGGCACTCACCATTTTCCGTGATGGACAGGAGGCACATGAGGCGCAGGCTGTCGATGGGGGACACCTGTGGGGAGCAGGGGTTGGCAGGGGTTGGCAGGGGTTGGCAGGGGTGAGCAGGGGCAGGCAGGGGCAGGCAGGGGCAGCAGGGGCAGCTGGGGCAGCTGGGGCAGGCAGCCCCGTGGTCTCACCTGCCGGTCAATGTGCTCTTCGATGAAGCTGGTGCTCTCACGGATGTCAAAGCCCTCCAGCAGTGCTGTGGCAGGGGCACAGGTGCCATCACCCCAGGGCTCTTGCCAGCCCACTGAGCTGGGCTCTGGGCTCAGCTGCCCTCCCAACACCCCAGGGATTGGGCCCCCACCCCACCCCACCACACATTTCCTCTCAGAGAGTGCAGCCTGACCCTACTTAGGATCTTGAGGCACCCCCAAAACAAGGGACTGGGAGGACGGTGGCCACTCAGGGAACATCCAGGCATGAGGCTGCCTGGGCCTGGGGCAAGCGAGGCCATGGGTCAGACTGGGGGGAGGGTAGGCACAGATAGGGCACGGAGCAGCACTCACAGTGTTCAGCCTTGATGGTTTCTTGGAAGTCCTGCTTGGTTTTCTTTTTCATGATAGACTCACAGGCACCAATATCTACAGAGCCAAGAGATGGGGAAGGGCTCTGCAGGCACTGTTAGCACAGCCAACAGCCCCTGCCCTGGGCACATCCAGGGACCCCGACCCCCTGCTCTCCCCCAGGCTCCATCACTTGCAGTACAGCCTCCCTCCCCTCAGGTTCCTACGCAGGCTCAGCAGGCGATGCTCCTGCTTCAGTCCCTTCAGCTCCTGGGACACAAAGTCCTTCATCTGTTTGATGTCCATGCCCTGGCGGCGCTGCGGGAGGGAGGGCAGGGCTGTGGCCTGGCTGTGGGGCACGGTGCCGCAGGCAGCCCCAGGCCAGGCTGGCACTCACGTCGTACTGCGCCTGCAGGTTCCGGGACTTCTGGCTCAGGAAGCCGAAGACGCGGGAGAAGTGCTCGTTCCGAATCTCACTGAACACCTGGGGAGGCACTGCAGCTAGCAGGGCCCAGCCAGCTGCAGCCCTGGAGACACAGAGCCCCCAGCACGCTGGCACTGCCACCCCCAGCCACCAAGGCCTGGCTGGCAGCACAGCAGCCCTGGGGGTGCATCCCGGGGAGCCTCCACCCCACCCCCTGAGGATGCTCCTCAGGGGTCAGCCTCGATGAACAGCACCCGGGCTCAGCTCCTCCCCAGCTTAGTGGAAACACTCTTCCTAGGAACTAGTACTGTCTAACTAACTCCTGTTTTTTAATGAACAGCCTGGGAAATTTATTTTTGTAACCTGAATAAAAACCCAAGAGGAGTAATATTTTCGTTTCATTTCAATTCCACAGTTAAATACCAACCTGAATTGTGGCCAGGATGGAAAATTACTATGAACCTTGTGACTCAACAGGGGGATCTTCTGCATTCCTTTCTATCCTTTTGATTACCCACTCATTCCCCACCTCCACCTCCACATAGATATTTTTGCGTTAATTTTGGTTTGGATTGATTGATTTTTTTTTTCTTTTCATCTGTGTGCTTTAACCACTTAGAACTTTGGCAACAAATTTTGCCATGTTGCAGCTTTTATATTAAACCCATTTTTGCAGATACCTTTGCTGGTGATTCCTTTAGTGACCTTAAAACGCTCATTTGTGACACAGCCCTGCATGCAGGAACTCTGACAGGTTCACAAGTGGAGCTGCACCTGCACACCAAGTTTCTCTGGTCTCTGTGCCTGAACCCATGCTCCGGGGGGCCAGCAGCCCCCAGCCACTCCTGCTCAAGCTTAGGGGAGGGAATGATCCACCCTGCCTTGTCCCACCAAGGGGACTCCCCCGAGGCTTGTGAGGACTCACTTTGTCCTGGGAATTGAGCAGCACCTTAATACTCTTGTCAGAAGAGGTGACATCTGGCCCAAAATCCACACTGCCTGCAGGGAAAAGTGAAGAGCTGCTTTGTCCCAGACGTAGCAACATTCTCACATGCACGAGCCTTGATGTAAGAGGCAGCAGAGACAGGGGATGCCAGCCCACTCTTGTAGCCCTGGTTCATGCCTGTGATGTTTGGGTTTCTCTGAAACTCTTTCCCAGACACTGTTCTGTCAACAAGAGACAGTTCTCCTGACTGTAACCTATGTTTACTTTTCTTTCCCTAGAAGGGACTTCTTGATGTCCCCCTGACTTGACCTCTGTACTTGAAGAAGTTTGTCTTTCTTCCACCCCTTGGGTGGATCTTTGTAAAATAGCATAAAGGGAAGAAATTCCCAGGTAACAAAGATTGGAGACATTGTCAGCCTTCTGACCTCAGAGTCCGTGTCGCTGTGATCTTGAACAGCGTCACAGTCTCTTGGTCAAAGTGAGGAATGTCCTTGTGGATGAGCTCCAGGAACACCCCACATTGGGACTGTCTCTCTGGGAACAGCACCGTGCCTGACAACGCCAGGCACAAACCCTGCAGATGCTGGGCGGTGAGGGCAGAGCCCCAGGGTGAGGGCAGAGCTCTGTTCTGCCCCACGGTGAGTGCAGAGCCCCATGGTGAGTGCAGAGCCCCAGGGTGAGTGCAGAGCCCTGTTCTGCCCCAGGGTGAGTGCAGAGCCCTGTTCTGCCCCACGGTGAGTGCACAGCCCCATGGTGAGTGCAGAGCTCTGTTCTGCCCCACAGTGAGTGCAGAGCCCCAGGGTGAGTGCAGAGCTCTGTTCTGCCCCACAGTGAGTGCAGAGCCCCATGGTGAGTGCAGAGCCCCAGGGTGAGTGCAGAGCCCTGTTCTGCCCCAGGGTGAGTGCAGAGCCCTGTTCTGCCCCACGGTGAGTGCAGAGCCCCAGGGTGAGTGCAGAGCCCCAGGGTGAGTGCAGAGCCCCATTCTGCCCCAGGGTGAGTGCAGAGCCCCGTGCTGCCCTGTGCCCTTCCCAAGTCACCTACCACACTTGATGCGGAAGGTGTCATCCACGAGCCCCTCGTAGACCACTTGGGAGCAGAGTGCTGTCACGTAGTCCACGTCTGCAAGGAGAGCAGGAGCCAGGCTGCCCTCTGGCTCCTCCTGCCACCCCACACAGGCTTCCCCTTCCCCTCTGGACCTGATGCCCAAACCACAGCCTCCCGGGCGCTGCCCTTGCCTCAGCCCACCTCTGTCCACGAGGAAGACGTGTCCAATCTCAGGCTTCCTGCCCTGGCCCTCACCCTCGCTCTCCTCCTCCAAGTCCCGCCACAGCTCGTAGCTCATCTGTGAGGGGCAGAGGGTGCCAGGCTGGGGGAGCAGCCCCAGGCTCCCACCGAGGGCCCTGGCACACACTGACAGGGGCTGACAACCAAGGCCAGGCACAAATGCTCCCCACTCGGGGCACGGGGGGCTCCACCACACCCCAGTGAGCAGCAGCTGCCCCTCTGCTGCCCACCTTAGCATATGGGGCACCCCAAAAACCTGCCCAGGACGAGGCATAGCGCAGTGACACCTCTGTGGTGACGTGCTGCCATGTGGCTGATGGGGTCCACGGCCCTGCAAGCTGCACCCCTGCTGGGGCCCCGAGGGACTCCTGGAGCCAGGCACACCTTAGCACAGCGGCCGATGCCGTAGGTCCTCCCAAAAGGGCCATAGAGGGAGTTCAGCAGCTGCAGGGCTCTGGCAATAGGGTTGATCCAGCGGTGATCTCCCTCCTGCAGGATGAGGGAGGGAGTGTGGGCAGCTGGGGAGGAACCTGGGCACGGAGCTGGGAGCCTCATCCCAGGAACACAACTTCAGGGATGTCCTGAAGCTGCTCGGCCAGGGGCAGAGGGGCCAGCCCAGGGCCGAGTCACCACTCCCCAGTAAAAGCTGCCCCTGGGGAGCAGACGGGGCCCCTGGTGCAGACTGAGGGGCTGAGCAGGACGCCACACACCTCCTCTCTGAACAGCACCTTGTCCCCAGCCCCAGTGAGGCACAGGGGACAGGATGGTGCTGTCACCCCACCACAGCGTCCCACTGACCAGAAAGTAGTCGCGGAAGAACTCGGGCAGCTCCATGCTGATGATATCCTCATCCAGGGGCAGCAGGTAGAAGGACCATTCATCGCAGGTGACATCTGTGTTTGGACAGGGATAGGGCACAGCTCTGCAGCCCTGGGCAGCAAGAGCCCCAAGAATGACAGCAGCCCCAAAACAGGGCCTGTGGAGCTTCAGACAGGATGGGTGGCAGGACCCTGCCTCCTCTCCTCAGGCAGAAGAGAGGGGATGATGCTGTGTGGGCACACATCTGCCTGCAGGCTGGCAGCCAGCCTCAAGAGAACCTGTGTTCCCTGCCCACACAGGGATCCCAGTACTGGGATTTAACTGGGATCCTGCGGTCTCAGCTACCCCGAGCCAGCACTGCAGCCCCACTCACCACCAAAGACCCCTTCTTCCTCCAGCACCATCTCACAAGCATAGAACTGGAAGGGAAGGGGAGACCCTCAGGGCCGGGCAGGCTCTGAGCAGGAAAAGCTCTGGAAGGGCCCAGTGCCTTCCCAGGTGTCACAACACTTGGGTTTAGTTAAACATTTCTGGGTTAGAAACAAACACTTTTTGGTGCCTGTAGAAGGGGTGGAGGGTGCAAAGGCTGGGCAGGCACACAGAGTGACAGGGGAACGGGCAGCACCGTGGGTCCCACTGACCTTCTGGGGGCTGAAGATGATTTTGTACTTCCTGCTCCTCCCTGACATCTTGTCAGCGTTGACAATATCTGTGGACACCCCACACAGCCCCTGCAAAGCTGCCCACGCAGCCAGGCACAGCTCCCCTCGGCTCCCAGAGCCCGATGGCCCCGGGCACGAGGGAAGCCCCGGGAGCAGGGCTGGCCGAGAGCCCCTCAGGGCTGGGCACGGCACAGCAGCGGCCCCAGCTCACCGCACTCACCGGCGATGAACCTCATGGTCCTGACCCGCGGCCGCACCAGGAAGCAGAACCTGCATCACAGAGCGGAGCGCGGGGCTGCCGGTACCGTCCGTGCCCCGGGAACCCCCCTCCCGGAGCTCTGCCCGGGCACGGCAGAGCCGCCTCCCGGGCAGGACAGCAGCCCCGGCGCGGGGCACTCACTGGTCGCTGGCGCCGGGGGCCGGCCGGCTCTCCACCTTGTACAGCTTGTCCACGTCGTGCTGCTGCGGGGACAGGGCGCGGGTTGGGCCGGCCCGAGGGCAGGGAGGGCAGGGCAGGGCAGGGCAGGGAGGGCAGGGCAGGGCAGGGAGGGCAGGGAGGGCAGGGCAGGGCAGGGCAGGCAGGGCAGGGCAGGGCAGGGAGGGCAGGGCAGGGCAGGGAGGGCAGGGCAGGGCAGGGCAGGGCAGGGCAGGGAGGGCAGTGCAGGGCAGGGCAGGGCAGGGAGGGCAGGGCAGGGCAGAGCAGGGCAGGGCAGGGCAGGGCAGGGCAGGGCAGGGCAGGGAGGGCAGGGCAGGGCAGGGCGGGGCTGGGCAGGGGAGGGCAGGGCAGGGAGGGCAGGGCAGGGCAGAGCAGGGCAGGGCAGGGCAGGGAGGGCAGGGAGGGCAGAGCAGGGCAGGGCAGGGAGGGCAGGGAGGGCAGGGCAGGGAGGGCAGGGCAGGGCAGGGCAGGGCAGGGCAGGGCAGGGCAGGGCGGGGCAGGGCAGGGAGGGCAGGGCAGGGCAGGGAGGGCAGGCAGTGCAGGGCAGGGCAGGCAGTGCAGGGCAGGCAGGGCAGGGCAGGGCAGGCAGGGCAGGGCAGGGAGGGCAGGGCAGGGCAGGGCAGGGAGGGCAGTGCAGGGCAGGGCAGGGCAGGGCTGGGCAGGGCTGGGCAGGGCAGGCAGTGCAGGGCAGGGCAGGGCAGTGCAGGGCAGGGCAGGGAGGGCAGGGCAGGGCAGGGCAGTGCAGGGCAGGGCAGGGAGGGCAGGGCAGGGCGGGCAGGGCAGGGCAGGGCAGGGCAGGGCAGGGCAGGGCGGCCCGAGCGGACCCCGCGGTACCTTCAGGATGGAGACGTTGGCGATGCGGTCCAGGGGGCTCATCAGGTCGGCCTCGATGAACAGGTCCTTCTTCCCGGGGAGCTGCGGGCAGGCGGGCATGGGCCGGCACCCGGCGGCTGCCCCGTGCCCAGCCCCTCCCGCGCCCCCCGACTACCGACCCCCAAGCCCAAGGCCGGTACCGACCCCGCCGGCTCCCTACGCCCGCCCCTGTGCGGGATCCCGGCCCCGGGTGGCCCCCGGACCTGCTCCAGCAGGTAGACGAGCTGGTCTCGCGCCAGCCGCTTCAGGATCTCGAAGTCCGGCGGCTCGGGCGCGTCTCGCCGCCCGGCGAGCGCCATGGCGGGGGCCGGGTCGGCACCGGGAACGCCCGAGCGCGGGCGCGGCGCGGCCGGAACCCCGCGGCGGCGGAAGCGCGCGATACCATGGTGACGCAGGGACGCCGAGCTCTGCGCACGTTTATTGGCTGAGGCGGCCGCGGCCCCCGGTCACGTGGCCACGCCGCGCTCCTCGAACAGGCGCTGCAGCGCCCCCTCCAGGACCGCGCTGGTCCCGCGCAGCCCCGACACCACGCGCGCCGCCCACCGGAAGTACTCCTGCACGCGCTCCGCCGACCACCCTGCGGGAACACGCGTGACGCCACTTCCGGCCCCGCCACACCGGCAGCGGCCCCGCCCACCCCCGGCCCCCCCGCCCCCCGCGGCCCCGGGGCTCCTCCGTGCCCGGCACCGCCACCAGCGATAGCCGTGCTGTGCCTGCCGCCAGCCGGGCTGCCCCGTCCCCGCGGTGCCGCTGCCGCCGGCGCGGGCGGTACCTTGCGGGGCACAGCGGTTCAGGTCCCGCAGGTTGTGCAGCTTGTCCGCCAGTTTGACCAGCTTGGCCCGGCGGCTGCAGCCGGGAGCGTGCTCGATCTGCAGCCGCTTCCGCTCCATCTTGGGCAAGCTCTTGTCGTCCGTCACCTCCTCCACCACGCGCCGCACCTCCGCACCGAAACGCTCCTCGATCTCGGAGAACGTGGTGTCCGTGTCCTCCACGGTGTCGTGCAGGAGGGCGGCCTGCGGCGAGGAGGGGCCGAGGGGGCTGCAGGGCTCCGGGCAACGGGGGGCAGGGAGGGCCGGGCAGGGAGGGCAGGACAGGGAGGGGAGGGGAGGGCAGGACAGTGCAGGGCACGGCAGGGCAGGGCAGGGAGGGCAGAACAGGGCAGGGAGGGCAGGGAGGGCAGGACAGGAAAGGACAGCGCGTTACCTGCAGCACCACTATGTCTGTCACGCCGGCCTCATGTGCCAGGATCGTGGCGACGCCTGCAGCGGGAACAGAAAGGTGGCAGGAGGCACCGGGGAACAGGCAGCTCCGGGCCAGGACAGCGGCTCCCGCAGGTGACACGGGGGCTGCGCTGCACGGTGGGCAGTGAAGTTTCCCCGAGATCACCCTTGGGCAGGGGAACCCCACGGGCACATCCTGCACGGTGAATCCTTTGGCTGGGCAGGCAGGAAGGTCCCAGGGGCTGTCACTGCCCCCAAGGTGGGTGCTGTCCCCCGGCCTGGCAGGTGCGATGGTGGCACAGGGGCCCCGCAGCAACTCCCGTGGGCCCCATCCACAGCAGGACAAGTGTGGTGGCAGCCACAGCAGGACAAGTGTGGTGGCAGCCACACGCAGACACAGCGCTGGGGCAGGGGCCAGGGGCCAGGGCTGCAGTGCTTCGGGAGCTCTGCCCCCATCGGGCTGAAGGACATGACATATGGGAAAAGGGACACGGGTCTCTCCGGGGACCGGGTGAGGGGCTCCCAGGGCTTGGGAGCGCTCCCGGGGGTGAGCGGTGCTCTGGGAGAGAGGGGCCGCGAGGGTCTCCGGGGAGTGGAGGCGGTCCCGGGGGGTTTCCGCACCGATGGGGTGGTTGATGTAGGGGGTGCCCTCGGGATCCTTCCGCCGCTGGTCCTTGTGTTTCCTGGCTGCAAAGTCCACCGCCTCCAGCAGCCGCGCCATCTCGAAGCCCATCCCCGCCGCCGCGGAGCCCAAGGTCGGCGCCTCGGAGCTCATCCCCGCGGCCTCGGAGCTCATCCCCGCGGCTGCGGAGCTCATCCCCGCGGCTGCGGAGCCCATCCCCGCGGCCTCGGAGCCCATCCCCGCGGCCTCGGAGCCCATCCCCGCCGCCGCGGAGCCCAAGGTCGGCGCCTCGGAGCTCATCCCCGCGGCTGCGGAGCCCGCGCCCGGCGCGACGGAAGCGGCACAGAGAGGCGGAGGCGGGTCCCAACTCCGTTTATTGCGCGCTGGGCCCCGGCCCGCCCCAGCCCCGCGGCAGCCGGTACAGCAGCGTCCCGTCGGGGGCGCGCACCTCGCGCCCGTGCCCCGCTCCCCGTCCCGGCGGTGCCGCGGCGGCGGCGCTCAGCGCCCGCTGGTCCTGCCGCAGGCGGCGGCGCGGTGAGGGGCAGCCGCGGCTCCGCAGCACCCGCCGCACCACCTCGGTGCTGACACCAAAGCCCTGGGCCAGGCGCTCCAGCGGCCACTCCTCGGGCAGCTCCCGCCGCAGGAACCTGCGGGCACGGGCACGGTCACCGGGGCGGCCACCGGGAGGGGAGCGGCGCGGCGCGGCCCGCCCGGCCCCGCGCTCACCGCAGCTGCTCCATCGCCTGCCAGGTCAGGGTGCGATCGGGGGCTCCGCGGCCCTCGCCCAGCTCCCGCCGCAGCCGCTCCATCCGCGCCGCCGCCCGCCGCCGCCGCGCCCTGCGGGGAACACGCGTGAGCGCCCGGCCCGGCGCAGCCCCGACCGCCGGCCGACCGCTCCGCACCTCTCCGCCTCCTCCAGCGCCGGGTCCGGCGGCTCCGGGTCCCCGGGCCAGGCCGCCGCCGCCCGGCGCGGGGCCCGGGCCAGCAGCGGCACCGCCCGCAGGCCGCGCCGGAGCAGCAGCGCCATGGCCGGGGACGGGCTCGGGAACGGGCGGGGCCGGCGGCGGGAGCGGCCCCCGCGGGCACGGCCAGCTTCCGACGGGTCCAGAGCCACAGAGGTGGCCTGTGGAGGGCTCATTGCAGGCGCTTGTGGGTCACAGACAGGAGCGCAGCGGGCAGGGCACGGACGGGGGCACGAGCACCAGTCTCCGGTCCCGGCAGAGGTGAAGCTGGCGAGGGTGAGTGGCCGGAGCCAAGCTGGGCCGAGGCTCTGGCCACGGGGCTCAACAGCCGACCCCAGCGTTGATGGAGGTAGCCAGCCTATCTAGCAAGTCCTGATTCTCGTGCAGGCACACATGGGAGGAAGGCTGAGCCCTCGGCCATGTTACCTGTGCTTTTCATGCGGTGAATGTGTGAGGCCCTGGCATGGGGCAAGGTGCTGGCGTGGTGTGACATACTGGCATGGCAAGGCTCTGCCGTGGTATGAGGCATGTGTGTGCTGCATGGGAACGGCAGTGGCGTTGGGAAGCTCCTGGACCACAGCATAGCTGAAGATGCCATCACCTGTGGCCTGCCCTGGGCTGGCTGGGGAAGTCGGGGGACAGCTGCCTTCATCAGAGGATGACACACTATCAGCATCACCTGGAACAGCACAGAGAGATGTGGGTTTGTGCAGAGCCAGCAGCTCTGCAGGTCAGCAGCCCTCACTGCCCTTCCCCGTGGTGCTTGGTCCTGGTCCTCCTCTGCCCCTGCTCCCCTGGTCCTAAGGCTGCAAAAGTGGATGAAGCCAATGCTGGGGAGCCAGGCAGGGCTGGGCGAGGATGGAGGGTGAGAGCACGGGCAGGGAGCAGTGGGCAGGGAGCAGTGGTGGGAAGGAGGCCTGGGAAGAGACTGGGGGCTGTGCTGTGCCATCATGTCCCCTCTGTCCCCAGGAGCTAATGCACACCTTTGACTTTCCTGGCTTCTCACACTCCCCCCATGCCTGCACATCAACCCTTGATCCTGGAAAACCACCCATGGTTCTTCCCTGACCCTGCAAATGGGATGCTCCAAGCCTCAGACAGAGACTTCTAGTGGTTACCAGTGCCCCAAGCATAGCACGGTGACCCATTTGCAGTGTCCCAGCATCCCTGAGACCTCCATCGAGCCCACCCATTCCTCCCACCCTGGCAAGGCCAGGAGCATCCCCGGGAAGGTGATGTGTACTTACAGCCTTCAGCCTGGGTTCTGGGGCCAGGGAGCTGCTGGTCTCTGAGCTGCAGGCCCTTGGTGTGGTCACAGGGCTGGCTGAGCGCTGGCCCCGCTGGCTGGCCCTGTGCTGCCCCGCCCGGCGCCCGCGGGCTCTCGTGCCGCACGTGGTACGGGACACTGCGGCCTCGGATGCACAGGGGCTGCATGCTCTTGGGGTCTGGGCCTGGGATGTGCCGCAGCAGGGCCTGCGCTCTCCTCTGTATAATCGTGTGTCCCAAGGGCTGAGCTGGGCCTCCCAGGAATGAGATGAGCATCATTAAATCGCGGGCGTTGTGGTCCCTGATGACATCCCAGGGGAACTGCAGCTGGAAGGAGGGAAGGGAAATGGTCATGGCTTACTTCTGTAGGCCTTGGCAGGAGATGGGACGGAAAAGTCTTCTCTGGTCACACCTAGGTGCTCACTAAAGCATCAGCCTGCACTTTGTCCTCAGGTACGTCCCCACCACCATTCCTCACATCATCCTGAAGGCACAGCAGCTGATCTGCCTGCAGCAGGCCCCTATCCTGCCCCACCAGAGATGCTCAGTGCCCCATTCACTTCTGTGTGGGGTGGCTCTGGGCAATGCCATTACCTGGCTTGGGTGGGCACATGATTCCTGAGTGTCAGCTGTGTGGAGCAGCCGGGAGAGCTGCTCGGTGATGCCCAGGTCTCGGATCAGCTTCTCACGCTGCCGCAGAGCATTCACTCTCTTCTTCTCTTCGTGTTCCACAATGTCCTGGGGCTCCATGGAGTTGTACTGCACATGCTGCAGAGAAACACCTGAGCTATAGCAAAGCTGAAGCTGGGATAACAGCTGGGGGTGGGACAAAGCCATGAGCTGCTCCAACCCTGGGGACAGTTACAGTCTCAGGGTGGGACAGAGATCCCAGCGAGAGCCAAAGTGGAAAGGCACAGCACTGGTGCTTGCAAGTACTGCCAACACAAGTTGTTGACTGAACATCATTCAGGGAGACAAATCTGGAATTTCTGCTCCATGGGTTCACCAATGGCTTCCAGAGCCATGTCACTGGCTTGGAGAACCCAGAGACAATGCTGACACTGAGGTACCTTTCTATCCCATGCCTTGGTGCTTTTGTGGCTGAGGTGGGTTGTAGAAGCCTTGCTCTTATTCTGGACCTTCTCTGTTTTCTTCTTCCTGGTGGTAGCTTCCAGCTTTTCATTTTTCAGGCGCATCACCTCTAGCAGATGCCTGCCACAGAACAGCAGAGTCACTCACTGGCTCAGAGCCACAATGGCTGCAACCTGAGGACATTTACTGCAGGCCAAAGTTCTGTATGAGCAGCCCATAATAGAAGTGTGCCAAGAGATGGGATGGGATGCTTGTAGAGGGACTTTTAAAAAGAGAAATGCCCTTGGATTAGGCTATGCCTGCCAAAAGGGAGGGGGCCATTTGGGAAATAGTGTCTCCAAGGTCCAAAAGTCAATGGAGTACTGCCCTTGCCTCTCTGGAGTCCATCTGAAAGCAGCCAGTTTGCTGTGGTGCCACAGCACGTGTAGGCTCCTTCCTTTCCCATCCCACTCTCCCGGCTTTCTTACACCTGCCAAGCAGCAGAGCTGCCCCCCCAGGAGGGATCAGGAGCAAGTGCTCTCCATGCCACCTGTGAGAAGTGGGTTTCCACAGGAGCTGCATACCTGGCATACTCTTCTCGTGCCTTGGAGGATATTGTTTCCTGGAAGAGGGACCTGCTCTGCTGGAAGAATGGCTCGTACTTCTCTGTCCCAGGAGCCGGGTAGATGCGTCGGAACCCCCCCAGGTGCTCATTCTCATAGGTTTCAGCCTGTGCCAGCCAGGCAGCCTGGCTGCTCTCCTGCTCCCTGCGCCTGCAGCACGAGAGAGGACAGGGCCTGTGGAGGGAGGCTCTGGGACAGGCAGAGTGCAGGGCTGACATGCTCAGCACATCCCAGGATTATCCAAAGAGCAGCTGGAGAGAGCCATGCCCTGCCTGCAAGGCAGCAGGCTCACTGAACACAGGCCAGTGAAAGGACATGCAGACAGAGGAAGGGGAAACCCTCAGCCCTGGAAAGGACCCCTGCCCTGGAGAAGGGCCCATGCCCAGGCTACCCCCAGTTCCTGAGGCAGGGCTGTGGTTCCTCATGTCAGCATCCCTGCCAGCCCAGGATGCTGGCACTGCCCATCCCCAGCAAAAGAGGTGCCAAGCAGGTGCAGCTTGGGGAGAGCTCTGCCAGGGCCCAGAGCACAAGGTGTCACAGATCTCCTGGCAGCCAGAGAGGAGCCCTGCCTCTTCCTTGCAGGATGCAGCTGGCTTGGGAAAGTTCAGAGGCTGCACAATGCCATGGGCTCTGGGAGCTTCCAGCAGCCAGCCCTGATGTTACTGTGCTCTGTCATGCCCTGTCTTTGCACACTGGGGACCTGCAGCACTGTGGGGGAACAGCAATACCTGGACTCACGGGGAGTCTGGTTGGGCTGGAGGAGCCGTTCCTTTACCCGCCGCTTGTCCTCCTCCAGCACCTTCTTTCTGTCACAGGCGTGCACATTGATCAGGTTGAAGGTGTCACACAGGAGGGCATCCTTCACCTCATGGTCTAGCTGAGAATCCGTGTTGAAGCTGGGAGAGTGGTTCACCTGCCAAGACAAGCAGGTAACCTAACCTGGTAGCCCAGCTGCCAGCCCATAGCCCAGCCACAGCCCACACTGCCCAGGGATGCTCTTCTCTGTGTCAGAGACAGGAAGCAGGAAGGCACACACAGTACTCTCTCCTGCCCACTTGGGCCACAGGTCACCTGGATCCCACCCCAGAGGGTGCAGGCAGGGGGCAGCTGTCACAAATTCAGGGTGCTCACAGGACAAGGGGTCTGAAGGTTTGGGAAAGTCCCTGTTGTTAGATGGTGTGCAGGAAGCGGGTTCTCTTGGATCCTGCCCACAGCAGGTTTGTTTGGCTTCACAGCCAGGTTAATTTTGCAAGCAAGGTGGCCCTTTTGAATCAAACCAGCCCTGTTCATCCCAACCCCCCTGTCCTAGTCACCCAGCTCTGAGATCTCCACTGCTTCCTCACCTCCAGCAGCCATGGCTTCAGCCTTCTGTCCAGCAAAATGTCAAAGCCTAGGATTTCAAAGCAGGCACAGCCAGTGGTGCGGTTGGAGAAGCAGCTCTGGTAATGGTGTTTCAGCACAGGGTGAGCTGAAATCAGTGTCTTTATAACAATGTCATCAATATCTGCCCAAAGCTTTGATGTGTCATAGCTGTGCTCTGCCATCCAGGCATTCAGGGTGGACAGCTTCCTGTGTGGGGAACAGGAGGTGGCAGGGGCTCAGCTGTGTCACCTCAGGAAAGCTGAGGTAAACCAGTGTCCCCAGGCAGTGTTCTTGCAGTGCTCGGACATGCCAGTACCTCTTGCTGCCCACTGTGTCGTCCGTGACGAAGTTCTCATTGCGTTTGTTGATTGCATAATTGGTCAGGTGCATGCAGATGTCACCCTGGCAGGGAACCACAAGAGATGTTTGTTCACTCTGAACCACTGGGCGAGAACAGGAACAGCCCCACCAGATACTCCCATGTTCTCTTCTGCCTGAAGCACAGGCAGAGTAGCAATGGTGTGGAATTGGGCACACTTATCTGGGCTAGAAGCAGAACATGCTGCCCAGAGACACTAGGGGGGCTTCACTCTGCAGGTTTTCAAAACCTGATAGGGTGAGACCCTGAGAAACCAGATATAAATTTATTGTTGACCAAGTTCTGAACATGAGCTTGGAGACCTTCCAAGGTTCCATCCAAGCAAACAATTCCATGATTCTGTGATGATGCCAGTAAACAGCCCAAATGTGGGGCCTTGGGGTAGATCTACTATCCCTCCTGAAATACCTCCTGTCAGGAGGAGGAAGGGGTATAGAGGAAGAACAGAAAAGCATCAAGCTGGGACTCCTGCAACCCCCAATATCTGCCTTTTCAAGGCCTGGAATGCCCCCAGGACAAGGTAAGGACTGACACCTACAGATACTATATGAGTTTTTTTGAAACTTCCTTTTTACCAGGTTTCTCGTGCTGTGATCGATGTACCTCATGGTGGCAAACCGGGCCAGGCCCTCCTTGTAGAGAAAAATCCTCAGTGGGTCACAGGATGTGACCAGCACGTAGATGCGCATGTCAAACTTGAAGCCATCGATGAGGAAGGGCTGTGAGGAAAGAGGAGGAGCAGGGCTGAGGTGAAGAACTGCTCCATCTGTGCTGCTCAGCAGAGGGGCAAGCCTTGTCTGTGCCCCGATGGCCGCAGCCACACCAACACCTCCAGCAGACCTGAGGAGACCTGGGGAGCGTGGGGGCTGCTGGCAGAGTGAGGAGGCTGGAATCCTACCCCAGTGTTCCAGGACTGCCCCAGTACCTCAGAGATGTACTGCTGGCAGATCATGCGCTCCCCGTGCTTGATCTCGTCCGGGTGGTGGGTGATGAAGATCCCTCTTCCTTGGCAGCTGTTATCGGGCTTGCAGATGAATGTTCTTGTTTTCCTCATGGATGTGTAGTAGGTGTGGAAATCTCCATAGCTGTGCAAGGAAGGGGTGACTATCACCAGCTGCAAAGAGCATCCCTCTGAACTCTCTCCTAACAGCTGAGTACTGAAACCATGGTGCTGCAGGCCAGCACACACTGAACTTCTGCAGGGGATGAACTGAACCCCCATTCCTAATCTACAGGAGTCACAAATTGGTCCCTGCGTGACCTGACCCAGCTCTCCACTTCCCACCTTTTCCTTGCACACATCTCCATCTGTGTTGGGAGGTCTGCAGAAGAGGTCACACGGTGTGTGCCACAGCAGGTTCAGGTTTGGGCTCTGGTGCCCAGGCAGAGCAGGCGAGCAGCCTCCCCCTCCCTGTGCCACCCTGTCCCGTGCCACTCACTCGGCTGGCAGGCACCACGTGCGGGGGAAGATGTTGTACTCCTTGGGGAAGAGGCGGAGCATGCGGTTCAGGTTGCGAGCCAGCAGGTCCTTGCGGCACAGCTCGATCATGCCTGGGAAGTGGTTGATTTTCTGAAAGTGGGGCAGAAAAACCCAGATCAGTGGAGGCCCTGAGGGGATGGATTCTCCTGGCCCCGAGGAGAGTCTGTGCATGGAGAACAGTAGCGAGAGGGAAGCCAGGCCTGTGGCTGCCTTGAACTCCTGCTGCGGGGTGAGACTTGCTACAGCTGCTTTATCTGAGCTTCACTGTGATTTATCTGCCCATTCCATCTTAGCCCTGGAGCAGGGTAAGAGCCGTTTATCATCAACAACTGTTTATTTCACAGCACATCAAAGGGCTCTAAGACTCCTGCTCCCACCACAGCTGATGAATGCTGCTGGTGACACCAGCCAAGGTCATGGCACAAGCAAAGGCATCTGACCCTGCGCCCTGGAGCCGAGGCACAGATGGCACAGGGCACTGCTTTGGGTGCTTCTGTTGCACTCTGCCACATGCTGACAGCCTTGTGCCACCCTCCCCCCTGAGCAGTGCCGGCTGGGCAGCTGGTTTGTTTACCTGGAAGCGCTTCATTTCCATGAGGCGGTCCAAAGTGACCGTGCTGTCCGTCCAGAACACCGTCCACTCCTCGTTTTCTCCTGCTTCCTTCAGCCCGCAGTGCTGCGCCGCCCGCCGCACTGTGCCAAGGCAAGCAGTGACAGGGGAGACGTGTACAGGGATTGATAAACCCCAGAATAACCAGGGGTGGAATGTGAAACCAATCTCTGCCTGAGGAGCCACATACAGGGGCTGACCCCCTCCAAAATATCACGGGGTGGAGTATGCTGCTCTCCAGCTGCACTTCCCCTCTCAGAGGTATAAGGTATGACCCCTTGGAAGGTGTCAGGAACACCAGTTTTATCTGGCCAACCCCCAAGCCTCTGGCTGCAAGTGTTCTGGGAGCTCTTAACTCTCTAATTCCACTTGTCTTGAGGTGCCAAGGCCCCTCAACAGCAAGGTTGAACTTCCCATAGATCTTACACTTCACAGGCAGATACAAGTCTTGCGAAGGTGTGAATTTAATCTCCCAACTCAAAGGGCTTTTAGCAGCAGAACACAGCTCAGCAGGAAAAAGTGTCTGCTGGGATGGTTCATGCTAGTGCCAAGTATGAATCTGGGGAGGTGATGGGGATCCACGCACACCAAGATCCCTTAGCAAAGTAGATTAATAACCCCCCTCAAGAGCCAGGAGTTTATTCTAGCAAGATACAGCTTGTGGGAGGAAAGAGGAGTGGAACCTTAAACTGTTGACAACCCTCAGGTTCTGTCTCCAAGCTCAGGTACTCCCTTGCACTGTACCTGATGGAACCCCTCCTGCCGATTATAGCAGAAGTGTGGGGCATGTTGAGGGCTTGTGCTGCTGTTGCACATTTTAAATCAGGAGAAATCTCAATCCAAAGTGTGACAAACTCCTCATTAACACAGGGGCCCTGTGCCAGTCACTGGCAGCAGTAAATAAACCAGCGGGACCTGGGAGCCAGCACGGCTCCTGGCTGGGCAGGCACCTGGAGAGGCTGTGGGCTGGAAGCCTGCAGGGAGTCCTGGCCCTCTGACTTACCACTCTCGTACTTGCAGCCGCTCAGGTTGATGGAGGGGACACTGGAATAGAGAGGAGATGAGAGCAGCTCAGCGAGGCACCGGGCAGAGGACAGAATGGGAACACAGCCCCTATCCCCCATTCACACAGCGGGCAACTCCGACCGAGCCAGCTCCGCTTCGGTACAGCCCTAAGGAGACGGGCAGGCCGGTCCTGGGCACGGAGCCGTGCCCGGCTGTGTCACACAGGGGATCGCTGGGGACACTCCAAGGGAACACTATTTATTTTGGGTCAGCGGGACCCCGGACCGGCTCCCGGGAGCTGGGGAGCGCCGGGCACCGGCTGGGCACTGTCCCACGGGGAGCAGCGGAGCCGGGGCACGGCTGGGCTGGGGCCGGGACCGAGCGCGAGTGAGGCAGCGGGAGGCGCCTCCGGGAGCGGCTGGACCGGCTCCAGCCGGACACTGCCGGGGGGCTGTGGCCCCGCACTCGCCTGCGCTTTCTCCGCGGCTCGGGTCCGGCGGGGGCAGGGGGACGGTCCGGGGGGGCCGCGGCGACGGCCGCCTTCTCGCCCGGAGGGGTTCCCGGGGATGGGCCCGGGCCCATGTTCCCCTCGCCGCCGCCGCCCGCCGCCGCCGCCATCGCACCGCGCCTGGGTCCGCCGCGTTGCCATGGCGACCGCACCATAGAGACGCGGGCACAGCGGGCAGAGCGGCCCCACGCGGTCACGTGACAGTCACATCCGCGTCCTCCACCCACAGCGGCCCCTGCCGGTCCCGTCAGCTCAGTCCTCCAGCCGCTGCCCGTGCCATCGGCTCGGTTCTCCAGCCGCTGCCCGTGCCCACGGCTCGGTTCTCCAGCCGCTGCCCGTGCCATCGGCTCGGTTCTCCAGCCGCTGCCCGTGCCATCGGCTCGGTT
This sequence comes from Phylloscopus collybita, assembly GCA_027886175.1. Classification (NCBI taxonomy): domain Eukaryota; kingdom Metazoa; phylum Chordata; class Aves; order Passeriformes; family Phylloscopidae; genus Phylloscopus; species Phylloscopus collybita. Next base: position 631,368 of record JAJNNQ010000136.1, on the reverse strand, counting down.
CTCCAGCCGCTGCCCGTGCCCACGGCTCGGTTCTCCAGCCGCTGCCCGTGCCCACGGCTCGGTTCTCCAGCCGCTGCCCGTGCCATCGGCTCGGTTCTCCAGCAGCTGCCCGTGCCATCGGCTCGGTTCTCCAGCCGCTGCCCGTGCCCACGGCTCGGTTCTCCAGCCGCTGCCCGTGCCATCGGTTCGGTTCTCCAGCCGCTGCCCGTGCCCACGGCTCGGTTCTCCAGCCGCTGCCCGTGCCATCGGTTCAGTTCTCCAGCCGCTGCCCGTGCCATCGGCTCGGTTCTCCAGCCGCTGCCCGTGCCATCGGTTCAGTTCTCCAGCAGCCGCGCCAGCTCCCCGCCCAAGCGCAGCAGTTCGGGCTCGGGCAGCAGGTGCTGGCGGATGGCGCTGAGGGCCTGCACCTCGGTGATGTCCCGGTAGAGCAGCTCGGTGGGCAGCGGCAGCAGCCCTGCCAGCTCGCACAACGCCACGGCGAAAGGCTCACCCGCCTTGGGGCCGAAGAGGGGCCGGCGCGCCCACAGCAGCACCCGCAGCCCGCGGCCGCCTCCGGCCCCGGGCCCCGCCGGCGGGTCGCCCCGCGTGGCCAGCACGTTGCAGGCCAGCCCGGCACCGCCCAAGTGCTCCGCCGCCCGGCACACGGCCCGCGACACCGGCTCCAGCGCCGCGGGGCCGGGGGCGAAGAAGAGGAAGGCGGGAGCCGGTCCGGCGCGGAGCAGCCCCAGGCGCGGCCCCAGCGGCTCGGCCGGCGCCTCCTCCAGCGGCAGCGGGCGGTCCAGGTAGAGCCCGTGCAGGTGCAGGTGGTTCACCGAGGCGCCGCCGCCCAGCCCGTTGAAGCCCACGCGGAATCCGGGGTGGCCGCTGAGCAGCGCCGCCTCCAGCGCCCCGCGCAGCGCCGGGGCCGTCAGCACCTGCGGCAGCCGCCGCGCCGGCTCCGGCAGCAGCAGGACGTGTCCCCGCTCCAGCGGGCTGGCGTTGATGGCCACCAGCAGCGGCTCGGGGGGCGGCCCCGGGCCTCCGGTGCGGCGCAGGCGGAACAGCAGCTCGGCGGGGCGCAGCCGGGTGAAGTTGAAGGCGCCGGGGTCGAAGGGATCCCGGAGGCTGCGGACGGGCTGCGGCGGGCGGCGCTCCGCGCTGCGCTGCTCGTTCAGCTGCGCCACGAGGCGCACGGGGCCGGGCAGGACGCGGGTGGGCAGCGGTCCCAGCCGGTACCGGAACACTCCCCGCTCCATACGGTCGCTCCAGCCCGCCAGCAGCAGCCGGTCAAACCGGGAGGGCGCGGAGTCCGGGTCGCCCCAGCCGGCTGCCTGCAGCACGAAGTCCTCCTCGCCGTACACGAACGCCTCGGGGTTCGGCTCGCCCGGCTCCTCTCCCGCCATCGCCGTCATCTCCGCGATTCGGGCCCCGGGAGCCCGCCGTGTGCCCGGGCGGGCGGGGCTGGCCGCGCTGTGGGTGTGCTTGCCCCGCCCGGGGCGGGCATTGCCGCGGCAGCGGGCGGGTGACGTGCGGAGGGAAGCGGCGCCATGGGCGGCTCGGCCAGTCTGATCCCGCGGGACCTGCTGGCCGAGTACCAGGTACGGACACCGGCACCGGGCCCGCTGCCGCGGGGGGCACGCTCCCGGAAGGTGCCCAGAGGCCAAGGAGCCCATGGCTGGGTGCCCTGGGTCAGGGCTTGGCCCCCGTGCCGGTGCTGACCCGTGCTGTCTCCGCAGGAGCTGACGTTCCTGAGCAAGCAGGAGATCTTGCTGTAAGTACCGCCGGCCGGAATACCGTAAGTGGGGCGGGAGGGGGGCGCGAACCCCCCGAGCCCCCGGTGCCGCGGGGCCTCAGCCTCTGCCGCGGGGCACGGAACGCTCCGGCCCTGCCCCGGGGCTCCCGTTCCGCCGAGACGCCCAGCGGAGCCGGGAGGTGCCGGTGGCACTCCCTAAAAGCCGGCTGTGATGGGGCGAAGGTCCGCGGGTGCTGCTGGTGGCGCGGGCTGGGGACGCCCTGACCAGGGTGACCCTTCTGCAGCCCCGGGCCCGGGGTGGGCAGCAGACAAGAGCAGCTCCTCTCCCTGGCCCCGGGAGCAGCTGTGGGACCCTCGGCTGACACGCTCCCTTCCCGGCAGAGTTGGCAGGAGCTGTGGGAACGGGCCACCCCTCCCCGGGAAGCGCGGCCGGCGCCCAGACGGGCTGCTTGCTGCCACCCCGCTCGCACCACAGAGCCGCTCTTTTTCTTGCCTCTTAAAGTGCCTACAAGAGGTTCAGTGAACTGCTGCCAAAGGAGGAGAGGGAGAACGCCTGCTCCGCGCGGGTTCCCAAGAGCCAGATCCTGACGCTGCCTGAGCTGCGGGTATGGTGCCTGGCAGACACGGGGCACTGCTGCTCCCGGGTTAGGGCCCCATGCACCCACCACGGCCTTGCTCTGCCAGTGCTCTGTCCTCAGCGGTGCCAATAGAGAGCCTCCTTGTCCCCCCACCCCGCCTCGAGCAACTGAGGATCCCAGGGGTACCTGCTGTGCAGGGTCCTGGGGATTCCTGCTGTGCCACAAGGGATCCTGCTTGTCCCTGCTGCACGGGGCTGCATCCCGGGAGCCCACAGGACAGGTTTGACTGTGCCATGTGTGATGAAGCCGTGGCAGAGCGGGGCACCTGCTCACCTGCTGGAGCAGCAGCCACAGCCAGTATGTGCCTGATGGAGCCAGCACGGCCCAGCCCGGCCTGAGCCATTCCATGTCTACAGGCAAACCCCTTCCAGCACCGGATCTGCCATGTGTTCTCAACCTCAGAGACCAGGGATGACAGCATGTCGTTTGAAGACTTCCTTGATATGCTGAGTGTCTTCAGCGATTCTGCCACCGCTGACATCAAATCCCACTATGCCTTCCGCATCTTTGGTAAGGCTGGGGACAGGTGCTGTGGTCTGGGATCCCTGCACCTTGAGGAGGTGGGAGCAGGGTGATGGACTGATGTTCAGGAGGGCTGGCAATGCCCTTGGAGCACTCAGGGGGATGGTGGCTTTAGGAGCTCCCTGTGGGAACAGCTGGTTAGGCACGGTGAGGTGCACGGAGTGCTGCAGTGCCGGTGCCTGTGACTCTCTGGGGTCACTGCGGCCCTGCCAAAACCCACCTTGTCTCTCCCCACAGACTTTGATGACGATGGGACTCTGGACAGGAAGGACCTGGAGCAACTGGTGAACTGCCTGACAGGGCAAGGCGAGGAGTCCCGGCTGAGCGGCGCAGAGATGGAGCAGCTCATCCAAAACGTGAGGCCCGTTGGCCAGGGCACGGGCACTGCACGGCCCCAGGCACAGAGCTCAGTGCTCACCTTCTCCCACAGATCCTGGAGGAGTCTGACATTGACAAGGACGGCACCATCAACCTCTCCGAGTTCCAGCACGTTGTCTCCCGCTCCCCGGACTTTGCCAGGTGCGCTGCTCTCCAGAGGCTGCCTGGGGCTGCAGCACCCTGATTGCTCAGCTGGCACTGGGGCTGCCCTGTGCCACGTCTGCCGGAATGGCAGAGGGAACTGCACCCCAGGCTGGCTCTACAGAGCCTCCCCTGCACGGGGCCTCTGCTCCCTGCAGCCCTGGGTGCTTGTAAACCCTTTGTGTGACCTAGCAAGCAGCTGCAGATGCTGTCGTTTCTCTTGCAGCTCCTTCAAGATTGTCCTGTGAGCCCCGTGGCTGTCCAGCAGCACTCCTCCAGCTCCTCCAGCACTCCTCCAGTTCCTGCAGCTCTTTGTGGGCTCAGCCATTTCCTCTTTCAGGGAGCACAGGCCCGGCCTGTGCTGCAATGCCTTGGGCAGGAACTCTCCTGCTCCACTCTCAGGTGCCTGCTTGGCAGTAGGGGGTCCCAGGAATCTGCCTCTCCTGCAGCCCCTCTGCTGTCCTAGCACTGGAATTTGAATCCTTATGCATTCCAAGGGCAGCTCTGCAGGTGAGGGAGGAAGAGCTGCTCCTGCCTGGGGCCACTCTGCAGCAGCAGAGCCCCTCTCTGCCCTCAGGACCAATTCCTATGTCGTGCCTTCCAGCAGCAGGCAGGGAGCTGCCTCCCCTGCCAGCCTCTTCCTGCCTCTCCTGTATTTCTGGGAGCCTCCTGCTGCCGCATGGGTCCATTTCTGTGATCAATAAGCTGGATCCTCTGAGCAATAACCAAAACGTGGATCACTTTTCACGAGCAATAACCCAGTAACTGCTTTCTCTGAGCAGTCACCCAAGTGTCACTGTGCAGGCACCACCCCACAGCAGAGCTGTCCCCCCACGGCTGTGCTCAGAGCCTGCACTCCTCCTGCTCCTCCTCCCCTTCTCTCTTTGCCCTCTTCTGGCTCCAGCACAGCAGCTGCTCTGCCGCCCTGGCCTCTTCCTCCCCCAATCCTTGCGAGGACACAATTAAAGGGCTCCGGTTTCACCCTTGCTCTTTGCTGCCTTTGTCCGCCTGCGGGACGGGTGCCACGAGGGTGTTGGGGACATGGGCTGCTGCCAGGCCTCTCTGCTGGCCTGCCAGCCGCCGCTCCAGGGGAGAGCTCCCACCTCCTGCTCCACGGCAGCCCTGCCCGTGGGCCACCCCCTTACCTCCCCCCTCCACACTGGGATCCTTCTGGGCAGCACAAAGAGCTCAGCGCTCAGGCCCGAGGGGGATCCTGGGCAGGCCAGTGGAGCCCTCCCTGCGCTCACCAGGGCCCTTTGTCCTTGTCCAGGCAGCGCCTCTGGCCTGGCCTGCGGCCAGCGGCCCCGCCGGGGCTGCCGTGGGGCCTGGGGGCCGGCAGAGCCCCCGTGCCGGGGCAAGGCAGCTGACAGAGCTCTCGGGGCTCTGCTGTGGCCGTTTCTCACACAGTGGCTCCTGCTCCTGGCGCTGCCAGCCCTTCCAGCCCGCTGCCCCATGGTGCTGACAGTATCTGCCCGCCGAGGCCTGTGCCCCTGCTGCCCCAGGGCTGTGTCTGCTGGCAGCTCACCAGCCAACGCCTCCAGTGGCTTTTTTGATGTCCCAGAACAGGCTGTGCAGGAAGTTCAGTGCATGGGTCCAGCTGGGAGCAAGGCAGTGCTGGTCCCTCAGGGGAATCCTGCCTGGACACGCCAGCTCTGTGTGGAGCTCGCCACTTCCCCCAGCCTTGTCCTGGCACTGCTGGTGCTTCCCAGTTGTGTGAGGGCTCAAAAGCAGAACTGTGCTGCTCAAAAGCAGTACTGTGCTGCCCAGGCCTCGCCCTCAGCCACCACGGAGTCAGGGCCTGCTGGCAAAGTGTTCAGGTGTTAGAACCCTGGTCTGCCCACAGCAAGGTGGGATGGGGACAAGGCCCTGATGCTCCCTGGGCAGGCAGTGGGTCCCACATGCAGCACAACACTGTGGTCCTGGGAAGGAGGCTGTCACAGCCTCTGTCCTGCTGGGGGCTGCCCTCCTGCCAGCCCCAGGCACCAAAATTTCTTACTCCTGGTCACCTCTGCCTTCTCCTGTTTCTCGTGGTGCCAGGATGGCATCACCCCATTGCTCTGCACTCCCTGACCACAGGGACTCCCTGCTCTGCCTACACCACACTGCCACAGCACAGCCCAGGGCTGCCCAAGTGACAGCCTGCCAGCAGGTCACAGGGACCGCTGGCACGGCCCTGGGCAGTGTCCCTCCACAGGCACACTGCCACTGTCCCTGCAGGGCCCCGCGTGCCCTGGCCAGTGCTCAGCCAAGCACATGAGGAGGGGACTCCACAGATCTGATGGCCAGCACAGTCCGCTGGCCCCCTCTGAAGCCATGGGCAGCTCTTCTGACTGCAGTGAGAGCTAGACATGGCTCCTCTGCCTGGGGCCCCCTGGGACGGTTCTGGCCCAGGAAGGCACTCAGCCCTGCCGCAGACACACGTGTCTGAAGGACTTTATATAAAAACAACAGACGTCTCTGCACACGCACGTGGGGCGGTGGGGGTGTCCCTGCCCACCCAGCGCAGGGGCAGCTGTTCCCAGCTCCCCTTCCCCGGACACAATTCACATTTTCCACATATTAAAAACGAACCAAGCACAGACACACAGCACATGCCGCGGGGCCGGCACCGCCCAGCCGCACGCGTGGCCCTGGGTCCCACAGCGGGACGTCACAGTGAGTTGGGGCACCGGGGGTCTGCGGCTGCCCCCTCCTGCCCTCTGCATAGAGGGGGACAGGGCCTGGCAGAGCTGGGGCCGCACCAGCAGCCTGAGCCAGGAGCCGTGTTTGTCCCTGCAGCAGGGACGCTGGGCTGGAACCATCCTGCAGGTCCCTGGAAGGCATGTGGCACCCCTCACACCCACAAGTACCAAGGGGATGCCCAGGGAGCCCGCCAGGGTCTGTCTAGACCCCACTGACTGGTGGGTGCTGCCGCAGAGCGTGGGTGCCAGGCTCTGGGCATGCACACACAGACAACACGGACCTGGCAGCGGTGCACGGTCCGGCGAGGCTCAGCAGAGCAGAGGCAGTCGTGGGTGACGGCTTGGCTCTCGTCCCCGTCACACCACCGAGTCCTGGATCTCGGAGCCCAGGCGCACCCGGGGTCTTTGGCAGGCGGGAGACACCTCCACGAAGCTGTCACGGACGTGGAGAGGCCTCTTCTCTGACTCAGAGAAGGTGCGTGGGGGTCCTGGGGGCTCATGCACGGGGGTGCTGACGATGTAGTTGTCCTGCAGGGCCTGGTAGCCCTTGTGCTCGGGAGCTGTGCTGGGCAGGTTGCTGCCATTCAGGGGCAGGCTCTCCACTGGCTTGCGGGGCGGCTTCTGGGGCCTGGTGGGGTCACCGGGCTCCAGCAAGGCCTTCATGCCGTCACGGTGCCGGTGCAGGACAAAGAAGGCCAGCACGAGGACGGCAGCAGCAAAGAGCACACACATCACCAGGAACTCGGTCCAGTAGGTCTTGCCATCCAGCCGTGCTGCAGCACTGCCCACCGCTGAGGTGCTCCGGGACGTGCTGACCGTCTCCAGGGTGTCCCGGCCAGCAGCCACCTTCCTGCCAGAGCTTGCCGGCCCGAGGGCTGGCTCCTGCACGCCCACGCAGTAGCTGGCCATCAGCTTGCGGAATCCCTCCTCCAGCGACCAGCACTCGTAGGTGCCTGCACGCTCCGGGCTGCCCACCAGAATGAGGGCCCCGTCGGGCAGCACCAGGTAGGAGGCGTTGACAGGGGCCCCGTTGTGCAGCCAGCTCCGTGAGGCCAGGTTGGAGAGCAGCCGGCACGGCAGCGGCTGCACTGCATTGGGAGGTAGCTGGATCTGCTGGCACTGGGCACCTGAGCCTGCAGAGAGAGCCCATGGGAACATCAGGGAGGGGACTCCAGCCGTGGGCAGGGGGCTGGTGGGAGTGTGGAGGAGCAGGAGTCTGGGATGTGTGGGAGCCCCCAGGACACGCACTCACACAGCAGCACCAGAGGGAGCTCACCTGGGGGCAGGAGGATGCGGGGACGGGGCTGGGAGGCATTGGCCAGCTGGCAGAGCCGCTCCGTGTCAGCATTCTCGATGTCCTGTGCCCAGAGCCTGGGAACAGAGTGAGGACAGGGCAGTGGGGTGCCGTGGGGTGTAGGGGGATGGCAGAGGGTGCGGCACTTACTGTGGGTGTGCCGGGGGATGTGGGGTGACCCTGCGGCAGGCACCCCGGCTCCAGGCACAGAAGGGGTCCCGTGCCAGCACACACTCCCCACAGCTGCGGTACAGGCTGCAGTTGGCAAAGGGCACCTGGGCCACTGCTGTGTAGGTGGCTGCATAGACGAGGCCCTGCGGGAGGGGACACGCTGGGGTCAGCGGGGTGGGCTCCTGCACACCCCTGCCTTTCCAGGTCTCTGTCTCCCAGCCCACAAACAGGACCTGCTGCAAGCAGGCTGAGCCCCCAGTGCCCCCCTTGCCCTGGCTCCTGCCTTGTCCTGGTCCAGCAGCAGCTGGAGAATGGGCTGCCCGTCAGGGAAGAGGCGGATCTCCTCGATGATGTGCACACCGTGGTTCACCCGCACAGCCTTGTGCAGCCGCCCGTCGTCTGCAAAGAGAGGGGCTGTGCTGACCAGGGCCGGGGTGCCTGGCACAGGCCCTGCCCCGCCAGAGCCCGCCTGCACCCACCCGTGCCCAGGAAGAGGACGTCGTAGGTGCCGTGCAGGCCCTGGGCGCGGTGCACGCCGATCTGCTGGTAGCGCCGCTGGCTCTGCAGCAGCAGTGGCTGGCTGCGCACGGGGCTGTCCATCAGGAAGTGGTCCTTGATGAAGTTCAGCACCCGATCCGGCATCTGCAGCGACGAATTGATCTTCAGGCGCCGTGTGTGGCTGGTGATGCACTGCAGGGAAAGGAAGGGGCTCGGAAGGGCTTGGGGAAGTGGGTGGGTACCGTGTCGTGGCAGCCACGGGGACCAGGAGAGCAAGAGGGCAGTGCTGCGTCCTGCGTTGGGGCAGGTGCCAAGGGGCCACCTACCATGCCTGGCCGGGGCTCTGGCACGGGGCTGGTGTCCGTGTACCACTGCTGTGTTTCGCGGTTCACCTCCTTGTAGAGCCCGCCGAAGGCACGCTGCACGCTGCGCATGGGGAAGGCGCAGACGGCCGAGCTGCCCAGCCCGCCTTTGTTCCTGGTGAGGAGAGGCAGAGCCCCTGGCAAGATCAGGCTCTGCAGAGGAGGCTCTGCAGAGCGCCCTGGGCTGCCCTGGCTCCCCAGCACTCACCACTGCGAGGTGAAGACACCGTAGAAGAGCGTCTCCCTCCAGTGCAGCTCACCCGGGGTGAGCACAAAGATGTCCTGCAGCACGTTGAAGGGGAACCCATCCTCGGGGTGTGAGCAGAGCAGCTGTGCCTTCAGGAAGGTTGTCCAGCGCCGCTGCAGCACGCGCTCCCCGCCCTGGTCCCCCTGCAGGGCACAGCGGGTCAGGGTGCCATGCCGTGGCCACGGCTGCAGGGAACCCCATGCGCTGAGTGAAGGGAGTGGGGGTCCAGGCACCAAGGCTTGGAGATATGCAGGATGGTCCCACCTCCCCCCACCCCAGCAGTGAGTCACACCCGGGGCACAGCCCCCACACGCCCCTGCTGCCTTATGCCCACCTTGCACACACGTGCGATGCGGGAGACGATGGTGTTCTCAAAATAGTCAAACTCCTTCCCAGTCTCACTGAAGAAGAAGTAGACCTTGTCGTCGTCGCCCTCAGGGTTGCCGGCAGGGAGGCTCTCCCGCAGGTAGGCTGAGCCCACGAACGCTGGGTCTGGGGGCACAAGCACCCTCAGCACTACTGGCCCCATCCCTTGCCTGCCACACTGGGGGGGAGAGGGTCCCCGAGCAGCCGTGCCAGCCCCAGCGCTCACCTTGCAGCCAGTTGAGGGAGTTCTCGGTCTTGAGGGCGATGCGGCTCTCCTGGCTGCGGGAGATGATCGGCTCGTTGCCCTGGAAGTTGCTGACAGTCCCGGCATAGAGCTCGCCGTCTGCCAAAGACACGTTCCTGCTGGGACCCGGCACACGGCACCAGCAGGGCCCTGCCTCCTGCTGGGGTCTGTGACAGCCTGGCCTTGCCTCAGCCTGGCCGGGCAGACGCAGGGAGGGGGAGGCACTGGGAGGAGGGCAAAGGTCCCAGGGCACTGCAGAGAGGCTGAGGGCTCCAGGGTGGCACAGGGAGGGCAAGGGTGCCGAGGCAGCGCAGGGAGGAAGGGCCAGGGTCCCAGGGTGTCGTGCCTTACCGACCATGACAGCTGTGGAGCGGTACTCAGGGTCAAAGGGGCAGCGTCCCTTCCCGTCCTCCAGTACCACCTTCCCCGACGCGTCCCGCTCCAGGCTGAAGTGCTGCACGTTCTGCAGCAGGATGAGGCTGTGAGCCAGCAGCCCTCGTCCCAGTGCCAAGGACCCCACTGCAGGGCCCTGAAGGCATGGGGGGTCCTGTGGGGGATCCTGTTCCTGTACTCACGATGTAGGCGCAGGCTGGGCTGAAGGCGCAGGTCCCACAGGTGTACAGGTGGGTGCTGTTCAGCTGCAGCAGCAGCTTGATGTAGTTGTGACAGTCCCTCTGTGGGGGTCAGAGGACCCAACTCAGCCCTTAGCTCAGCTTTCTCACACCCACCCTGCATAGGGCACTGCCCACACCCACCACAGCCCCCGATGCCTGCTGGCAATGGAGCTCACCTGGGGGTCCTTGCCCTTGAACACACACTGCCTCTTCTTCTCCTCATCTGCACTCCACAGCAGCTGTGGAGAAGGGACAGTCACTGGGAGCCTGCCCCGTCACACACCCTCCTTGGGCTTATTCATAGCAACCACATCCTCCCCACCTCCAACACCCTGCTCTGGGGCAGTTGCTCCTGAATGCATGATGGTTCACACAGACCCAAAATGCTGGTGGGGAGCGGATCCCCTGTGCTCCAGCTAGCTGGGTGCCCCCTCCCTCTCCAGGGGCTGCCCAGCCCACCCCTGGGCTCACCCTATGAACTGGGGAGCTGGGCTGAAAGTTGCTGGTGTTGAGGGTGAGGAGCAGTTCTCGTGCCCCCAGGTAGAGGGTCCCACCGTCCGGGCTCAGCAGGAGGGCTGTGTAGTTGGACACACCAGGTGCCTCAAAGCGCCGCACCACTCTCTCAGCCGAGTCTGTGGGGCAAGAGTGACAGGCATCAGCCTTGTGCTGGCACCTGACCCCCAGGGCCCTGCACCACAGCTGCTTCTGGCCCCTCTGTCCAGCCCCTTGGCCGTGCCACCCACCCGGAGCAGCCAGGGCCAGACCCGGCTCTGCCCGCACTGCCAGACACATGTGGCACCACAGACTGCAGGGAGCTGTGCAGGACAGCGATAGTGCCCAAGGACACCCACCAGGCACAGCCGTGCCCTGGCCCTGAGGATGCCACAACAGCCCTGCCGAGCACTGGGGCAGCTGCCAAGCCATGTCCAGCCTTAGAGCTCAGCCCTGCAGCGCGGGAGGCTGAGCCCAGCCCAGCGCCACAGGGACCCCAATCTCACAGCAGGGGGAGATGAGTGCTGGGAGCGCCTTCCTGCCCCAGCCCGCCGGGCTCACCTCTGCCACACACAGGGCTCAGCCCCGTGCTGCGGGTGCTGGGTGCGGGGCTCGGCCCTCTGCTGCCCACAGCGGCCCGCGGGGCTCAGCCCGTGCCGGACACGGGCCAGTGGCTGTGCTGAGTCAGGGAGCGCCCGTCCTGTCCCTTCCCATCCCGTCCCGTCCCGTCCTGTCCCGCGTGGGTGGCCTGGCCCCGGAAGCCCTTCCTCTCCTCCCGCTGCTCTGAATCAGATGGGCCTGGCCGTGTGAGCGTCGGGCTGACTCACACTGCCAACTCCCTGACCCCTGACCTCCCCCAACCCCCTGCCTGCTCCCAGAGTCCCACCAGGATAACCACAGAGCTCCTGCCAGGCCCTGCCTGGTGAGAGTCAGTGTAAGGGATCAATGAGCTGTGGGGCAATGGTGCTGTGGGGTGGGACCCCACGGCTCTCACCTCCTGTTGCTCCACAAACCCCAGGTGCCTCTAGATGGGGCAACATCTCCCCCACCCTGGGGGGCTCAGCTGGCCCAGCACCAGCCCAGTGCAGGGAGGAGGAAGCTGATGCCCCAGGGCACCCCCTGTACCCTAGTGGCAGGGTGATGCCACCCGTGGTGGGCACGGCAGCGAAGGGGCAGCAGGGCCCCTGTGCCTTGCAGAGCTGTGCTGGCCTGGGGAGTGAGCTGCTGGTGTGGCTGCCAGGGACCTGTCAGGACAAGACCTGCTTCTTCCAGACAAACCTGCTGCAGGCACATCCAGTGCTCCCAGGGGAGCAGCTCCCAGCTCCTCCCTCCCACCAACTGCAGCCCCACGTGGCCACGCTCCATGGGAGCCACCACCGGGCAAACACCGGCCACTGGCCTGTGCTCCCTGCCCAGCTCCTCCTGCACCGCTGGGCTCCAGGCCGGGATCCCCGGGCACTGCCCGTGGCTGCAGCCCCACAGCTCCCACAGCCTGACAGGTGTGCAGGGCACAGGGCAGAACCGGTCTGTGCGGGCAGGGCCAGGCAGCGTGGCTCAGCACGGCACGGCACGGCACAGCATGACGCCGAGCTGGTTGTCTCACTGTGTCCCAGCCTCCTGTCCAGCTCAGCAGGTCCCACATCTGCTGGAGCCACCACGGCCGTGGCCAGCGGTCATGGGAGCATGTGGTGTGGCCACATCTACAGCAGTGAGCTGCAGCGTGCTGAGCCAGGGAGCGCTCGCAGCTGCCCAAACCACGGCACCCTCCCAGGCCAGGCAGCACAGGGCGGGATGGGCTCTGCTGGCCGGCAGCAGCTGGATCCAGCCACCTTCTGGCAGCACAGCCCTGGGTGGCTCCCCCGCACGGCACAGCTGCTAGGGCTGAGCCCAAGCAGCTCCTCCAGACTGTGCCAGCTGCTGGGGGGCTCTGCCGGGCAGGAGGGGGCTGCAACCAGGCCCCCCACTCGTTACAGTTCTGCCTGGCCTAGCTCCCTCCCAGATGTCCTTCCCTGGCCCCTGCCCAGCGCAGCCCCCAGCACTCTGGGGCCACGCAGCTGACAAGTGCCGGCAGTGGGGCTCAGAGCTGTCCGGAGCTGAGCACTGCACAGTAAGGGGCTGTGGGGTGTCCCCCACCCCAGGGACAGAGCGAGCAGGGAGGGAGCCCACGGGCAGAGCCCCCCGGCCGGCTCAGCCTACCCCACCTCGTACCGAACGCGGCGGCCACCACTGCCCTGCTGGCGGGGGCACAAGTCCCCTGGGAGCCCCAGGCACACCCACCCTCGGCGCGGGTCTGGACACAGGGCTGCGCGTCCCTACACCCCGCAGCATCCCCGGGGCTCTGCCCCAGCCTTCGCTCCGTGTCCCGCTGACAAGAGGGTTCCTCATGTCCTGGGGAGCTGGCGGGGCTGGCACACGGCGTTCCCACCCCGGGGGACGCGGGACGCTCCGCCGCCCCGGGGGAGACGCCGGCCGGAGCCCTCGGCGGGGGCCGGCTCCCTTCCCCGGTGCCGGCGGACCCTCACCCACCGAAGCTCAGCGGACACTCACCGTAGGGCAGGCTGACCCGCGGGACAGGCTCCGGAGCCGCCGAGAGCAGCAGCGCCGCCAGGACCGGCAGCACCGGCCGCGCCGCCATCCCGGACCGAGCCGCGGGGCTCCGCCGCGGCCGCGAAGCCGCCCGGGCGCTGCAGACCTGCGGGGAGAGAAGGGCTCAGCGGCTTGGTACGGTACCGTCCGGCCCCCCGCCGCCCCGCTCCGCCCCGCCCGCCCCGGGGCTGCCCGCCCGCCGCTCGGCACCGGGCGTGCGGAGCAGCCACGGCCGGAGCCCCGCCCGGCCGGACCGAACCGGCCCCGCCCGAGCCTTACCGATCTGTCCCCGAGCCGTACCCAGCCGTTCCCGGCCGTACCGATCCGCTGCAGCCCCCCCAGCCCCCCGGTGCCCCGGGCGGGATGGGCCGCTCGGAAGAGGAGGCGGGCGGCTCCCGCCGGTACCGCCCCCACACCGCCCCGGCGGGACCCGGCCCCCGCCCCCGCCCCGCGGCCGTCACGGTCCGGAGGGGACGGGGCTTTGTCCCCGGCCATAGCGGCAGCTGGGGACTGCCTGCAACCTCCTCCATCCCCGCGGCAGAATCCCGGTGGGCCCGAGATCCCGTGCGGGCTGGGAGTTTATTTTGCTGTCCCCGGAAAAGCTGTCCCGGGAGTGTCCTGCTGTCCTGGGAACAGCTCGGCCCCATGGCTGCTACCAGAGCCGCCCCCTTGCCCCTCAGCTGTGCCCCACGGCCACTCTGCCGGGGCTGGGGGCTCTGGCCGGCACAGCCCAGCGCTCCCTCCCCGCCCCTCCCTCGGGAGCCATGGGGTACCACGGGGTGCTTGAGCCACCCCACCATGGGCAGACCTGGCCGGCACCGGTGTCCTCACGGGTAGCACTCAGCACAGGTGACACATCCCTGCCAGCCCCTGTGCTTGTCCGGGGGTCGCGGTGTGGCCATGCCGAGCAGGGGGGCTCTGTCCCTGGCTGGGCTGTGGGGAGGGCTCACAGCCCCCACAGCCCCCAGAGCACTGCCCACCCGGCCAGCAGCTCCCACGCAACTGCTATTAATGACAGCTCCTTATATTGCCATGGCAACGGGGACAGGGGGACAGAGGGACGGGGTCCGGGGATTCCCCTGCAGCAGGCAGCTCTCCTGGGGCCAGGGCACCCAGCGCTGCCCTCCCAGTGTGGGGCAGAGCTTATCGTGTCCTTCTTGGTCAGTCCCAGCCCTGGACTGCAATGGTGGGACCCACTGTGAGCCCCCTGCCCAGGAGAAATTCTCCCCAGGGACAACTGTACCCACACTCCTCAGATGCCTCTGCCCACTCTCCTGGGACAGCTGTGCCCACCCTCCCACTCTGCCCGCTTGGCACTGCTGGACGGTGCCCGCTCACAGGCCATGCCTGATGCCCAGGGGCTGGGGCTGGGGGGTGCCCCTCTGCCCAAATCGACTTTGCTCCCTTCCTGTCCCACTGCTCCCGCTGTGGCCCCGTGTTCCTTGCCAGGCCTGGGACAGGCCCACAGCTCCACCCCAGCCTCATGGGAAGTGGCACAGACAGACAGGGCTCCACGTCACTCAGCCAAGCACGCCACCCTGAATGGGGTGGGAGCAGGCACTCACCCTGCAGCCATGGCCCCCTGCCCCTGAATGGGGTGGGAGCAGGCACTCACCCTCCAGCCACGGCCCCCTGCCCCTGAATGGGGTGGGAGCAGGCACTCACCCTGCAGCCACGGCCCCCTGCCCCATGCCACCTCACGGCATCTTTGGGAGGCTCCAGTGCTACCTGTGCATGGCCGTGGTAGCTTTGTGTCAACACCCCGGTGTGAAGGCATGCAGCAAGGACGGGAGCTCCTGTGGGGAGGGCAGCTGCGCTGGGGTGAGCAGGGAGGGCAGGGAAGGGGCAGGCAGGGAGGGAAAGGAGGGCAGAGCAGGCAGGGAGGAAGGGCAGGAGCAGGCAGCAGAACCAGGCCAGAGCCTGTGCCTTTAAGCACCACTCCAGCGCTGCTGGCAGCCAGGGCTGTTTACGCCAAACTCCCATTTATCTCCCGTCCTGCCCACGCAGCTGCCAGCGGGGCAGCGCCGGGGGCACCCGCAGCACCCTGCCCCGCTCCGCACTGGCGCAGGTCTGTGCGCGCCCCACGCCCTGCTGCAGGCATTGGCACGCACCGGCGAGGCGGCCGCGACACCCTCCCTGCCCACTGCCGGCAATGGGGAAACCTCTCCGGCTGTTTGGGCAGCACCAAAACCCGTGGCCTGGGGTCAGCAGGCAGGTGGGGCGGTGGTTTCTGCCCCAGGTTCCCAGGCCAGCGCCCGCCACCCCGCTCCCGCCGGCAGTGGGTGCCCGGGAAGGCGGCGGTGGAGCCGGGTGCTGTCTGCAGAGAGCAGGGACGGGGCTGCGTGTGCCTCGCCGCCGCCGCCGCTGCTGCTGCTGCCCACGGGCTCCCACCCTCCTCTGCAGCCTGCCCCAGCACGGGCACGGCCCCTGCTCCGGGACCCGCTCCCGGCTCGCACACAGCCCACACGCCCGGGCTCTCCCCACCTTCCGGGGCTCACACGCACGCCCCCGGCTCGGCTGGCTGCTGGGAGCTGCCAGACAGCAGCCGGCAGTCCCTGCTCTCGGCCGTGCACACGCAGAGTGTGCGAGCACGCCTGCATGCACACCTGCAGTGCGCGGCTGCGGGCCCTGCGCGCTCACACAGATGCTCCAGCCCCGGCTGCTCGGCTGCCCGCGGGTCTCACCGCAGCCGGCCGCACGGCCGCAGCTGGAGCATGGGCACACTGCTGCTGCGTCCCGACAGCCTCCGGGGAGGGCCCTCAAGCAGGACGAGGGGCCGGGGCAGCCTCTGGCCCCACAGCCTGACAGGGCTCCCCACGGGGCATCCCCCATTCCCCCTGCACCCGCCGTGACACCCTGCCTGAGCCAAGGGCTGCCCCCCTGCCTCTCCGGCCCACCGGGAGCTCAGACCCTGCTGCCAGGCTGGTGGTGGCACACAGCCAGCCCCACACTGCATCCCCTCTGCCCTGGCAGGGCACCTGCACCTGCACTGGGTACCCCACAGCACACTCCTGTCATTGCTCCCATCGCTCCTGCACCATGGCAGAGTCAGTTCTGAGGACCACAGGGTATCCCCACAGTCCACCTGAGACACCTGCACCCCACCCTGTCTGCCTGGGGAGCTGCAGGACACACGAGGAGCTGCCCCAGGCCCCCACTCCTTGTTGGGCAGCCCAGGCACAGGGCAGGGAATGGCCAGCAGGAACCCCGGCCAGGGAGCGCCCTGGGGGGCAGCGAGGTGGTGGACTCTGAGCACAGGCACTCAGCTCCCTGGAGGGCAGGAATGGAGCGTCCAGGCTCAGGGATGGGTGCTCCCTTCCCAGCTGATCCTGACTCTGCAGAGCCCAAACCAGCACCGGTCTCCTCAGCCCCGGGGCACCCTTGGTCCTGTAGCACCCTTGGCACCCCTGCCCCGGTGCTCCCTGGGGCCAGAGCAGCCCCAGGCCCAGCCGGGGCAGGCACTAGGGCCCAGGGCATGACCCAAAAACCCGTGGCACCCCGACCCTCCCTGTGCCCCAAGACCAGGGCCTGCCTGGGCACCAGAGGTGCTGTGGCCACATGTCTGGGACACCGAGCAGGAGTGCACCCCGCAGGTGTCCAGGGCACATCTCCCAGGTGGGACGCGCTGCACACACGGCTGTCCCAGCTCGGAGCAGCACCAAGGTGCTCACTAAGGTGAGCAGCCTGTTTTGGCCGTGCCGAGCAGCAGAGCCCGGGCCTGGCTGCGCACACCCGGACATGTAAACACACGCAGAGAGGTCACGGGTGTGCCCGCCCTGGGCGGCAAACACACGCCTGGGAACGGCTGTGGGAATGGCCCCCGGCGTGCCTGCACCCCGCACACACACACAGACACAGCACACACACAGACACACTTATACACCAACACACAGACACACCACACACAGACACACAGACACAGCACACACACAGACACAGCACACACACAGACACAGCACACACAGAGACACACTTATACACCAACACACACACACAGACACACCACACACAGACACAGCACACACACACACACACTTATACACCAACACACAGACACAGCACACACACACACACACTTATACACCAACACACACACAGACACACCACACACAGACACACTTATATACCAACACACACACACCATACACACACACAGATACACCACACACACACACAGACACAGCACACACACACAGACACACACTTATACACCAGCACACACACACAGACACAGCACACACACAGACACACTTATACACCAACACACACACACCCCGCACACGCACACAGACACACCAGACACACATACACACCACACACACACTTATACACCAACACACACACTTACACCATGCACACACCCCCCACACACCGACACACCACACACACACACTTACACACACCCCACACACACACAGGCACACACTCACCAGCTCAGACTCACGCAGGCACACCCAGGTGCACACACACAGCCACACAGCCATGCACACACACTGTCACTCACTGGCACGGGCACACACGCGCGTTCTCACACTCACGCGCGCGCCCCCGCGCACGTGTCCCTCGGGGACCTCCGTGCACGTGCACACGCCGCCCCTTGCCCAGCCCTGTGCACGCGCACCCGCGCGCAGCCGCCCCTGCGCGCCCCTTGCACACGCACACCGCACGCAGGCACGGCCCTTGCACACTCACTCCTCTCACACGCAGCCCCCGCCCGTACCCGCTGCTCCCCCCGCTGCTCACCCGCTCGGCGGCTCCGAGGCGCGGCGGGAGCCGCAGGCACCGGGGGCGGCTCCGGGGTGTTTCCCCCCCACCCCCCGGCGGTGCGGGGCGGTGCGGGGGCGGCTCCGGGGGGCTCCGCCCGCAGCACAACAAAGGGCCGGCCCGCCCCTCCCCGCCCCGCCCCGGCCCCGCCGCCGCGCTGGGGGCCCCGGGGGAGCAGGGGCAGGGGGCGGCCGCTCCTGGCTGGGGAGCCCTCCCCACCTCTGGGGGGCGGGAACTGGAGGGGCCCGTCTCTGCCCCCCAGGGTTTGTGGGGTGGCACCGGCCCTAGAGGGGTCATGCTGGTGTGCCCAGGGCGGCGTGTCTCAGCCCCAGCACGCTGAGGGGCTTCCAGCACCGTGGGGCTACTGGGGAGCCTGATTTGGGGGGCAGCACCCACTGGGGGCCCTTCCTGGGGGTCCCTGGCAGCAGGGGTGCCTCTGGGGACACCTCATGCCTGTGCACATGGCTCCAGGCATCATGCATGATGAGATCCTCGTGGTGACAGCCAGCTCAGGGAGCTTTGGGGTAATTCACGGGTCGGGGCACCTCACGGCGACATGTGGGGTCAGGGATACCCCAGCCCGGGGCGTGCCCCGCAGTGGTGGGGCTGGCAGCTGGGTGTCAGCAGGACCCAGAGCTGCTGGGATCACGGGCACTGAAACCCTGGCTGTGCTGGGCAGGCAGGGGTCCCCAGGGAGGTGCCAGGCAGGGTGATGCTGGCAGCTCCAGGAGGTTGGATGGCTGGCAAAGGGGGGACACAGCCCCCATTCCAGCTCTGGGCAGGTCTGGGGGTCTTTGTGCATTTGTGGGCAGCACAAGGGAACACGGCTCCTGTCAGCCCCTCGGAGCCCCCTCCGCGGGCAGACACAGGGCTGCCCGTGGGCAGCAGGGAACACACGGAGGCCGCACACCAGCTCCGTGTTCGTGCTCTGGCTGGGTCCCAAACCTGTGGGACCTGTCACTACCTGAGCTCCCGGGCCCACAGCCAGCCCTGCCAGCACTCTCGTGTCCCCAGGGCAGCCACGCTGGGGACACTGGAGCGGCACAGCAGGGAGGGTGGCGGGGCTGAGCCCAGGGATGAACGGGCGGTGCCTTTGTTTGGGGCCTTTCCTGGGCCTGTGCCACATGGCCTCTGCTGTCCTCTCCTCGCGGGGGGACTGTCGCCGAGCTGGCCTGACCTCGTCCTGCCAGCGCTGCGGTCACTGGGCGGCTCCAGCCGCGGGGCCGGGGCAAGGGCAGCCGGGGGGGCGGCCAGGCAGCCCCTGACAGAGCTGGCGTGTGGCCGCAGGGCTGCTGGCAGCACGGGCTGGGCGGTGGGAGCAGGGACAGCCCGGAGACCACTGCTGACCCCTCCCCGCCACTGCGGCCCCGCGGCTCCTGCTCTGGTTAATGTTAAAGCCGGGCAGACGTCAACAACTGCCGCAGCTCCTCCAGCCCCTCCGCTGGGGGCTGCCAGCTCCAGGGCTGTTTTTCCTCCCGGAGCAGGCTCTGCCCGTCCCATGTGGCTAAAAAAAGCCATCGGCTTGGCTGGGATAGCAGGACAACAAATTCCCAGCCCGAGCAGCCTCCCGGCAACCCTGACACACTCCTTGCACCTTCTCGGGGTGCCCCTGGTGTGCATCACCCCCGTAAGTCGTCGTCCTCGTCGTTGTCGTCCTCTTCGTCCTCTCCTCCTCCTCCTGCCGGGGCCAGGCGAGGTGAAGGTCCCGGTGAGCAGTGGCAGTTGCCCTTGTCCTGCTGGATCCAGCTGCCGAGTCACGCGCCAGCCATCAGCAGGGACGCCGGCTGCCATGTAGGGTCAGGCTGTGTCTGCATGTCCCCAGCCCCACCTTACCCCCCCGGTGTCACACGGGCTTTGCAGTCGGGTGTGGTCCCAGCCCTGTGAGGGTTTTTACAGCTGGGTTTCATCCCCAGGATGTCCGATGCCAGTTCCGTGAGGGGTTTTGCACATGGATCTGGTCCCGGGGGTGGGGGCATTCCCAGTTCCACCAGGGATTTTAAACTTGTGTCTGACCCCCAGGTTTCATTCCTGGTCCCGTGGAGGGTTTTGGAGCTAGGTCTGCTCCCAAGGGGGTTTGTTCTCTGTTCCACGAGGGAGATTTACAACCGGATCAGGTTCTGGGAGAGTTTGGTCCATGATCCCTGGGGGGTTTGGCAACCAAGTGAGATTCCACGTGGGTTTGGTCCCGAACCCACACAGGGTTTTACAGCTAGATCTGGTCCTGGGCCAAATCGGGCCTGGTCCCCATTGCACACGCATTTTAACAGACGGGGTTTGATCCCGGGTGGGTTTCGTCCCGGCTCCACGTGGGGTTTGGCCGCTTACGCGGAGCCCCGATGTACCCAGGGATGGATGCAACATCCCTCCGGTGGGAACGGGCCCCGCTGCGGGCCGCGGCCCCCCCGTGCCCCGGGATGCAGCACCGACCCCAGCCCCGCCGCGGGACCCTGCGCGGGCCCCTCCGCAGCTCTCGCGGGGCCCCACGAGGGGAGCCGGGGCTCTGTCCCGCCCCGGGGCGGAGAGAACCGCGCCCCCGTGTCCGCCCCGTCGTGTCCGCCCACGCCATGGCCGCCCGTTACCTCCGCGCTGCCCCGGCGCTCCGCCGCCTGCCCCGCTGCCCGCTCCCCGCCGCGGGCGGGCAGCAGCGCCGGCACTGTGAGTGGGGACAGACACCTCGGGGCGCGGGGGGGAGCCCTGCGCTTCTCGGGGCTGGGCACGCCGCGGGCGGGCTGTGCTGCGGACCCACGGGGGGGCGGCGGCTCGGATTCTTTTGGGGGGCGCTGTCTGAAATCGTGTCCGGACTCACGTTTGCTGCCGGCCCGCGGGGCTTTGCGGACCCGGGCCGGAATTTGGAGCTAGGTCTGGTCCTGGGGGGTTTGGTCGCGGTTCTGCCGGGGGTTTCACAGATGCCTTTGGTCCCAGGGGAATTTGGTCCCCGTTCCACGTGGCGTTTTGCACCCCGGCTCGTACCGGATTTGAGCCTGGTTGGGGGGGGATTCCTTCAAGGTCCCGGGCCAGCGCGGGGTTCTGCCCCCCAGGAGGGTTCACTCTATTCGGAGTTTTGTTGCCCGTCAGTGCTCGGGGGGGGGTCGCCTCTGCTCTGGGTACCACGTGGGGTTTTACAGCCTGCTCCACAGCCAGGTTTGGCACCCAGAGGGGTTTAGTCCTGCTCCAGGATCCACAAAGGGATTTACACCTCGGTTTGTGCCCGAGTCTGGCCCCAGGGGACTGCACCTGCTCCTGGTTCTGGTCCCGCTCTTGATCTCACAGAGGCATTAGAGCCCGGCTGGCACAGGGATGCCGCTCTGGCAGGAATGTGTCCTGTCCCTGTCCCTGTCCCCCTCACAGAGGGGCTTTGCACTCTGGCCCCCACTCCAGCAGGGTTGGCCCCAGTAACTGGCCCAGACCTCAGCGGGGCTTTCCCCTGACCTGTAACCCGTCCCTCGGCCAGGGTGGCACCCACACCTGGCTGGACAGGGCTGTGTGGTCCCCACAGGATGCCCCAGCCCCACACAAAGGTGCGGAGCTGTGGGACCAGGGGTGCACCCCTAACACCCCCCCAACGCTCCCCAGATGCCGACAAGCGGATCAAGGTGGCAAACCCCGTGGTGGAGATGGACGGGGATGAGATGACACGAATCATCTGGGCCTTCATTAAGGAGAAGGTGATGGGGTCCTGCCCCAGCAGTGGGCGGGTGTGCCACAAGCAGAGCTGGGGCCTTGTGGGGGGAACGGGGGATCCCTGCGCTGGCCTCTGTCTGTCCCCCCTGCCTCTGTCCCTCTGTCTGCAGGAAGCAGGTCATAAAACCAGCACAGCTACCAGCAGCACCTTCACGTGAGGCAGCCCCGGGCAGCAGGAGCTGTCTCACGCTGGGAGGCCTGTTCAAGGCAGGGGGGATGGTCCAGGCCAGCAGAACCATCTTGGCCAGGGGGGACCATCTTGGGCAGGCAGCCAGGACGGGTGCTGGGGCTGGCCATGCCGTGGTGCTGCTCCCCAGGCACCTCACAGTGTCCCCCCCCATTCTGACACTCTCCTGGCCCCTTAGCTCATCCTGCCCAACGTGGATGTCCAGCTAAAATACTTCGACCTGGGGCTGCCACACCGGGACAAGACGGATGACCAGGTCACCATTGACTCAGCTCTGGCCACCCAGAAGTACAGCGTGGCTGTCAAGTGTGCCACCATCACACCTGATGAAGCCAGGGTGGAAGGTGGGCAGGGGCAAGGGGCTGAGCTCCCATCCCAGTGCGGGGTGCTGAGGCCCCTGTCTGTGCACAGCCCCCTGGGATCAGCAGTGCCTTCCCACTGCCAGCTCAGGTGTCTGGTGGGTCGGAGGCTGCACCATACTCAATGCTGTGCCCCTCCCCACCTTGGGGGCTCATGGGTGGTGTGGGGACCCTGTGGCCCTGGGACTGGGGACACACTGACCTCTGCCCTGTGCCAGTCATGATCTCATGCTGGCTGTCCCTCCCCTTGCAGCAGGGTCTGGCAGCAGCCCATGGAGCTGGGCTGGAGCCATGTGCTTCAGGGGTCCTGGGGGGTCATTCAGGGGTCCCGGGGGATCATTCAGGGGTCCCGGGGGATCATTCAGGGGTCCCGGGGGGTCATTCAGGGGTCCTGGGGGGTCATTCAGGGGTCCTGGGGGATCATTCAGGGGTCCCGGGGGATCATTCAGGGGTCCCGGGGGGTCATTCAGGGGTCCTGGGGGGTCATTCAGGGGTCCCGGGGGATCATTCAGGGGTCCCGGGGGATCATTCAGGGGTCCCGGGGGGTCATTCAGGGGTCCTGGGGGGTCATTCAGGGGTCCTGGGGGGTCATTCAGGGGTCCCGGGGGGTCAGTCAGGGGTCCC
Source organism: Phylloscopus collybita (assembly GCA_027886175.1). Lineage (NCBI taxonomy): Eukaryota > Metazoa > Chordata > Aves > Passeriformes > Phylloscopidae > Phylloscopus > Phylloscopus collybita. The sequence goes on along the minus strand of JAJNNQ010000136.1, from coordinate 608,787 downwards.
ATCTGTGTGCCCCACAGAGTTCAAGCTGAAGAAGATGTGGAAGAGCCCCAACGGCACCATCCGGAACATCCTGGGGGGGACGGTGTTCCGGGAGCCCATCATCTGCAAGAACATTCCTCGCCTGGTGCCCGGCTGGACCAAGCCCATCACCATTGGCCGCCACGCCCACGGTGACCAGGTGAGCCCGCGCAGGGGCCGGGGTCGTGCGCCTGGCCAGCAGCCCCCCCAGCCCCTGCCTGAGGCTCTGCCTGGCCCCCACAGTACAAAGCCACCGACTTTGTGGTGAGCAAGTCCGGGACCTTCAAGCTGGTCTTCACGCCAAAGGACGGCAGCGGCTCCAAGGAGTGGGAGGTGTTCAACTTCCCCGGCGGCGGCGTGGGCATGGGCATGTACAACACCGACGAGGTACTGCTGGGGCTCCCGCTGCAGGGCAGCCTGCCTTGCCACCCCGGGGAGGTGCCAGGCTGAGGGACGGGGTCCCACGAGGTCTGCACGCTTCCCTCGCAGTCCATCTCTGGCTTTGCGCACAGCTGCTTCCAGTACGCCATCCAGAAGAAGTGGCCGCTCTACCTGAGCACCAAGAACACCATCCTCAAGGCCTACGACGGGCGCTTCAAGGACATCTTCCAGGAGATCTTCGATAAGTACGGACCTGGGGGGGCCTGGGCTGCGAGGGGGCTGTCCTGGGGGCGCTGGCAGTGACAGCCGTGCGGGGTGAGCACGGCTGACCCCTGGCCCGGGCTCCCAGGCACTACAAGACGGAGTTTGACAAGCTGAAGATCTGGTACGAGCACCGCCTCATCGACGACATGGTTGCCCAGATGCTGAAATCCTCCGGCGGCTTCGTCTGGGCCTGCAAGAACTACGATGGGGATGTCCAGTCAGACATCCTGGCCCAAGGTGGAGCGGGGTGGGGTGTGCTGGGCTCTGCATCCTCACCCCTGGCAGCTGTGCTGACCCCTCTCCCTCCGCAGGGTTCGGCTCCCTGGGGCTGATGACCTCTGTCCTGGTGTGTCCGGACGGGAAGACCATTGAGGCCGAGGCTGCCCACGGCACCGTCACCCGCCACTACCGGGAGCACCAGAAGGTGGGCACGCTGTGCCAGGGAGCAGAGGCTGTCAGCTGCCTGTGCAGGCTGCCCACGGCACGGTGCCCACCCCAGAGTGACCGCTCTCCCTGCGCAGGGCCGACCCACCAGCACCAACCCCATCGCCAGCATCTTCGCCTGGACGCGCGGCCTGGAGCACCGGGGCAAGCTGGACAGTAACCCTGACCTCATCAAGTGAGCAGGGTGGGGTGGGGACCCCCGGGGGAGGGTCCCTGCCAGCAGCTGCTCTGGTGGCAGGGCCCGTGGCACCAGCCGTGCTGGAGTCACCGTGCTGCCGTCCCCAGGTTTGCACAGACGCTGGAGAAGGTTTGTGTGGACACGGTGGAGAGCGGGACGATGACCAAGGACCTTGCTGGCTGCATCCATGGCCTTGCCAAGTACGGGTGGCTCTCAGGGCAGAGCAGTAGGTGACTGTGTGGGGGGAGTGACCCTGTAGGGTGGCCACAAGGGTAGGAGAGTGACCAGGAGCTGGTCAGTGGCCACAGGTGGCTACTGGCCTCTCTGGACAGTCCCCAGGGACTCGGGGTGGCTGTTCACAACGGATTAGGTTGGGCAGGGGCCACATCCTGGAGCCAGGGCTGTGGTGCCTGTGGGAGGAGGTGGGCAGGGACCCTCAGCAATCCCTCTCTGTCTCCCCAGTGTGAAGCTGAATGAGCACTTTGTGAACACTACCGACTTCCTCGATGCCATCAAGAACAACCTGGACAAGGCTCTGGGCAAGAAATAGGGGACAGCCTCCCATCTCTGGGAGGGATGGGGCTGGGAAGGGCCCAGTGCCCCCCCAGCACAGCTCAGGAACAGTTCAATAATTTTTCTAAAGTTTTCTGAGGAGTTTTTTTAAAGCTTTTGTAGCAGGGGAGTGTAGGGGTGGGTGGTGTGTGGGGGTGTGTCTGTCTTGCCCTGATTCATGTACCCCATAAGCGTGTGGTGCCATTAAACATCTCCCCAGCCATGGCACATCCCCTGGCACAGCTTTACAGTGTGGGCACAGGGGCAGCCAGACCCCCCTGCCAGCCTGGGGGGCTGTGCACTCCAGGCATTGGCCTGAAGGTCAGACCTGGGGGTCTGCAGCCCACCATGCTGAGGAAGGGTCGGGGCTGTCTGCATCCTGCCCCAGGCTGGCTGACAGTGGGTGGGTGGCAGCGGCACAGGCACACAGCCCTGTGGGGGACCCAGTGGTGCCACACCCAGAACCACCCCAGGGCTTTCGGGGATGGGGCAGAGGGTGCTCAGCCTCAGGGAACACAGCCACTGACACAAAGTGCAGGCTGTGTGTGGGGCCAGCACTGGTGTCCAGACCCTGTGCCCTGGCTGGTCCCCAGGTCCTGATGCCTGCCAGGACCTGACCCAGCTCTGGGTACACCTGGGGGGCAACGCTGTGGGTGCTGTGAGTCCTCTGCCCCTCAGCAGAGAGCAAAGAGCCCAAAGAGTGGTCCCAGACTCAGCACTGCCCCAGCTGCTTCCCTGCCAAATCCCTGGGCAGGGAGGAGGCAAACCCCCACCTCGGGCTGCCCCAGCGAGAGCTCCTCCAGCTCCAGAGCAGCTGGGGGGCAGGGAAGGGGTGCCAGTTCCTTAGTGGGGGGCTCTGCCCAGGACCCCGCCCTGGTCCTCAGCCCCTCACAACCAACCCCCTGTCCCCACACAGACCACACAGCTTACACGGGTTTACAAAGCACATTGGTTGAAGGAAACTGAACTCAGTGAAAAGATAAATCCAACCACGCGGCACATCTGAAAAAAATAAATTACTTTCAAAATACCATCATTTGCTGGGGCTGGGCTGGGTTTGCCTCCCCCGGATCCACCGCTGGCTGCAGCTCCAGCTCCGGAGCTGTGGGCACTGACTGTGCCCTGAGCTTCTACGAAAATACTCTATTCTGTGTCCCAGGGCCTGACACAGGGAGCCCCGGGGTGAGTGGGAAATGCAAACCCACCTCCTCCCGTGGGCAGGGGCTCCTGCCCCTCAGGGGGAACCCCTGTGCAGCGGGGGGGGACCCAGGAGGTAGAATAATTAGTGATGCTCATCATCTTGCTCTACAGCAGCCCCTTCCATCCTTACTCATTCAGTCATCTGCTGGGTCACGCCTCTCCTGTCTGCAGCTTCAAGTCACCAGGTGCAGGGTGCAGGCAGGGGCAGGGGGGCAGCAACAGAGCCAAGGCAGGTCCAGCAAAGTCTTCTGGACATCCCTGTGTTCCCCAAGCCCAGTGGAAGCCATCCCTCCAGCTCTGGGGGGCCTGGCTGGGTGCTGCAGCCCCTCTTAACCCCAGCAAGCCCCCCCAGCCCTACCAGCCTTGGCTACAACATGTTGTAGTAGGCCATCTCCTTCATGGCCTGCTCGGCCAGCGTGTGCTCGTCCGGGGGGTTGCCCACGGCCCCGTAGCCGTAAGAGTTCTCCTCCTCGAAGTCATCCATCTCCTGCTGGCCATCCAGCTCGGTGTGATCAGCCCCAGCCAGCTCCATCATGGCATCTAGGAGTCAGCACAGGGACAGGCAGTGATGGACCCGTGGGGAGGGCTGGGGCCAGCAGCTCCCCCCTCCCTGGGTTTGGAGCCCAGAACTCCCCGGGAGCCACAGCCCTGCTTGACCTGGGCCCCCAGGGGGTGAGAAGCCCCAGCCCTTGGGTGAGAAATGGGAACCTGCCACAGCCACCACAGCACATCCCAGCTCCCAGCGCTGCGGGGCAGCCACGATGCCCAGTCCGCACTGGGGACCCACCTTGGCTGTCCAGGCTGATGTCCATCACCCCGTGCTTGACCTTCATGTGCCGGCTGAGGTTGCCCTTCAGGTTGAACTTGCTGGAGCAGTAGGGACACTTGAAGGGCTTGCTGCCGGCGTGCAGGTGCATGTGCCCCAGCAGGTTGTACATGCGGTTGAAGGACTTCCCGCAGACCTGCCGGCAGCGTGCCCATGTCAGCCCCCAGGGCTGCCAAAGGCTCTGCAGCACAGACCTGGCCCCCAGGGTCCCCTGGGGCCCCCCCCAGCAGTCACCTCCTGCTCCCTCTTGACTCCTGCCAAGAATAACGGGGCTCCCTCCCTCCTCCCACTCTGTGTGGGAGGCTTGGGGGTGCAGTGCTGATGCTGCTGGGAGTTCCAGAGCATCCAGCACTGGTCAGAGGGAGGCACTGGTTGTCACTTCAGCAGCAGCAATGCTCCCACCACAGCCTGGAGCAGATACTCCACGCCCAAGTGCTCAGCCTGGCCAGGTTCCTGGGGCACAGCGCAGCAGGAGCCGTGCTCTCCCACCCCCGGCTCCCTCAGCCCCCCAGGCCCGCCGGTACCTTGCACTTGAAGGGCTTCACCGGGGAGTGCACGATCATGTGGGTCTTGAGCGTCTGCTTCTGCACGAAGGTCTTGAAGCAGATGTGGCACTGGTAGGGCCGGACGCTGGTGTGGATCAGCATGTGCCGCTTCATGTTGGCCTGCAGGGTGAACTCCCGCCCGCACACCTCGCACTTGAACTCCTTCACGCCCTGCCGGGGGGGGACAGCTGAGGGGAGCTTGGGCACAGCCCCAGCCACCGGGGACACACCAGCAGTGCCAGGAGTGGAGAAGGGACCCCCCCATGGGCAAGGGATGGGCTCCTTGTGCTGAGCACAGCACGGGGTGTATCTGAGAGCCCAGCCTGCCTGAGCCCAGCACCGTGCAGGGGCTGTGGGTAGGGGCTGGACAGGCTCTGTAAGTGCAGCCGAGGGCCAGCTCTGCTCTGGGGCTCAGCCCAAATGCTCCCCATTAAAGAGGCCCTGGAAAAAGGGCAAACACCCACATACAGCCTGCCCAGAGGGGCTGTGACAGCTCCTGGACAGGACCCCCCAGGTTACTCTAAAACTCCCTCCCCGAGGAAGGGAGGGGCTGGGTCCCAGAGACCCCCTCACTGCATGTCAGTGAGCCCAGCTAGTGCCAGCCACAGGTGCTACTGCCCACCTGCACAACCCACCTCCTCCCAAGACTGGGGGCACCGCGACACCCCTCTCCGCCAGCACCCACATCCAGAGCTGGCACCTCTCCTCTGGGCACGATGAGGGCAGCACCCCGGAGGACCCTGAGCCCCTACCTTGTGCGTGAGCGAGTGCTGCTTGAGGTGGTGGATCTGGCTGAACTCCATCCCACACTCGGTGCAGACGAAGGGCCGGACGTTCTGGTGCTTCAGCATGTGGTTCTGCAGCTGGCTGCGGTAGTGGAAGGACTTGCTGCACTCCAGGCACTGGTAGAGCGTGGGGCCCTGGTGCGTGGCCAGGTGCCGCTTCAGCTGGGTGAGCGTGGAGAAGTCCAGCCCGCACTCCACGCAGACGTGGCAGCGCCCACTCTCGTGCTTCACCTCGTGCGCCTTCAGCTCGCTGGGGTAGGCGAAGCCGCGGCCGCAGAAGCGGCAGCTGTAGGGCTTGATGTCGGTGTGCAGCAGCATGTGCCGCTTCAGGTGGCTGGTCTGAGTGAAGGCCTTGCTGCACACCCCGCACTTGTGGGGCCGCGTGCCCTGGTGGGTCAGCAGGTGGGTCTGCAGGTGGCTGGGCTGCTTGAACAGCTTGTTGCAGTGCGGGCAGGAGTGGGGCTTGATGCCGTTGTGGCCCAGGATGTGGGTCACCAGGTTGTACTTGGAGGTGTAGGACTTCTCGCACATGCGGCACTGCCAGCGCTTCTGGCGGTCCCCTGCCTCCACCAGGTAGGAGTCGTCGATCTGCACGTTGATGTCCAGCCGGTCCAGCTGCGCCTTCCTGCTGTGCTCGCTGGTGCCGCCCGCCGCCTCCAGCTCCCCCGGCTCCTGCCAGCCACAGCCCTGCTCGCTCTTCACCGGCTCGGGGGACGCCGGCGCGGGGGCCTCCGCCTCGCCAGGGGACGGGGCGGCCGCCTCCAGGGCGCCCGCGGTTTGCGGGGCCCCCGGGGCGCCGCCGGCCAGGTCAGCGCCCCGGCGCCGCCGCTCGGCGCCCTCCAGCTCCCGGTGCCGGCGCAGGTGCCGCAGGCGTCGGGGCTTCCTGCTGAAGGTGCCCAGGTCGATCATCTTCATGGCACCGCTCTGCACCGCCGGCTCCCGGCTGGGCTCCGGGGGCTGGGGCGCCTGGCCGCGCTGCCCCTCGCCCTCCTCGTCCCCAGGGACGGACACGCTGTACGCTGGCTCGGCCTCCGCCTCTGCCTTCTCACTCTTGACCTTGGGCATCAGCCTCACAGGTGGCCTCTTCCTCCTCCGGGCATGCTTCTCCAGGGGGGAGTCTGCTTCCAGGGCGTCCTCGTCCTGCCCGTCCCCAGGCACCTGCTCGTCACCCTCCGGCTCCCCGGGCTCCGCGGTGGCACTGTCCTGCTGCTCCCCGGCCAGCCCCGGGAAGAAGCCGGCGGGGGTGACGGTGGCCCCGAGCAGCTCATTGTCGGACACCAGCCCCAGGACGGCCGCCTGCGCCAGGGACAGCACCACCACCGCGTCCGTCTGCGTCCCGCACTCGCTGAACCGATCCATCTCCGGCCGCCGGCCTAGGCTGGCATGCCTGAGGAGGGAGAGACACGGCCCTGAGCCCGGGCACGCCCCAGCAGCCACACCGGGACACAGGGCTCACCCAGCCATGCTCCTGCCCTCAGGGAACCCGCACTGACACCCGTGATGCCAGCCTGGGTCCCCAGCACCGCACAGCCCAGGACATGCAGACAGAGTGGTTTCCACTGTAGGCTTGGGAGGAGGAGGGAAGCTTGGATGCGTGCCCACTGTCAGCCTCTCTGGATGGGCTGTTAGCTCCTGGGGCTGGGCTTTGGCTGCTTGCATGCCCTCGAGCTCCTAGGAGTGACTCCAGGGTACAAGTGCCCGCACAGTTTGGAAACTGCTCTCAGCTGAGCGTGGCTCTGAGCTCTGGCAGGAGCAGCAAGGGCACAGGCAGCAAGAGGGATGGGGCCCAGAGCCAGCAGGACACAGCCTGCCCAGCAGTGTGCCTAGGCACAGAGGCTGTGCTGGGCTCACCACTGCTGGCTGCCACACTCACCCTGAGGGTCCCAGCCCCACCACAGCATCCTCCCCCCAGCAGTGAGGACAGGCAGTGCCTGGGAGCTGCTGCCTCCTCCTGCCGAAGGAGTGCTCTCCTAAATACAATTATTCCTGCAGCTACAACAAAGGAATCCTGCGGGGGAGGCAAAACAGGGATAAATTCTGAGCCAGCTCCTGTCACAGTCCCAGGAGAACCTGCCTGGCAGGAGATCATGGACGAGGGGATCTCCACTTTGGAGAAGGGAAACCCCCCAGTGCCTGGGCATCATCCCTGCGGCCAGGTGGGCTCCAGGGACACTGAGCATGGCTGGGGACATTGGCCTCTCTGTGCTGCAGGCAGCTGCCTGCTCCTGCCGACCCCAGAAGTGCCCCCTTGTGCCAGTGCCCCGTGCAGCCAAACACCAGCCACAGCACAAGGCCTGGGATGGGGAAGAGGAGGGGATGATGGGGAAGGTCAAGAGAAAAGGTGTGAGCAAAGACAGAAGGGGAGCAACACCAACCACAGGGGCTTGGCTGCCCACAGACATCTGGGGTACCGGGTCCCTCCCACCTGCCGGGCCACCACGGGGCTGGCGCTGGCCACAGCACTGGTGACTCTTGGCCCAGGGTCAGACACAGCCGGTGAGGGGACCCTGGCCGGGCCTGAGCTCCCAGGGTCTCAGCCCAGCACCCCCCTGCCCGGGCAGCCCCTTCCGAGAGCCAGCAGAGACCGGGCGGCAGGGACAGAAGGGAGGGGAGGGGAGGGGCGGCTGCAGGGAGGAGATGGAGAGGAAGAGGATGGGGGTGGGAGAAGGAGGAGAAGGAAGGGGATGAGGGGAGGACTAGTGCGGAGGCAGCGGAACAAAGCAAGGAGTGGGGGAGGGCGGCGGCGGGAAGAGGAGGAGGGCTGGGAGGAAGAAGAGGGCTCAGTCAGGGAGGCGGCTGCTGGCCTGCCCCGGGCCGGACCCCGCCAGCTGGGACCCCCTCCCCGTGGGGCTCCTGGGGCCCCTGAGCTGCAGGCAGAGGAGAAGGGACACGGGAGAGGAGACCCCGCTGCTCTCCCCACCACCCCAGCCTGGCAGAGGGGTCGGCGGGCCCCCAGCACGGTGCTGCGGCTCTGCCCCCAAAACCAGCACCACGAGACAAGGCAGCTGCACGAACAACGCGCTCCCATGTTCCCCAGGCCGGCACCGGGAGGTTACAACCACCCCAAAGACAGGCTTTCAGGGGGAAGTACATGTGCATCCCTACTCCGGGCACTGCGAGAGGCGGTGAGCGCCGCTCCTCCGCGGGAAAGCCAAGGCCTTGTGCCGCACAAACCTCTCTGCACTTGTCTCCATCGCACGCAGCAGCCCCGGGACGCGGCGGCGGGGAAGGTTCGCTGTCCGAGGCCCCGGCGCTGCGGAGCTGCGGCCGCACCGGCAGCGCACCGGGAACAGGGCAGGGGCAGCAGCTCTTTCACTTCCCGCTCTCACTTCCCCCTTGGCGCCTCGGGACTTGCCAGGGCAGCTGGAAACGGCGTTTCCCAACACCCTGGCAGTGAGGGGGGGTCATCTACTTCAGCTCCCCCAGGAAACTCCCAGCACCCGGAACGCAGAGCGCCGCCAGCGCCCTGTGCTCCAGGGAGCGGCTGAGCCCCCCCGGGAGCGGCTGAGCCCCCCGGGAACTGCTGAGCATCCCGGGAACTGCTGAGCACCCCGGGAGCTGCTGAGCACCCCGGGAGCTGCTGAGCCCCCCGGGAGCTGCTGAGCCCCCCCGGGACCTGCTGAGCCCCCCGGGAGCGGCTGAGCACCCCGGGACCTGCTGAGCCCCCCGGGAGCTGCTGAGCCCCCCGGGAGCTGCTGAGCACCCCCGTGCTCCCAGGGAGCTGCCGAGCCCCACCGGGAGCTGCTGAGCCCCCCGGGAGCTGCTCCGGCCGCGCTCCCGCAGCCCCAGCAGCGGCCCCGGGTCGGTGGCGGGCACAGAGCGCGGTCCCGCCGCTGCCCGGTGCCCGGTGCCCGGTGCCCGGTGCCCGGGGCTGGAGCCCCGAACGCTGCAGAGACTGCTGTCCCGGCGCGGATCCCAGCGGTGACACCCGCACCTCCTGCAGCTCCTCCTGCCCGGCACAGCCTGCAGACCCGCGGCTGCACCCGCAGACCTTCACCCACCACGCCCAGGGTCCCTCTCGGACGCTGCTGCTGGGAACCAAACCCTCCTCCAGGCCTTAAGAACCTTTAGCTTTCAAGTCCAGCCCTTTGGGCCAGGCTCGGGTCCCTCGGGCCCATTTCCCGATGCAGACCCTCGCCTGCTCATCCTTCTCCCACCTGGGGGGGTCACACGGACACCTTGCCAGTGTCCCCTCTGCCAGTGCACGTGCCGAGCTCCCAGCCCACCACCCATCCCTCCCAGCCCACCAACCACCTCCCCCACCTCCCCCTCTCCAACACCGCAGGACAGCTGCACCCGGGGCCAGCAGCGGTGGCTGCTGTCCCTGATACTTTGGGGTTGTGAAATTTGGGGTTCTTTCATAATTTCTCCTCCCACTCCAAAGTTTAGTTTTGGTGCAGTCTCTCCTCCCATCTTTCCCAACACACTGATTTCCTTCTCAGCTCTCCCAAGGAGCAGCAGGCATGCAGGAGCCCACCCTGCAGGCATGCAGGAGCCCACCTGCTGCCACGGCTCTGGGTGAGTGCAGCCACCTGAGCAGGTGCCAGAGCCCAGCTGGCCCCAGCAGCAGCCCAGGACACCTCAGCCCCTGCCAGGTTCCCAGGCTGCCTGACAAGCCTGGTGCCACGGGACAGAGCACACTCAGGGCTTGGTCCTGGCTGTCCCCTCTGCAGGACCCCATTGTGGGACCCCCATTGTGGGACCCCCATGACAGGGCTCTCTGCAGATGCTCTGCTCCCGGTGCCTGGGGGTCCTGGGAGGTTCCCAGGTGGGATGTGGTGGTGCAGACCTTGGGGGAAAGGCTCCCAAGGCACAGGATTGAGCCCCAGGGCAGAGTGGGACCCTGGCCTTGGGGGGGTTCTCACTGGGGAAGGAGGTAGGAGAACTGTTCAAGACTTCTTACTAGAAAATGGCTGATAATGGATCTGATATTTGTGAGGAAACCTTTGATTTTATTTTCCTTTCTTTCTCAAAAGCAGCCTTCATTTAAATTTAATAAAGGGGAAAACAGGCTTTCATCTTGCCTGAAGATTTCACATAAAGCTGCTCAACCCCCCATGATTCCAAACAGAAAAAATGTTGTTTTCCTGAAAATCACAACTAAAATGATTCTCAAACCTGACCCAGCATGTCTGTCCTGCACCAGCCCAAGGGTTTGGGGGTCACCTCAGCTGCACTGCTCTGTGCTGGTGGTGTGTGCCAGGGGCTGACCCACAGAGCAGCTCCACGCACGGTGGCAGAATCGAAACTGGCACTTCTGACCCCAGAACTGACCCTGATACAGAGGAACTGCTGTAAAAACGAGCCCAAGCTCTGAGAAACAGCCAGGAGCCACGGGAGCCAGGTGCTGCTGCCACAGAAAACAAACACCTGCTTAAATTCAGCCGGTGTCTCTGCACCAGATACTGTCAAACTATGCTTTTAAAGGACAACTTTTGTTTCAAGGAAAACTTCCCCAGAAAAAAGAAACCTGCTCCCTGCATGTGTGTCCCTGAAGTGCTTCTGGGTGGAGGAAGAGCAGTCTCTGGGGCTTTGGCTTCACCAAACAAAGGCCACAACCTGGGATTTGCAGAGGGATGTTGATAATGCTTTCAATAAGAACAGGTAGAAAACCAGGTTGGGGAAAGTGAGGCCCTGGGAGAGACAAGGGCTTATGGAGGAAAGGGTGTTATCAGAGCAGGTCAGGCTCTCCCCAGCCTCTTCATGGGTATTTCCTCTGAAAATATTCCACAAAACTGGGATGTTCTCACTCTGATTACTGTGTCCATCAGTCAGAGGTGAATATTTACCCCTTTGAAAATGTATGGCTATTGGCAAACTCTGACTGGGATGGAGAAGGGAATGGCTTTCAAATAACCAGAGGTTACCAGTGCTGCAGAACAAAAGTGTGACGAGCTGCCTGGTTCCTCCATTATCTGCCAGGGATCTGGGATCCACCACTGGGACTGGGGTGAGAGGGTCGGGCTAAGGGCAGCAGCGGGTGCTGCGGCTGCTCACGGCAGAGGGACAGAGCTGCCATCCCAAACGCTCTTCCCAGCACACAGGGCCCTGTGCTGAGCTGACACACCACTCCTGTTCTGCTTCCTGTTCTGCTGGAAATCCCCGTTTTCCTCCTTCTGACACTGAGGCTCTATCCCTCTGCTCCTCCATCCCTCCAGCCTCCGTCCCTCACTTCTGTGTCCCTCTGCTCCTCCATCCCTCTGCTCCCCAGTCCCTCTGCCAGCCTCCATCCCTCTGTTGCTCCATCCCTCGCTCCCCACCCCCAGTATCCTCTGCTCCTCCATCCCTCCAGTTGCTCCCTCATTCTTCCCGTTTCCCTGGCAACGCCCATCTCGCGCCGAGATCTGTCCCCTCTCTCCCTCTTATCTTTCTCCTCTCTCTTTCATCTCTCTCCTAATCTCCCTCTCCATTCTGAACCTCTGTCCTTTGCTTCCTTTCTCTCTCTCTCCCTTTTCATCTCCTCCAATGCCTTCTCTATCTCAGGGTTACAATTATTTGAATCTGACTTTAAAGAACTGATCTGTTTAATTAACCACTGCTCCCGCCCTCCCGCAGCCTGGCACGGGACCCCTGCCCACACCCCAAAGTGCCTCTTGGCCAGGGACAATGGGGTGACAGTGCCCTGCCACCCCTTCCCCAGCACCTGACAGCCCTGACCTCCAGCCCCTCTTGTCCCATCTGGACTTCTCCCCGAAAAGATTGGACCAGGTGATCCCTGAGGTCCCTCCAGATCTGGGATTCCATGGCTCCACGATCCCAACACAGCCAGCACGAAGTCAGCAGCTCCTGTGATCACCCCCAAATTCTGTTACAGCAGAACAAGGGGAGACTGAAGTTCATGTGGGAAAAGGCAGCTCCTGAACATCAGAGTCCTGCCTGCCCCATTTGGGAGATGGGAGGAAGACGGGCTGCTCTGGGCTCTGGGGGCAGTGGAAGGAGCAGGGAGTGGCTCTGACTCGGGGTCACTTCCACAGGACTCCTGCGTTGTGGCACAGCCAGGAGCCCAAGGGAGCAGCCCGTGGCCACCAGCACTGCCCCTGCTCTGGGGAGCTCTCCTAAGAGAGCTTGGTATGGGCTGAGGGAGAGCAAACGCTGGAGCCAGCCCTCCAGCCAGGGCTGTGCTCTGAGAGCAGTCAAAGGTGCACCAAAACTGCACCAAATCCTCACCAAAGTTGTGTCAAAACCACACCAAAGCCCCACTGAAGCTGCACCAAAGCCACCAATGGTTCATGGCCAGGGCGGTGCCAGGCCTTTGGGAAGGGGATTCCTCCTGGCCCCAGCTGCCTTGCCAAGGAGCTCCTGTTGCTGTGCCACAGGGCTCAACACCTCCTCCCTGGCAGAGCAAACTGACCGTGCTCCAGGCCTGCCCTCCCAGCCCCTCTGCCCTCCCAGCCCCTCCTGGAGCACGGCGCCGGGGCACCCTGGAGCGGTGACAGCGCTGAGCTGGGCTGGCACCTGCAGCAGTGACACTGGGCCCAGCCTCAGCTGCTGAGTGAGGGGTTTCCTCAGAGCCACCAGAGCCACCACGGCCCCGTGGGTGTGTGTGAGACCCCCCCTGCCACTCCTCTGGGGAAGGGGCTGGGCCCTGCACGCTGTGTCCCTGGGATCTCAGTGCGGTGTGTGACCAGGGCAGGCACAGCTGGCACCTGACTGTCCTGGCACGTCCCGCCTGTCCCCCTCTGGAACAAGCACGGCCCCAGTGCTCCCAGCCCCGTGCACGCAGGCATTTGCTGCAGTGGGGAGCTCCAGGATCTGCCTTCGGAGCTGATGGTCACACCACCCCTAAAAACGCTGCTGCTCCTCAGCCCAGAGGCAGGAAGAGCCTCCAACTCAGGCGGAGAGCTGGAGGAGAGGGGCTGCTGCTGCCTGGACCCCCTCGGGCAGCAGCCCCGGGCCGGGCAGCACCGAGCCCAGCGCCGCGGGGCTCCCGGGCTTTGCCGGGGCTTTGGGAGCGGCGGCACCGCCGGGAGCAGGGAGCGCCCCCAGCCCCGCTGCCGTCCCGGCCCGGCTTCAAAGGCTCCACACAGAGCCCTCGCTCTGCCTCGGAAAACAGTTTTTTTTTTGCCTTTAAATGAAATAAACAGGGAAAGAAAAGACTTTCAAGTTCCTCCTTGCTGTAACGGCTTCTCCCCGGCGCAGTCCCTTTCCTCTCCGAAAATAGCCGAGCTATTCAAAAGAGATGCGAGAAGAAAAAAAAAAAAAAAAAAAAAAAGGAACTGAATAGAGGAAAAGGGAAAGAAAAAAATGGAGCCCCAAGGGGGTGGAGAAAAACAGAATGAAAAGACAGCAAAAGTAAAGAAAAGGGATGAAAAATAAAGGAGGGGGAAGAGAGAGACAGACAGAGGAGCTTTGAAAAGAAAGAATGCTGCCAGCCTGAATACAGGGAGCAGGAAAAAAGGGCCCTGAAAAGAAAGAGCCGGCTGGAATGACCTCTCATTCAGGGCTGTGCCAATCACCGCCGTGATGGAAATCCTTTCTTCTTCCCTGCATTCTCTCTCTTTCCAGCGGGGGCAGAGGGAAGAGGAAGAAAGGGGAGCTAATTCTCAGCATAGCAGAAAATAAATCTGCTCTTTGCGAGGACCCTGAAAGGCGCCGAGGCGCTGACAAACCCGTTCCCAGCGCTCACAGACACAGATGGGGACAGAAAGGGAACGGGACTCAGCAGTGCTGGGCCGGGCCACCTTCCCCAGCTCGCTGCTCCTCTGGAAAATGAAGGAGCAAACACCCCAAGCACACGAATCTGTAGGAATCCGGGGCAGTGCGAATCCAGGGCAGCCCCCAAACCTGGCAGGGAAAGATCAGGGGTGGTTGTGGCAGAGGCACACCCAGGGGCTGATGCTGTGCTGGGTCCTGCAGGGAGCAGGGGGCAAAGGGTGGGTGCAGCCCCTTTTTGCCCTGCAAGTCCCCAACCAGCACCCACCCCTGCCTGGAGAGACCCAACAGGGCTTTTAGGCGGCTCTGCCAGTCCCAGCACTGCCCCAGTGCACTCAGCATCCTCAGCAGGGAGGTTAACCCCAGGTTAACTGACCCTCGTGCCTGGAGATGGACCCAAGTGCCCAAACAGCCCCAATGAACCAAGGGGCAGGGGCACAGCAGTGCTGGGATGTGGGACAAAGGGAAGGGACACAGGGGACAAAGAGGGAGGAAAACACTGGGGATGGAGCCCACCAGGGCAGCAAGTCCTCTGGGACAGGGGCCACCCCAGTGTCCTGTAGAGACCTGGTGTGCTCCCAGCCGACCCCAAAGCAGCCTGGGGCTGAGGGTGACAGGGATGTCCTGAGCCCATGTGGCATCACTGCCGCTGGGTACAGCTCCTGCTCAGCCTCCCCAGCCCCGGGCTTAACCACAACCTGCTGGCACTTTGGGCCAGAGCCCTAAATGTGGTCTGAGGAGACATCACACAGGCAGGGGGAGTTCAGGAACCCTGGTGTGTGTGACCCAGCCGGCTGTCAAAGGGGAAAACCAACCCCAAACGGTACAAATGGGAGATGCCTGTCACCCCAAAGGGAACAGACTGCCTGGTGGGCTGTGAAAGAGCTGCTCAGGTGCCAGGGCAGATCCCCACACTGGGAAGGCTCTCACTTAAGGGTGTTACTTTCAAGAGCATTGCTGCCCTTGTGCTTGGGAACAATTTTAGTCCAGTTTTGACACTCCCATGTGTGCAGCCTGTCCACTCTGCAGGAGGGTGGCTCCTGGGCCCCCTGTCCCTGTGTCCCCAGGCTCTGCCCTGGGCTGGACTGAGAGGACAGAGCAATAAACACAGGGCCAGATCCATTTGTGGCACCAGCAGTGTCCGAGCAGGGTTAAAGGCAGTGAGGAAGGTGAACACCCCAGAGCACGTGTGACTGTGCTGACAGGTTCAGTGCTCCCGGGTGCTGAGCACCCCTGAGCCCTGCCCCCCGGCAGAGCTCACCCCTCACACCGTGACAGCCTCCCCGAGGCAGACAGGGACCCTCAGCAGGGCTCAGCTCCCCCCTGCTCCCCCACAGCCCACCCCAGCCAGGGGCAAGGGGGTCCCAGCCCCTGCCCGCTCCCCACAGGGAGGCTGTGCCCCCCACAGCTGGGCACAGCTGGGCTCTGCCACCATCCCCACCTCTGCCCTCCCCGCTGCAGGGCTGGGTGATAAGTTAATCATAGCTGAGGGGTTCTAATTTGAGCGTGATAATTAATACTCAGCCGGATAATCCTCCACGTGTGTCTGCTGGTCCTGCGGCCGCTCCCGGTGCCGGCGCCTGGGGAGGGCTCTGCTGGGGAAGGCCAGGGGCTGCAGGGCAGGGGGACACTGCAGGCTGTGTCTGCTCTGCCAGCTCCAGATCCTGAGGCTGTTCTGCCTCGGAGAAACTGCCCCTGTGTGCCACAGCCCAGGGATATCCCTGAACAGCACCAGCAACCGTGGTTTGCCTCAGCTGGGGAAGGTCCCAGCATGGGGCACACCGACCTGCAGCTCTGTGGCTCAGGAGTCCCCTCTGGCACAAGGAACTGGCTGAGGAGCTCAGCCCAGCCCCAAACACGGTGAGTGCCATTTCCTACAGAGCCGAGGGCAGCGGAGGGGAGAGACTCAGAGCTCTCCTCCGTGGGCAGGAGGAGGGATGGGCAGGAACTGGGGCGCACGGAGCCCCCTTGCACCCACGTCAGGCACTGGAGCAGGCACCTGGGAATGTGCTGCTCCCAGTTTCCCAGTAACACGGCTCTTTGACGTGTCACACCCATTACAGGAACAAACCCAGCTGCCAACACCACTTCTACTTTCAGATCCCCAAGGCGGGAAAGGTTTCGGATCCTTCTCTGCACAGCTGAGCAGCTCAGGGACGAGTGTTGGGGAGGCTGGGTTGGGCAGATGGAGCAGGGGGCACTGCACAAAGGGCCCTGCTGGTGGCAGCTCATGAGTTCCCAGCTCAGGGCTGACCCAAGCCAGGTGTGGGAGACACATATTCCCCTATGTCCCAAAGCCAGCTGTGCCTGCTGCCCCCACAGCAGCAGCCTGTCCGCATGGCCAGTGTCTTTGAGAGCCACAGCAGCCCAGGGCTCGGCTGCTGTTCCTGGGGGGAAGGCAGAGCTCTCTGCTCTGGGGAGGCTGTGCTGGCTGCACGCTGCTGCCAGCTCACAGGGCCAGGTGAAATGCAATTCCTGCTTACTGCACGTGTGCTTTTGTGTGTCACCGTGCTGTGAAAGCTCCTGCCGTGCTCCTGACTCTGGGCAGAGGCCAGGATTTTATACAGAAATACACAGATTTATCTTTTGGAAAGGAGTGGAAAGGACGGGGTCTGGCACTGAGTGGGTCAGGGGTGGACAGATGACACGGACACAGCCCGGCACTCCGGGAGCTGCCTGGGAGCAGTGCCCAGGGCCCTGCAGCTCCTGGCTGTCCCACTCCTGAGAAGGGAGCCAGTGCTGGGTGAAGCTGGCCTGGGAGCTGCCGTGGGGGATGGATCACCTGCCTGGCACAAAGTGCTCGGGTCGGGCCTGTTGGGTGATACAGGGAGATGCAGTGGGTGAATCCCGCTCCTGAAGGGGAGGGTGGGGATATTTGCACCATTTACTCATCCTAATTAACATTTCCCAAGGTCTCAGTGAGGCTTGGTTCTCTGCCTTGGCTCTGGCAGCTCTGGCTCGCCCTGGGGTCTGTAGGACTTGCCCTGCCCCGTTCTCATCCCAATCTACACAACCCCTGTGCTTTGTGCCCTTCCTTCTCACAGCCAGGAAGCCCCATAAACACACACAGTATTCAGCTGTTGAAATAATTTCCTTCTATGTGTCCCTTGTTGATAATGACAAAGCCAGAGCAAACCACTGGAGCCCCCATCAATCAGGGCCAGCCCTTGGCAGCCAAGGCACAGAGGGGATGGATGTGCAGGGTTCAGCAGAGACTCAGAGCTCTGAGGGAGGAGACTCGTCCAGCCCTGCTATGGCTCTGCCTCTGGGATAGCATTGCTTCACTCCTGGCCCGAGGTCAGAGCTCCTCTGAGGGGCTCCCAGAGAGCTGGTGCCCCCTTGGCCACGGGCACGTGTGAGCTGGGGCTGGAACCATGGAATCACTGGGGCTGAAAAACCCTCTGAGACCATGGAGTCCAACTGTCCCCCAGCACTGCCAAGGCCACCACTAAAGCATGTCCCCAAGTGCCGTGTCCAGACAGCATTTGAACCCTTCTAGGGCCGGTGACTTTGTGCACAGCAAGCACAGAGTGGCCACAGCAAGGCCAAACTGATGGCTCTGCAGCAGAGCCACGGGCAGAGCCAGGAGGGCAGGGCACTCTGTGCCTGGCAAGGGCAACGCTCAGCCAGCTCAACAAACCAACAAAGAATTGACTGGCATGGGGCAGGGAGGTGTTTGACTTGGGAGTTCAAGACGCCTACATTTGGGATAGCAGAGGGGTCAGGATTCAGAGTAGAACGTCCTTTGTGAGGAAGGGACCCTCACAGTCCCTGTGGATTGACTGGGAAGGGAAGCAGCTCCCTGGAACATCCATCCTAACCACAAAAGCAATTCTTCCCAGCAGCAGCCACCAACCAGGCTGGTCCTGGGCATCCCCAACCCCCCCAGCCTGTCCAGGATGTCCCTGACCTGCCTGGTCATGTGCAGCATCTCTGGGGGAGGCTGGGATGAGCAGGCCAGGCTGCCCCAAGGCTTCTGTGATCTCAGAGGTCCTGTCAAACCAAAATGATTCCATGGTTCCAAGGAGAAGCTCTCCCTTGAGAGCAGCCCATCATGGGTTGGACAAAGGGCTCCTCAGGGGAAACCTCCTGCCTCTGTTCTCCAGCTTGCTCGTGGATTCCCAGCCCTGAGCCCAGAGGAACTGGCAACTGCCCAGCCCCCAGTTTAACCCCCAAGCCAGGGGCTGGTGCTGTGGGACACGGGATGGTGGGTGTGGGAACAGATGGGAGGTGAGAGAAAGGAAAAGCAGCCAGGGAACACACCAGGATTAACACTTGAAAGTGAAAGAGGGGGAGAGACAGAGCTGGTTAAACCGGGAAAACGTGGTGAGGAACAGGGTGCCAGGAGGGAGGCAGAGAGGGCAGAACAACACCACAGAGAATGGGGATGAGACAATGCTGCTGCTGAGAAACAGGAAAGATAAATTTAGAGAGAGCGGTGAGCACTCTTCCTCTGGAAGCTCTGCCTGCCCTTCCTCCCCCTCCTCTCCTTCTCCAGGTCACCCCCAGCACGGGCAGGACGTGGGCTCCAGCCTGGTGTGGCTCTGATGGCCGGGCCAGTCCCAGCAGTGCCCCGGGCTGGCTGGACACTGGAGGCTCCCTGAGGAGCACCAGCAGCCCCTCACTGTCCCATCCTGGTGCCATTCAGGGCTCCCAGCAGCAGCCCCCAGGAAGCTCCTGCAGCCCAGCCACAGCTCCCAGGCACAGCAGCTCGGGGTGTGCACAGCCCAGGCAGGGTCCCCGCGGCAGAGAAGCGAAGTCAAACAATGAGCAGGGCTCTGCTTCCTCCCAGGCTGCTCCCTCCTCCCTGCCCGCTCCTCCTGAACAGCCTGGCTGGCTCTGCTCCCTGCCAAACCCTGCCTCTGCCCCTCCCTGCTGCAGGAGCACCTCAGGGCTCCTTCCAGTGCCTAAAGGGGCTCCAGGAGAGCCGGAGAGGGACTTGGGACAAGGGCCTGGAGCAGCAGGAAGAACGGCATCAGACTGGCAGGGGACAGGGAATTGTCCCAGGCTGCCCAGAGAAGGTGTGGCTGCCCCATCCCTGGAGGTGTTCAAGGTGCAGCAGGATGGGGCTTGGAGCAGCCTGGCGTTGAATCTCCAGGGCTGCAGGACGTACCTTGCCCTGCCACACCTCCCCACCTCTCACAGCCGTGGTGTTCCCTACAGCACCCCACGGCCCCTGGGTTATCCCTGGAGCCACTCTGGAGAAGGTTCACGTGAACTTTCTGCAAGTTTGTCTTTGCTTTGCACAACAGAGCACCCAGACACTGGCCACTTTAACTGAAAGCTGCAACAGGGAACACTGTCCAAACACTCTGAGGGCCAGGAGGGGACAGCACAGGGACACTGCAGAGCTGCCCACAGGTGCTGACCTATTGTTCCTGTTCATTTTCATTACAAATACTCCACTGTCACTCAAATGACAGATGGACAGCTGCAAGGAAAGGCCAGGAAAAGTCAAAAACATGTTTCTTCAATTTAAAGTTTGGGAAAGAAAATTCATCATTGTCTGTTCCCTTAGGGGGGAGAGCCCTGTTCCTCTGTTGGAGCTGAAGCCAGGTGAGCAGAGCAGCCCCCCTGTGTCCAAACACAGACCCCCAAAGACACAAACACAGATCTTCCTCCACAGCTCAGCAGGAGCACTGCCAGGCCACTTTGCTGTGTTTTGGGCAGACACTGGGGCTGAGGGAAAGCCATGCTGGGCACGGGCTGTGCCAGCTCTCCTCCCACACCGACCCCACTGCGACCCACAGCCAGGGAGAGGGAGGAGGAGGAGGAAATGTGGGACAGAGGAACAAAGGGAAAACACCTGTCACTGCTCAGGGTCTCTGTGCCCAAGGGGGCCTGACCCCAGAGGCTGGGTTTGAGCAGAGGCTGAGCTGGGCTGACCTCTCCACAGGAACAAGTGCAAAGTACAGGAGTGCCAGCAGCCTCCCCCCTGGGTGGTGATGCTGGCACGTCCCTGGCAGCACAGACCCACAGAGGGCTCTGTAGATTCCTCAGCATTCCCAGCTGCAGAGCAAAGCTGGACAGTGCCAGTGCTCATCCCTCTCCACACAGAGATTCTCAAACTAGCTGATAAACTGAAACAGCCCAATAAAACCGTACGAAACAAATACTTCCTCAGGGATTAAACCAAGCCCAAAATGCCCAGATGATGCCCCACAGCACCAGAGATGCCCCACTCCTGCTGCTGCAGGGACCCAAGTCTGACCCTACGAGGCACCCCTGGCTCTGGGTGGGAGTGTGCCCTGGGGAGCAGCAGAGCTTCAGCTCCCACTTCCCATTTGGGAGGGATGCAGTGTGACCCACAAAGAGGGCACTGATGCAAAGCTGCCTGCAGGAGAGGAGCTGGGCCCAGGCGAGGGGGACGTGCCCGTTCCATGGCTGCTTCTGCAGTGAGGAGGATATTGTCACCAAGGGTGAGATATTGTCACCAAGGGTGAGATATTGTCACCAAGTGCTGGGCCAGCACTGGCCAGCCAGGGACTGGGCACCCTGGGACCTCCAAAGAGAACGCTGAGGCTGGTGCCTCCCAGTGACTTCCCCGTGAGAGCCACGCCTGGAGCCTGCCCCCAACCCAAGATGTGCTTGTTCAATCCTGTGGCCACCTGAGCACCCACACCATGGCCCTGTGGGGACCACCTGGACCCTCAGCTCGGGGGGGCCGGTTCAAACCTGGGCTGGAGGAGCCAGCAGGGCAAGCCTGGGAGCACGGTGTGGGGAGCAGGGCCACGGTGTGGGGCACAGGGCCATGGTGTGAGGAGCAGGGCCATGGTGTGAGGAGCAGGGCCATGGTGTGGGGCACAGGGCCATGGTGTGGGGCACAGGAGCACGGTGTGGGGAGCAGGGCCACGGTGTGGGGAGCAGGGCCACGGTGTGGGGAGCAGGGCTACGGTGTGGGGCACAGGGCCATGGTGTGGGGAGCAGGGCCATGGTGTGGGGAGCAGGGGCACGGTGTGGGGAGCAGGGGCACGGTGTGGGGCACAGGGCCATGGTGTGGGGCACAGGAGCACGGTGTGGGGAGCAGGAGCACGGTGTGGGGAGCAGGGCCATGGTGTGGGGAGCAGGGCCATGGTGTGGGGCACAGGGCCATGGTGTGGGGAGCAGGGGCACGGTGTGGGATATGGGAGTCTGATGGAGCTGCAGGCTTTGCACCCCGGGCGGGTTTCAGGCCCCAGGTCAGGCTCTGGGCTGCCCCTACTCCCCCTGGTCACTCTTCTCTTCCTACACAGCTGCTCACAAGAGAAATCCTAATGCCTGACTAAGTAATTAATGATAACTAATTTATCCATTACACCCCGTTATGACCAGACTCCGGAGGGTTTCTGCACGGCTCCCCTCGGTGCCCTCCTTGGGCGCAGACCCCAAAGGCCGCCCAGCCCTCCCGGAGCTCCCAGGGAGCCCGGGAAGCCCCCACCGGGACAGGCCGGGCTGCTCCGGGCCCGAAGGCGAAGCGGGAGCAGCGCACCGAGCCTCCCCGCACTGCCGGCTGCATTTCGCTCCCCGGGGCACTTTGCCGCTGCCAACACGGGGGACCCACCCGGTGCCCCTCCCTCCGGCAAACACCGGGAAACTCCCTGAACTGCGGGCAGGGCGCGGGGGGGGCCGGACCCCCGGAGCGGCCCGAGCCCCGGGCCCCCCGAGCATCCCTCCCTCCCTCCCTCCCTCGGCGGGGACCCTCCCTGCGCTGCTCCCCCCGCCCGCAACAGGTCAGGACCCCCGCCCCGCGCCCTCCCCGCAACTTTCCCGGCGGAGAAAGTTTGTGCGCGGCCACGGGGAAAGTTCTGGGGGGGGGCTGGTGCGGAGGGGCGGCCCCGCGGGCAGAGACCGGACCCCCGCCCGCCCCGCTCCCCCCGGTGCCTCCCGCCGCCATCGCTCCCGGCTCCGCCGCGCGGGGCGGGGAGGCGGCGACATCCCGGTGTCCCCGCGGTTGTAGCCCCCGTTGGGAGCGGGGGGGTGTGGGGGCTGTGGGGGCGCGGGGGGGGGGGGGGTCCGCTGGGGACTCACCGGCGGCTCCACGGGGCGGCGGCGGCGGCGGCTCCGGGCCCGGCGCTGGGTGCGCAGGAAGGAAGAAGGAGGGAATGAGGCAGGGCTGACGTGAAGGGATGCAAAGCAGCTCCTCCTAACTCGCCCGCCCTTCATCTTCCTCCCCCTCCTCAACTTGCCCGACCACCGCGAACCGCCCCCCCGGCTCAGCAGCATCTTCCAGCGGAGCCGGGGCCGCCCTCGGTGCCGGTTTGGGGGGGTCAGAGGTGGGGGGAGCGGGGGTGGGAGCGGTGGATGAGGACCCCGTGCCCACACTGTCCCTGCGTTATGTCCCCTCCAGCAGCACAGGGTCATTTTCTACCTCACCCCTCATTTTGGGGGGTGGTGACCCACAGAGTGATGCCGAGGAGGGGGTGACCTTCTCAAGAGCTCCATATCCAGCTGGGCATCTCCCGCCTCCGCTGTGGGGATGGGAAGGGTCGTGTGCACCCCACAAAGCTTGTAGGGATTGGTGGCAGGGACTCCTCTCTCCCCCAGAATGGGATGAGAGGAATGAGGGATGTTACGGGAACTGGGGGGGTTTGGGGGGGATGCTGCTCACCCGACACAAAGAGGGGAGGGAAAGGCCCCGGGGTGCAGGGCAGGGCGGCAGGAGGTGCCCACAGGAGGGCACTGAGATGGGATGCGGTGCAGGAGGGGGAGCAGGCGATCCAGAAGTTGGAGGGTTTGGGAAAGGGAGGGTGCTGTTGGCTCCCCCGGGGAGGCAGAGGGAGAGGCTGAGCTCCCGGGATGCGGGGATGTGCCAGCAGGAGGCCGCCGGTCCCCAAAGGGAGGGACGGGGATGAGATGTGGCTCGGGAAGGAGAGGGGGTGGCAACAGCCAAGGAGCTGCGGGCTGCAAGCTTTGGCTCCCATCGTGAGGGGGAGGAGGAGGAGGAGGAGGAGGAAGAAGAGAAGGATGAGGAAGAGGAAGAAGAGGAGGAGAAGGAGGAGGAGGAGGGTCTCCTCCCCACATTAGAAGGAGCATGCGGAGGCAGCCGCGATTCGGTCTGTCGGGAGATTCTCATCTCCATGGAAGCAGGTGGCGCCGGCCAGACTAATCGCAGTAGAGTTTGTCTCCACACGCAGCCCTTTGTCTGGGCTCACTTCTGCTTTTCTGTTTTGTTTTTTTTTTTTTTTTTGTGTTCGTGGTGCAAACCGAGCTCCCTGCTCTGTCCCCACCGCCGCTGCCGGTGCTCACATCCCCCGCGCCTGCCTGGGGCCGCCCAGCATCCCGGCACGTCCCTGCTGCTGCCCGCCGGCCCAGCCTGGAGCCTCCCGGAGCCCGGATCCGGCGGGTGTCACCGGTGCCCGAGCGCCGCTGCCCTCCCCGCGTTCCCCGCCCGGCCCGGCCCGGCCCCGCACGTGGCCGCAAACGGCGCCGCCCGCACAAACGTTTGCCGGTGCTGGCGGGGCGAGACCAGGCGCAGGGAGATTCGCTCCTCGGAATTCCCGCGGGTGCCGCAGCCAGGGGGAGCGCCTGGAGCTGGGCATGGGGCACGGGACGGGCACGGAGCGGGGCACGGGGCACCGGGCAGGGCACCGGGCAGGGCACCGGGCAGGGCACGGAGCGGGGCGCAGAGCGGGGAACACGGCGGCGCGCAGAGCGGGACAGAGTGCGGGGCAGCGTGTGACACGGAGCGGGACCGGGAGCGGGAGCGGGAGCGGGAGCGGGAGCGGGAGCGGGAGCAGGACCGGGCCGGCCCCGGCACCTCCGGCTGTCACAGCAGCTGCCCATCCGCTTCAGCCAATCAGGACGCGAAGCCAGAAGGATGCGGCCATCTCAGCCAATCAGAACGCGGATTCAAGAGGATGCGGCGATCTCAGCCAATCAAAACGCGGATTCAGAAGGCTGCTGTCTGAGCCAATCAGAAGGCGGAGGCCCGAGGCTGCAGCCGCCTCAGCCAATCAGGACGCGCGGTCCCCTGCTCCCGGTCGCTCCGCGGCTCTCCCGGTTCCCTCTCCCCGTTCCCCCCAGCCCACCGAGGCGCGCACTGACCCTTCTCGCCCTGCCCTCGATGTCCCCCGCCGTGCCCGGCGGTCCCGCCGGCCCCGAGGAGCCGTGTCCGTGTCCGTGTCCCCCGGCTGAGGGCCCGTGGCCGGCCCCCGGCGCCCCGCCCTGTTCTCACACTCCCCAGCACGGGGCGTTCCTGCGGGCCCGGGCCGGTGTGTGCTCGCGCTGGGGGGAAGCGGGACCGGGCAGCGGCCGGTGAGCTCTGACCCCGCCGGTGCCCACGCTCACGCCCCCTCCGGGCAGACAGGATCGCTGGCCCTTTAAGAGAGGGCGTGGTCTAATTCCTAGCCCCGCCCCCTGCGCGGGACGCCGGTCGCGGCGGGGCTGCTGCGCCCTCTGGCGGCGCGCGCGGGGAGCAGCAGCCCCGGTGGTCCCGGTGGTCCCGGTGGTCCCGGCGCGGGCAGCGGCCGCCGCATCCCGGCTCTAGACCGGCCCGTTTGCCCGGTCGGGCCGCGGGGAGCGGCGGAGCCCGGCCCGGCGGCAGGCGGCGGTGCAGCCGCGCGGTGCCCGGAGCCCCCGGAGCGCCTTTGATCGTTCCCGCGGCCCGGCGGCTCCGCGGGGTCACCCCGGGCTCAGCCCACCGGAGCCCGGTGCTCTTCCGGGGCGATTGAGGGGCTTCCTGGGGCGGCTCTGCGGCCGCGGTGCTGCTGCAAGTGCTGCTCCGGGCCCGGCCCGGCCCGACGCGCCGCCGGGATGATCAACGCCATCCTCGTGTTCAACAACCACGGCAAGCCGCGCCTCGTCCGCTTCTACCAGCACCTGGTGCGCCACCGGCACCGGCACCGGCACCGGCACCGGGACCAGGGCAGGGCTGCGAGCGCCGTGGGGCTCGGTGGGCTGCGGGTGTCCCGGGAGCAGGGGCGGTCGCTGCGGGATGGGGGAGCCCTGCCGGTGCCCTGGTCGCATCCTTCAGGATGGCCCGGGTCACCCATGGGGGGCACCGGGACTGGGCTGTCACAGGGGGCACCCACCGGGGGTCGTGGGTCCCATGCCAGCTGCCATTGGGCTCTTGCCCAGCACGGGTGGGACCTGCACCCACGGGTGCCCACCCACCTTCTCCCCCTGGCAGGCAGAAGAGGTGCAGCAGCAGATCATCCGTGACACCTTCCACCTGGTGCTGAAGCGGGATGACCACATCTGCAACTTCCTGGAGTGCGGCAGGTAGCGGTCCCGGCTGTCCCGGCCCCGGTGCTGCGGGGCCCGGCTGTCCCGGCCCCGGTGCTGCGGGGCCCGGCTGTCCCGGTCCCGGTGCTGCAGGGCCCGGCTGTCCCGGGGCTGCGGGGGCCCGGCTGTCCCGGTCCCGGGGCTGCGGGGGCCCGGCTGTCCCGGCCCCGGTGCTGTGGGGGCCCGGCTGTCCCGGGGCTGCGGGGGCCCGGCTGTCCCGGTCCCGGGGCTGCGGGGCCCGGCTGTCCCGGGGCTGCGGGGCCCGGCTGTCCCGGTCCCGGTGCTGCGGGGCCCGGGTCCCCCCGGAGGGAGCCCCGCAGCTCTGCCCCTGTCCCGCAGCCTGTTCGGCGGCTCGGATTACAAGCTGATCTACCGTCACTACGCCACGCTGTACTTCGTGTTCTGCGTGGACTCCTCGGAGAGCGAGCTGGGCATCCTGGACCTGATCCAGGTGTGTCCCTGCAGGGCCCAGCTTCCCGGGCACAGCCCCGCCCTGGCACCGTTCCTGGGGCGTTTCACGCCCGTGGTCTCCCTGTGCCAGCCCTTCTGAAAGGCCCGAGACGCCCTCGGGGCCGTGCTGGGGAGGGGGCTGCACCTACTCCCCGAGCTCCTTCACCTGGGGCAGCAGGCAGGCCAGTCTGAAAGGAGTGTCCTTCAAAAACAGAAGCATAGGATCATTTAGATTCCGTCCCTTGGGAGCGTCAAGTCCAGCCATTAATCCTTAGATCCTGGAATCCCAGGTTGGACAGGAGCTCAAAGGCTGGTCCAGCCTTTCTTGGCAAAGCACGGCCTAGACAATGCCCAACACCCGGGCATGTGCAAAATCCCTGGTGTTGGGGAATCCCTCACTTCCTCATGGAGGTTATTCAATGGCTGTTCCTTGGAAAAAGTTTTCCCCTCGTGCTTTATTGGAGTCTCCCCAAGAGGAACTTGCACCCATCACTCACTCAGTGTCTTTGCATCTGACTTCTCGTATGAAGGGAGTTCCCAGCTTTGTAGCCATCCTTTAAACACCAGGATGTGAGAAGAAGGTCACCCCTGAGCCTCCTTTTCTACAGGCTGAGCCCCCTCAGCTCCCTCAGCCCCTCCTGGGGCTCCATTCCCTTCCCAGCTCCCTTCCCTGCCCTGGACCCCCCAGGTCTCTCCTGTCAGGAGGGGCCCAGAGCTGCCCCAGCACTGGAGGTGCCCCAGCAGGGCCAGCACAGGGGTAGGGTTAGGGTTTTTAGGGTTTTTAGGGTTTTTAGGGTTAGGGTTAGGGTAGGGTTTAGGGTTAGGGTTAGGGTTTAGGGTTAGGGTTAGAGTTAGGGTTAGGATGACAGAATCCAGGTGTCCTTGGCCTCTTGCCCATCTGGACAAGCCTGGGGTCATGTCCAGCCACAGTCAGCAGCATCCCTAGGTCCCTTTCCATCTTTCCAGTCACTGTCCCATGCCTGGAGTGTTCCATGGGGCTGGTGTGACCCTCTTGCCTGGTCTGTGTCCCCAGGTGTTTGTGGAGACGCTGGACAAGTGCTTTGAGAATGTCTGTGAGCTGGACCTCATCTTCCACATGGACAAGGTGGGTGGTGGGCTCAGGGCTGCTCCAGGGCGGGGCTGGGGCTGGCCAGGGGAGCGTGGGGGTGGCAGGGGTCACTTTGGGAGGGACTGAGCTGCTGTCTGGGAAGCTTTCAGCCCCTTTGAACACCACTCACATGGTGATGTCCCAAGCAGAGAGCCAAGAGCCAGGGGAGCCCCGGGGCCAGTGAGGGATCTGTGCTCCACAGCCAGCACTGATGGTGCAGCTGGGCAGACTCTGGCCTGGGGCTGGGGTGTTCTGCCTCTGCTCCGAGCCCTGACACCTCTGTGGGAGTTAACATTTTACTACAGCTGCCAGGGGAAAAAAAAGGGAAGGAACAATGGGAGTGTTTGGAATTCAAAGTGCTGGGTAAACTTTGGTTTGAGCCGCAGCCTGTAATGCTTCCTCTTGAGCTGGACAGAGATCCTGGATGGAAACCACCCCCTTTGATCGTGTCCTGGGTCACAAGGCTGAAGATAGCTGGGAATAGATAGCCAGGAATAGTCTTGGAGCAGGGAGAGGCTTGGCTGAGTGCTGGGCTTGCGTTGCTGTTGATCAAGATTGTCTTGCTTTGCTGAAGACAAAAACATGTCAACAAAAAAGAGCACTGGGAAAAAAAATGCTGTGTGAATGCTCCCTTCCCGTTGGTGATTCCAGCTGGGGAACTGGCAGGGAAGGGGAGTGAGCAGGTCTGGGGGGTCTCTGTGTCACCAGCTGCCAAGGTCAGCGATGTTTGCCCCGCTGTAAAATTTCAAAAATGCCACAACACGATTATCTTGTCAGCAAAAGTGTTTATCAGAGGAGGAAGGAGGGCCCAGCAGCTGCGGGAGAAGTGTTGGCAGCTGCCCAGGTCACCTCTGCCCACAGCTGGGGGAGGATGTGCTGACTCTGTGGCAGGAGCAGCAGGCAGCAGCGCTGCACTCAGCCTTACTCAGCTTTCCTGAGCTTGGCATGCACAGCACTGAGCCTGACAGCCTCGCTGCCCCCCGGCAGGGCCTGTGCCAGCAGCAGGGGCTCACCCTCCTCTGACCTCTCCTGCCTGGAAGAACATTCTCAGGAGACAGGAATCTGATAGTTCCTGATAGTGGAGACCCCAGCTCGGTGACTGCAGTCTCTCCCAGCCCTGTTTACTTCCCATCTAATGCTCCCTCTGCTTCCCAGCTTTGGCCATTATCAGTTGGTCCTCCGGTCTCTTTCTATATTTGGCACCTGTTTGTTCCTCAGACGTGCTCGTGTTCCTGTGCTTGCAGCAGTGTGGGTGCAGAGGGGCAGTGCTGGGGCTGCTGGAATGTGCTGGGCCCTGGTGGCCCCCTTGATGCCCAGGCAGGGCCATCAGTGTCCCCCTGGACTGAGCTGTGAGTGCCTCCCTGGGCAGGGGGTGGCAGGGGCTCAGCTCCAACTTTGGCTGCATTCTGTAATTTTTCTTTTTGCCTGAAGCTCCACCTTGCAGTGCCTGCAGGACCAGGGCTGTGGGACCAGGGCTGTGGCGGGTCTGGGGTCCCACTCCTGCCAGGGGCCGATGGAGGGGGGCATTGCTCAGGCACCAGGGGCACCAGTGCTTGGAGCTGTCGGCTTTGGGAGCCCCAGGCTCAGAGCTGCAGGGATCCCCTGTCCCAGGGCAGGCTCAGGGTGGGCTGTGCCCAGCTCTCAGTCGTGCTTTCCACCTTGGGGGGGAGTGTGAGCAGCTGTGGGGTCCCACAGGGGACATGGATTGCTCAGGAAGTGCTGTGCTCTGTCTTGGAAAACAAAACTTGTTCAGGACTTCTGCCCTGTTGGTTTGGAGCCAGCTTGGGCCGAAGCCAGATCTTGAAGGAACATTTCCTGATGCTCCCATATCCTTTTTGGCTGTGGGAGCCCCTTGCTCCAGCTGCTCCAGCGTGCACTAGCTCTGGGCTGTGGGATGGGGGTTCCAGGGCTCTGAGGGGTCCCAGGAGCTGCTTGGGGCTCACCCAGTGCTGATCCCACACACCTGCTGCTGCTCCAGCACTGTGGGGTGGGACAGGACCTGTGGGGAGCCCGGGGCTGGATCACCTGACTGTTGTCTGGGATCACCTCACAGAGCTGGGATTCCCCCCCAGAGCAGGTTCTCTCATAATAATGATTTATTATCAATAATAAATGATCCTGTATTCTCCCCAGGATTCTCCTGGAGGTTTTTGTCACAAAGTGTTTCCAAGTGCAGCCTGGCTCTGTGAAACCATAAAACAATCTCATAGCCCAATGATGCTCCTGCAAAGCCTCTCACGGAAATAACTGGGCCCCATAAATCCATTACCCGTGCTGGGAGCTGCTGAGTGTGCAGGGAAGGCTGGGCTGAGCCACGTGCAGGAGCTGGGGCTGGTTGCCCCCACCAGCACAGCCTGGGTGCTGCCTCGGGGCTGGTGGCAGTTCCTGGGCTTGCAGCTCAGCAGTCAGTGTTCCTTTCCCTGCCCTGGCTGTGTGACTGCACTGGCCCTGCCTGGCTGCTCCTCCTTGGGCTCCAGGGATGCCCGGGGAGGAGCAGCCTGCCCTGGCAGTTCTGTGTGTCACAGTCCTGACCTTCCTCAGAGACAGCTGCCTCTGGCCTGGCTTTCTGAGGAGAAGGAGCTTCTGGGGAGAAGTGTCCTGCCCAGGGAGGCCCCTGCTGCCCGCTGGGGTCACCTCTGGGACACGTTCCTGCTGTGCCCTGGCTGCTGGCCCGGCCGTGTGTCGGGGTGGCAGGGCCGGGCTGTGCCGGGGCAGTCAGCTGCACCTGGCTGCTCTGGGAGCCCCCCGTGCCCCGGGGGTGGGTGGGGGGTGTCATCTGGAGTGGGGATACCCTGCTAACTGCAGCCTTGGGGCTCCCCATGACAAGGACCCTGGCCACCCACTCACTCTCCAGGCAGCTGAGAAGGGGACAGGGACAGGGGGCAGGGTTTGTGTCCCTCGGGGAGGTGCTGGCCCCTGGGCTGAGCACAGCCCTCAGCCCTGTGCTCCCCCGTCCCTCCCCGGCAGGTGCACCACATCCTGCAGGAGATGGTGATCGGTGGGATGGTGCTGGAGACCAACATGAACGAGATCGTGGCGCAGGTGGAGGCCCAGGGCAAGCTGGAGAAGGCAGAGGTGAGCAGTGACACTGTCCCTGGGCTGCCAGGGGGCGGCCCATGGGGGCAGGGGTGGGCCTGGGGGGTATCCAGGGTATTCCCAGTGTCTGCCTGCCTGAGCCCTCGGGATGGGGCTGGGGACATCCCTGCCCAGTGGTGCTGGTCAGGAGTGCAGGGAGCTGCCGGAGTGTGGAAGTGCTGCTTCTGTCAGGGTTAGTGACCCCAGGCCATGCAGGTTTTCTCAGGAAGATCTGGCTGTGGAGGGGCTGTGGGGTGGGCTGGGGCCCGTGGTGACGGTGCCTCTGTCCCCAGGGAGGCCTCTCAGCCGCTCCTTCCCGCGCCGTGTCGGCCGTGAAGAACATCAACCTGCCCGAGATCCCCCGCAACATCAACATCGGGGACATCAACATCAAAGTGCCCAACCTCTCACAGTTCATGTGAGCAGCCCGTGCCGGGGGCTGCCCGCTGGGCAGGGCCGGGCTCCCCGGGCCCTGAGGCTCTGCACAGGGGGGCCGAGGGCAGGGAGCAGTGACAGGGCTCAGGGAGCGGGCTGGGGGCGTCCCTCCCACCTGAGCTGGGCTCAGCTCTGCTCTCTGCTCCTGTCCCCCCGACAAGGAGGGTGCCCTTCCTTCGCCTCCCTCCCTGTGCACATGCAGCCTCTCCTGCTGCGGGGAAGAGTTGACTCCTGCCTCTCCCGGGATTCCTGGGATTCCGGTGGTGGAAGTGTGCCTGCAGTGCCGGCTCTGCCAGGTTGTCTCCAACATCCTCCCAGCCCTGGCTGTCCCTGCCGTGGTCCTGCTCTCTGTGAAGGGCCCCAGCTGGGTGGGAGTCAGTCGTGGGAGCTGCTGTGTGCCCTGGGGACAGTGGGGGGACGTGGCAGCAGGAGGGACAACGGGAGCTGAGTGACCCGGGGGACGGGCAGGTGGCAGCTTGCAGGGTCAGGCCAGGCTGGGGCTGCTGGAGTGCGTCCCTGTGTCCCAATAAACGGCCCTGGAACCCGGATCTGTGTCTGCTGTGGGTGCTGCTGGATGGGGAGGGGGCTCTGTGCAGCTCTGCCAGGGTGGCTGCAGCCCTGGGGGGCTTTTGGCAGCTGGAGGCCCAGGGGGTGGGAAAGGGGGCCCTAAATGCCCCAGGGGAGGGCAGGGGGCTTCGGGCAGGGTCCCTCTGCTCTCAGAACAGGTGCAGGGAGGATGCTGGCCCTGCTCAGGCTGTGACAGCCCCGTCCCCAGCTTTGGGCCTTTGGTGGCAGGTCACCCCTTGCCTGTTGCTGCCCTGTCCCTGCTGCAGAGCATCCTCTGCAGGGCAGCCGTGAGCTCTGACAGCTCTGTGCGTGTGTGGGAGCTCTGGGGCTGGGGTCCTCGGGGGCCGGGGAGGAGCAGGGCTCGTCCTGGGGGTCCCTGTGGTGACCCCGATGGGCTGTCAGCCACGTGCCCCACGCCCCTGGCTCCGCCGCGGCTCCATCTGGCCACCAGCCCCCGGGGCTGGCCAGGGGCCCTTCCTCTGCTCCCCAGCTGTGCTCCGGGTTCTGCCTCCACTTCCCCTGGCAGGGAAACCGTGACTCTGCCTGGAAGGAATTTTCCCCTCCCTGCCGCTTAACCCTTCCCCAGCTGGCCACTAGCCACATCAGCGCTCCTGGAGGTCAGGGAGCCGGGCAACCTGTCCTGTCCTCTTCTGCGTCGGCTCTCCTCTTCCTCCGCCTCCGCCTATTCCTCCTCCTCCTGTTCCTCCTCCTCTGCTGGGTGCCGGCGAAGGGTGCAGGTGAGCCGTGGTGCCCGGGCCGTGTCCTGGGGCTGGGCCGCGGGGTCTGGCAGGGCTGAGGCAGAGGGGAGCGCTCCGGCTCAGCCCTGGGCAGCTGCTCCTCGCCCGGCCGGGGCTGCGGGGGCTCGGCTGCCGTGGGCAGTGCCCGTGCCCGGCCCCAGGCCACAGCATCCCGCTGCCGCTGCGGGCAGTGCCGGGCCGCCTGCGCTCCCGCAGCGCCTCCCGCAGCGCTCTGCCAGCAGCCCCGGCCCCGCTGCCCCGGCCCCAGAGCCCCCGGCCTGCGGGACCCGGGGGGCTGAGCACCGGCGCCGTGCTGGGGCCGGGGCAGCCCCTCTGCCGCCCCCCGCCCGCTGGCTCCTGCCAAGCCCTGGTTCAGGCCGGGAGGAGCCGGGGGGAGCCCCCAGCCCAGCATTTCCCCTCCCGGGGAGCTTCCCCGGGCCCTGGCGGCCTGAGCCGAGCGGGAGCCGTGACCCCCGTGTGCCCGGCGGGGCTGCGCTCCGGGGGTCACCGGGGGCTGCGGAGGGCAGGGGCTGCCCGGGGCTCCCTCCGAGCCGCCTGCGTGCCCCGGGGATGGGGCTGGATCCTGGGGACGGCTCCTGGCCCCCCGCGCATCGCCTGCCCCGGCCGGGCTGTGCTGTGCTGTGCTGTGCTGTGCTGGGCTGTGCTGTGCTGTGCTGTGCTGTGCTGTGCTGTGCTGTGCTGTGGCACCCCTGGGTGCCGGGTTTCCCTGGGCTCAGCTCTGCCCGCCGGAGCGCGTTCCCAAATCCAGGCCCCCTCCCCAGCTCCCCCCAGAAGTGCCGTGCCGGGGGAGCCCACGCCGGGGGTTCTCCCCGCGCTGTCCGGGCCGTGCCGGCCCCGCCGGCCGGCAGACAGGAGGTTAAAGGGGGCGAGAGCTGCGGGTTCCTGCCCTGGAGCTCTGGAGGAAGCTTCCCTGCGCTGGAGCGGAGCGCGGGGCCGGGGCGGACGGCGGGGCGGCGGCAGCAGCGCAGGCAGGGCCGCACCTGGGGGGCGGGCGGGACCCCCGGGCCCGGCTGAGCGCAGGGAGGGGAGCGGGGGGCTTGCTCTGCTGCTGGGGGGGCTGCGGGGGGCTCACACCCCGAGCAGGGGGCTCACACCCCGAGCGGGGAACCCGCGGGGTGCCTTGGGGTGGACCAAGAGGGGGAAGGGGCTGTGGGGCTGTGGGGCTGTGAGGCTGTGGGGGCTGTGGGGCTATGGGGCTGGCAGTGGGGCAGTGGGGGCTGTGAGGCTGTGGGGGCTGTGGGGGCTGTGGGGCTGTGGGGCTGTGGGGCTGGCAGTGGGGCAGTGGGGGCTGTGGGGCTGTGGGGCTGGCAGTGGGGCAGTGGGGGCTGTGGGGCTGTGGGGCTGTGGGGACTGTGGGGCTATGGGGCTGGCAGTGGGGCAGTGGGGGCTGTGGGGCTGTGGGGCTGTGGGGCTGGCAGTGGGGCAGTGGGGGCTGTGGGGCTGTGGGGCTGTGGGGCTGGCAGTGGGGCAGTGGGGGCTGTGGGGGCTGTGGGGGCTGTGGGGGCTGTGGGGCTTTGGGGCTGTGGGGCTGTGGGGGCTGTGGGGCAGTGGGG
Organism: Phylloscopus collybita; assembly: GCA_027886175.1. Classification (NCBI taxonomy): domain Eukaryota; kingdom Metazoa; phylum Chordata; class Aves; order Passeriformes; family Phylloscopidae; genus Phylloscopus; species Phylloscopus collybita. The sequence goes on along the minus strand of JAJNNQ010000136.1, from coordinate 575,794 downwards.
CTGTGGGGCTGTGGGGGCTGTGGGGCTTTGGGGCTGTGGGGGCAGTGGGGGCAGTGGGGGCTGTGGGGCAGTGGGGCTGGCAGTGGGGTTCACATAGATGGGGGTTATGGAGCCCGTGTGCAGGGTGGGGCTTGTGGGGTCTGTGGGTGCACATGACAGTGTGCAGGGCTCTGGGGGGCAGGGGGGGTCAGGCCGTGGGGTGTGTGAGGCCAGAGCCCCAAGGGAGCCAGGTGCCCACGGGGGTGACGCCCAACCTCTGTGCCGCCTGTGGGACACGGGAGATGCCTGTGCTGCTGGCTGGGCTCCAGGGGAGTCTGCTGGGGTGGGGACAGGATCCTGCCGGCACCAGGGACTCAGGGTGTGGGTGCTGTGCCTTGCCCCGGTGCTGCTCCCCGGTGACTCCATCCAGCCCCTCCCGAGGCCAGCCAGGGGGGGATGCCTGCGTGCTGTGCCCCCGGGGCTGTGGGGAGGGCCAGCAGGCCCGATGGGGAGGGACAGGGCTGTGCAGGTTGTCTGGCACCCTCCCTGTCACCTGTGGCCCTTGGTCCTGTGGGGGGCTGTCCCCAAAGCCTTTGGCCAGAGCCAGGGTGGGGATGGGACTGAGAGCCAGCAGTGACCTCTGGGCCTGGGGCATCGCTCTGCCTAACAGGGAATGCCAGGGACAGCAGCAGCATCCAGAGTCATTTGTGCCAGGCACGGTGGCCCCGGCGGGTGCAGCTGGCTGCTGTCAGGGACAGGGCAGGGTTCCCTGAGGACACCCCTCTCTCATCCTGGTTTGCCCTTTGCCCCAGCTGTGGCTCCTGGCAACACCTGCCCGTTATCTCCCTATGGAGCGATCGATCAGATCTTGGGAACAGGACTTCCTATTCCCAGGGTGTGACAGGTTGTGTCACCCCCGCCACCCCACCCTGGGTGGGGATCTGACATGTGCCCCCCTGGGGCTGGGCTCACAAGGACAGAGCTTGACTGCCGTGCCTCCGGGTTCACGGCCCTGGACTTTGAGAGCGCTGTGGGCAGGGGAGCTCCTCCCAGGTGTCCCCCCCACATTCCCCTGGCGCTGCCAGACCCCTGTGCTGCACCCCACGCCCCCTGCTTTCCCTGGGGGGGCCGCCTGTGGGCCGTGCCCCTCGCAGGCAGGGGTGGCTGGACCCTCTGAGGGTGGCTCAGACCCTGTCACGGGAGGGTCAGTGGGGTGACACTGAGGCCGCGTCTGGGCTCGGCTGATGGGGACGCACGCTGGGCCCTGCAGCAGGGTGGGGATGTGGCTGCTGGCTGCGACCACCCTCTCTGTCCCTCCTTTTGCAGGGCCGGGCTGGGGGAGGACGCCGGGGGCCCAGGCCCACGGCCCAGAGCCCGCGCAGGCTCCCGATGGTGCCACCCCCCAGGGCCAGCTCTGCCCCTGCAGCAGCGGCGCCGGGCGTTGGTGCTCCTGCCAGGCCGGAGGGCGGGCAGGTGGAAAGCTCATCCCAGGGTCTGTCACCGCCCTGAGCCCCATGGCCATTTAATCCTTCACCCATTAACTTGGACTAATAAACCTCTCGTGGGAGCGAGAGGCTAAAAGCCGTGCTCGCTGCAGCACCCGTCCCTGCCAGCGCCGCTCCTGCTGCCCGCCATGGCAGCCGGCTTCTTCATCAGCAAGACCGTGGGCATCGTGGCCATCGTGCTGGGCCTGGGGGCTGTGGCCACCATCATTGCGCTCTCGGTGGTGTACGCCCAGGAAAAGAACAAGGGCACGGCAGACGTGGGCACCAACACCACGGCCGGCCCCGGCACCACCACCACCACCACCCCTGCCCCCAACAACCCCTGGAACCGGTGGAGGTTGCCGGCCACGCTGAAGCCAGAGTTCTATGAGGTGTCCCTGCAGCCCTTCCTGAAGCCCGATGCCAACAACATGTACATCTTCAAGGGCAACAGCAGCGTGGTCTTCATGTGCGAGGAAGCCACCGACCTCATCCTCATCCACAGCAACAAGCTGAACTACACCATGCAGGGCTCCTTCCATGCCACGCTGCAGGCAGAGGGTGGTGGCACGGCCCCTGCCATCTCCAAGACCTGGCTGGAGGCTCCCACCCAGTACCTGGTGGTGCAGCTGAGCGCTCCCCTGCAGAAGGGCCAGCGGTACCGGCTGTCCAGCAGCTTCACCGGCGAGCTGGCCGATGACCTGGCCGGCTTCTATCGCAGCGAATACACAGACGAGGCAGGCAACAAGTAGGTGGAGGGCAGGGGGCGGGGTGGGAGCCACAGGGCTGGCCTGAAGGGGAATGGGGGGCACGGGGCTGGCACAGGGCAGTGGAGGGCGTGGGCTGGCATCGGGACTCCTCTCCCACCAGGACCGTGGGATGGATGTGAGGAGCCTCCGTGCTCCCCTTGCACCCTCATGCTGCCCCAGTGGGGGTGGGAGAAAGGGGGCTGGGAGTGCAGCCTGCACAGGGAGCCCCGGGACTGATGGGGTTGGCTCACAGGCAGGTGGTGGCCACCACGCAGATGCAGGCGGCTGATGCACGCAAAGCTTTCCCCTGCTTCGACGAGCCGGCCATGAAAGCCAACTTCACAGTGACCCTGATCCACCCCTCCAACTACACAGCCATTTCCAACATGCCTGTCAGAAGTGAGTAGGGTGGGGGCACCCCTCTGGGGGGCTGGGGGCCTGGCAGGGCTGTGGGGTGATCCTCTGATCTCCACAGACACCAGGGAGCAGGTGATTAATGGGGAGACCTGGAATGTCACTGAGTTTGAAACCACCCCCCGGATGTCCACATACCTCCTGGCCTTCATCGTCAGCCAGTTCACCCACAAGCAGAATGCCTCGAAGCCACTGGTAGGATGGGGTGGGGTGCACCCTCTGCCCACCTGGCTGTGAGCCTGGGCCACTGATGAGTCCTGCCTCTCTCCTCTCCAGATTCGCATCTGGGGCCGCCCCAATGCCATCAGGGAGGGCCAGGGTGACTACGCACTCAATGTCACTGGCCCCATCCTCAGGTTCTTTGAGGAGCACTACGACACGCCCTACCCGCTCCCCAAGTCCGGTGGGTGCTGCGGGGCGCCCGGGGCGCTGGTTTGAGGTGCTGGCTGCAGCGGGGCAGGGTGGCCCAGCGCTGCTGTCAGCGGGGCGCTGACGGGACCCCTGCACCCCCAGACCAGGTTGGCCTCCCTGATTTCAACGCGGGCGCGATGGAGAACTGGGGGCTGGTGACCTACCGGGAGAACTCGCTGCTCTTCGACCCCGAGTACTCCTCCATCGGCAACAAGGAGCGCGTGGTGACCGTCATCGCCCACGAGCTGGCACACCAGGTACCCGCTGCGCCCCCCGCCCGCTGCCCTGGCTGAGGGCTGGCGGCTGAGGCAGGGCCGTGCTCTCCGCAGTGGTTCGGCAATTTGGTGACGCTGCGGTGGTGGAACGACCTGTGGCTGAACGAGGGCTTCGCCTCCTACGTGGAGTACCTGGGTGCCGACTCTGCTGAGCGCTCCTGGAACATTGTGAGGGCCAGGGACGGCGGCTGCGGGGCGGGCAGGGGAAGGGGCGCCCCGGGGCTGCCCCGGGGCCGGGCGGTGCCCGCAGGGCTGAGTGCCGGTGCCCTCTGCAGAAAGACCTGATGGTGCTGAACGAGCTGCACGCCGTGATGGCCACAGACGCCCTGGCCAGCTCCCACCCGCTCTCCTTCCGCGAGGAGGAGATCAACACCCCGGCCCAGATCAGTGAGGTCTTCGACAGCATCGCCTACAGCAAGGTCTGCATGGGGATCCCTGGGGTGGGGATGGACTCTGGGCTGTCCCTGCCTTCTCTGACCTGACCTGCTGTCCCTGCAGGGAGCGTCGGTGCTGCGGATGCTCTCGAGCTTCCTCAGCGAGGACATCTTCAAGAAGGGGCTGCAGGTGAGGTGCTGCTGGTGCTGGGGGGCAGCAAGCCCAGTGCAGGGTGGGCATCCCATGGTAGAGACCTTCCCAGGTTCTCTAAGGGTGTCCCACACCCCAGACTTGCCCTTGCTCACCTGTCTCTCTGGTGCTCTCCCACAGTCCTACCTCCACACCTTCTCCTACAACAACACCGTCTACACTGACCTCTGGGTCCATCTGCAAGAGGTAGGAGGGGGCTGGTGCTCCTGCAGCACCCCCAGCCCTGGCCCTGGGGGGCTGCCTGGTGTCCCACGTGCAGGGTGAGGGTTGCAGCGCTGGCCAAGCCCCAGCTGCCCCTGGCCCTGCCCCTGGTGACCGGCGGTGCTGCCGTCCCCGCAGGCGGTGAACAAGAGCAATGTGAAGCTGCCTGACACCATCAGCAACATCATGGACCGCTGGACGCTGCAGATGGGCTTCCCTGTGGTGACTGTTGACACCACCAGCGGCACCATCAACCAGACCCATTTTCTGCTGGACCCCACGTCTTCCGTGGACAGACCCTCTGTCTTCAAGTGAGTGTGGCAGGTCGGGCTGGGAACTGGGGGGCTCAGGGGACGAGGCCAGTCCCACCACCTGTCTGTCCACGGCACAGCTACACCTGGATCGTCCCCATCACCTGGATGACAGGCAGCAGCCATGGGAATGGCAGCTACTGGCTGACCAAAGTCACAGGTATGTGTGTCCTGGCCGTAGTGGGGGTTCCAGGGAGGCAGTGGTGGTGGGGGCTGAGCCTGGCCCTCCCTGGTGGGTGTGGGTGCAGCTCTGGCAGAGCCTCCTGTCCCCTTCCCAGACACCAACAACGACTTCAAGCTCACCAGCCCCGGCTGGCTCCTGCTGAACCTCAATGTCACCGGGTACTTCCGTGTCAATTACAACCAGGGGAACTGGGACCAGCTCCTCACCCAGCTTGACACTAACCACACGGTACACGGGGGGCTCAGGGCTGTGCTGTGGGACCCCGCTCACGCCACCCCGCTCAGACTGCCCTCAGACACTGACTGTGCTCTCTCAGGTCTTCCCTGTGATCAACCGTGCCCAGATCATTGATGACGCCTTTAACCTGGCCAGGTGAGCCCTGCCAGGTGGTCTGGGTGCCACCGGGGTGAGGTGTGGATGGGGTGGGTGCCCTGGGCTGGGCAGAGCCAGTGGGGCTGGGGAGGTGACGCTGCCCTCCCCCCTGACAGGGCCAAGTACGTCAACGTGACCTTGGCTCTGGACACGACGCGGTTCCTGGGCCAGGAGAGGGAATACATGCCCTGGCAGGCAGCGCTCAGCAGCCTGCAGTACTTCCAGCAGATGTTTGACCGCAGCGAGGTCTTCGGGGCCATGTCGGTGAGTGGTGCCACCTCCCCTGCTGGGGGACAAGGGCCAGGGTTGCCCCCACAGTGTTGTGGGGCTGCTGCCAGTCAGTGCCAGCGGGCACTGACTCCCTCTTGCCCCCAGAAATACATGAAGAAGCAGGTGACCCCTCTCTTCAGCTACTACAAGAACATTACCAATGGTTGGAAGGATAGGCCCAGCGGCCTGATGGCCCAGTGAGTACCGTGGCCCTGGGGCTGGGCTGGATCCCCGGGGTGTCCCTCACTGCCCTGGGGAGAGGGCACAGCCCTGCCTCCGGCCGGCACTGCCCGGTGGGTGCCCTGTGCCGGGCCCCAGCGCTCACAGCCCCTGCCCCCAGGTACAACGAGATCAACGCCATCAGCACCGCCTGCTCCTACGGGGTCACCGAGTGCCAGGAGCTGGCTGCCGGCTACCTGCGGCAGTGGCAGAACACCAGCACCAACCCGTGAGTCCTGGGGGTGTGGTGGGGCTGGGCACAGCCAGGGGCGCCTGGCACTGACGGCTCTCACCCCAACAGGGTCCCCCCGAACCTGCGCTCGGCCATCTACTGCAGCATGGTGGCCACGGGCGGGGAGGACGCCTGGGCTTTCCTCTGGGAGCAATTCCAGAAGGCCCGTGTGGTGTCTGAGGCTGACAAGCTCCGCACAGCCCTGGCCTGCAGCCCCCAGCCCTGGATCCTCAACCGGTGCGTGCGGGGTCTGGCTGGCAGTGCGGTGTGTGCCCACCACCCACCCCACATCCGCTGCCCCTGCCAGCCCCTCACCCCCTGAGCCTGCCCCTCCAGGTACCTGGAGTACACCCTCGACCCTACAAAGATCCGGAAGCAGGATGCCACCTCCACCATCAACAGCATTGCCAGCAACGTTGTGGGGCAGCCCCTGGCCTGGGACTTCATCCGTGGCAACTGGAAGACGCTCTTCAGCCAGTGAGCACTGCGGGGGGCTGGGGGCACCCCTGTCTGCCTGTGCCCCATGGGGGTGGCACTGCCCCTTCCCCTGTCCCCTCCCCCTGGCTCAGCACACTTCTGCTCTCCCAGGTATGGGGGCGGCTCCTTCTCCTTCTCCCGCCTGATTTTGTCTGTGACCCAGCGCTTTTCCTCAGAGTTTGAGCTGCAGCAGGTGAGGCTGGACCCTGGCGGGGGCCGGGGGACAGGGGACTGCCAGCCTTGGCAGAGCTGCCCTTTGCCAGCAGCCCGTGAGAGGGGCTTTCCTGCCCCTTGTGTGCCCAGGGCTCCAAGAGGCTTCTGTCCCTGTCACAGGCTGCTGGGTGCCTGCTGGGGTGGTGGCAGGGATGCCCAAGGGCTGTCAGAGTGCTCCTGGGGGGCTGTTGGGGTGCTGCAGGGGCTGCTGAGATTGTGCTGGGGCTGTCAGGATGATGCTGAGGCTGTCAGGGTGATGCTGGGTGGTGCTGGGGCTGTCAGAATGCTGCTGGGGCTGTCAGGGTGCTGTTGGGTGGTGCTGGGGCTGTCAGGATGATGCTGGGTGGTGCTGGGGCTGTCAGAATGCTGCTGGGGCTGTCAGGGTGCTGTTGGGTGCTGTTGGGGGCTGCTGGGGTGGTGCTGGGGCTGTCAGGATGATGCTGGGGCCGTCAGGGTGATGCTGGGTGGTGTTGGGGCTGTCAGGATGATGCTGGGTGCTGTTGGGGGCTGCTGGGGTGGTGCTGGGGCTGTCAGGATGATGCTGGGTGCTGTTGGGGGCTGCTGGAGTGGTGCTGGGGGCTCACAGAGGCTGTTGGGCTGTTCCTGGGGGCTGTTGGGGTCCTGCCAGGGGGCAGCTGGGGCGGTGCTGGAGTGCCCACCGGGGCTGTCAGGGGCTATTGGGGTGTTCCTGGGTGGTGTCGAGTGGTGCTGGGAGCTGCTGGGATCTGCCAGGGGCTGCTGGGCCCACCCCCTGCCCGCTCCAGCCCCGTCTCTGCCTGGCAGCTGGAGCAGTTCAAGGAGGACAACCAGGACATCGGCTTTGGCTCGGGGACGCGGGCGCTGGAGCAGGCGCTGGAGCGGACCCGGGCCAACATCAACTGGGTGAAGGAGAACCGGGCAACGGTGCTGAAGTGGTTTGAGGAGCAGAGCAAATAAAGGGGCTGCGCTGCCCTGGCTGCCAGGACAGAGCCGTGCCCACTCCTGACTCTGCTCACCCCATCCCTGCAGCCCCAGGCCCCCCGGACCTGCTGGGGACGTGGGGGGCTTGGCAGGGGGCACGTCAGGCTGGTGCTCTCTGGGGGTGAAAATAAAAACTTTCCCGGTGTCCAGGGGGGCCCTGGGCGCTGGGGGCCGTGCCCTGGGGACTGTGAGAGGCTGGGTAGGGAGCGCCAGGGGCCCTGCAGGCCTGGGGCAGGCCCGGGGCTGTGAGACCCCCGGGCTGTTAGGAGCCTGGTGCTAAATGGCTCTGGGGGCTCTGCTGACGCCAGCCCCGGCCCCGCTGTCTGACAGCTGCCTGTGAGCTCTCCTGCTGGGCCCTGCTCAGGGACACTGGCACCAGGAGCCCCCTGCCCTGGGCAGGTGCTGCAGGGTCGGGGCAGGGGCCACGGGGGGGATGTGACAGGTAGGAGGGACTGTCCCTCCTGGGCTCCCCTGGGCCCTGAAGGGATGGAGCTGTCCTTGGGCACAGGGAGGGGACGGGACCCCCAGGCAGGTGGGAGCTGGGGATGGCCGAGGTGCTGAGTCTCTCTGCCAGCCCAGCCCTGGGGCACATCCGGGCTGTGGGTTGGGCTGGCAGGGAGCCAGGGGCTCGTGTGTGGGGCTGTGTGTGTGTGGGGCTGTGTGTGGGGCTGTGTGTGTGTGTGGGGCTGTGTGTGTGTGGGGCTGTGTGTGTGTGGGGCTGTGTGTGTGGGGCTGTGTGTGTGTGTGGGGCTGTGTGTGTGTGGGGCTGTGTGTGTGTGGGGCTGTGTGTGTGGGGCTGTGTGTGTGTGTGGGGCTGTGTTTGGGGCTGTGTTTGGGGCTGTGTGTGTGGGGTGCCAGGCTGAAGGGTGCTCCCAGCCCTGCCCGCCCTGGGGTGCATCCAGCAGCTCCGGCAGGAAGGAGCAGGGCAGCAGCGCCGCAGGGTGGGGATCCTGCTGTCTGCCCCATCCCGTGCCACCAACGCATGGCCACGCCGCTGTCCCGCTGTCCCGCTGTCCCTCTGTCCCTCTGTCCCGCTGTCCCTCTGTCCCGCTGTCCCGCTGCCCCGCTGCCCCGCTGTCCCTCTGTCCCGCTGTCCCTCTGTCCCGCTGTCCCGCTGCCCTGCTGCCCCGCTGTCCCGCTGTCCCTCTGTCCCGTGTCCCTCTGTCCCTCTGTCCCGCTGTCCCGCTGTCCCGCTGTCCCGCTGTCCCGCTGTCCCTCTGTCCCGCTGTCCCGCTGTCCCGCTGTCCCGCTGTCCCTCTGTCCCACTGTCCCTCTGTCCCGCTGTCCCGCTGTCCCTCTGTCCCGCTGTCCCGCTGTCCCGCTGTCCCGCTGTCCCGCTGTCCCGGTGCCGTGCCTGTGCGGGCTCTGTGCCCCGGGGGCAGCAGCTCCAGCCCCGCAGTGCGCTGTTGGGGCTGCAGCGGGGCGGGAGAGAGGCAGGAGCTGGGAAGATCAGCCTGGCTGGGCCCAGGGACTGCTGAGCTCTGTGGGACCCCGCACCCCCTGCCATCCCCCCCAGCAGGGGACTGCAGGAGCAGGGGCTGGGCTGGGGAGGGTCTGGGGGTGCCTGCTGGTGTGTGGGCAGCTGGATCGCGGTGCAGGAGTCCTGTGCTGCCCCGTGTCCTGCCGTGCTGCCCTGGGAGGCTCCGAGCAGCAGGTGGAAGCCATCCTGCGGCTGTGGCTGTGGCTGTGCCTGTGGCTGTGGCGGGTCTGTGGGGAGGCTCCAGGGCGGTGTAGCTGGGAATCCTCTGAAGCTCTGGGTGTAGCAGGGATGTAGGGGGGTCTCTAACCCCACCTCCGGAGCCCCAAGCAGCCCCGGGGCTGCAGAGCGGTGACCCCCAGGCACCCATCCCCCCGTGCACCGCGGGGTCCGTGTCCTGGCAGCCCCCCGGGGGCAGAGGGGGCAGTGTCGGTGCCCCCCGGCCGAGCCCCAGCAGGGCGGAGAGGTGGGCGATGTAGCGCAGGGTCTCACCCTTGGTGAGGGCAGGTAGTGCCGCAGCTTCCCCGTGGGACCCCCGCCCCCGCCGCCCCGGGCCCCCTTCCTGCCCCAGGGGACGCCGCTGGGGCGGGGGGGCTCTGCCGAAGGATGCGCTGTTGAGTCTGGGGGTAACCCCGGCCTCATTTGGGCCGGGGGTGCGGGGCGATGCCCCTGCGCCCACCTGGAGGTGCTGAGCTCCCCCAGCCTCGCCCCGCTCCGGGCGGGCGGCGGGAGCCTGGGAATGCCGGGCCCATTTGCAGAGGTGTCAGATCTGACTCCTCCGCTCCTTAATTGGCCCTGCCGGCGCTGGGAAGTGTGTGCGGACCCATTCACACGGCCGTGAGAGATGCTGACGTGCCGCCAGCCCCGCACCGCACCGCACCGCCCCGCACCGCCCCGCACCGCCGCTCTGCCCCGCCCGGGCCTTGACCTTCCAGCGCCGGGAGCCCGAGCTGCCCGCCCTGCGCCCCGCAGCGTCCCCGCAGCTCGCTGCCCCCCGCCCAGCCCCGGCTCCGGGGGTGCTGTGTGAGCGGGGGGCTGCGGGGTGCCCAGGCGGGGGCCGGGGCGCTCCCTCCCCAGCCCCAGCCCCGCGCTGCCCGCGCTGCCCGCGCTGCTGCTGTCCCCGCAGGCCGATGGAGGTGGCCCGGACGCTCCAGAGAAGCTGGGGCACCTGAGGACCCACCAGGCTGTGCCCCTGCTTGCTCTGGGGGTCCCTGTGCTGCTGGGGTCCCCAGGGCACCGGGGTGCACGGCGGTGGGAGCCCTGGGGCAGATGGGCTGAGGGAGAGCGGGGGCCAGGGGGCTGCTGCCACTTTGCCCCGAGCCCTGCAGCAGACACAGCCCTGGCAGGGGCCCTGTGGGCACTGCCCACCCCAGGGAGAGGGACGAGCATGATCCCCCCAAACCACACAGGCCTCTGACCCGGGGGGTGCTGGGGAGGGGATGGGGGGTCCCCAGTGGGCAGGAAGGTGTCCTGGGAGGGTCCCAGCAGGGCAGGGGCCTCTCAGCAGAAGGGCTGGGGGCTGCGGGGGGCACAGCCTGAGCTGGGCACTGGCTGGGCTCCGTCGTGGTGCCCTGGCCATGCTGCCTCATGGCCCTGCACCCTGCTCCACTGGCACGGGCTGAGGAGATGGCAGAATGCCCCTGCTCCCCGGGGTGGGAGCACCAGGGTGTTCTGCAGTCACCAAAAGCTGGGAATAAAACCCTCTAACACTGTAATTTCAGCATTAGAAAGTAGCATTTATTTATTAGTGCTGGCTGTGCAGGGGATATCTGCTACCACACACACTACAGCTGGCTAACAGGCTGATTTAAATATTTGTTAGTTATTAATTACATTTCCCAAAACTCACACACGTATGCTAAACATTCCTGCAAACACTTTTGCACATTTCTATCGGTTTTTGGAGCTTATTGACATAAGAGTAGGGGGCTTTTGAGGGTCTCTGGTGCTCGTTTGGGGAACACCCCATTCCTCAAATGATCCAGTTTTGGTCATAGGCCTCCAAAATAATTTCTTCTCTTTGAATACATCCCAGCTCTCTGGTCTGGCCAAGGTGAACCTTCTTACCCGTGCTGCTCAGACCCACAGTCTTTAGGGCTAAGATAACCACTTGCAGGCTTTCATACGGGGCTGAAGCTAAAGGAATTCACAAGGCTTAAACGCTGTTGGTTACAATTAAAGATCTTCCCAACGCCGCGGGGGCGCTGACCCCGGGGCCGGGGCTGCCCCAGCCCCGCCGCACTGCAGCACTTGTCCAAACAGGGAGGTGGGAAGCGGCTGCGGCGGGTGCAGAACTCATTACCCGGGAGCTCATCAGCTAATGCGGCCCAGGAGGGGGCCGGGCAGCGCGGCAGGGGCCGTGCCTGGCCCGGGCCGGGGGGTGCAGGACCCCCAGCAGATACCCCAGCGCCCCCAGAGTGGGCCTGGGCATTGGAGCGGGGCTGGCACTGCCGGCCCCGGGTGGCACCCGGGGTCGGTGCTGGGCACTGCTGGGGTGAGCACGCACGGTTTGGGGGTCCCGTGTGTCCCCTCGGCTGTGCCCCCCGCCTTAGAGGGGATCCTGTGCCCCTCACCTTCCCCGGGTTTGCACACCCCGTTCGGGGGGTCCTGCACGCCGCTGCACCAGTGGGCCGTGCACACCCAGCCTGGGGGTCCTGCACCCCGACCGGGCCGTGCACACCCAGCCCGGGGGTCCTGCACCCCGACCGGGCTGTGCACACCCAGCCCGGGGGTCCTGCACCCCCAGACCGGGCCGTGCACACCCAGCCTGGGGGTCCTGCACCCCGACCGGGCCGTGCACACCCAGCCCGGGGGTCCTGCACCCCGACCGGGCCGTGCACACCCAGCCCGGGGGTCCTGCACCCCGACCGGGCTGTGCACACCCAGCTCGGGGGTCCTGCACCCCGACCGGGCCGTGCACACCCAGCCCGGGGGTCCTGCACCCCCAGACGTGCACCCCGGCCGGGCTGTGCACACCAGCGCTGGGGGCCCGGGCCGTGCCGTGCCCGCGTCCCCTCGCTCCCTGATGGATTTTCCGTCCCTCGGCGGGGCCGTTTCCCGGGAAACCTTCACACCCGCCGGCCCCAACACCTGCGGAGCCTGGGAACGCGGCGGGGGGGCTCCTCCCAGCGCCGACCCCGGCCCTCGACACCCGCCGCCCGTGGGGTTCCCCCGCCACTGCCAGCACCGGGCAGCCCAGAGGAGCCCGTCCAGGGGCACCCCCAAACCGGGTGGGGGGCTGTCCCGCAGAGCCACAGGGGCAGCTCCGTGCCTGGGGCCCTGCTGCAGGGGGACACACAGGGACACGCCACGGCCGCCCCGCAGCAAACCCCAGTGACCCCCCTGAGCCCCCCGTGCAGAGCGCGCTGGCCCCGCCGCGGCTCCCCCGGCAGCCCCGCCGAGACCCCCGGCAGCTCCCGTCGGGGTCCCAGCCCCGTCCCCAGCCCAGCGCGGGGCCGAGGGGCAGCACCGAGCAGCTTCACACCTCCGGGGTGAAATTCGTCACCCCGTGTTCACAGCCGCGGCCCCCGGCCCCCCCAGACCCCCGGCCTTTGAAGTGCTGCTCCTGCAGCCTCCTCTTCACACCTCCGGGCCGGCATAAAGCCGGGGCGCGGGGAGCCGCGGGCACTCAGCTGCCGGCCCCGCCATGGCCCACACGCTGCCCGCCGCCGCCCCGCTGCACGACTGGGGGCACCGCGGAGCCCCGGACCCCCTGGGCTACAGCAGCAGCTCTCCCGCAGCATCGCCCGACTCCTGCGGGCTCGCGTCCCCCGCCGCTGCCCGGGGACCCTGCCGCGGGCACGCCGCCCCCCGCCCCCGGGGCAGGAAGGGCGCTCGGGGCGGCGGGGGAGCGGGGCTCCCGCGGCAGAGCGCCAGCGAGCGGGAGAAGCTGCGGATGCGGCGGCTGGCGCAGGCCCTGCTGCGGCTGCGGCACTACCTGCCGCCCGCGCTGGCCCCCGCCGGGCAGACCCTCACCAAGATCGAGACCCTGCGCCTCGCCACCCGCTACATCGCCCACCTCTCCGCCCTGCTGGGGCTCGGCCGGGGGGCGCCGGCGCCCCGACACTGCCCCCTCTGCCCGCGGGGCCTGGGGTGCTGCCAGGACACGGACCCCCGCGGTGCTTCGCCGCCCGGCGCTGCGGCCTGGGGGTCGCCTCCGGTGGCCGGGACCCTCCCGGAGCTGCACGGGGCTCCCGGCGCGGGGACGGGTGCCTGGGGGTCACCGCTCTGCAGCCCCGCTGCGGGCACCGCCCCAGGGCTGCTTGGGGCTCCGGAGGTGGGGTTAGAGACCTGGGGGTCACCCCCCTACATCCCTGCTGCAGGCACCCCCCCAGATGTACTTGGGGGCCCGAACATCGGGGTGGAGACCTGGGGGTCTCCCTCCTACGTCCCTGCAACCGGGACCCCTCCAGAGCTGCTCGGGGTTCCCAGCATCGAGACGGAGACCTGGGCACCACCCCCCTACGTGCCTGCGGTGGGGAGCTCCTCGGGGCTGAACAAGGCTCTCACCTCCACTGCGTCCCCCTGGCTGACCCCTCCCCACTCGGCAGGGGCTGGGGGCCCCCCGGATCTCCCTGGTGATGTCCTGGACACGGGACTGGTGCTGTCAGAGTTCGTGGGCACAGGGACAGTCACCCAGGTAGGTGCTGGTGGGGACTGGGGTGACTCTCGGCATGGGGCTGGCATGGGGCAGGGATCAACCCCCCTTGGGGCGGCCTCAAAGTCCTCTTGGTGTGGGGCAGGGCAGGAACAGGTTTTGGGGTAACAACAGCCTTGTCTGGGGTAGGGAATGGAGAAGTGAGCCCTGCTCTGTGCAGGGATCCCCCAGCCTGTCCCAGCTTTCACGGTGCTTCCCTCCCTCACGTTTGTGGGGATGCCATCGGTGGGGACAGAGTGGGGTCCGTGGTCCCTGCCCAGGGGCACTTCCCTGCGTGGGCTGTCACTTCCCTGAGCCCAGCCCTGCCGGCGCCTCTGCCTGCTCACGCTCTCCCTGTCTGCTCGCCAGGATCTCTCTGCGGACCTGCTCTCGCTGCTGGAGGCTCTGTTCCCGGCAGAGCCCCGGCACTGACCCAGACGAGTCGCCGGGCCTGGAGCACCCAGGATGCCTGTCTGGAGCCCCGCAGCCCCGGGCACGGCTGCAGGAACGAGCTGCCCCGCCGGAGCCCGGAGCCGTGCTGGACGCGCCGGGCGGCGGCGCTGGATGTGAATAAACCCTTGTGCCCTCCCAGTGTCCGCGTGGCTGTTCCCAGGAGCTGGGCACGGGGTGGGCTTGGGCGTGCCTGGGGGCTGTGGGGCAGCCAGGCACCAGCTGGGAGAGCAGCCTGGGGGAGTGCCAAGAGAGACCCCCCTTGCCTTCCTGAACCCGTGCTGGGAAGGGCTGAGGATCCCCAGCACCCTCCAGATCCAGCCTTCCCACCTGGCACTTCTGGGCCTGTGGGAGCTCCCAACGCAGAGTGAAACGGGTAGATTTGGGATCCAGCTCAGTGTGGGGATGGGGCTGAGCCCACGGGCTGGAGACCCTCCTCCCAGCAGAGTGTGGGAGCCTGTGACAGGGACCCTAAGCCCCCAGCCCCCTTGGTGGCTCCCTGAAGTCTGGGGTCCCCATTAGCAGGAGGGTGTTGGGACTTGGCAGCCATGTGCTAATGTGCCAGGGGAGTATCCTCCCAGCTCTGGGGTCTGGGGTGAAGGGCGGGGGGTTAATGAACCCCATGGAGTGTGAAAGGACTCTCTAATGAGGTTAATATCCTCTGCTGGGGAGGAGGAGCGGGCTGACAGAACAGGAGACAAGCCTTTGAGGTGCAAAGCAGCCCCCTGCTCTGCCCTCTCCGAGGCTGCAGCCCCCGCTCCCCAGGCAGGGCTGAAGGGACCTGGGCATGTGCTGCAGCCATGGGGACACTGCCATGGGGCTGATCACAGTCTGGGCGAGCAGCTGGCAGTCACAGCACTGGGCGGAGGGACCCGTGGGTCTCTGGGCCCCCCAAACGCTGCACCTCAATGCAAGGAGCCCTCGTGTGCTCTGATAGCCGGCCCTGGCGCCAGCAGGGGCAGATCTGGGGGGCACTGGGCTGGGGGGCTCCCTCCCCAGGCGTGGGGCACGTCCCACTGTCCATTCCTGGGTGAGAGCAGCACGCACGCTTGTGTGTCCGTGTGCTGTGGGTGGCAGGGAAGGACCGTGCTGTTCCCAGCCGCTGGCTACGTCAAGGACCACTCCGAGCTGCCAAGGGCGCCCACGCCACAGCAGCTGCAGCAGCAGCAGCAGCAGGTGCTGGCTGTCTGCAGTACCTGCCCCACTCCCTGCCCCGCTCCCCCTGGTGCCCCGGAGCGGATGCAGGAGCCCCCAGCACAGAGCCCCGGCACTGTGTGAGCACCGGCCCTGCCATGGCCTGGCTGGGGAACGCCAGGCAGGACACCCTGGACGCAGGTGAGGCGGGGGGAACGGGGTGTCTGGTCCTCCGGGCGTCCTTGTTGGGCTGGGTGGGGTCACCAGCCCAGGCAAGACCACGAGGGATGCTCTGGGCAGGGAGAGGGGCACAGCAGTAATGGCCTGGGGTGGGTGGCGTGGTGGGGTCAGCTGCCATTGTCTTCCCCTGCCCTGCTTGGGGCCAGGGATCCCCACAGCTCTGGGGGGCACGGGGGGGCTGTGGGGCTGCTGGAGGCTCTGGGGTAGCAGGAGGATGGGACACAGGGAATTGGGCACAGAAATGTGATGTCGGCACTGCGGCCCTGGGCAGGGGGCTCTGGGGGACCGGACCCGCCGTGCCGAGTGTGGCCTGCCCCGCGCAGAGCCCCCTCCTCAGGGCTGCCACCGCCGCCGTGCCTCTTGTGGCAGGTGGGGGCCACCCAGAGGCGGGCCCCGCAGCGGGAAACGCCAGCGCCGAGCCCCCCAGCACCACGCCCCCCGAGTGGGGCTGCGCCTGGAGCCCCGCCGAGGAGAAGGGCGGCGAGGAGCCCCTGCGGCTGCCCACCTTCTCCCCCGCCGCCCAGGTGCGCGTGGCCGTCACCTTCGCCCTCTTCGCCCTCTCGGCCGGCTGCAACCTGGCGGTGCTGCGGGCGGTGGGCGGGCGGGGCGGCGGCGGCCGGCGCCCCCACATCCGCCTGCTGCTGCGGCACCTGGCCGCCGCCGACCTGCTGCTCACCGTGGTGGTGATGCCGCTGGACGCCGTCTGGAACATCACGCTGCAGTGGCGGGCGGGCGACCTGGCCTGCCGCCTGCTGATGTACCTGCGGCTGCTGGCCATGTACGCCTCGGCCTTCGTCACCGTGGTCATCAGCCTGGACCGCCAGGCGGCCATCCTGCGCCCGCTGGCCATCGCCCGCGCCCGCGCCCGCAACCGCGCCCTGCTGCAGGCGGCCTGGATCCTCAGCGCGGGGCTGGCGCTGCCGCAGGTACCGCCCCAGGGACCCCGGGTACCACAGGTGTCACAGGTACCCCAGGTGTCACAGGTACCCCAGGTATCACAGGTACCCGCCCCAGGGACCCCGGGTACCACAGGTGTCACAGGTACCCCAGGTGTCACAGGTACCACAGGTATCACAGGTACCCGCCCCAGGGACCCCGGGTACCACAGGTACCAGAGGTATCACAGGTACCACAGGTGTCACAGGTACCCCGGGTACCACAGGTACCCCAGATGTCACAGGTGTCACAGGTACCCCAGGTGTCACAGGTACCCCAGGTACCACAGGTGTCACAGGTATCCCAGGTACCCACCCGCCCCAGGGCCCCCCTGTGACAGAGCCCCAGCCAGCCCGGAGCCGGGTGACACTGTCCGGGCCTGCTGCCCCTGTGTCCCCCGCAGGGTGGGGATGGAGAGCCCCGCGGGACGGGCGCGGAGAGCTGGCAGCAGAGTGGCTGTGGCAGTGATCGCCCTCAGCCGGCTCTGCCCGCGGTGCCCCAGGGCCCCCGTCAGTGCGGAGCAGAGCCAGCGCAGAGGGACAACACAGGGACAACAGCTCCCACCCCACAGGCTGGGTCCGTCCCCGAGCATCTGGGGGTCCCTGCTTTGCCCTCCCTGCCTCGGGAGGAGCAAGCGCCCACCAGCCCCAGCCCACCTCTCCTGTCTGCAGCTGTTCCTGTTCCACACCATCACCCTGCGCCCCCCGCACAACTTCACCCAGTGCACCACGCGGGGCAGCTTCCCCCGGCCCTGGCACGAGACCCTGTACAACATGGTGGGCTTCTCCTGCCTCTTCCTGCTGCCGCTGCTCATCATGGTCTGCTGCTACGCCCGCATCCTGCTGGAGATCTCCCGCCGCATGGGCTCCGGCCTCTGTGAGTGCCGGGCACCGCGGGACACACAGCCCTGCGCCCGGGGCACGCCCCGCCTGCAGCTCTGCGGGGACGCCTTTCCCCAGGGCACGGGGGGCGCGTCCCAGCCCCGTTCTCCCCTCACGGGCTGTGCCCTCCAGTCTCCTCGCAGGACGCGTCGCTGCGGTGCTCCAGGAACAACATCCCCCGCGCGCGGCTGCGGATGCTGCGGATGAGCCTGGTCATCGTCTCCTCCTTCATCCTCTGCTGGACCCCCTACTACCTGCTGGGGCTCTGGCACTGGTTCTGTCCCCGCGCCATGGAGAAGAGGATCTCGCCGGCCCTCACCCACATCCTCTTCATCTTCGGCCTCTTCAACGCGTGCCTGGACCCCATCACCTACGGGCTCTTCACCATCCCCCTCCGGGGCCGCTGGGGCTGCCCATGCAGGCGCGGCCCCCTGGCCCAGCCCCCCTCCCCAGCCACCGGCTCCTTCCGCTGCTCAGCCTCCTCCCTGCCGCCCAGGCGGGGGCTCCAGCGGTCCCGAGGGGCTGCCAGGGACGCCTCCTGTCACAGCAGCTCCCTGTGAGGCCAGCAGGGCCGCCGCGGGGCGCAGGGCAGGGCGGTCTGGCAGCAGGGTGACCGGGTCAGCACAGGGCCGGTGGGGATGGGGTCACTGCAATCTCCCCCTGCACCCTGAAGTGCCTCTGCAGGCTTGGGGCTGGTGGGGGTGCCCCCGTCCCCTCTCCCTTCTCTGTGCCCTGAACAGCAATAAAGTGTCCCATGGCCACCTCTTGTCTCTCCCGTGTCCCCCAGCTGGGAGCTGAGCTGGCATGGCCAGAGCCAGCACCCTGACCCACGGGGCTCACAGCTGCCCCTGGCCCCACAAGAGCTCCCAGGAAGGGGGGGATTCAAGGCCCCTGGCCAGGGCTGGGTGCTCCCCTCCCTGCTCATCCCCACAGGGCTCTGTGTCCCAGCGGGCGCAGGGCCGGTCCCTGCCAGGCTGGCAGCAGTCCCAGGGTGCTGCTGCTGCTGCTGCTGCTGCTGCCGGCTCTGCTCCAAACAGGAGCTCCCAGCTGCTGCCCAAGGCTGTTGGGAGGCACACGGGGCCAGGTCTGCCGCCTGCAGCAGCTGCCCCAAGGCCACTGCTGACGGAGCCAGCGCGGCTGCTGGGGCCCGGAGAGGTGGGCAAGGGCCGTGGCTGCCTGGGCCCCTCACTCCCCCCAGCACCAGGAGCATTGCCAGAGAGAGGGACAGCCCAGGAGCAGCACCCTGGCATCCCCCCAGCCTCAGGGGAGGGACCCCAGAGCTGGGCTCTGCCCCCACTGGGCTCCCCTCAGCTCCTCAGGCCCCACTGCCCAGCAGGAGCCCCACCACAACCCACTGGCAGTGCGGGCTCAAGCTGGCACAAACAGGCTGCTGCTCCTGCTGAGGGTCTCTCTGGCTCCAGCACCTGGTCCTGTGCCAGGAGCAAGCTCAGCTGGTGTGCTCAGGGGGGCAAGGCAGGAGAGCAGGCAGAAACTGTGTCCAATGATGGCAGTGCCAGCCATGCTTGCAGGGATTTATTTGAAAGTGGCAAAGGAAAAAGTCTAGTGGAGTCGCTTTGGCTCTGAAAAATGATCTCACACCTGCTTGAGGGCTGGAGGGCCAGCACACCAGTCACCCCAGGGGTCTTGCACAGGGGCATCACCTCAGGCTCATGAGGGGGTCTCCATTTTGCAGGGCTCCAGGGAATGAGGGGCTGCAGTCCCAGGCGTGTGTGGGTCCCCCGTGCTCCTGGGGGAGGGATGGGGCTTCCTCGGCACAGGGTGGGGGGATGTGTGAGGGGGCTGAGTCCCAGGTGTGAGTATGAAAACATCACCTGGTGCAGGCACACCACCTGCTGCCAGCCTGAGGAACGCTGCCAGGGGAGGAGCTGGTGGAGCCACGGATCACCCAGCAAAAAGCCTTCCCTTGCTGGATGCTGTCCCTGGGCTGACAGCCCCGGGTGGGTGCCAGGTGGGTGCCAGGTGGGTGCCAGGTGGGTGCCCCATCCCTCGGCGGCTGCACGGGGCTGAAGGGGCAGCGCGTGCTCATCACAGCCACGAGGGTGCCCCAGTGCTGGTGCTGGTGCTGGTCCCACCCCGTGGAGCCAGCGAGCAGGGACAGGCTGGCCAGGCCAGGGGACAGGGTAGGTCGGGCAATAGTGGGAGGTGATGCCAGGGGACACCTGTACTTGGTGACTGTCACCCAGCTCAGCAGCACCACGTCACCCCTGCTCCCACCCCCGCCTGCCCACGGCACAGAGGGGAGGCAGAGTGCGACCCTGGGGCCGCTGCTGTCCCGTTCCCCGTTCCCTGCTCCCCGCTCCCTGCTCCCCATTCCCTGCTCCCCATTCCCTGCTCCCAGCTCCCCGTTCCCCGCTCCACCCTGGCACAGGCACAGCGGCTCTAGGTGCCAGCTCCGCCGCTGCTGGCTCTCTTCTCGGTGAAGAAGCTCTTGAGCAGCATCACCTGCCCGATGCTGACCACGAAGAGGATGAGGGTTTCCCCCACTGACCAGTAGGAGACGCGGCCATTGAGCTCCTCAGCCCTGCTGCGGTCCTGCGCCTCCCGCAGGCGGTAGTGGGTCTGGGAGTCGATCACCGCGTTCAGCATCTCGTGGATGGTGACACAGGCGGATTCCATCTGGGGACAAGGACAAGAGCGCCCAGTCGCTTCTGACATGGCACAGCTGAGGGAGCCCAGGACACTCCAGAGCAGGACAGCAGCGTCTGGGTGGCGGGTTCCCTGCCAGAGCCCATGCAGGGTGGTTCCCCAGTGGGATAGAGCTGAGATGCCCCCCTGGATGCCCAGAGGCTCACAGCAAGGGATGGACTGGCTGATGCAATTCCCTGCTGTGGGATGGACACGGGCTGCTGCAGACCCAGCACAGCCCCCCGAGGCAGGCACAGGATGTGGTGAGTGGTGGGGCTGTTGGCTGGCGGTTGGCACTTCTGCATCCAGCACAGGAGGAGGAGGAGGAGGGAGACAGGGCCCCAGCTGCCATCCTGCAGGGCTGCTCGGGGCTTGCAGCAGGACCCTGCCTCCCTCCTGCTCTCCTGGGACCCACCTGTGTCAGGGCAGTGACGCGGTTGTTCATGTCGGGCAGGATGGGCGGCTCGTCGCCCACCTGGAAGTCGAAGTAGACAATTTTGTGGGAGAAGGTGGAGAACTCGTTGCCGAAGCAGAAGGTGTAGACGCCCTTGACCTCGGTGTGGTGCGAGAAGCTGTCGTACTGCTTCTTGGTCTCCTGGTAGATGGTCTTGCCGTTGGGGTCCTCCACGTAGCAGTCCACATCGTAGTGCCCTCCGCTGATCACCTGTGCAGGGACATGTCTCTCAGATCCACGGTGGCACAGGCCAAGCAACGTGGCAAGGGCCCCCTGACCCTGCCCAGCCCCACAGCTGTGTGAGAGGCCAGCGGGCACCATGCCCATGGGACGGGGCCCGGGCTGGGGGAGCCCTGGGGAAGTTGTGCACCGCAGTGCCAGCAACTCAGGTGGGGAGCCCATGGCACAGGTGGGGTGCCTGGAGACAGGGACAGCCCTCATGACCCAGCCCAGGGCTGTCCGTGCTGATGTGGGCACCCGGAGCTGGCTCTCAGGTGGGCACTGCTGGGCATGGGGCTGGGGTTGGGAGCATCTCCTAGTGCAGCACGGAGGGAGCTGAGGTGTGCACGGGAGGAGGGAACTGCAGCCTTGCCCGGGGCTCTGCAGGGCACAGGATGGGAGCGTGGGCAGAGGCAACAGCACACACACGGGCTGGGGTGCGGGCAAGGGGGCACGGGCATCGGGGCACAGGCGGGCACACGGACATGGGCAGGGGCACAGGGATGGGGCACAAACGGGGTGCGGGCGGAGGGGGCCCCGGCAGGGGTGTGGGCAGGGGGCGCAGGCCTGGTGCATGCGGGGCGGCGGGGAGCTGCAGGCAGGGAGGTACCTGGTAGTCGAGGGAGAACTTGATGCCGCTCTCCAGCTCCTGGTGGAAGCAGCGCTGGGCGCTGTCGGGCAGCTCCAGCGTCAGCTCCGTGCCGCCGGCCCCCAGCGCGCCCAGCAGCGCGGCCAGGCACAGCGTGCGCACCGCGCCCGGCATCGCCACCCGCACCCACACCGCCACCGGCACCGCCACCGGCACCGGCAGAACCACCGGCACCGGCAGAACCACCGGCACCGGCAGAACCACCGCACCGCCCCGCACCGCCCCCCTGACGTGGCGCTTCCGCTGCGAGCGGGGCGGGGCGCGGGCGGGACCTCCGGCCCCGGGCGGGCACCCGCGGGGGTCCCGGGAACGTTCCAGCGACCCCCCGGCACCCTGGGAACCCCCCGGCACCTCCGGGCCGAGCACCCCGGGGATCCCCCCGGCGCTCCCGGGGACCCCCTGGCCGGGCGGCTGGTGTCGGGTCCACGCGAGATCAGCCTCCGTCCAAAGCTGAGCGCTTTATTGATGCAGGGCAAAAGCAGCGCACGGGTCTGCGCGGGGCCGCGGCGTCACCCCGACACCTGCCCCTGCACCCCCACGCACACGCAGTCTCGTCAACAAACGCATCCACGGAGCGATGGAACCACGGCACCCCACGGAACATCCGGCGTGGGGCCGGGGGCTCCCCGAGCCGGGCGGGCAGCAGAGCGGGGGCTTGGCTGTGGCTTTCCCGGTGGGATGGATGAAGCGCTGGGACCAGCCCGTGTCACCCTCGGTGATTTCGGGTTCCCCGCCGCGGGCAGAGGCTTCCCGTGCGGCCGGGCCGGGACCGTCCTGCTCGGGGATCCAGCGGCGCCTGAGTTCAGAGCTCCTCGGCGTGGTGGGCAATGAACCCCGTGACGTTCAGACGCTTCCGAGACGAGAGAAGCCCACCCCGGCCCACGGCCGACGAGGCTGCAGCCGCGCCGGGTGAGCTCAGCCGCCGGAGCTCCGGGCGCCGGGGAATCTCGGAGGTGCAGGATTGTCTCCCGCTCCCGCTGCGGGAGAGCACCGACACGGTCCGCGGCTGGACGGGTGCTCCCGCTGCTCCAGCCCCCGCAGGACTGAGCCCCTTCGCCTCCTGAAGGCACTTCATGAACGCCTGGGCCCCAGAGATCGCCGCCGGGGGCTCCGGGAGGGGATTCGGTGAGAGAACGAGCAGGATGTAAGAAAAGCTGATTGCAGCGAGCGAGGAATAAGTGAACTGCAGGCGGGGTCCTTGGCACGGAGCCTGGCGGTCTGGGATGGTGGGGGATCGATCTCCGGCTCAGCCCGCCCCCGCTTCAGCCCCTGGGCTCAGGGGTGAACCCGCTGGCCACCAGCGTGTCCCCGGAGCCCGTGCCCGCTCCGTGCGGGAACCGCCCCGTTTCCGCAGGGACAGCCCGGCTCTGGCCACCTCCCCGTGAACAAACGGTGACACCGCTACTGTGCCACGACCTCCTCAAAGTCGGAGAGGTGCCGCATCTGCTCTGCCTGCATGGAGTGCCTGCGGAGGAGCTTCCTGTGCGCTCTCAGATCGCCCCGCCTGGGGGAGCTGGGTGTGAGGGGCACCAGCGGCTTCAGCCCCGCAGCCAGCGGGGAGGGGGCTTTGCTGGAGCCGATGTCAGGGATCGGGGGGTTGGGGTTCACGTTCAAGGGGGGCAGGTAGCCCGGCCTTGTGTGGGAGATGTGGTCCAGCAGCAGGGTCCCGGATCCTCGCCTCTCCAGCAAGCCGGGCGGGCGGCGCCGGCCGCTGCTGGGCGATGTGCTGGTGCTGCCGCAGGGAGAGTCACAGGAGCCGTCCAGCAAGGCCAGGTGGGACCCGCTCAGCTTCCTCCTCTCCGATGGCCCCTTCCCCGCCTCGGTGACCTGGGAGTCTCCGTTGTGCTCGGCTCCTGGCCGCCACCAGTGCGGGGCGTCCGTCCCTGCAGCTGAGCCGGCCGAGCCGCTGCTCTCCGGCTCCTCCGGGACTGTGCTGCTCCGGGACAGGCACGGGTGGCTGCCTGGGCTCTTCTCGTGCGTGCCTTTCCGTGCCAGCGGCCCCAGCGCCTGCTCATCCACGGGGGGGAAGAGAGAGGGGTCCCTTCCCTTGCTGCTGCTGCTGCGGGTGAGCGGGGGCTTTTTGGAGAGCGAGAGGTCGCCGATGCCTGTGATGACCTCGCTGTCGGGGCAGAGCCGCGTGTCGTCGCGGTGAGCGGAGGCGGCCAGCACCGAGGGTGCCACCAGACCCCACGGCTCTGAGCGCAGCCGCTTCAGCCGGGGCAGGTGGGCTCTGCGGGCAGTGCCGGCCCTCTGGCCCGGGGAGGGTGGCCCGGTGTCCCCAGCCTGTGAAGGGTGTGGGGTGAGAATGCTGCTCTCCTTCTCGGCAGGGGAAGGGGCCGAGGTGGGAGTTCTCAGGTGCGCACTGGAGGGGGCTGTGCCCTCCTCGGGGGGAGCCCTCTCCTTGGACTCCAGCGCGGGGGCAACGTTCAGGTACTGCTTGGCGGTCTTGGTGCCAGAGGCTGATGTGTCCATGGTGATGATGATCACCTCCTTCCCCTTGGCTCTGCAGGCGTTCAGGAGGTGCTGCAGCACAGCCTGGTCCTCGGCGTTGATGGCGTGGACCAGCGCTGAGGCTCCCGAGTGGTCCTCCAGGCTGGGGTCTGCCCCGCTCTCCAGCAGCAGGGACACCACGTCCCCCCCGGCCCCTCGGATGCAGGCGTGCATGAGGGCGGTTTTCCCGGACTTGTCCTGGATGTTGGGGTCGGCTCTGTTGTCCAGCAGGTACTTCACCATCTTGGCCTTGTGGATGCTCTGCTGGTCGACGTGCGTGGTGATGCAGGCCACCATCAGCGCCGTCTCCCCCTTCTCGTTGCTCTCGTTGATGTAGGCGCCCCCCTCCAGCAGCAGCCGGGTCAGGCGCAGCCGGCCCAGCCACACGGCCTTCAGGAGGGAGTTGCCGCCCAGCTCCAGCTCCGTCGCTTCATCCATGGCTGCTGCTGCCCCTGGGCGATGGCAGCGCTGGCTGCCGGCTGTGGGGGGAGCCGTGGGGGAGAGGTGAGCCCCGCTGCTTCGTCCCTGCCTTCCTGGGGTGCCGTGCTCTGGGCACTGCCCCACGTCCCTCTGTCCCTCTGTCCCTCTGTCCCTCTGTCCCTCCGGCCGTGCCCACCCACCCTGTGCAGAGAGCTGCCCCGGTGCCTTGGCTTCCCCAGGAGATCAGGGAGCTGCTGATGGTCTCCACCCACCTGCTGCGCCTGGGGGGCCACCACACGAAACCCACCGGAGACTCTGTGAACTTCCCTGACAGCTTCCTGGGCTGGAGCCGGGATCTCTGCTTCCTGACTGCCGGAGGGAAGGAGAAACAGCCACAGTCATGCTGTCTATTGTGTTTCTACTGCCCCCTGCTTCTGCCGCCCCGCTGTCCCCCGCTGCCGCCCACTCCTGCTGCCCCCCGCTCCCTGTCCCACTCCTCAGAGTGTTCCTGGAGCCCTGAGCAGCCAGTGCCCGGAGAGTGCCCCTGGAGGGGGCACAACGCTCCCGGCCCTTCCCCACCCCTCCGTGCCCTCCGTGGGGATACTGCGGCCCCTGGAGCTGCGGTCAGTGCTCGCTCACACCGCTCCCAGCCCCTCCCAAAGGCGCCCACGGTACCGCTCCCTGCCCCTGAGCTCCCCACGGCCCCTTCCCGTGGGGACCCCTCGGACCCGGGGGGAGACCCGGGGGTCAGTTCTGCCGCGCTCCCGCCGGGACCGGTGCCCCCGCGCCCCTCCAAGCCGCGGCCACCCCGCTCCCGCTGCCGCCGCCGCCCCCGGTGATGGTGGGGTGCGGCCGCTGCCCCCCGGCACCAACCTCTGCCCCGTGTCCGGTGCCGCTCTCCGGCGCTGGCGCCGCTGCCCGGTGCCCTGTGCGGGCCGGTGCCGGTGCCGGTGCCGCTGGCGGTCGTTGCAGCCGCTGCTCGGTTGCCGGTGCCGGTGCCCGGCGCTGCGAGAGGAGGAGGGCGCGGGAGGCGGCGCGTCCGCCCGCAGGTGGGTGCGGGGAGCGGCGGGCGGGGGTGTCCGTGTGCTGGGGGGCAGCAGGGGTCTGTGTCCGCCTGTCCGTGTGTCCGTGTGTCCGTGTGTCCGTGTGTCCGTGTGCTGGGGGGCAGCAGGGGTCTGTGTCCGTGTGTCCGTGTGTCCGTGTGTCCGCGTGTCCGCGTGTCCGCGTGTCCGCCTGTCCGTGTGCGGGTCAGCAGGGCAGTGAGCGGGGCTGTCAGCGCCCACCCCTGCGGGGGTGTCTGAGCACCGGGCCGGGTGTGAGCGCCGCTGCTCCTGGGGCTCTGCAGACCCTGAGCCCGCTGCTGTCCCCAGGTGGAGCAGGGGGAATCACGGACCCCCGAGCCCCCTGTTAATGACGTTAATTATGTTAATGACTCCGCGGCTTGAGCGCACACCCGGCAGAGCCCGAGGGCGCGCCCGGGGCACGGGAGCGCTCTGTGCCTGCGGGAGCAGCCGGGGTCCCTGTGCCTGCTCCCCCCGCAGTGCCAGCGCCGTGCACCGGGACAGGCAGCGGTGTGCTGCCTCTCTGGCCCTCCTTTGTCCCCAAATCTCACACCTGGGCAAGAGCCTGCCCCCAGCAGCTTCCTCCGCTCTCCGCCGTGTGTCCTTCGGAGCAGTCCCAGCAGAAAGAGGGAGCTGGGAGGAAGAGGGGAATGGTCACAGAGGCCCCCGACCACCAGCCTAAACCCCCAGGGTTCTGCACTTCTGCAGGCCATCACAGCTGTCAGGATGCTTGTCATCACACCCTCTGTATCACATTAACACTCAGGGAAATTTCTCCTGTGATTAATAAGAGATAATCTAATATTGCAGCGCTCTTCATTCAGAGCTGATGATGACAATGAGAAGCAGAGCCAGCAGAGAAATGAAGTCAGTCTCACGATGTTAGGGAGCACTTGGCAAACCTTATGGCAGGTTCCTCCTGACTTGGTAACACAGACACTGCAGTACCTGCCCACATTGGCCATAACCCCCTGAAATGTCTCCATGTTCTCATGTGTGAGCACACCAGTTTACTTGTCAAAAATAAACACATTAACTCCTGAAAGCACAGTGATATAAACACCTTAACAAAATAAACATCTTAAAAATAAACCCCTGAAACCCGCAAATTTAGAGGGGACAAGCTGTGGTGGCAGGAGGAGGCCAGGCTGCCCAGCAGTGGGGGTGCTGCTCCCACAGAGGAAGCCACCACATCCCCCAGCTGAGGGGTCTGCTCCGCTCCCAGGGCCCCCCAGCAGGGCCAGGGATGGTGGCAAGGAGGGAGGAGGCGGTTGTGGGGAAAGAGGGCAGCTCCTGGCTCCCTGGTGATTGCAGTTAGGGGAATGTTAGAAGTGAAGGTTGGGGAGCTGACACCCCCAGCTGCCCCTTCCCCCTCTGCCCCCTGGCTGCTCCTGTGAGCTGTGACCCCAGGCTGGCTGGGCCTGGCTGGAAAGCAGGAATGTCCAATCCTTGGAGATGTTAAACACAGGAGTTCCCTTTCCTCACCGGCATCCAGGTGTGCAGGGGGTGGGAGGTTTCCCAGCAGGGAGGGGAGCACGGCGGTGCCAGCCCCGAAATTCCAGTCCTGGGAGCTGGAACCTCTGTGCAGGGGAGCAGGAACAGCCCCTGCCCGCTGCCAGGGGGCCTCAAATCTGCCCCAGCCGTGCCCTGGCTTTGCAGAGCCAGTGTGTCCACCTGTCTTCATCCTCCTCGTCTTCCTCAGCAGCATCTCTGCCATCCCTGAGGATGCCATGGCAACGGGGCCGCGGGGATGGCTGCTGGAGGAGCTGCAGCTCCGTGCAGGGCTCTGAGCTGGGCCTCTGATCTCAGAGTGCCCGTGCAGCCTTGGGGAGGCAGGGTGGGGTCCAGACGTGAGGTCAGTTTGGGACAAAGCTGGGAAGAGGTGGCTCTGAGGTGGCTCTGAGGTGGCTCTGAGGTGTCTGGGTGCCACCCCAGGGTGCTCTGCCCACACGGAACAGCCCTGGCAGCGTGTGGAGGGCTGGGCAGTGGCTGGAAGTGCTGCTGGTGGTACCAATCCCCTGTGGCATGGGTGGCACCAGGATCCTCACTGGGGCAGGGGCTTCTTTCTCCTGGCAGGGCAGAGGTGACAGAGCTGAGGAGAAGAGCAGAGGTGCTGGATGCTCTGTGGGGCCATCCCAGCACGGTCCCAGCTGGATGAGCAGCCAGGGAGCTGTCACCCCTTCATCAGAGCCTGCTGAGGTTATGGTTAAAGTCTGGCCCAGCCTGGAGACGGGGAGCTGCTTTCTGGGGCTGTGATGGGGCTGTCTGGTCTCTGTGGGGTGCAGCTGCTCCCAGGGCATTCCAGGGGCTGCAGGGATGCCTTGAGGGGCTGAGACTGTGGGAGCAGGGACAGGATGGCGAGGGGCTGCTGGCTCCACGTTCCCCTCAGCCCTGGAGGAGCTGCAGCCCCTGAGCAGAGCTGGGTCTGTCTCCTGGGGAAGGCTCTTGTCCCAAAGGCCATCCTGGGACCTCCCTTGGGCTCAGGCACAGGGGGGGTGCCAGTGCAGCCCCAGCAGGGCTGAAGCAGCCCCATCTCCCCGGAGGCAGCCGGCGCTGGCAGGTTCTATTTTGGGTGCTTTGCCGAGGGCTGTGTGAGTTATTCCTGCCAGCTCATCCCTGCACGGCCGCTCCAGCCTCCCAGCCACACTCCCGGGGGGAGCACGGGCACGGGGGAGCTCAGCCAGGTGCTGGGGGGAGGCACTGCCTCTGCTGCTGCTGCTGCTGCTGCTGCTGCTGCTGCCCAGGGCACAGCCCCGGCCCCTCGGACTGTGGGGCGCAGTGGGGCTGCCCTGGGTGCAGTGGGGCTGCCCTGGGTGCAGTGGGGCTGCCCTGGGTGCAGTGGGGCTGCCCTGAGCACAGTGGGGCTGCCCTGGGTGCAGTGGGGCTGCCCTGGGTGCAGTGGGGCTGCCCTGGGCACAGTGGGGCTGCCCTGGGTGCAGTGGGGCTGCCCTGGGCACAGTGGGGCTGCCCTGGGTGCAGTGGGGCTGCCCTGGGCGCAGTGGGGCTGCCCTGGGCACAGCGGGTCCTGGCCCACGGGAGTTTGGGCCCAGCCATGCCCCTCCTGGGGTTTCAGGGAGGAGAGGCTCCAGCCATGCCCACAGCACCTTGTTTTCCCCTCAGCTGAGCAGAGCTGGAGCCTGGCTCGGGTTTGTGCCTGCTTTAATTGGGAGCCTGGTTTGTCCTGCTGGAACGATGGGTGTGCCCGAGATCAACCAGCTAAAATCCCGTGTTAGTGACAGCCCTGCCAGCTCCTGTGGCCAGGCAGTGCCACACAGCGCTGCTCCCTGTCCCCTCTGCTCCCTGGCTCTGGCTGGACGGGTGAGCTGGCCATGGTGAGACATTTCCAGCACAGCAGCACCTCAGCCAGGCTGGGGGGGCAGCAGCTCACCCAGCCCGGGGCACGGGCAGCGAGGGATGGAGCAGGGGTCTGTGTGACCCCACGTCCCACGGTGTTCCCGAGGGCACGGGGGGCTGGCACGGATCTCTGGGACCTGAGGGGCTGTCCAAGGGGACCTGGAGTGGGTGATGCAGGGGGTGATGATGCAGTGGGTGATGCAGTGGGTGATGCAGGGGGTGATGCAGCAGGTGATGATGCAGCAGGTGATAACAGTGGGTGATACCATGGGTGATGCAGTGGGTGATGCAGTGCTTCTGGAAGAGACTGCATCACCCAAAAGCAGCTGCATCATCACGGGGAGCGGCTCTGGTGTCTCTATAGCAACCGTGGGGTAAAAATAGTGCAGCAGCTTGAGGGAGCTGGCAGGGATTGCTGCTGGGGTGGGGGCGTGGGGAGCACAGGCTCGGCAGGGAGCAGGGGCTACAGCAGGGCTCGCCGTGCTGCCAGGAGCTGCTGCCCTGCCAGGGCTGCCCTGGGGCCTTCCACAGCCCAGGGAGGGAGGGAACCTCCGTGTGGGGCTCTGGGTGAGGGGCTCTGGCTGTGGGGCTGTGGGTGTGGGGCTCACAGAGCCCCTGACTGCTCCTGGCCTGGCTCCCTGCTGTCCCCTGTGCCTGCCCCAGCCCCTGGCTGAGGGGACAGGGACAGCTCTTTGCACAGAGGGTCTGGGGGTGCACGGCTGTGCAGGATTCCCTGTGCCTGCCCTCTCACTGCTGTCGTGGTGAGCTTGGATGCAGGGCTGGGTCTGTGTCAGGTTGGCAGCTCTGGAGCTGCACCGGCCACCACTGGTCCCACAGGTGGCTGTGCCTGCTGTCCCCTCTCTGAGCTGGGGGCTTCCATGCCCATCTGAGGCTTGAACAAAGTTCTGGCCTTTCCTGCAAGCGCTGGGGTTTGGAGACGGCTGGGACAGGGATCTCTCCAGACTCCACAGCGAGGGGAGCTGCTTTGGCTCAGACTGACAAATTGTGCAAAGCTCTGAGAATGGCACCGTGGTGCTCTGTGTCACTGGGCAGCCAGAGCTGCTCCCCTTCCAGTCCCTGCTGGCATTGGCTCAGTTGCTGGGCCCTTCCATCCCCTGGGCCCTGAGCACTGGGAGCTGGGCTGTGGGACGGGGCAGGATGCAGGTGGGGGCTCTGGGGGTGCTCTGAGGTCCTGAATGCTCCTCCCTCACTGGGGGCAGGGCTGGGAGCTGTCCTGGTGGGCACAGGGGCAGGGGATAGTGTTTCTCTCCCTGGCCTTGCCCTTGGCTTCTCATGTCCCTGTGCCCAGCACCAGCCCCCCAGGTACCCCTGTTCCTCCCTCCTTCCCTCTCCCAGCCCTGCAGTTGCTGTTGCCTTGACAACACCTCTCTGTCCCTGCACTCCCCCATCATTTTCCCTTTGCCATCTCCAGGGTGGGCTTCTCCCCTGGGTGTGCTGCAGAGGGGCAGCAGAGAGCCCCTCACCCTGGAAGGCTGGAGACGCCCTTGGGACCAGGGTGGAAATCACCAGACCCCGGCAGGAGGGGAGGGATGTCCGTGGGTGGTGGGGGAAGATGAGGCCACTTGTGCTGGAACGGTGAATCACAGAATCCTGGAACGGTTTGGGTTGGAAGGGACCTCCAAGCCCATCTCCTTCCAGCCCCTGCCGTGGGCAGGGACCCCTCCACCATCCCAGGGTGCTGCAAACTCCATCCAGCCTGGCCTGGGGCACTGCCAGGGATGGGGCAGCCACAGCTTCCTGGGGGTGGAGTGGCAGTGCAATTTGTGTGATTTTTTGCCAATTAAGATGAGAGTGTGCTGTGATGGGGCAGGGAGAAAAAAAAAAAAAAAAGAAGCTTGGACTCTCTGGGCACTGTGTTTATTGCTTGTGGCAATGGAAAATAGATTCCTTGTGGTTTGGGGTCTCTTTCTGGAGGTTTTGTGGTTTTTGGATGGGTGATGCCCTGCTCTGAGCTCCGGTGCTGCAGCTCCATTGCTGGCAGGGCACAGGCACTGAGGTCCCAGCCTTGCCTTGGGATGGGGATGCAGCTCTCACCCAGCACTGGCCTGTATTTTCTTAATATCATTAAACTGAGTTTTATAAATATTCATGGCAAAAAAAAAAAAAAAAAATCAATGCAAAAATATTCCATTCTCTCATTTTGCCTTTTCAATTTTAGAAACTTGTTTTCTCTGGAGAAGCCATCACAATGCTCCTTGGGCTGTGTTTAACTCCTAACTCTGATGAATCCCCACAGGGAGCAGCAACAGGAAAATGTCAGTGCCTGGTCCCTGGGAATGGCAGAGGTGTGGGACTCCAGACCGAGCTGGAGATGGAGCCCAGGACCTGGGCAGCTGGATCCTGACTCAGCCAAAGCTGAGGGATGGGATGTCCTCAGCCTGGGGAAGAGAAGGCTCTGGGAAGACCTTGGAGCTCCTTGCAGGGCCTGAAGGGGCTCCGGGAGAGCTGGAGAGGGACTGGGGACAAGGGACAGAGGGACAGGACACAGGGAATGGCTCCCAGTGCCCAGGGCAGGGCTGGCTGGGATGTGGGGCAGGGATTTTTCTCTGAGGGTGGGCAGCCCTGCCAGAGGTTTCCCAGAGCAGCTGTGGCTGCCCCTGGGTCCCTGGCAGTGCCCCAGGCCGGGCTGACTGGGATTGGAGCTCCCTGGGGTAACGGCAGCTGCCCCTGCCCGTGCCAGGGGGTTGCAGTGAGATCAGCTTTAGGCTCCCACCCCGCGGCCTCTGGCAGCAGCGAGGCGCAGCTCCCGTGCCGTGCCGTGCCGTGCCGTGCCGTGCCGTGCCGTGCCGTGCCGTGCCGCGCCTGCCGGCGGGGGAGCCGAGCGGGGGCAGCGGGAGATCCAAGTCTGCGCTCCTCGCAGCGCGTGTCGGAAGGGAAGGGATCCGTATTTAATGACAGAGCGGCGCAGGAACCCGCAATTAGCTGCGCTGGGGGCTGCGGGGGCGGCGCTCCCCGGCAGCCCCGGGGGGAGCGGAGCTGCTCCGCGCCCGGGGCCGGGCCCCGCTGCCCTCCCCGGGCTGGCACGGCTCGCATACCGCCCGGCCCCCCGTGCCCCACGGCACGGCACGGCACGGCACGGCACGGCACGGCACGGCACGGCACGGCACGGCACGGCACGGCCCGCACACCGCCCTGACCCCCCGTGCCCCGCTGCGGGGGGCTCGGCTGCTGCCCCCGCCGTGTCTCGGGGCTGGGGGCTGCCCCGCTGCTGTCCCGCGCTGTGTGTTCGCTCTGTCCCGTCGCGCCGGGTGTTTCTGTGATCTGTGCTCGCACAAAGCCTCTGCTGCACCCCCCGTGAGCCCCTGCACTGATCCCCTCTGCCTGGCACCATCACCTGCCCCAGGGCAGCCCCCACTGGCTGGCAGACCCCTTCCCCTCCCTTCCTCGGCAGAGGGGATAAGAACTGCCCTCTGGCAGGGACTCGGGCTCTTAATTCCTCTCTTAATCCCTCTCGTCACTCCTCTCTCCACTCCCCCAAGCCGCACGGAGTGGGCTCTGCGCTGAGCTCTGGGACTGTGTTCCTGAAGGATTAAGAGCGCCTTTCTGTCTTTTATCTTCGTCCTTGACTCAGTTTCCCCCGAGCACGCTGCCGGCCAGGGCTGAAGCTCAGGGGCGAGAGGGAACTGAGTTACCCCCGAGCGCCGGACTCTGCCGCAGCTCCCGTGCCCATCGCTGGGGCTGAGGCGGGGCTGGCAGCGGCACGGGGGGCGCTGGAACCCACGCGTGTCCCCGCCGCCGAACCGCGCCCCGTGCCGGGCTCCCGGCGCTTGGCCCCGGCTGCCCCAAGGGCCGCCTCAACTTTAATATCTCTGCTGAGTGAAATTTCCTGGTGCGGCTTTCATGTCCGCCGGGACACTTATGAAATATCCGGCTTCTGCTTTTTTTTTTTTCTGAAGAAGTGGAATTTCCTTTTAGCGGGGACTTTTAATATCGGCGCTACGTGCTCGGGGCGAGCGGCGGCAGCAGCGGCGCTGGCTCAGCCGCCGCCCCCCCGGCCGCGGGCTGGGGCCGGCGCGGGGAATTCGGCTGCCTCAGGAGTTTTCCGGTGGCGCTTAAGCCGCCTTTTCATGGCTGATCACCCCACCTGCCACGGGGGAAAGGCAAACGCGCCCTGACAGCGCGCCCGCGGCTGTTTGCACAGGGATCACACCAGGTCCCGGCCCCCCCGGGAACCCCTCATGCAGAAGCGGCCGCTCAACACATCGGGGGCTCCTGGGGGCTCCGGGCGCTCGCCCCATCCATTTCAGGGTTCCCGGTAGCTTCAGGCGCTCACCCCGGCCAGTTTGGGGCTCCCAGAAGCTCCTGGTGCTCCCCAGAGAAGACCCCCAGAGCCGAGGGATGCTCGGGTTTTGTCCCTTGATGGGCTCACGGCGGGATGGAAGGGACGGCCCCCCTCTTCCCTCCCTTCATTTCGTGGGTCCACCGCCACCCCCACAGCTCCCTGGGCAGCGGGAGCAGGGCGGGGGCTGCCTGGGCTGTGTGGGGCAGTCCTGGGGCCCCCGAGTGCTCCGAACCCCCCGGTGCCAGCCAGGGTGCCAGCCCAGAACTGTGGTGTGGCAGGGTCACATCCTGTCCCCCTAGGCCTGGGTCCCCTGGGTCCGGGGACAAAAAGCCATCCACGAGGGGTGACCGAGCCTGACCCGAACACTGCCCCTTCCCTCTCTGCTCCAAGAGGATGCTCGGGTTTCCTGGCGGGGGCCGGCTGTGGCAGAGCCCTCGAGGGTCGGGGGCAGCCCCCAGGGCACAGCCCAGCTGTCCCCAAAGGGCACAGCCCAGCTGTCCCCAAGGGGCTGCAGGGGGACAAGGGAGCCGTGCCTGGCACGGGCAGTGTGGCCACCAGGTGAGCCCGGGGGGCCAAGGCCCCACACGGGGTTGTGCCTCTGCATCAGTGTCTGGGGCCAAGGCAGGGCTCAGGGTGGGGCCCAAGCTCAGCCCCTGGGTTCAGGGGGTTCTTTAGGGGCTGGGTCTAGGGGTGCATCCCCTTCCCGGGCCAGCCCGTGCAGGCAGTGCCTGACATGGAGCTGCTCCTCCACTTTGGTCCCTGCCCTGATGCCTGCACCTGGAAATTGAGGGGATCTGGGGCACCCACCCCCGTGAGGCTCAGGGCTCCCCCTCCAGCAGCCTCTGTCCAGCAGCAGGGAGCTGCAGGGGCGTCCTGTGGGGGTGGCACTGCTTTAGGGAGCCCTGTGGGGGGGGTGGCAGTGGTTTGGGGAGTCCTGTGGGGGGGTGGCAGCGCTTTGGGGAGTCCTGTGGGGGGGTGGCAGCGCTTTGGGGAGTCCTGTGGGGGGGTGGCAGCGCTTTGGGGAGCCCGGTGGGGGTGGCAGTGCTTTGGGGAGCCCTGTGGGGGGGTGGCAGTGGTTTGGGGAGTCCTGTGGGGGGGGTGGCACTGCTTTGGGGAGCCCTGTGGGGAGGTGGCAGTGCTTTGGGGAGCCCGGTGGGGGTGGCAGTGCTTTGGGGAGTCCTGGGGGGGTGGCAGTGCTTTGGGGAGTCCTGTGGGGGGGTGGCAGTGCTTTGGGGAGCCCTGTGGGGGGGGTGGCAGTGCTTTGGGGAGCCTGGTGGGGAGGTGGCAGTGCTTTGGGGAGCCTTGTGGGGGGGTGGCAGTGGTTTGGGGAGCCCTGGGGGGGTGGCAGTGCTTTGGGGAGTCCTGTGGGGGGTGGCACTGCTTTGGGGAGCCCGGTGGGGGGGTGGCAGTGCTTTGGGGAGCCCTGTGGGGGGGTGGCAGTGCTTTGGGGAGCCCTGTGGGGCTGCAGCAGGCGATGGCTGTGGGGGTCAAGGGGCGCCAGGGCAGCCCTGGGGTGTGGGCCATGCAGCCGAGGGGTTCCAGCCAGGCCAGGCTCAATCCCTGATGGAAAGAAACCTCTTCCCTATGGAGAGAAACCTCCTCCCTGTGCTGGTGCTGGCTCTTCCCTCTCCAGCCAGCCACACATCCATGGGCAAGCACCCCAGAGCAGCAGCCTGCGGCACACTCTGCAAAACACCTCAGCGGAGGCAGGAGAGACCTGGCCCGTGGGAATGGCTGGAAAACCGGGAAAAAGAGGATGTGAGGGGCATCCTGGGCGCTTTAGAGCATCGGTTTGTGGTGCAGGGGCAGCCCCTGTGGGACCCCTGGCAGCCCCAGGCTGGGTGGGACACGGGCTCTGCCCAGCAGAGACCCCCTTACCTCCTCCCGGGCTTGGCTGCCCCTGTCCCTCTGCAGTGCATCATCTCCTCCGTCTGCTGGGGCTGGCAGGAGCTCACCTAGAGAACCGGGGAGGTGTTGGGAATGAACAGCTTTACACGGGAGCAATTCCAGGCACAGGAAAGCACAGGAGTTTTGCACCCGTTTCTTACTTTTATAATTGTTCTTCACACCGATCCCAAGGAATTCCGAGCTAACTTCACTGAAACACAAGCACACAGAAAGGCGTTAAAGAGCATTTCAAGACCTTTTCCAAAAGGATGCGTTTTCCTGCTGGAGCCCTGCTGCAGATGCTGAAAGGGAAAAATCCCGGGTTTTAGTGAGAAAAGATCCTTCTGTACCCCCGGCACTTGCTTTGCGGTCCGATTATCCTGAGCCAACATCTGGAGCTGCAGACGCACGGATGCCTGCTGCAGCTGGAGCCGCAGCCGGAGCCGGGATAGCCCGGGGGCCAGCAGCGGCCAGCGCGTCGGGACGGTCGCTCGTGTCACCCGCAGACCCTTATCAGTTCTCCGTCCAACAGTTAGAGTGAAGAAGCTGGGCTGGAAAAGTGATAAGGGCACGAGAGTGGCCTCAGGAGTCGCTCCCCGGAGCTGTGGGGTACAACCCGCAGCGAGCAGCGAGGGGGTGCAGGCTGGGGTGTCCCCCAGAGCCTCCTGGCGCGGTCTGCGGGCAGCCCGGGACCCCGGGGTGCCGCAGCCCAGCCTGCCCGCGCTGCCCGCAGCGAGTGCCCCGCGCCCCTGGGCTCCGTCTGCTCCAGCCCCCCGGACACTCCCCATTCACAACTTTCATAACTCAGTCCCCTCCCTGCGGGGAGGGACCGTCCCCCTGGGCACCCGGCCGGGTGGGACCTGCCCGCCGCCGGATTAAGCTGAATAAATCGCGGGGGTGCAGCCGGGCGGATTCGTCTGACGCTGCAGAAAGGCACCCAGAGCCCCGCGGCCCCCAGCCCGCCGCTGCCGCGGGGCCGGGGCTGGAGGCGCCCCATTCCCGAAAGGCAGGAAAACCCCATCACAGGCGGCAGGGGAAGGTCTGGTGCGACTGTCCCTGCTGCAGCTGCTCCCAGAGGTGCTGGGGCACCTGTGCCAGAGGTGATGCCCCGTCCTGTGCCCCAAGGCAGCTCCCCTGTGCCCCCAGTTCCCACGCTGTCCCTCACATCTCCCCGGGGGCCCGAGGGCAGCAGCTGAGCCTGCTCTGCCCTGCTCGGCCGTGGGCATTCCTGGCCACAGAGGTGTCTGGGGGGCCATGGCCAGCCCTGGTCACCAGCACCTGCACTCTGCAGAGCCCCAGCCCTCCCCTCCTCAGCCCCAGTGCAGCCCAGGCTGGGGCAGACAGGCCAGATCTCCCCTCCCAGCCTGGGCATGTGTGAGCTTGCCGTGGCACCGGGCTGCTCCTGGGGAACGGACCCGTGCCAGGCGTGAGGGGACCTGGGCTGGGCCACAGATTCTCCTGGTGTGAGTCACAGGAGCCCTGCAGCTCCGGGTGGTGCCAGGCAGGTTGTCCTGGCTCAGCTGCCCTATGGCCAGGGACTTGCTGTCCTTGGGTCGAGGGTGTACATGGGCTCTGGGTGGAGGTGATCCAGAACTGCCAGTGCCAGTGCCTTGTGCTGGTTCAGGTGCCCTACAGCCTCCCTGTCCTCCTCTCAGCATCTCCTTCCTCCTCACTCACTGCTTCCCAGGGCTTTCCTGCCCTTTCCCAAGCATGGAATGAGCACAGGATGACATTTCGGGTGGAAATAGCGTTTTTTTTCCAAACAAAAACACCTCTAATTCCTGTTGGAAGAGAGTGAGCTGTGGGAACTCCTGCATGCATGGGACATCACAGCCTGTGCTGGCCGTGGGCTCTCGTGGCCGTGGCCACAATTCCTTCTGGTTTTGGTCCAGGTTTGTTTGCTGCTCTCAAAGGACAGAAGATGGTGATGGGGCCAGTGCACCTGGGCCATGGTGCAGGGGGCAGCTGGAGCCACCTCCCAGCTCCCTGTGTCCCCCAGGGCTGGGACACTGTCCTTTGCCCCTTGACCTGGGACCCAGCCCACCAGAGCCACCCCCCAGCGTAGGAGAGAGGGGGAGACGACAGTCATGGCCCCTCTGTTTTGGATGGTGGGAGAGAGAGGAGTACAACCAACCAGGGCAACAGCAAAGGGCTGTAAGAGCACAGCACTGGTGCAAGGGCTCCGTGTCCAACCAGCACCCCCTGCCCGAACACCCCCTGCCCAAACACCCCCTGCACAAACACCCCCTGCACAAACACCCCCTGCAAAAACACCCCCTGCACAAACACCCCCTGCATGAACACCCCCTGCCCAAACACCCCCTGCACGAACACCCCCTGCACAAACACCAACACCCCCTGCCCAAACACCCCCTGCCCAAACACCCCCTGCCCAAACACCCCCTGCACAAACACCCCCTGCAAAAACACCCCCTGCCCGAACACCCCCTGCCCAAACACCCCCTGCAGAAGGCAGGGCATGGCCCCAGCCCTTCTCCTCGCAGCTGTGATGAGTCCCAGGCAGTTTTGTGAGCAGCTGCAGGGAGCAGCCAGCCCCAGCCCTGCAGCCTGGCTGGCGGCTCTCAGGGTGCTCCCACCTGCCCCAGCAGGGCTGAGTCCCTCCCCAGCACGGTGGGAACAGCACAGCCAGACAGGGCCTGCGGGGCTGGCTGCGGCCAGAGCCAAGGCTTTGATGTCCCTGAGCCACTGGGCAAGCACAAAAAGCCAGCCCAGCCCCGGGCCCGTGTTGGTTTTGGTGATTATGTAGCTGAGCGGCTCCCGGGATGTGAACATCCAGCCCAGAGTAAACAAGGCTTGCTCCCCAAATGGGCTGCTTGGCACGGGCTGTGCTTCCCGTGCTGGCAGAGGGGCTGCTGTGCCCAGAGCAGGGCAGCAGCGGGGCGGGGGGCTGAGCAGGGGGGGCTGTGGTACCCCACGGAGGGCTGGGGTTGTCCCGTCGTGTCCTGGCTCCGTGGGAGTCACGAGGGGCTGGTGCCTCGGGTGCCAAGCAAACGTCTGGCACTGCTGCTCCCATCAGCAGCTTTATTTGTGCTGCCTGTGCCCCCTACCTCTCTTACTAAAGAGTGAGAGCTCTCCTGCTGCCGCTGAGCCTGGCGGGGGCCCGGGGAATCCCCCTGAGGTGGGAGGAAATTGCAAATACCTCTGAACGCATCCCTGCCCCGGCTGGCTGCTCTGAGCAGCTGGATGGGACCCCTGCGGGCATGGAGGGCCTGGCGTGTCCCACCAGCTCCTGTCCTGTGGGCACCTCGGGGTGGTGGCCAGGATTGGCAGCAGACTGAGCTTCCCCAAACTCCAGCTTAGGTCTGTGCTTGACTGCTCGGAGGGGATCTCACAGAGCCCCTCGTCCCAGCCCGCTGACACGAGCAGCATCTAACCCAAACCTTCCACCAGAGCAGGCGGCCCCAAACCTGTCTGACCCGGCCTTCAGCACCTCCAGGGCAGGGGCAGCCACAGCTTCTCCCCTGGCGGGGTGCCCGTGGTGGCCCTGGGGCTGCACTGCTTCCCGCAGCCACTGGATGTCACCTGCAATATGGGCTGTGACACTGCGGGGCTGTGACACTGCGGGGCTGTGACACTGCAGGACTGGGCTGTGACACTGCAGGGCTGTGACACTGCAGGGCTGTGACACTGCAGGGCTGTGACACTGCAGGGCAGGGCTGTGACACTGCGGGGCTGTGACACTGCAGGGCTGTGACACTGCAGGGCTGTGCTGTGACACTGCGGGGCTGTGACACTGCAGGGCTGTGACACTGCAGGGCTGTGCTGTGACACTGCGGGGCTGTGACACTGCAGGGCTGTGACACTGCAGGGCTGGGCTGTGACACTGCGGGGCTGTGACACTGCAGGGCTGTGACACTGCGGGGCTGTGACACTGCAGGGCAGGGCTGTGACACTGCAGGGCTGTGACACTGCGGGGCTGTGACACTGCAGGGCAGGGCTGTGACACTGCAGGGCTGGGCTGTGACACTGCAGGGCTGTGACACTGCAGGGCTGTGACACTGCGGGGCTGTGACACTGCAGGGCTGTGACACTGCGGGGCTGTGACACTGCGGGGCTGTGACACTGCAGGGCAGGGCTGTGACACTGCAGGGCAGGGCTGTGACACTGCAGGGCTGTGACACTGCGGGGCTGTGACACTGCAGGGCAGGGCTGTGACACTGCAGGGCAGGGCTGTGACACTGCAGGGCTGTGACACTGCGGGGCTGTGACACTGCGGGGCTGTGACACTGCAGGGCAGGGCTGTGACACTGTGGGGCTGTGACACTGCAGGGCTGTGACACTGCGGGGCTGTGACATGGCACAGCTCTGGCCCCACACAGCTGTGATCCCACACAGCTCTGACCCTGCACAGCTCTGACCCCGCACAGCTCTGACCCCACACAGCTCTGACCCTGCACAGCTCTGACCCTGCACAGCTCTGACCCCACACAGCTCTGACCCTGCACAGCTCTGACCCCACACAGCTCTGACCCCGCACAGCTCTGACCCCGCACAGCTCTGGCCCCGCACAGCTCTGACCCCACATTTCTCACTGCTCCTCCTGCTGCTCTTGACCCCACACTCACTTCCTGAGGCTCGGCTCCTGCTTGACTGCTCCTGGCTCGGAATTGTCTCTGTTCCCACTGACACGTTTCCCATTTGGGTTCCCATTTGAGTTCCCATTTGGGATTCCCACAGCCTCCACCTGCCCTGGGGCGGGTGGGCACGGTCCCCTGGGCTCTGCCCCAGGGGGTGTCTCAGGTGGTGTTTGCAGGTGGGGTGAGTGAGAACTGCAGCATTGCTGACTCGGGAACAGCAAGGCTGCGAACACCACACGCTTCCATTTGGTGGTTTTTTCCCCTAGAGGACAAATTATTCCTTATTAAGGCTCATTTTGCCATCCACAGTGTTCTGCTCTGGTGGGATGCTGCCTTTTAATGCTCAGGTTTAGCAATTGCAAGAGAATCACAGAATCCTGGGATGGTTTGGGTTGGAAAGAACTCCATGGGCCACCTCATTCCACCCCTGCCATGGCAGGGACACCTCCCACTGCCCCAGGCTGCTCCCAGCCCCAGTGCCCAGCCTGGCCCGGGGCACTGCCAGGGATCCAGGGGCAGCCAGGGCCTGCCCACCCTGCCAGGGAACAATTCCTGCCCAAGATCTGACCCAAACCCACCCACCCCTGGCTGGTTACCAGGCCGGTGTCACCCCAGCCAGGTACCCAGCAGCCTGAGGGGGCCGAGCTGATGCACCCCCAGCACCAAGCTGGCTTTTCTCCAAGCTCAGCCGAGGCAAAATGCAGTTGGTGCTGTTTGCAGCAGGCCCAAGGCAAAGGCTGGTTCAGCACAGCCGGGGTTCCCATCCCGTGCGTGGCTCTGGCTCAGGCTGCAGCCGCGGTTCCAGGGCTGAGGCTCAGGCTGCAGCCGCGGTTCCAGGGCTGTGGCTCAGGCTGCAGCCGCGGTTCCAGGGCTCTGGCTCAGGCTGCAGCCGCGGTTCCAGGGCTCTGGCTCAGGCTGCAGCCGCGGTTCCAGGGCTCTGGCTCAGGCTGCAGCCGCGGTTCCAGGGCTGAGGCTCAGGCTGCAGCCGCGGTTCCAGGGCTGAGGCTCAGGCTGCAGCCGCAGTTCCAGGGCTCTGGCTCAGGCTGCAGCCGCAGTTCCAGGGCTCTGGCTCAGGCTGCAGCCGCGGTTCCAGGGCTGTGGCTCAGGCTGCAGCCGCGGTTCCAGGGCTGAGGCTCAGGCTGCAGCCGCAGTTCCAGGGCTCTGGCTCAGGCTGCAGCCGCGGTTCCAGGGCTCTGGCTCAGGCTGCAGCCGCGGTTCCAGGGCTGAGGCTCAGGCTGCAGCCGCGGTTCCAGGGCTGTGGCTCAGGCTGCAGCCGCGGTTCCAGGGCTCTGGCTCAGGCTGCAGCCGCGGTTCCAGGGCTGAGGCTCAGGCTGCAGCCGGCAGAGCACAGGGGCACAGCCGGGAACCTGCTCTGGGGCACGGCAGCGCCTGTCCCGGCTCCTGCAGCAGAAACCGCGCGAGGGAAGGG
Source organism: Phylloscopus collybita (assembly GCA_027886175.1). Taxonomy (NCBI): domain Eukaryota; kingdom Metazoa; phylum Chordata; class Aves; order Passeriformes; family Phylloscopidae; genus Phylloscopus; species Phylloscopus collybita. The sequence goes on along the minus strand of JAJNNQ010000136.1, from coordinate 535,194 downwards.
AGAGAACCCGGCCCCACGATCCTGGGGAGAGAGAGAAGCAGCGCCGGGCCGCTGCTGAGCTGTGCCGTGAGATGCAGGAGGAGCCGGAGCCAAGAGCTGCGGCGGAAAGTGCTGGGATTTGGGAGAACATGTTTTTTCCACAGCCTCCTACTCAGCTGGTGCAGGAGGAGGGTGAGGAGCTGCGGCGTGCCCGGCACCCCGGCTGCCCCTGCTCCCAGCCAGCCGGAGCATCGTGACTGCGGGGGGCCGGCTCCGGGGAAGAAGAAATCGGGGGCCGTGTGCTCAGAGCCCCGTCCCGGCACTGGGAGCCCCCGCCCTGTGCCCGGAGCCCCCTCCCAGCCCTGCCCTGCCCTGCCCTGGCTGCCCCGGGCAGGCGGCAGCGCTGTCCCGGCCCCTCCCTGGCGCGAGTGTCAGGGCATCCTCCGCACTGCTGGGCTTTCCAGAAGAATGCCGATTGAATAAAGGATCAAAGGTCAGTGAGCAGGAGAGCAGAGTATTTCTGGAAAGCCCGGGAGCGGCGATTGCTCACAGCCCTGCGTGCCTGGCCGGGTGGGCAGGGCCGGGGTGGCAGCGGGAGGGTGGCAGCAGGAGGGTGGCAGCAGGAGGGTGGCAGCAGGAGGGTGGCAGCAGCAGGGTGGCAGCCCAGGCTCTGCCCCACACCGGGGGTGCCAACCCCACCTGAGTGGGGACTTGTGGGGACAGCCCTGGGTCACACGGGTTCATCCCTGGCCTCGGGTGAGCGTTCACAAAGCGAGGTACAACCTGCTGGGGCAAGAGCAGCTGAAGCCATGGAGCTGCTCCCAGGGCTGGAGCTCCTGGGCTCTGCAGCCGGGCTGGGAGAGCTGGGAATGTTCCCCTGGAGAAGGGAAGATCCAGGGAGAGCTCCGAGCCCCTGGCAGCGCCTGAAGGGGCTCCAGGAGAGCTGCAGAGAGGCTGGGGATAGGGGATGGAGGGACAGGACCCAGGGCATGGCTCCCACTGCCCAGGGCAGGGCTGGGTGGGATTTGGGGCAGGAATTGTTCCCTGGCAGGGTGGGCAGGGTGGCACAGGGTGCCCAGAGCAGCTGGGGCTGCCCCTGGAGCCCTGGCAGTGCCCCAGGCCAGGCTGGGCACTGGGGCTGGGGGCAGCCTGGGGCAGGGGGGTGTCCCTGCCATGGCAGGGGTGGAACAAGGGCGTTTGTGAGATCTCTTCCACCCAAACCGTTCCGGAATTCCGTGACATGGCAGCTGTTCTCTCCTCTCCTGAGAGCTCAGGGTGTCTCCAGCGGGCAGAGACAGTGCCCAGCTGTGCTGCAGGTGTCTCTGGAGCAGAGCTGGGTGAGGGCTCCCTGCACTTCTCTCATTACAAACTGGACTAAAGCAGAGTCTAACACTCCACAGGATAAAGGAATGCCTTGACAACGGGCCCATGTCACGAGGGGCTGGTGCACTCAGATGGTGCCTCTGGATCTCCTCATTTCAGAGACTCCCCTTGGCCCGTGAGCCAGACCCCACTTCCCACCCAAAGCCCCCTGGTGCCCCTGTCCCACAGGACAAACCCCCCCAGTGCCTCAGTGGGGCACGGGCTTGGCCAGGGACACCCTCCAGGGTGGGGTGACCCCGGGACCAGCCCTCTCCCCCAGGCACTTCCCCGGCCCCCCGGGGCTGCAGGGACCCCAGCTGCACGTGGGCTCAGCCCCCGGGCACCTCTCCCTCCTCGGCAGCTTCGGCAGGGGACGGGCTCCTCCTCTTTCCTCATTCCCATTTATTTTTGGCTCCCGAGTTGTCATAAATGATTCGAGCTCAACAGTTTTTTAAAATTTGAACTCCAAACAGCTATTTAAAGCCTTGACAGGATGCAGGAGTGTATTAAGAGCTTATTTTTAGAGCCTTTCTTAGGGGAGAGGCTCACTCAGCATCCTTTGCTCCCCAGTGAGGGACTGAGAGCAGCAGGGGAAGCCCCTGAGCTGGGTGGGGGTCTCGGGGGGGCTGCCCTGGCTGGGGGAGCAGCAGCAGCCCCGCTGGCAGCGCCAGGAGGGGCCAGGCAGGCACAGAGCGCCGGCAGCACTGCTCGGGATCCAGCACTGCACAGCAAACCGGCTTTGATTGGGAAGGACTCTGAATGTGCTGCTCCTCGAAGTGCTGGGGATTAATACAGCAGTTAATTAGCTGTGGGGGATTCTCAAACTTCTGTAAGTTGGAGGTTGATGTTACTGTGCATCCAGTGCCTCAGGATGGAGGAATCTTCCCAAGCAACACCATCTCTCTGTGCACTGTTCCATTCTGACCTTGTGGACGTGGACTCTCCTCCCAGTCTGCACCAGTTCTGGTGGCCTCACACATTACTTTATTTTATTTTATTTTATTTTATTTTATTTTATTTTACAATATTTTATTTTATTTTATTTTTAATTTTTTTATATTTTATTTTACTATATTTTACTATTTTTATTTTATTTTATTTTATTTTATTTTACTATATTTTATTTTATTTTGTTATATTTTACTATATTTTATTTTATTATATTTTACTATTTTTATTTTATTTTGTTATATTTTGTTATATTTTATTTTATTTTATTTTATTTTATTTTATTTTATTTTATTTTATTTTATTTTATTTTATTTTACTTCATTTTATTTTATTTGTTTTATTTTGTTTTGTTCTGCTCTGTTCTGTTTTGTTTTACTCCATTTTATTTTATTTTATTTTATTTTATTTTATTTTATTTTATTTTATTTTATCCTGACTATTGTTCTGATCTGGGCTATTTTTTTTGGCCAGCACTTAATTAGTCATAATTCAGAGTTTTTCATAAGTCACACACTGCACATGCTGAAGTGCTAATGAGGCATTTCCATGCTGAATCACCAACTAATGATTTACCAGGATGATTTTGTTATTAAATCCGCAACCCCTGGCTCTGGTGAGCAGCGCTGGGAGACGCCTGTTTGCTAATAGACGGAGACAGTGGAATGCAAGCAGAAAATATTATGAACTCGTCATCGGAGCGCTGACATATTGATGTGGCACCTGCACCTGCCTGCAGGGCTCTCCAGAGCAGCCGCGGAGGAAGGCTGACAGATTGGTGATCCGCAGAGCCAGGCGGCTGGCCCAGGCACTGCGGCCAAGCTCCCGCAGCCCGGGAACGCTGCCCCGGCAGCGGGAGAGCCACGGCCGCTGCTCCCCGGCCCCCGGCAAAGGGGCGGGCAGGGGCCGCGCTCCGCACCTCCCTCCCTTACTCCATCCCTCCCTCCCTCCCTCGGGGCCGGCTCCGAGCGCGAGGGGGACTGAGCCCAGGGACACCCCGGCACAGCCACCGCCTGGTACCCACGGGCACCCCGACACCCCAGTACTGCCTGGTACCTGGGGCATCCTGGTACCTGAGGGCATCCCGGTAACTGAGGGCATCCCAGTAACTGAGGGCATCCCAGTACCTGAGGACATCCCAGCACCTGAGGGCATCCTGGTACCTGGGTCATCCTGGTACCTGAGGGCATCCCAGCACCTGAGGGCATCCCAGCACCTGAGAGCATCCCAGTAACTGAGGGCATCCCAGTAACTGAGGGCATCCCAGCACCTGAGGGCATCCCAGCACCTGAGGGCATCCCAGTAACTGAGGGCATCCCAGTAACTGAGAGCATCCCAGTAACTGAGGGCATCCCAGTAACTGAGGGCATCCCGGTAGCTGAGGGCATCCTGGCACCTGAGGGCATCCCAGTAACTGAGGGCATCGTGGAACCTGGGTCATCCCGGCACCTGAGGGCATCCCAGTAACTGAGGGCATCCCAGTAACTGAGGGCATCGTGGAACCTGGGTCATCCCGGCACCTGAGGGCATCCCAGCACCTGAGGGCATCCCGGTGCCCCGGTTCATCCCGGTGCCTCGGTGCACCCCGGCCGGCTGAGGGGATGGCAGTGAATACCCCCGCCAGGCTCCGGCCTGCACCAGGGTACCCCGTGCCTCCCAGCGGTGACGGAGCCAGGGCCGGGGGCTCAGCCAGGCCGGCTCCTGCTGGCCCGGGTGCTGCCCTGGCCGTGGGCTGGGCAGGCGAGCCGCGCGTCCCGGCCCTTCCCACGCGGCCGTGCAGGAGCAGCACCCCCGCCGGCAGCAGCACAGCCACGGTGCCGCTTTGTCCCTTCAGCTTCCCCCCGCTGCTGCTGCTGCTGCTGCTCCTCGGACAGGCCGGGGCTGAGCGCTGCTCCCGGAGCCGGAGCCGTTCTGCGGGCTGCGGCACGGGCGGTGCCCGGCTCCGCGCTCCCGCTGCCGCGGGAAGGGGAGCGGGACGCGCTTTTTAACCAATGGCCTCGCTGACAGCCGCATGCCGCAGCCCAGCGGCTCCTGCTTGTGGAAACATCTCCGCGGGGGACCGGGGAAGCGATTCATTTAGAGGGATTCTAGCAAGAAATTGCAAAAATGCCTCCCTGGGGCCGAGGTAAAGGGTTGTTAGTGGCGGTGTTTATTCATGAGCAGAGCCAGCCAGGGAAGGAAAAATCTTGGAATTGCTCTGGGAACAGAGTGGGGAGGTGCAGCCATTTGTGTCCCCGCTCCATCTGCACTGACAGTTCCGTGTCTGGGGGGAGAGCGGGGCCCATCCCCAGGGGCCGAGGAGGGTGGAGAAATTTCCTCAGAGTGCCGTGAGGGCCGGGAGCAGCCAGGTGCTTCGGGAGCTGCAGGAATCCAGGTGCGGGCTGCCTCAGCGCCAGGACCGATTGCCAAACCTGGCTGCTGGCCCCGTGGGTGCTGCAGTGCCTTTGGTGGGACCCCGACCTCGTGGTGACTTTGGTGGCACCGTGAGCACGGCGGTGGCTTTGGGGTGTCCCCCGTGGCTCACCAACCCCGGGCTGCATTAACCCTTTCCCTGAGCCCGGTGCTGGCGGCCCGGGCGCTGCCGCGGCGGGGCAGGGTGTGCGGAGAGCACGGCAGGAATGCAGAATCAGATGAGATGTGACAGCCCATCTTCCAGGGAACATCGGTGTAATCCGCACCAGAATGTGCTCGGCCAGCTGGAATCGCCGTCGGGCAGAGCCCGGTGCCCGGGCGGGACCGGCCCCGGAGGTGGGGACGCGGTGCCCGGCTGCCCTCCCGCGTCCGGGGCAGGGCCGCACGCTCCCGGCTCCCCGCTCCGAGCTCCGAGCTCCGAGCTCCCCGCTCCCCGCTCCCCGCTCCCCGCTCCCCACTCCGAGCTCCCCGCTCCGAGCTCCCCGCTCCGAGCTCCGAGCTCCCCGCTCCCCCCGGGCCTCGCAGCCCCTCGCAGCCCCAGAAGCAGGCGGGGCACTGCCGGGGCTGACCCCAGAGCACACAAACACGGGTGGGGCTCTCTGGCCACGGCGGCTGCTGCCCCAGCTGCTCTGCAGAGACCGGAGGGTCCCAGGCGAGCCCTGCCCTGCCCTGCCCTGCCCTGCGGGGGGGTGGTGCTGATGGATGGACCCACGGGGCTCGTCTGGGTCAGGGCCAGGGGGCTGGAGTGGGCTGGCAGGGGGCTGGCAGTGAGACAGGCAGAGGGTGAGCAGCTCTGCCCGCAGGGCCGGGCTGCCAGGGGCTGCCCCAAAGTGTCACTGCACCCCTCGGCGTGTGACCCTGTCAGATCAGCGACAGCCTGGCCTGGGAGCCTGGGCACTGCCCCAGCAGACTTGCTCAGGGTTTGGCTGCAGCCCTTGTTCAGAGACACGGGGTGAGATTTCATCCACAACAGAGCAGCTGGGGCTGCCCCTGGATCCCTGGAATGTCCCAGGCCAGGCTGGACACTGGGGCTGGAGCAGCCTGGGACACTGGGAGGTGTCCCTGCCAGGGCAGGGGTGGCACTGCATGGGCTTTAAGGTCCCTCCAACCCAAACCACTCTGGTATTCGATGGAACTTCTCCAGAATCAATGCTGGAACCCGGGGGTGGAAAGGCTGGGGGCAGCTGAAGGAGAAAAGCCACTCCTGGCCCCACCAGGCTCTGGGGAAGGCTGCTGGGAACACGGTGGGGCCCTCCTGTCTCCTGTGCCAGAACTCGGGAGAGAAGGATGCACAGAGCAGTGGGGGAGCGGACGCAGTCACCATGGCAACCGGGATGGAAACATCATCAGAATGTGTCAAACGAGGGGAATTACAGAAAATAGAAACCCGGCGCGGTGTGGGCAAACACCGCAGCTCCATGGGGCTGCTCCCGGCGGCTCCTCGCAGCCTCCCGCTGCTGCGGTGGTGCTGCCACCTCCGGCTCCAAGGTGTGCTGCCACCTGAGGTGTCTTGTGGCCCCCAGAGCACCCGTGAGGGGACCCGGGCCCCCGGAGCAGCCGGGCAGCCCCAGGCTCCTCACCAGCTCAGGGACACGAGCCCCACATCTCCAGCTGCAGTGGGGGCACAGCCGTGCACAGGCACGTCCGGCACCTCCCCTGGCACCGTGTCACCTCTGCCTGAACCCCCCTCCACAACTCATTAATTCGTGATAATAAACCACGTGCCTGTCTCCAGCTGTTTTGGTTTTGGTTTGGTTTTGGGTTTTTTGGGGGTTTTTTTGTGGTTTTTTTTTTTTGTTTGTTTGTTTTTTTTTGTTTTTTTTTTTTTTTTTTGAGTAAATGAATCTGTAAACAATTTGTGCTATTCTCTCTGTCACTTATGCTCCCAGGATCTGTAATTTTAACGCATGACATCGGTTAATCACAACCCTCTTCCAGCAATAGTTTTAATTAAAACCACTTTCCCTTTTTTTTTTTTTTTTTGGCTCATTCCATGCTGTCACTGAGGGCTGCAAATGAGATCACAGGCTGGCGGTTGTTGCTGCTGCTGTTTTATATTCACCGCTGACGTTGGGAAGTGGGGAGGAGCGGGGATGGAGCGGGGATGGAGCGGGGATGGAGCGGGGATGGAGCGGGGATGGAGCGGGGATGGAGCGGGGATGGAGCGGGAGCGCCCCGGGGCTGCCCCTCCGGGGCTGCGGGACCCAGCGGGGCCGAACGCCGCTGCCCGGGCTGTGAGGGAAGAGCCTTTCCCCGCAGCTCGGTTTTCCAGCGGATTCCTGGCTGAGCCAGCAGCGATCCGCTGCTCCGCGCTGAGCCTGCCCCGGCCGCAGGAATTCAGTGCGAGCGCCGGAGCGGGAGCAGCTTTGTCAGATCATGAGCTGTAATTGCCTGAACTTCACGGCCGACATCACACGCGGCTCGTTACAGACACGGCTCCTGACTCCCGAATCCATCCCCGAAACAAACGGCTCCGACACCCGACCTGCTGCTCAGACTCGGCAGCGCTCTCTGCCCTGACAGCTCGCTAACGAGCAGCCCGGGCCGGGCCGGCCGCTGACAGCCGCTGCTGGAACCGCAGCGCGATCCAAACCCGGATCCGGATCCGAACCCGCAGCGGTGCTGGAACCGCAGCACGGATCCAAACCCGGGTCCGGGTCCGAATCTGCAGCGGTGCTGGAACCGCAGCACGGATCCAAACCCGGATCCGGGTCCGAATCTGCAGCGGTGCTGGAACCGCAGCGCGGATCCAAACCCGGGTCCGGGTCCGAACCCGCAGCGGTGCCGGGGGCTGGCGGCCTCCGCGAGCGGCCGGGGCTGTGCATCAGCTCCGGTGCTCTCCAGCCCAGCCTGGAGCCAATCCCGGCCGTGCCGTGCCCTGCCCGGGGCAGCCGGGGCACGGCCGGTGACCCCAGACCGCCGCTCCCGCGGGGGGGGAGGCATCGCTCAGCCCCCAGACCCCCAGATCCCTGCCCCGGCTGGGCTGAGCCCGCACCGGCTCTGCCAGCAGATGTGCCCCTGCTCTGCCCGTGCCGTGCTGAGCTGTGCCCTTCTCCGGGCATCGAGGGGCGTCCCACCCTCCCAGCAGCTCACCCTGCCCGGGGTGCCCCCCTCTGGGCAGCTCACCCTGCCCGGGGTGCCACCCTCTGGGCAGCTCACCCTGCCCGGGGTGCCATCCTCCACCAGCTCACCCTGCCCGGGGTGCCACCCTCCCAGCAGCTCACCCTGCCCGGGGTGCCACCCTCTGGGCAGCTCACCCTGCCCGGGGTGCCACCCTCCACCAGCTCACCCTGCCCGGGGTCCCACCCTCCACCAGCACTCCCTGCCCCCTGTGCAGGGCTGCCGGGGCTGCCTCCGTCCATCACAGGCTCACTCAGGGTCCTGCAGGGTCCTGTGCTGCCAGCACTGTGACCCCCCCCTCCAGCTGCCCTGGTCCCAGACTTACTTTTGCAGTGGATACCTCACCTGCTTCACTCTGGGCAGATTGATCTGCTGGGTTTTTTTAGAATCTCCCTTTTTTCCCACCTGCATTTCAGTTGGCCAAGGTGCAGTGCTGCTGGGGTCACATTTACACCTCCCCAGCCCTGTGCCAGGCCTGGGGTCCCTGCTCACCCAGGGACGGCTCCAACGGGTGCCATTTGGCATCCAGGAAAATTGTAACTTGGAAAATGGGAAAAAAATCAAGCGCTGACAGGCGCATTTCTTTGTGCAGCCGGCGCTGCCAACGGCTGGGGTTTAAAGGCGTATTTTTGCCATTTTCTGAAGTCAGTTGGAACAGAGAGACCAAATCCAACGCTGTGACACCTCCAATGGCTTGGAAGGGCTCCTTCAGCTGCAGCAAAGCTCAGCAGGTTTGACATTTGAAATTCCCTCATTCCACTGCCAGGCAAAACCCAGGGCCTTTGCACTGTGTTTTTCCTGCTGCTCCTCAGTGCAAGAATTCCTGCTTTTTCTGGTTCTGCACCGTTATGAACACACCAGCTCAGGGAAAAAAAATATAAAACTCTGCTGTAATGATAGAATTGGCTTTGGAATAGCAGGAATCTGGCTTGTCCATGTGGTGCCAGGCTCTGGGGAGCTCTTGGATACCAGGGCTGCAGTCCTTGTGTCACTGCTCTGAACACAAAAACACCGAGAAAGTGAGAGTTTAAAGGTTGTTTGATGTTCGGCTCTCCAGGATTAATTCCTAAACTAAACCACAACCCCTGAGGTGCTGCCACAGGCAGGAGGAAACTCTCCCCTGTCCAGGCTCCCCTTCTGTGCTGCTCCTGCTCCCCAGAGCTGCTGCTGGAGGGGATGGAGCTTTGTCCCTGCTCCCTTCAGACCCAGCAGCCGGGGCCCCTCCCCGGGCACAGAATTCTCCTCTGCATCGCTGGGGGTGCCTCCGGGTCATTTTCAGGCATGAAAGGGACAAAGGCTGCCCAGGGTGTGCGGTGGGGTCTGTGGGTCCTGGGCTGTGTTTGGGGGCAGGTGATGCTGCTGCACAGGCACCCCCTGGCCCGGGAGCTGGGCATTCCCAGGGAATCTCTCTCCGCAGCTCCAGCTGGGTGTGGAAGGTGATCAGAAGCACCAGCGCGCTCCTCCCGGGGCTGATCTCCAGCGCAGCCTGCCCGGGGCCAGCTGAGCTCGGCCCGGCCTGTGCTGCCCAGGGTGCTGGTGCTGGGCGTGGCCGCTGCGCTGGGGCACCTGCAATGTGCTCCTGGAATGTGCTCCTGGAATGCGCTCCTGGAATGTGCTCCTGGAATGTGCTCCTGGAATGCGCTCCCAGGTGATGCCAGCGCCCGCCCTGAGCCCAGAGCCCGGCGGCACCCGCTGCTGCCCCTGTCCCGCTCCGGTTTTTTGGATGAGCAACTTGGAGGAAGCAGGTCGCTGCTGCCGAGGCTCCCGGGTTACATAAACGCTGCTGGAGTGACCCCGGTTGTGCAAGAGCCTGGCTTGTCTGAGCGTGTCTTGAGGTTTGGAGACTCCTGAGGGCAGCGACCTGCAAACAGGTCAGCTGAGGTGAGGTACGAGGAGGAAACTCTTCCCTGTGAGGTTGGTGAGACACTGGGGCAGGCTGCTGAGAGAAGCTGTGGCTGCCCCATCCCAGAACCGATCAAACCCAGGCTGGATGGGGCTTGGAGCAGCCCGGGGTAGCAGAGGGTGCCCGTGCCCACGGCAGGGGTGGGCTGAGATGGGCCGCAGGGTCCCTTCTCACACAAACCCTGCTGCCATTCTATGAAACAAAGCAGCCGGTAGCAGGAGGCCCAGGAAAGCGTCCTTTAGCAGGGAATGGCAATCCTGGATCAGCGTGGATGCCGCGGCTGATAAGAGATAACACAGCCCTGTGTGTGAGAGGAGCGCGGCCGGGCTGGGGGAGCCGCTGGCCTGCGGATGGAGAGCAGCTCCGTGTGCTCCGCCTGGGGAAGGATGCCCGAGAGCAGGAGGCTCCCAGGACACGGAATCCTCCAGCCCACCCCGGGGCACAGCGGGAGATGCAGCGGGGCTCCCTCAGGGGCCGCCCACGGGTGCCAGGGAGAGAAGCAGGGAGCGAGGAACGCCGCCGGCCCTGCCGGGTTTCAGCAGGCTCTGCTCTCCCGGAGCCGCATTTTGCTGCCGCCAGTGCTAACTAGGTCAGGCAGGACGAGCCGTACCTGTCCCTGCGGCAGCGCTCGGCGCGGCACCGGCACACGGCTGCCCCAGCGCAGCGCTGCCGCCGGGACACGGCCGAGGTGGCGCTGGTGGCACTGGTGGCACCGGTGGCACTGGGGACCGCAGCGGAGCGGGGCCGGAGGCTGCGGGCAGCTGCCTGCGCTCCGCGTGCGGCAAAGCCCTGGGGGGCCGCTCGGCACAACCTCGGGTGCCTCCCTCCACCGTGCCCGGCCGTGCCCAGCGAGGCAGCGAGCGGATCCCCTACAGCCTCCTCCTCCTCCTCCTCTCGGGGCTGAGCCGCGCTCCTGCTAAAAACAGGAATTCGGCTATTTTAAATCCCAGCTTGCGGGATGATTCAGTGTCTGCTCAGGCAGACACGAGGCAGTGAGGAGGATGTTGGTCTGCAAGCCGTGTTTTGGGGGGAACCTCCTCCCTCTGTGCCCAGCGTCCCCGGGGATGCGGTGAGATGGAAAAGCCCAGGACGGGGACGGGCTGCAGTGGCTGCCCCGGGCTGGGACCACGAGGTGCAGCTTTCCGGGAAAGGGGGAAGGTGCTGACCCCTGCGGCAGCATCGCCTCTCCGAACCCTCTCTGTCAATGCTCTGCAGAGCCTCCGGTGCCCCTGCAGCTCCCGCAGCTTCCCGTGCCTTTGCAGCTGGATCTTCCCTGCCAAATTCCTTCTGCTGTTCCTTGCCCCGTGTCTGCGGCACATCCTCCCTCCTCCGGATGGGCAGGGGAAGGTGCTGGGGTGCCCCAGCCCCGCTCCCTGACCCCCCACTTTGTGTCCTGGGGTGAAACCCTCCCTCCAGCTGCTGCCAGAGCTCTTACATGGATAATGTCACCGGGAGCAGCAGGCTTCAGCAGAAAATTCCCTCTTTCAGATGTGATTGATTTGGATTCCCCCCAGTCCTGGTTTCCAGGCACCAATGGCGCTGGAAACGCTCTCCTGGTGACAGAAAATCCATGGAAAAGCAGGCAGCCTAATGAAGTATTCATGGGGATTTTTATCACTGGTTTTTACCCACTGCAGGAAAGTCAGCTTTATTTTTAGTGAATGATGGATCCAGCAGTAACACAGGAAAAACACTCCATCCCCCTTGGAGCTGCATGGGAGGCACTGGAGAGGGCCCGTGCCCGGGAATGGGAACCAGACCAACCATCTCTAAGTGTTTGCTGGCTAATTCTGGGACCATGGGGACACCTGAGCCAGGCTGTGCCCGAGCCTCTGCTGCCCCAAGCGCTGCAGCCCGTGGCTCCCGGGGAGCTGAGCCCGCCGTGATTCCCACGGCCACAGTTTTCCCATCAGCTCCCTAATCCCCGACCTGCCTCTGTCCCAGAGTGAGCAGCAGCATGAATCACAGCTGATTAATTTGCCTTATCCAGAAGAATCTCCCTGAATTAGCAAATGTTTTGTTTTATTTGTTTCTATAATGGACAGGAAAACATCCCTCAGTGCCCTGCAGCTGCACCCGTGGCTGTGCCAGTGTCAGCCCCTGGTGTCGCTGGGTCCTGACAGGACACACACATCTGGCTTCAAACGATCTTAAAACACACAGGACACACACATCTGGCTTCTAACGATCTTAAAACACACAGGACACACACATCTGGCTTCAAACGATCTTAAAACACATTCCCGAGGCAGCCAAGCTCAGCCACTGCCTTCCTGGGGTTTTCCCACTGCCCTCTCCCCACGGGCACTGCTTGCTGCCCGGCCGGTGCCGAGATGTGCTCTGTCAGCAGCAGATGCTTAATCTGTTTAAAAATAAACCCATCACTCTCCTGTGACTGATGGGAATCTGTTACAGCAAATCCCACTGTAAGGTGGAACCTGGCCACGGCTGCCAAACTTCAGCACTCCCCTCCTGCTGGGTCCCAGGGCGGGTTTGGGTGCCTGTGCTCTGGGCCTGGGGCAGCTCTGGAACTGGCTGCTCCCATTTACTGACACAGCCACAGGGCACTGCCAGCGGGGACAGAGCCACCTGGGGCCTGCCCTGGCTCTGACAGGGGTGACCTGTTGGTGTCCAGGTGTCCGAGGGACGTGGGACAGCCGTGCTGTGGCCGTGGGCATCCCCCCCGTGCCCTCAGGGCGGGCAATCCCAGCGCCCCGGAGCAGCCTCTGCCCTGCAGGGAGCGGGGCAAGAGCTGCTCCAGGGAGTGACCCCGTGTGCTGCCCAGGGCTCTGTGCCCCTGTGCCAGCTGCAGCCAGGGCCTGCTTCACCCCCAGCCCACCTCCTGTGGCTTCTGCAGCTCCCTCTGCACCTCACAGCAGGTACCCGAGTGTTTTGCTGCCTTCCCAACCGGTAGAGAGACAGGGAGCAAGGATTTCTCGGTGACAGTAAGGAGTGAGTCAGTTCCAGAGATTTGGGTATTAAATCCTTAATTAGCCCCAGCCTTTGGTGTGCAGGAGCCCAGCAGGGCCCTTCCCAGGAGCGCTGGCAGCAGCTGCAGTGCTGGCCTGGCCTCCCCAGGCTAATCCCGGTGGCCCTGGGGATTGACCTGCCGGACACGGCGTGTCCAGCCCAGGGCACAGTGTCCGAGGGGATCCTGCCATGCCACCAGCACCTCCCTGGGGCTGTGTGCCCAGCTGGGACCGGCTGGTGGGGTCAGGCACAGGGGATGGGGATGGTTGTACCTGTGGGGACGGGGAACAGCCCCAGAGCCTGGGCCTGGGGGGTTCGGTGCTGCTCTGTCTGTCAGGCAGCAAATCCCACCTGTCACAGCAGGGCCCTCAGCCCAGGGAGCCCAGCACCCCACGCTTGCAGAGCACCCTCTTGGCCACAACGCCTTCTGGGGGCTTGGAGAGCACAGCAGGGCCAAAAAATCCCTGCTTGCCAAATCCCTGCTGCGGGGCCAGTGGCACTCGGGTGGCCCAGCCTGGGGATGCTGCTGCCCTGGGGGGGTTCCCATCCCTGTCCCTGCTCCCTCGTGCCCCCGGGGTCCCCCTGGCACTGTGGGGCAGCCCCAGCCCTGCCAGGACACAGCCTGGGTGCTGGTGTGTGCTCTCCATGGAGATGGCAAGGACTCACGGCAGGCCATACCAAACCTGGCTGTGCCACACGTCCTCCTGCAGCCCCGGGGACACTGCCTGGGGTGACAGGGTGGCACAGGGCCTCGGGGGGCTGCAGGGGCTCCATGGGGAGCTTGGTGTCCTTGTCCTCTGCCCGGCCCTGTCCCAGAATGGAGATGATTGCTCCCTGTGCCCGGGTGCCAGGTGCTACTGTGTGTCACTGTCCCAGTGGAGCGGGGTGGCACAGGGACAGCTGTGGCCAGCGGGGACGCACAGACCTGTCAGGGACCCCAGGCTGTCCCACGGGGAGGGAAGATGTCTGTCACAGCCAGGGCTGTGTGCAGATGCCCCTGAGGCAGGCAGGGGTCACTCAGTGCCATGGAAAGGCAGGGCTGGCACCCCCAGGAGTGCTCTGCCTCTCGTCCCACGCCCCTGCCAGGGGGAAGGGCCCCAGCAAGCCCTGGCTTGATGCAGTGTGGGGAGGAAATTCTTCCCCTCCGTCCCTCAGGAGAGGAAGCTGGCACCCCAGCCAGGAGCTGGGAGTGGTGTCAGAGCCCTCTCCATGGGCTCAGGAGCGAGTGAGAGCTGCTGGCATAAATTACCAGGCTGTCATCCCTGGTGCTGAGATTCCCAGGGAACAGCTTAGCGGTTCAAAGGGCTGCTGAAACAATTCTGCATCGCATGATCACAGCCCCAGATCCCTGACATTAAAAAATGTCAGCGGTGAGGTGATTCCTGCAGCAGGGCTGCCTGTGCCCACGGGGCCCGGGCACGGCCGGCGGCTTTGGGGCTAAGTGATTAATTGCCCTAATGAACCTGCAGGCTCCTGGTGCTGGTGGGGAGCCCCCGGTGTGACATCCCCATGCCCCCCAGCACTGCATCCGAGTGGCACCGAGCCCGCTGGGCTCCAGTGGGGCTGGAGGATGGGAAGTGACACCCAGGCTGGTGGTGACGCTGGTGGCACTTGTCTAGGCTGGCATGGAGAGGATGCAGCTGCCAGCCTCAGAGGGTGGCCCCACGCTGCCCTGGCTGCACCACCAGGCTTTGCTGTAGCCCCAGGTGAGCGAGTGCTCTGGGTGAGAGCACAGGAGGCTCGTCCTGTGCCCCACCCGGGGATGGGGGCCGTGGGTCCTGACTGAGCCCCCCGCAGCCCGTGGGTGTCATCTCCCTCCTGGTTCAGTGGGTGCTCTGCCCCGGCCCCCTGCAGCCCAGCACTGGGTGTTCAGATGGTGACTGTCCCAGTGCCTCCCCTGTCCGGAGCAGCACCCCCAGCCCCTGGCTCTGTTCCAGCAGCCCTCGGGTGCTGCTGCAGCTCCTGCTCCCGCTGCCTGTGCATCTGCCCAGGCTGTGCATGGGATGGGAGCCCGCAGGAACCACTCCCATGTTTGTTTAACACCTCAGCGAGGAGCAAAGGAACCACAGCAATTAAAGCACTTGGAAACGCTGGCAATCTTTTCTCTGGGCAAGCTCCCTGTCCCAGGGCCAGCAGGCTGAGGCTGACTCTGCTGGCTCCCAGAGGGGTGAGGGGCACCTCCCCCTCCCCAGGAGGGTCACACACCTCCCCACTGATCGAGGCCATGTCACACCTCCCTTTGTTCCAGGAATCAAACTTTCCAAGCCTTGAGCCTTGGAAGCTCTCGGTGATGTTTTCCATCGCCCTCTGTATCTTCCAGAGGGAGTCTGAGCTGAGCCAGCACCACTGGGAAGCCCAGAGGCTGTGCCTGGTACCAACCCCAGCCCAGCCCAGCGCTGCTGTCCCCAGGGAGCGCTGCTGTCCCCAGGGAGCGCTGCTGTCCTCAGGGCAGCCTCACCCCGTGAGCAGTGGGCACACAGGGCATGTCCCTGGGCACGCTGTGTCCCCACTGCAGACACAGCCCAGTGTCTGGTCAGGGGGCTGGGCAGCTCCCACCCAGTGCTGGAATTCCTGGCAATGCCAGCTTCCCTGCTGTTATTTATCCAGGATTTCGCAGGCTGCCACAAAGGGTCTCTGTCTGTGCCACTGCAGTGTTCCATGTGTGACAGCTTTGGCACAGGCAGCACCTTCTGCCTCGTGCTGGGAGCCTTCTCTCACCATTCCATCCAAGGAACTGGGGTGTAGGGCCTCCCTGATGGGGCTGGAGAAAGGGAAAAGGAGAGAGCCCTGGCCGTGGAGGGCACTGCCCGTGCTGCTGGGAGAGCCCTGGAGGGGCAGCTGTGCCTGCAGCTGGCACAGGGGCACTCCCAGCCAGGGCCAGAGGGGGGGATGAGGGGCTGGGGCAGGGGGGGCCCCACTCCCGCTCTGCCCCTCCCTGGCACTGACCCGGTGACAGCAGGCCTGGGGCCGTGTCCCTTGGGGTGGCAGTGGGCACGTGTGCCAGCAGTACCCAGCAGCTCCATCCTGGCACTGCCAGCACCCTTCCCAATTCCAGCCTGTTCCCTCCCGTTCCCATGGCAACCTGTGACCTCACCGTGTTCCTTGGAGCTCTGCCAGCGTTTCCAGCAGAAATAAGGCCAATGACCAGGGTTGTCCTGCTGTCCTCCCTGTCTGTGGGGGGTTCTGTCACACCTGGGGCTGGGCTCGGGGCTGGCTCTGCTGCAGGGCTGCTGTGCCACACTGCGGGTGTCACACTCGGTGCCCACCACGGTGGCACCTGCCTGTCCCAGCACTCCTGGCTGCAGGAGCCCTGGGGCACAGGGGGCAGCAGGGCACCCCCTGCCCTGCCCCTGCAGCCACTGCCCACTTCCCCCAGTGCCAGCTTTTCCCAGCTCTGCCCTGCCCAGCAGAGCACCCAAGGCCAGGATGGAGAAGAGGGATCAAGAGTGAGACAAACGGAAACAAACGGAGGAACTGGTGCCTCTGCTCTGCCTGGTGGTGCCACCTGCCTCGGCTGCTCCCCTGCCTCAGGAGCCCTTTTGGCCTGGGGTCCACTTCCCCAGGGCTCCCACCTGGCTGTTCTGGGGTCCCTGCTGGCCCCAGGCTCTGGCTGTTCTGGGGTCCCTGCTGGCCCCAGGCTCTGGCTGTTCTGGGGTCCCTGCTGCCCGGGGTCCCTCTCGCTCCGGGGGTCTGTGTCTGCAGGCGTCTCCCAGCCCTGCCCGTGCCTGGGGGGTCCCTCTGGGCCCGGGGCTCCAGCCCTGGGGAGGATTCCGTGCCGGCCCGAGGGTCCCGCGGGCCCGGGGCTCCCCCCGGCTCTGGGGGTCTCTCTGGGTGCGGGGTTCCCCCGCGGTGCTGACGGTGACGGTGCTGGCGGCGGCCCCGGCGTCCCGCGGCCCGGGGGCGGCCCCGGCGAGCGCAGCGCGGCGCGACCACCCCCGCAGCCGGCGGCAGGGAAGGAGGCAGGGAAGGAGGCAGGGAAGGAGGCACGGGAGAGCGGCAGGGAAGGAGGGCCGCGGCTCCGCTCGGCGCTGACGGTCCCCGGTGCCGCCGCCGTCACTCGCCCCGCCCGTCCGCGGTTCCGCGCGGCGGCTGCGGGACGCGGCGCTCACCGGCACGGCCGGGGGCTCAGCGGGGCCGGGCCGCGGGATGAGCGCCCGGCGGCTCCCCGGGGGCAGCGGGGGCCGCTGATGCTGCGGGGACCGCGGGGTCTGCGGGGGCGGCGGGGGTGGCTCGGCGCGGCCCCGCCCGCGGCGGGGGCCATGTGAGCGCGGTGCCGGCAGGATGCAGAAGGGGATGCGGCTCAATGACGGGCACGTCGCCCACCTGGGGCTGCTGGCGAAGAAGGACGGGGCCCGGCGCGGATACCTGAGCAAGCGGAGCGCCGACAACACGAAATGGCACACCAAGTGGTTCGCGCTGCTCCAGAACATGCTCTTCTACTTCGAGACCGACTCCAGCTCCCGGCCCTCGGGGCTCTACCTGCTCGAGGGCTGCGTCTGCGACCGCGCGCCCTCCCCCAAGCCCCCCCTCTCGGCTAAGGACTCCCTGGAGAAGCAGGTGGGCGACACGGGGGGCCCCGCCGAGGGGGAGGGAGGATGCCCCGCGGGGATCCGGGCCCCGCGCCCCCGGAGCTTCCGGCGCCCGTGACTTGCCCCACGCGTGACCGGGGTGGGGAGGTGAGGATGAGGCCGCTCTCTGCGGGGGAAGGGCGATGACTGCCGGGGCTGCAATGCCGGAGCAGCGGGCGGGTTCATTGGGGGGGTGTCGGGCTCTGTCCGGGGCACCCCCGCTCCCCCGCGCATATAATTAATCGCCGGTAATTAGCGCGGGGCTGAGGGGCGCCTCCCAGCGGCCGCGCTCGGCGCTGCGGAGCCCCGCGTCCCCCCCCCGCCGGCCCGGTGGGCTCGGGGCAGCGGCCCCGGAGCGTCGAGGGCACCGCGGGGCTCCCGTGGGCCGGGCCCGGCTGCGCGGCCCCGCCGCTCCCGCAGCCCGCCTGCCCCTTCCGTGCGCCCGGGCTGTGCCCGGCAGCCCCCCCGGCCCGGCGGTGCCAGCAGCCCGCGGTGGGTGCCTGGTGCTCAGGCGGAGGGGGGGCTCAGGGCCTTGTTTTCAGGCAGATTTCGCGCTGTTCCCGCTCGCCACGTGTGCGGTTTGCGCCTCCATCCCCACCCCCAGCCGGGGAAAAGCAGAGTGCGGGTCCCCTGAGCCCCCCGTCGCCCTTTGCCGCTGCCGATGGCTGCGGGAGACCCGCGCGGAAACACCGAAGCCCTCGGCAGCTCTGAGAAAAGCCCGGTGCCCCCCAGGCCCAGCCTGAGCAGCACAGCCCCCGCCGGGCCCCGGGGGTTTCTCCCCAGCAGCTGCGCCGCTCCCGGCTGGGCTGGGTGTCCCTGGAGCAGCACGGCACGGACCGGGCGTGTTTGCCTGGCGCGGTTCGCTGGAGCTGGGACGCGCCGTAGCAGCCCGGAGAGATGGGATGGTGCCGGGCAGGGGGGAGAAGGGCTGGCCGCCAGCTGCGGGGGCAAATCCCCCGCCGCCGCTCGCAGAGCCCCATCGGCGCGGGCAGGAGCAGCGGGTACAGCCCCTGACCCTCTGGCCGTGCGCGGGCGGCACCGCGGCCCCTCCGCGGGAGCGGTGCGGGGGTCCCGGCCCCGCCATCCCGGGGGGGCAGCGGCTCCGGCTCTGCAGGGCTTGCATAATGCCCGCCTGCCGGGCTCCGGGGCGGCGCTGGGATGCTGCCGGCTGGCTGCGGGATGGGGCCCGGGGACACCCCCCGGCACCCCGGCAGGAAAGCGGCCCCCCCCAATTCCCGGCTGTTCCCGGCGCTTGGAAAAGCCTGCCGAGGGAAGCAGGCAGGCAGCACCGCTGCTCCCTGGCACGGCCCCCACTCCTGGCTTGGAGCACAGGAATCTTCCCTTGTGAAGAGGAAAACACGGGGGTTTTGCCCAGCTTGGGCTCTTGCAGCCCAGCTGCGGGGGCTGTGGCAGCGAGGGGTCACACTGCTGTGGTTGTCACTGCTGTCCCCCCCAGTAGCAGATGCTGAGGGCTCCTACTTCAGCTTCGGTGAAGTTTCCCAGCCAGGCTGCAATCCCCCCTCCTGGCCGGGGGCTTGGAATCGGGGCTCTGGGTGCTTGTGTTCGTGCAGGAGGGATCTCTCACCGTGCAAACACTGCGGGGAGGCTGCCGCGTCCCCTTTCCCAGTGCAGAATGAGCCCAGAGCGCTGATCTGGCTGTGAGTGAGGGGCTGCTGCCACAGGGAGCTCCCGCCAGGGCCGAGCCGGCCCCGCCGCTGCCCCGCCGGGGTTTGCCGCGGTTCAACGCCCGCCTGGTAATTCTGTGTAATTCCTTCGGCCAAACGGGGCTGGATGCCCGCTGCTCTGCAAGCTAATTAATGGCCGGGGGATGAGATAAGCAGCGAATATTGATGGTGCAGATCCGCAGCCCGGCCGGCGGGGCGGGAGCAGCGGGTGGCTGCTGGGCCGGCTCTGTGCTCCCCCCGCCAGGGAAAGCCTCGGCCTCAGGCTCACCTGGGAGCCGGCCTGCCCAGCAGCCTCCGGAGGGAAGGTGCTGAGGAAATTTCCAGCACTGCCCTGGGCCCCATTCGTTGTGTTCTGAGGGGATTTCTCTCTCCGTGCAGCTCCAGCTGGAGCTCTGAGGACAGTGCTCCTTCCTTGCAGCAGAGCAGCTCCAGCTTTGGATTCCTTCCTTGCTGGAGTGGAGCCTGCAAGGTTCCCAATTCTCTGCAAAGGAGAAATTTTCGGAGGTGGGCCTTCCAAAGCCCCTCCTTTAATGTACACATGTTTTTCTCTTGGGGGATTTTTCCCCTGGAGCAGAGTGAATTTTAGCATTGGTCTATGTGAGAATAAGGGAGCAAAGACCTACGGAAAACTGGAACACCAAAGAGGGATTTGCTGCCTCTGGAAACTTTGTTTTGTTTTTCCAGAAATGAATTTCCCTTCCAACCAGCTGGATAGGGAAGATAATTTCCTGCTGGGTGAGGTCAGGCTGCGGCCTGGGGAAGGGTCCCTGGGGTTGTGGCTGTGACCTGGCTGCTCGGGGCAGCAGTACCACCTGGGGTGGGAGGGAATCCCCTTTTCCCCTGCCCTGTGTCTGGGCCGTGCCACCTCCCAGCCCTGCTGCTCCCACCCTGACGGTGCTGGGATGTGCTTTCATGTGGTCACCCCTCCCCTCCTGGTCCGTGGCTGCTGGGAGGGGTGGGCAGGACGTGGGGTGCCCCAGGTGGGAGGGGCACGGCCAAGGTGAGACCTGGAGCTGAGCAGGTGCAAGGTCCAGACCCCAGCCTCAAAGACAGGAGAGTCCCCAGTGTGGGGTGAGGGCTCTGCTTTGCACGTCAGTGGGGCAGCAGGAATCCCAGCTGGGTTTGGAATCACTGCTGGGTTTGGAATCACAGCTGGGTTTTCTCTGTGGGTCCAGCCTGGAGCTGGGTTTGGAATCACTGCTGGGTTTGGAACCACAGCTGGGTTTGGAACCACAGCTGGGTTTGGAATCACAGCACCAGGGAGGTTGGCAAAGCCCTCTGAGGCCCTTCAGCCCAACCATTCCCCCAGCACCGCCAGGGCTGCCCCTGCTTCACCTCCCCAGGAGCTGCCTCCACACAGCCACTGACCATCCCCAGGGATGGAGGCTCCACCGCTGCCCTGGGCAGCCTGGGCCACCTTCCAGGCCCACATCCCAGTGCCATGGGCTGTTCCTCAGCAGCAGCCCCGGGGCAGAGCAGGATGGAGCTGAGTCAGGCAGTGGCCCCGTGCAGAGCCCTTGGCTCTGGGCTCTGTGGCTCAGGAGCTGAGCTGTGTTCCCCCAGCTGGGGCTGCTCCTCAGCACGAACAGCCTGTGCAGGGGGATTCCCTTCCCCACCTCCAGAGTGTTTTCCAGGGATGGGGAAACCACAGAGCACCGAGTTCACCCTGTCCTGGGGCCCTGCTCCTGGGACTCTGGCAGTGCTGGGGTATTTGGGTGCCTTGGGGACCTGCAGCAGCCCCTGGCAGCTCCAGCCCTGGGGTATTTGGGTGCCTTGGGTTCCTGCAGCAGCCCCTGGCAGCTCCAGCCCTGGGGTATTTGGGTGCCTTGGGTTCCTGCAGCAGCCCCTGGCAGCTCCAGCCCTGGGGTATTTGGGTGCCTTGGGTTCCTGCAGCAGCCCCTGGCAGCTCCAGCCCTCCCGGAGCCAAGCCCAGGGTGCTGGTGGGGCCGTTCCTGGCAGGGGCAGGGCTCGGGCAGCTCTCACAGGTGCAGCAGTGGGGCCACCCAGCCGTGCCCACCCCTGCCTGGGGGTCACCTGGGTACCCCCAAAAGCCTGGGGGGTGCTCAGAGGGGCCAGGTGCCGTCAGTGGGGCAGGGCTGGGCAGGTCACCCCGGCCCCCCCGGGCAGGGCAGCTCCCAGGGCAGTCCAGGTTTGGGATTGGTGTCCCAGGCACTGGATCCCAGGTCTGTGAGCAGCAGCAGTCTGGGGCAGTGAGAATCCTTCCACCTGGATGTCCTTCCAGGCAATCTGGATTTTTTTGGAGGCTATAAATCATAATTTGTGGATTTAAACCTGAATTATTCATCAGCGTCGGGGTGACACCGGGTTTTTAATTAATTAGTGCGTTAAGTGGTGCCGTGTGGGGATTTCTGAGTGAGGGGGATGCTCACAGCTCTGGTCCCAGCGATGCCTGCCTGACTGCCAGCATCACTGGATAAAATCAGGGGAAAATTGATTTATTTTAATTATTTTATGAATATTTCTGCACATGGCTCCGTCGCCTGCTCCACAAGGGCGATGCTCACCTCTCGTATCCATTTCCAAATATCCTGGCAGCCCATACTGAAACAAAGCAGGGAAATTGCAGCCTCTGGGATATTTTTTCTTATTGTCAGCACGGAAATGAGCTGCTGGAGCATCCAACTCCGAGGTCCTGTTTTCCCAGAGCAAATAGTATGTAGGTCAGGGATGTTAAAAGCTGCCATGGCTGGCTGTGGATTTTTAGACTCATCCATCCAGAGCAGGAAAATTCTCCTCCTCTTGCCCTTTGTGTCAGCTGGAATAACCATCAGCTCCACAAACAGGCGGATGTGGCTCTGCCCACTCCGGGAGGGCGGAGGGCGGGCGGTCCCCGGGGAGGACGGGGGCATCCCTGGCGGGGAGGGACCCCCGCGATGGCCCGGCAGAGCCAGGACAGGGTGATGGGCACTGCCTCCCTCGCGGTCCCCCCACGCTCCCACGTGTCGGGGTGCTGGGGGAGCACCCACCCCCCACCACAGCAACCCCGGGGGTCTGCTGGGCTACTCAGGCTGAAAAAAAAAAAATGCCCTTCTGCAAATTCTGAAAAAAACCCTGCCAGGGGCTGGTTTTCTAGCTTGAAGATAACGAGTCGCTTTAAAGCTAATTTGAATTTATTTCGGAGCCCCCCCCCCCGCAGCTCCGGGGCCGGAGTAAGGGCGCCCCCGCAGCAGGCAGGGCCCGCGGGGGCCGGGGGGCGCTCACCGGGCTGTGGGTGCCCCTGGAGGCGCTCTCGTGATTCCCGTGGTGACCCGGAACGCTCCCGCCTCATCATTTCGGGCAGAATTGCTGCGTCCCCGAGGGAAATCCCCGCGGTCCGGGTACCCCCCCGGGGCGGCTCCAGGGGCCGTGTGTCCTGCGGTGCCGGACGGACACACAGCCCGGGGCACAGGGGGGCACAGGGGGGCACAGGGGGCTGGAACACAGCCCGCGGTGGGGCAGCTCTCCTCACGGAACTCCGCTGCTTGTTCTGGCAAGAGCAGAGTCAGGGGGCTGGGCTGGGGGGCTCCGGCCCCGGGGCTGGCAGTTGTTGAGGCCACAAGCGAACAAAAACCGGGGGCGAGGCAAGGATCGCTGTGGGGAACTGCTGCCCTGCCCCGGGCGGCACAAACCGCCCCAGGGACGCTGAGCCGGGGCCCTGATGGAGCTGGGGGCTCGCCCTGGTACTCCCAGCCCTCTGCCTGGTGCCACGAGGAGCTGGGGCTGGGCGGGCTCTGTCCGTCGGTCCGGCGCTGTCCGTGGATCCGCCGCTCAGCCCCTGAGCCAGCGAGCGCCGGGAAGCGCTCCCGGGCTGTTGGCGCCGTGTGTCACTGCGATGGCAGAGAGGGATCAGCCCGTAGGCGGAGATAAAAGGTGGTGGGAGTTTTATTATTCAAATAGAAAATAACTTCCTCCTTCCCGGCACGCTGCACTTCCTGGGAACTGTGTGGGGATAACGCGGAGCGGCACATGGAGCGGGGGGGGTGGGCTGCCAGGAGCCACGGGGGCCCAGGAGCCCTGGGGGGCTGGCACCCCTCAGCCTCGGCTCTGCTGCCGACAGCCCGGGGACCGCCTCTGCCAGAGCCTGCAGGGGTTCCTGGGCTAAAGCGGCCCCCAGCCGGCAGGTGCTGGTGTGCTGGGCGGTGCCTCGAGTGTGTGAGCAGGGGCAGAGGCAGCGGGACAGGGTGGGCACCTCTCACCTGCTCCAGGTGCCTGCCCAGTTCCTGTCCTGGCCTCTGCAGCCCTTGTTTGAACCCAGGCTGCTGGGCAGGGTCAGGGCTGTGCCCTAACCCAGGCTGTGCTGGGGCCGTGGGGCTCTGGGTGGCTGCTCTCACCCACGGCAGCACAAAGAGCCCTGTGCCATCCCCCCGGGCCCTGGGGGCACACACGGGGGGCTGGGAAGGACAACCCAGGGCTGGCTGTCTCAGGGGACTGCTTTGGGGGAGTCCTGAAAGGCTCTCCCCGTGCTCCCAGTGCCGTGGGGGCTCAGCCAGGGCTGTTCCCAGTGCCATGGGGGCTCAGCCAGGGCTGTTCCCAGTGCCATGGGGGCTCAGCCGGGCTGGGGCTGTTCCCAGTGCCGTGGGGGCTCAGCCAGGGCTGTTCCCAGTGCCATGGGGGCTCAGCCGGGCTGGGGCTGTTCCCAGTGCCGTGGGGGCTCAGCCAGGGCTGTTCCCAGTGCCGTGGGGGCTCAGCCAGGGCTGTTGGTGCTGGCTCATGGAATGTGCACACTCTGCTCTCGGGGTGGTTTGTCCCTGCACCAGGGCCTGCAAGGGGCTCCCCCACACCTGGCCGGTGTTTGGGGGGCATTTCCAGCCTTGCCAGCCCGATGGGCTCTCCTTGATGCAGCTCCAGGGGAAGGGATGCGGGGTGGGTGTGAAGCTGGGGTGCAGAACAGCGCCCGTAGGGAACACAAACGTTTGGTGGCTTTTCCCTGGGAGCTGCCTCTTTGCCAGTAAAAGCCTTTGGGAGTGGGAGGGGAGGGAAGGGGGTGGGATGCGCAGGGCTGGCGAGCTGCTGCAGCTCTCGAGGTGTCCTGCAGGCAGGCACAGAGCTCTGGGCAGCCTGAGCGTGGCAGGGGAAGGGGTGGGCGATGGACGGTGGTGTTTGACATCGGGCTGTGTGCTGGGTGGGGGTGTTTGTCGTGGGGATGGATGGCTCCATGAGGAGGAAGCTTGTCCAGAGGCTCAGCAGTAAAAGATCCTGCACTTAAGGGATCCATGGCAGAAGTGAAGGGGCTGCACCTTCCCCGGGGCCCTGCAGGTGCTGCCCAAAGGTGAAAGCTGTTTCTGAAGGAGGGCTCTGCTGTGCCCGTGGGCAGTGCGGGCTCCCAGCCCCCCTCTCCAGAGCCGGAGGGGCTGGGTCAGCTCCCAGAGTGTCACCCCCAGGCCTGAGCCCCGGGTGGGCACGGGCTGGGGCTGCTGCCCTGTCCCCCCACCACCCCGGGCTCACCCAGAGCCTCCTGTGCCCGTCTGGGGGTCCTTCTCCCCAGCACCCCAGGGCCTGACCGGGGCAGGAAGGGAAGAGCCTCGTGGTGTTTCCATGGCACAGCCGGGGGCTGCCGGGTCCTGCCAGGCTGCTGCTCCTTGGCTTTGAGGCAGCTTTTCCCCGTGAATTCAGGTCCCTGATGAAAGCCGGCAGAGGAGCAGATGATGTCAGGATGAGCTCGTTCCAGCGGGTTTGGTTTAGCCCAGTTATTCCGGGCAGTATCCGGCACTGCAGCGTGGTACCTGTTTCCTTGGAGACTGCAGGGAAGCAGAGGAGCGGCACAAAGCCGGCGGCGGCGGCGGCACCGCACACAATTAGCACAAACACTGGAAATGTCAAGGGAGGCTAAAAATAGCCCCGCGGCGCGGCCACCCCCCGGGGCCCCGGGGAGCAGGACCCGGGGGACCCGGGCAGGGACCCGGGCTGCGCTCGGCGTCACCTCCCGGCGCTGCGGGCTCCCGCCTCTGCCCGGGGGGCAGGAACGCGGCCAGGGACCGAAGGATCGAGGAATCCCCGAGGTCGGAAAAGGCCTCTGAGACCATCGAGCCCGAGCATTAATTAACCTGTGGATGCGGGTGGGGATGCAGGCCCAGCTCAGCGTCCCCTGCCCGCTCCCCAGGTGAGGGTGTCCCCGGGTTCAGGGCCACCTGAAAACCCTGCAGCACCCCTGGGTGGGTTTGGTGGGTTTAGGTTTTCCTGAAGCTGGCTCTTTGCCCAGCAGGGTTTCCCCTGGGCTTTTCCTGGCCGGTGGCGTGGCCCTGCTGAGGGCAGCCTGGCGTGGCCGGGCTCCTGCTGCTCCCAAGGCTGTTTTGTCTCACTGCCCCAGGCTGTGGTGGCTCAGGAGGTGCTCTCTGCCAGCCCCGCGAGGGCTTTAACCATCACCCCTGTGCCCGCCCCCGCAGCACTACTTCACTGTTAACTTCAACCACGAGAACCAGAAGAGCCTGGAGCTGCGGACCGAGGACGCCAAGGACTGCGACGAGTGGGTGGCAGCCATCGCTCACGCCAGGTGTGCCCCGTGCCCACCCCTGGGGCTCCGGGTGCTGCGGGGGGCAGGCTGAGCTGGACACTGCCAGCAGGCAGAGCAGGACACTTCTGCTGCCCCCCTGGCCCGTGCTGGGGACACTCCTGCTGGGCAGGGCTGTGTTTGGCTGCTCCCCTGTCCCCACTCCCACCCCGCTCCCGTGGCACCAGCCTGGCGCTGCCTGTCCCAGCCCGGAGCCAGGGCGTGCCCGGTTCAGCCTCGGGCTGAAAGCCCCTCAGGAAGGGATCCACCTGGGACAGCAAGCCTGGGCAGGAAGGGGTTTGTCCAGGCTCCTGGGTGCCCTGGGGGTGCTGGCACAGCCCCCCTGCCAGGCAGAGCAGTCAGGAGCCAGTGTCGCTGTGGGACACGAAAGAAGAGATGTGAGTCTTGCTCAGAAGGCTGATGTTCCCAAAAAAGGGGCTGGTTTATTCTCAGAAGTTATTTTTATCCCTTTTTACAATGTGCCCACCTAAGAGGTGGGATCCTTTGGACCATTGGTCACACCAAGGGTCAACAAGCAAAGCCCCTCCTTGGGAGAGAAATGTGAGAAACAAGAGAGTTTAGAAAACATGATCCTTGTTTAGCAGTTTTCATCCCTGGGAAAGAACTTGAGCAAACCCAAATGTGACAGGCAGTGACTACAAGCCAGCACCGTGCAGGTGCCTCTGCGGGGAGGGAAGGTGCTGGGCTGGCAGCGCCGTGTGGGATCAGGGCTGCAGGGAATGGGACAAACCCCCTCCCCTGCAGCAGGGCCTCACAGCAGCCTGTGCCACGCGTGTCCTGCTGGAACCCCTGCACTGTGGCAGCTTACAGGCGTGGGTTTGGCCACGGGGGTTTGGGGCTCTCCCGTGGTTTCATCACAGTTTGCTCTGCCCCTCCTGTTTGCCCCTCGTGGGAGCCCACACCCCCCCGGGCGGGCCCTTTCCCAGCTGCAGCAGCTGCCCCTGGTCCGTTCCCCCTGCCGGGGGCTGAGCCGGGGCCGGGCAAGGAGCAGCCGCGGTGTTGGGGCTGCAGGGCAGGGGCTGCGGGGCAGGGACTGCGGGGCAGGGAAAGCGGGGGAGGGGCTGCGGGGCAGGGAATGCGGGGCAGGGACACGGGGCAGGGACACGGGGCAGGGGCTGCAGGGCAGGGGCTGCGGGGCAGGGGCTGAGGGCAGGGGCTGCGGGGCACGGGCTGCGGGGCAGGGAAAGCGGGGCAGGGGCTGCAGGACAGGGGCTGCAGGGCAGGGAATGCGGGGCAGGGACACGGGGCAGGGAATGCGGGGCAGGGGCTGCAGGGCAGGGGCTGCGGGGCAGGGAATGCGGGGCAGGGGCTGCGGGCAGGGGCGCTCACGGCCGTGTCTCTCTGCTGCAGCTACAGGAACCTGGCGACAGAGCACGAGGCGCTGATGCAGAAGTACCTCCATCTCCTGCAGATCGTGGAGACGGAGAAGACCGTTGCCAAGCAACTCCGGCAGCAGATCGAGGACGGGGAGATCGAGATCGAGCGCCTCAAGGCCGAGGTGAAGCGCCCGGCGGTGCCCCGTGGGTGCAGTGACGCTCCCGGGGTGACCCGTGGCAGGGCGGGGGGCATCCCCGCGTGGGCCGGGGCCGGGGCTGACACCGCCGTGCGCTTCTGCTCCTCTTAGCGACACAGGGCTGGTCCTCCTCCCGCAGGAGGGGCCAGGGCACGGCCTCCCTTGGGGATTTTCCCGGCAGGGGGGGTGCAGCAAGTGCCACCCCAGCTCTGTGCCTGTGGGGGCTGCAGAGGGTCCTGGAAGCTGTCGCAGCACGGAAGGGTTCGTGCCAGCACGGAGCTGGGGAGGGGGCTGCGGTCCTTGCCTCTTCTGAGAGAAGAGAGCAGTCACTGTGTCCTCGAATCCCAGGGTGGTTTGGGCTGGGAGGGATCCCACAGCCCATCCTGCCCCGCCCTCCCCTCTGAACCCCTCCAGTCCCGCCGGTGCCCACCTTTTCTCCTCCTTTCCGTCCAAGACGGGACACCTTCCCCCCGCAAGAAGAGTCCTCTTCCCAAGTTCTTTCCTTCTGTCCTCTTCTGCAAAATCAAAACCCGAATCACATTTTCCCAGTTTCCCACACTCTGGATGGCACATGGGCTGCTTTCTTGCCTTTTCCCGTCACTTTCCAAGCGGTTTTGGCCGTGGGGGCCGGGACAGGCGATGAGCAGAGGAGGGAGCGAAAGCCGAGGGAGGAACCGTGAGAGGCGGACCCGGAGCTGGCGGCTCTGATCCCCGTGTGCGGGAAGGGGCCGGGGAGGGGGCTGCGGGGACTTGGGGGCCAAATGCTCAAGGTTCTTCTGCCGTTTTCTCTCCAAGCTGTGTTTATTTTGAGTTGCTGTGAAGGCTTTTTTTGGGAAGCAGGGATGGGGCTTGGATTGGGCACCCATCAGGATCTCCAGGTCCCGGTCCTGGCGGGGTTCAGAGGTGCTGAGGAGTCAGGGAGAGCTCAGGGAGCCCTGACAGCTCTGCCACGTTTCTCCATCTGCTTCATCCACGGATTGAGTCCCCACGCCTGGAGGGATTTAAAAGCCGTGTGGATGTGGCACTTGGGGACAATGGTGGCTTGGTGGTGGCCTTGGCAGGGTTGTGATGGGGCCGACCTGATGATCTCCGAGGGCTTTCCAGCCTGAAGGCTCTGTGTGTGTGTCTGTGGCTCTGGGAGTCTGTGATGCCCGTTGGGACAGACCCAGCACAGCGTGTCCTGTCTCTGTCACTGAGCCAGGGGCTCACGCTGTTCCCGGGCACAGCAGCAGCTCGGGATGTGCTTGGCCCCTGGGATGCCCTCAGCTCCTGGGATGTCCTCAGCTCCTGGGATGCCCTTGGCCCCTGGGATACCCTCAGCTCCTGGGATGTGCTTGGCCCCTGGGACGTCCTCAGCTCCTGGGATGTCCTCAGCTCCTGGGATGCCCTTGGCCCCTGGGATACCCTCAGCTCCTGGGATGCCCTTGGCCCCTGGGATGCCCCTGGGATGCCCTGAGCTCCCGGGGTGCCCCTGGAATGCCTCCAGGATACTCTCAGCCCCTGGGATGCCCTCAGCTCCCAGGGATGCCCCTGTAATGCCCCAGGGACGCCCCCAGCCCCTGGGCAGTGCTGGCCAGCTGCTCACCTCCGTGCCCACAGATCGCGTCCCTGCTCAAGGACCACGAGCGCATCCAGGCCAGCCAGAGCAGCGCGCCCAGCGACGATGACAGTGACATCAAGAAGATCAAGAAGGTGGGTGGTGGCGAGGGCTGGCCCCCGGGGGGGCCCGGCGGGCACGGCAGACGGGCTCCGTGGGGGGCTGGAGGAGGTGTCTGAGCGGGTGCTGCTGGCAGCAGGGCTGTTTGGGAGGAACGTGTGTGCTGCCCATGCCGGAGCTGTCTGTTGGCAGGGCGCTGCCAGGAGCACGAGGTGGCTCAGCCAGTGCTGCCTCTTGCACCACCAGCCCCTCTGACTTCTGTTCCCATGGCTGTCACAGCTTTTGGTTTTGGCAAAAGCCATCACCCCGGGCAGCATTCCCACAGGGAGCAACAGAGCAGCCCTGTCCAGAGCAGGACCTGCCCAGTTACACGAGGAAGGGATCTCAAAGCTCATCTCCTTCCACCCCCTGGCGTGGCCTGGCACACCTTCCACTGCCCCAGGTTGCTCCAAGCCCCATCCAACCTTCCTTGAACACTTCAGGGCTGGGGCAGCCTGTGCCAGGTTTTTAAACAAACTGTGGGATTCCCAGCCTGGAGGGCTCAGAGCAGCGCCAGGAAGGAGCAGCAGCACACACCCCCGGGTACAGAGCCAGGGAGGCTCCCTGCCTGGCCCCCCAGCCCTGTCCTCAAGGCCCAGCCCTGCTCCCTCAGGTGCAGAGCTTCCTGCGGGGCTGGCTGTGCCGCAGGAAGTGGAAGACCATCATCCAGGACTACATCAGGTCCCCGCACGCCGACAGCATGCGCAAGAGGAACCAGGTGGTGTTCAGCATGCTGGAGGCCGAGGCCGAGTACGTCCAGCAGCTCCACATCCTGGTCAACAACTTCCTGCGGCCGCTGCGGATGGCCGCCAGCTCCAAGAAGCCGCCCATCACACACGACGACGTCAGCAGCATCTTCCTCAACAGGTGAGCTCCGTCCTGGCCTCCGGGAGCCCGGGAGCCCCCGCTGCCCTCCCCGCTGCTGGCTGCTCAGCGCCAGGGCTCCCTGGGAGCCTGCAGCTCCATCCTGCCCTCGGCCTCCAGGAGCCCCCTGTGCTGCCCCCAGCAGCTGCCCCCCAGCCAGCCCGGGGGCTGCCCTGCTCCCCCTGGGCTGGGGATTTTGTTTAATTCCTCCTTATTTACCTCTCGATCATCTGTCCGTCCTTGGTTTGGCTCAGTCCTGTCTTGGTTCCTCTTCCAGTGAAACCATCATGTTTTTGCACCAAATTTTCTACCAAGGCCTGAAGGCGCGGATCTCCAGCTGGCCTACGCTGGTGCTGGGTGAGTGCTGCTGCCTCCTCTCCTCTCCTCTCCTCTCCTCTCCTCTCCTCTCCTCTCCTCTCCTCTCCTCTCCTCTCCTCTCCTCTCCTCTCCTCTCCTCTCCTCTCCTCTCCTCTCCTCTCCTCTCCTCTCCTCTCCTCTCCTCTCCTCTCCTCTCCTCTCCTCTCCTCTCCTCTCCTCTCCTCTCCTCTCCTCCTCCTCCTGCTGCTCCTTCTCCTTCTGCAGCTCCACAGGCATTTGCCAGCCGGCAGCAAAGCACACCCTGCCCTCGCTTGGTCACCTCAGCCGCAGGGAAAAAACCCCAAATTCTGGTGTTGCTGGTTCTGCTGGGAGGAGTGAGGTGGGACCAGACTGTGCACAGGGAGGGTGATGCTGGAGAGCATCACTCTGCCCCATCAGACCCTCCTTAAATCAGGCTGGGGGGCACAGGGGGTGGGAGATGCTGCTGTGGGTGGCTGAGGGGGATCAGGGGGCTGTGCCGGGCTGGAGCCTCCCAGCCACCTCCCCTGCTCTGCCTGCAGCCGACCTGTTCGACATCCTGCTGCCCATGCTGAACATCTACCAGGAGTTTGTGCGGAACCACCAGTACAGCCTGCAGATCCTGGCGCACTGCAAGCAGAACCGCGACTTCGACAAGCTGCTCAAGCACTACGAGGCCAAGCCCGACTGCGAGGAGAGGACCCTGGAGACCTTCCTCACCTACCCCATGTTCCAGGTGACCCCTGCAGCCAGGGCTGGCCCCGGGGATGCTGGGGGAGCTGGGGTGGACAGTGCAAAGCCCATCCCCTGCAGGGGGGAGGGTGGGGCTGGAGCCCGGTGGCCCCGCACGGCTCCTGGGGCCATCAGGGTGGGAGGGCCCTGGGTGCTGCTGCTCCCCGGTTACCCCACTCCTCTGGGACTGGGACAGGGAGCAGCAGGCTCCTGGGCACAGCCCCTCGTTGTTCCCCCTCTTCATTCAGCTGTGGCACGAGGAGCTTTGAAGCTTCACTGCAGAGGTCAGGGTGTCCTCAGCCATGGTAGGAGCAGCCCAGGGTGGGCCCCTGCTGTCCCCAGTGCCCCCACTGACCTCTGCTCTGTCCCTGCAGATCCCCAGGTACATCCTGACCTTGCATGAGCTGCTGGCTCACACGCCCCACGAACACGTGGAGAGGAACAGCCTGGATTATGCCAAGTCCAAGCTGGAGGAGCTGTCCAGGTGAGAGCTGCTGATCCATCCCGGGGGTGTGGCACAGGTCCTGGCCAGGGGCAGCCTTTCCCAGGGCTCCTGGAGGATGGAATGGGGGCTTTGGAGGACGGGGATGGCTCCAGGTGCCTGGTCCTGTCCTCTGTTCAGGGCAGGCAGGGCTGTGGGGCTGCCCCATAGAAGGCACTGAGTGCCTCTGAGACCTCCACAGGAGCACTGGGGAATTGGCCATAATTCCCTGGATTTTATCCTCTTCCTCCCCAGCCCATGGACTGGAGTGTTCTGGGTGCCAGGGCCAAACCCACCTGCACACTCCAAGTTCTGTAAAGAGTTTCCATCCCTTTCCCCACTCCTCAGGGAGCAGGGATATCAGAGGGGGCTGGTGCTGCGGGGGTCTGGCTGCCCTAAACCTGAGCCCTGTGATTTCCAAGCACTCACTTTTCAATATTTATCAGCCTGGAGGCACAGTCGGGGCAGGTGTACCTCTGCCTCTCTCTGGGTGCAAACTGCTGCAAATCCCCTGATGTTCCTTCAGGTTGGGTTTTACCTGCTGCAGCCCCACCGTGTGTCCGGAGGGGTTGGGAAAACCTGTGCAGATCCCAGCCCAGCTGGGCTTTTCTCCTCTCCATCCTTCAGGATCATGCACGACGAGGTGAGCGAGACTGAAAACATCCGGAAAAACCTGGCAATCGAGAGGATGATCATCGAGGGCTGTGAGATCCTGCTGGACACCAGCCAGACCTTCGTCCGGCAAGGTCTGTGTCAGCGCCGCCTCCCCTCCCCTCCCCTCTGCGCTCAGCGTCAGCCCCGCGGCCCCGTCCTTGTCCCGCGCTCTCTGCTGGCCCGTGAAACCGAAAAAGTGCCTCGGTTCTGAGTGCCTGCTGCCCAGAGGCACACCGCCTTGGGGCAGTCCTTGGGGCAGTTTTGCCGCTGCACTTTTCCCGCTGGCGGCGCGGGAGGTGCCTTGGGGCTGCTGCTGCCGCCGCACCCAGGGAAGCAGCGGCCGGAGCACCCTGGTCCCTGGGATGGGCACAGGGTGGGCTGCGACCACGGCTGCTGCCCCCCTCCCCGTGCTGGGTGACCATTACCTGGGGCCGGGGCCGGCCCTGGCTCCCGGGGACACGCCGGCAGCGGTGCCGGGGCCAGCCCTGGCTCCCGGGAGCGGTGCGGGGCCCCGGGGCGGTGCGGGGCTGACGGCGGCTCCCCCGCAGGCTCCCTGATCCAGGTGCCGATGTCGGAGAAGGGGAAGATCACGCGCGGCCGGCTGGGCTCGCTGTCGCTGCGGAAGGAGGGCGAGCGGCAGTGCTTCCTCTTCTCCAAGCACCTCATCATCTGCACCCGCGGCTCCGGGGGGAAGCTGCACCTCACCAAGGTGAGGGACCCCGCCGAGGGGGGGCTGCTGCTGCTGCTGCTGCTGCTGCTGCTGCTGCTGCTGCTGCTGCCCGGCCGTGGGGAGGGCCAGAGGGTGGCCCAGCTGTGGCCCGAGCCGGCCGGGCTCTCGGCTCCAGGGACCGCCTTGCCCTCCCCTTGGCGCTGGGCTGGCAGCCTGTGCCCACCTGGATTTATCTCCCGCGGTCCTTGTGGGAGCTGAGTCACGGGAGAGATGAGAAGCTACGAGATCTCGATAAGAATTCACCCTGGTTTTCAGCAGAAATGCTGCCAGTCTGTTCTGGAAGGAACTGGAATGGCAGCCCGGGCTGTCTGTGGCGCTCCCTGCTCCTCTGGTCGCTCCCTGGGCCCCCGTGTTTGTCTGGGGAAGTTTGGCAGCTAATTGAGCAAGAATCTTACAGAAATTGCTTGTTACTGGCATTAAATTATCAGTTTGAAGAATTACAGTCCGTGGCAAAGAGCTGATAATTGCGACAACAGACTTTGGGAAAATTAAATTTAAAGCTCCTATTAAATAATTTATAAACAAATTAGTTGATCAGTTTGACAAGGAGGAGCCAGCGATCCCAGCAGGCACAGAGCTTTGTTCCCAGTGAAGGCAGGAGCTGTGTGTGCCCCCCTCCCCTGGGCTGTGTGTGCCCCCCCCGGGGACATCCACCCGTCCCCATCCCTGGCCTGGGGGACAAGCCAGCCCTGGGGGGGTCCCGCTGCTGGGGGGGCTGTGCTGGGGGGTCCCCAGCCCCCAGGGTGCTGGTGCTGAGCCCCCTGCCCCCCTGCAGAACGGTGTCATCTCCCTCATCGACTGCACGCTGGTGGAGGAGCCCGAGAGCACCGACGAGGACGGTAGGTGGTGGGGACGGGCCTGGGGGGGCTTGGGGAGTGGAGCAAATTCGGGTGCCAGTGGATTCGAGGAGCCCATGGCTGAGGTTTAATTAGATTAATTAATTACTGTGAGCCAAGCAGACCCACAGTCAGACAGACCTGACCTTCCTGGGGCAGCCAGCAACCCACAAAAACCCTCCCAAACCCTCCCTGAAACCCCACCAGAGCCCTTGCTGGGAGAGAGGGGACGGGAAAGCCTTGTCCCAATCACTCTGTGGGGTTTTTCCTCTCCCAAAGCCAAAACATCAGGACAAGACATTGACCACCTTGACTTCAAAATCGTGGTGGAGCCGAAGGACTCCTCATCCTTCACCGTCATCCTGGTGGCCTCGTCCAGGCAGGAGAAGGCTGCGTGGACCAGTGACATCAGCCAGGTAGGAGCCAGCAGGGAGGGGCTGTGCAGGGGCCATGGGATCCCTGCTGGGGCTTTGGGCACAGATGAACACCCGGTTTGCTGCTGGTAACACCCGGTTTGCTGCTGGTAACACCCGGTTTGCTGCTGGTAACACCCGGTTTGCTGCTGGTAAACCTGGTTTGCTGCTGGTATCACCGGGTTTGCTGCTGGTAACACCCGGTTTGCTGCTGGCAACACCCGGTTTGCTGCTGGCAACACTGGTTTGCTGCTGGTAACGCCCGGTTTGCTGCTGGTAACACCTGGTTTGCTGCTGGTGACACCGGGTTTGCTGCTGGTAACACCCGGTTTGCTGCTGGTAAACCTGGTTTGCTGCTGGTATCACCGGGTTTGCTGCTGGTAACACCCGGTTTGCTGCTGGCAACACCCGGTTTGCTGCTGGTATCACCGGGTTTGCTGCTGGTAACACCTGGTTTGCTGCTGGCAACACCCAGTTTGCTGCTGGTAACGCCCGGTTTGCTGCTGGTGACACCGGGTTTGCTGCTGGTAAACCTGGTTTGCTGCTGGTAACACCCAGTTTGCTGCTGGTAACACCCGGTTTGCTGCTGGTGACACCGGGTTTGCTGCGTGCCTGCGGCCCCAGCGCCCGCCCTGCCCCTGGGTTTGCCCCGGGAGCTCCCCTGGTGCTGCCGGGCCCTGCGGTGGGCAGGGATGTCTCTGGCCTGGAGAAAGCCGAGCCCTGACCGGCCCCACCTGCCACCCGTGTCTCTGGCAGTGCGTGGACAACATCCGCTGCAACGGCCTGATGATGAACGCCTTCGAGGAGAACTCCAAGGTCACCGTGCCCCAGATGATCAAGTGAGTGTGGAAGAGGGGCTGGGACACGGCCAAACGCTGCCAGGAGCCTCGGGAGCACTGTGACCTCCCTGGGACCCCCGTGGCCTCCCCATGTGCTCCTGGGCTGTCCCAGTGTGGGGGTCAGGAGCGTTGATAAGGGATCTGCGTGTGCTCGGGGAGGTGGGGGTGGCAAAGGGGAGAGTTTAGAGGAAAATAACCGTAGTAAGGAGGGGGTAAAAGTGCCAGAGGGGAGGGGCACGGGGGCTGTTGTTGGTCCTGGGGTGCAAAGGTTGTGCTGGGACATTTGTGGGGCAAGGGGGGGCTGGTCCCAGCCGGTGGGATGGGACAGGACGGGGGTGTTCCTGCCCCATCCCCTGCTGCCAGGCAGGGGAAGGGGTTTGGTTTGTGTGCACCTGGTGATGGCCCCTCCGCACCCCTCTGCCTGCTGAGCACTCCAGGGTGGGGATTTCCAGGTTTTCCCCCCCCGGGAGAATCCCCACCCGCACACAGGGCTCCTCCCGCACCACTGCCCATGGTCTCTTGGTTTCGTTCCAGGCTGGAACCACAGATGTCTTGTTTCTCTGCAGGTCTGATGCCAGCTTGTATTGTGATGATGTTGACATTAGGTTCAGTAAAACGATGAATTCCTGCAAGGTCCTGCAGATCCGCTATGCCAGCGTGGAGCGGCTGCTGGAGAGGCTGACGGACCTGCGCTTCCTGAGCATCGACTTCCTCAACACCTTCCTGCACTCCTACCGCGTCTTCACCACCGCCCTCGTCGTCCTCGACAAGCTCATCACCATCTACAAGAAGCCCATCAGCGCCATCCCTGCACGGTGAGACCCGGGGCCCGGCCTGTCCCTGCTGCCATGCTGACAGTGTCACTGCTGCCACCCTGGCACTGTCACTGCTGCCACCCTGACAGTGTCACTGCTGTCACCCTGGCACTGTCACTGCTGCCACCCTGGCACTGTCACTGCTGCCACCCTGACAGTGTCACTGCTGCCATCCTGCCACTGTCCCTGCTGCCACCCTGGCACTGTCCCTGCTGCCACCCTGACAGTGTCACTGCTGCCACCCTGACAATGTCACTGCTGCCATCCTGACAATGTCACTGCTGCCACCCTGACACCGTCACTGCTGCCACCCTGGCACTGTCACTGCTGCCACCCTGGCACTGTCCCTGCTGCCACCCTGGCACTGTCACTGCTGCCACTCTGGCACTGTCCCTGCTGCCACCCTGACAGTGTCACTGCTGCCACCCTGGCACTGTCCCTGCTGCCATGCTGACAGTGTCCCTGCTGCCACCCTGGCACTGTCCCTGCTCCCCACCGGCTGGGGTGCCCCCAAACAGGGGAGGAGAGGAATCCAAGCCCTGCGGGTGTCCCCGCTCCCAGGAGGCCGAGTGCCGGCCGCAGGCTGCTGGGGCTGGTGCTGCCTCCGCCGTGCCCGGGGGATCCCCACCACTCCCCGGGCAGGGCAGGTGCCAGCTCAGCCTCTCCCCGTCTCTGCAAGGTCCCTGGAGCTCCTGTTTGCAAACAGCCAGAACAACAAGCTGCTCTACGGGGAGCCCCCCAAGTCCCCCCGAGCCAACCGCAAGTTCTCGTCGCCGCCGCCGCTCTCCATCAGCAAGTCGTCGTCGCCCAGCCGCCGCAGGAAGCTGTCGCTCAACATCCCCATCATCACCGGCGGCAAGGCGCTGGACCTGGCGGCGCTCAGCTGCTCCTCCAACGGCTACGCCGGCGTCTACTCCTCCATGGCCCCCTTCAGCAAGACCACTCTGGACATCAACAAGCTGTACGTGTCCGGCAGCTATCCCAACAAAATCCCGGACGAAGGAGAGGCGGCCGCGGAAAAGCAAGAGGAGTCGCTGGCAGGCAAGCAAAGTGAGTCCCTGTGGGTTTGGGGATGGGGGGCTCTGGTGCAGAGGGGCCGGTTCAGGGCATGCACAGAGAGCTCCTGCCTCCTGAGACTGCAGTCATTTTTAATGAAAAAAAAGCAGAAAAATCATCCCAACCCCCTCACCTCAAAGAAAAACCTTGTTCCAAAATACCCCACGGAAACAGCAGAACTCTGTACCTTCCCTGTACGTGGGGCTGCATCCAAAGCTGGAATGGGTCAGACTCCAGGGAAAGGGGGAGGAACGAAGCGTGGCTGTGTGCAGTGGGTGTAACGGGGCTCCTGTTCCTCCCAGGCTCAGAGGTGTCTGTCCGGGAAGAGTCGGACACCGATCCCAACCACAGCGATGAAGCAGAAGCTGAAGCTTCCCCAACGAAATCTCCAACGACTCCCAAGTCCATCAAGTGCAAAAACTCATCAGGTAACGAGCGGGGCCCGGGGGGTGCCGGTGTCTCGGGGGGCTGGCACCTGTGGGCGCCTGCAGCAGCAGTGCCCACGGGCTCTTGGCTTTCTCCCCCCACAGATTTCTCGCTGTTCTCCTACAACAACGGCATGGTGATGACGTCCTGCCGGGACCTGGACAGCACCCGCAGCGCCCTCTCCGCCACCTCCGCCTTCGCCATCGCCACGGCCGGGGCCAACGAGGGCACCCCCACCAAGGAGAAGTACCGCAGGATGTCCCTGGCCAGCGCAGGTACCCGCCCAGAGGGAGCCCCAGGGGTGCACAGTGCCACCCTCCCCAGAGGGGTTCCCCACTCAGGCTGGGAGGAGCCCCCAGAGCCCAATGCCTGCTCCAGGTCCTGTCCTGGGAGGCTGGGCACGGCTCTGCCCAAGGGATGTGCAGGTCACAGGTGTCCCCAGGTGTCCCCAGGTTGTCCCACTGCCTCCTGGCACGGCAGCTGAGGGCTGCTGGGGAAGGGGGTGCTCCCGTGGCAGCCCCAGCGCAGCTGTGAGGCCGTGCTGAGGGAGCTGGGCCGTGCTGAGGGGCCGCTGGCAGTTTCAGGCTTCCCGACGGACCAGCGGAACGGAGACAAGGAGTTCGTGATCCGCAGAGCGGCCACCAACCGTGTCCTGAACGTGCTGCGCCACTGGGTGTCCAAACACTCGCAGGTGGGCAGGGGCTCCCTCCCTCGCCCCCTCCCTGCCCCAGAGCTCAGTGCCTGCTGGGGAGCTCAGGCAGGCTCAGCCATGAGGGCAGTTTGGCTCGGAGGGTTTGGTGAAGCGCAGGAGTGTGGCTGGCCAGGGGCAGGGGAGGGGGGCTCACATCCCAGCTGGGTGCAGACCCACTGCAGGAGCCTTGGGGCTGTGGAGCAGCCCGGACAGGGTTTGTTGGCTGGAGCTTTCACAATCCCCGTCCCAAGGCATTGTGCAAAGGGTGCAGAGGAGGGGAGCTGGGCCCACCATCACCCCTGGGTGGGTGCAGAGGAAGGGAGGGTCTCTGGGTTTGGTGCCTGTTGGGGTGCTCAGGGTGGGATCAGGGCTGGGGCGCTGTCCCTGCTGTCTGTCCCTGCCTGCACTGGTGGCTGGGGGCAGTGGGAGCAGCACTGGTTGTCACTGGGAGGTCACACAGTGGGAGCAGCACTGGTTGTCACTGGGAGCTCCCACAGTGGGAGCAGCACTGGTTGTCACTTGGAGCTCCCACAGTGGGAGCAGCACTGGTTGTCACTGGGAGCTCCCACAGCCCTCCCAGGCCTGGTGGTGCTGATGCAATGGAGCTGAGGGAGCTGAGGGAGCCTGCTGCCTTCCTGTGCTGGGATTCTGCCAGGAAGGGGAGGCCCCTTCCCCAGCTGGCTGTCAGCAGCAGCTCTGCTGGCATCAGGGTCACTCCCAGCACAGTAATCCCCCGGCCTTGGCAGGACTTTGAGAGCAACGAGGAGCTGAAGTTCCGGGTGATCGGCTTCCTGGAGGAGGTCATCCACGACCCCGAGCTCCTGACGCAGGAGAGGAAAGCGGCCGCCAACATCATCAGGTGAGGGCTGTGGGCAGGAGGGGCTTTGGCTGACACTGGCAGGAGGGGCTTTGGCTGACACGGGGCAGGAGGGGCTTTGGCTGACACGGGGCAGGAGGGGGCTTTGGCTGACACAGGACAGGAGGGGGCTTTGGCTGACACTGGACAGGAGGGGCTTTGGCTGACACTGGACAGGAGGGGCTTTGGCTGACACTGGCAGGAGGGGGCTTTGGCTGACACAGGACAGGAGGGGCTTTGGCTGACACTGGCAGGAGGGGGCTTTGGCTGACACGGGGCAGGAGGGGGCTTTGGCTGACACGGGGCAGGAGGGGGCTTTGGCTGACACTGACAGGAGGGGCTTTGGCTGACACTGGCAGGAGGGGCTTTGGGTGACACCGGGCAGGAGGGGCTTTGGCTGACAAGGGACAGGAGGGGCTTTGGCTGACACAGGCAGGAGGGGCTTTGGCTGACACAGGACAGGAGGGGCTTTGGGTGACACAGGACAGGAGGGGCTTTGGCTGACAAGGGGCAGGAGGGGCTTTGGCTGACACTGGCAGGAGGGGCTTTGGCTGACACAGGACAGGAGGGGCTTTGGCTGACACTGGCAGGAGGGGCTTTGGCTGACACTGGCAGGAGGGGCTTTGGCTGACACTGCCGGCTGCTGGCTGTCTCTGCTCTCACCTGGGGTCACAGCAAGCACGAGGGCTGCAGGACAGACTGTGCCAGGGGCTTGGGAGGGGCCAGGGAGGAAGATGAGGAGGGTGCCTGGTCCAGTGCTGAGCCCAGTGGGTGCTGTCGGGTCCTGGGGCTGTGTGGCTCTGGTGCCTCCCCAGCTGCCCTCACCCTGTCTCTCTGTGCCACAGGACCCTGACGCAGGAGGATCCAGGGGACAACCAGATCACCCTGGAGGAGGTCGTGCAGATGGTAAATGCCCCTGCCCTCCCTGCCTGCCCCCGGGGCTGGGGAGGGTGGAAGGGGAGCAGCCAAAGGTCCTGGTGCTCCAGCTCAGGGGGGGTTCCAAGCACAGTGCAGGGCTGCAAAGCAGGGAAAGGCTTTCTGGGGAGGGGCCAGCTGTGAGCACAGCTGGATCTGTCACAGGCAGAGGCAACAGCAGCCAGCCCACAGGCTGCAGTCCGCAGAGTGCCTGGAGAGGGCAGGGGGACGCCTGCCTGCTGCTGCCTGTGCCTGCTGGAGGGACATGGGAAAGCCCCAGGAGTTCCCATGGTGTCCCCTGTGTCCCCAAACCTGTCCCAGTTCCAGGGGATGGGCTCTGGCTCAGCCAGCACCAGAGCTGCTCCCCAGGAAGGGAGTCCTGGGACTGTGCCAGGATTTAGAGCCCTCGGGGTGGCTGCAGAGCACTTGCTGCCCTTCTGCATTGAAAAAAACACACCCAACCAAACCTGTTCCCAGAGGAACACAAGAGCCACTTGAAACTGGCCTGGAGCACCTGAAACACCCAAGATTCTGTCCCCTGGCTCTGCTGGTGGCTCCTGGGCAGGGGCAGTCCCTCCTGGGCTTTGTTTGAGCTGTTGCCCATACCTGCATGTTCTGGAAACTTCCTTTGGAGATGAGAGAACAAAAACGCCCTGAGGGCTTCCCTCTGTCCCTCAGGCTGAGCAGCAGTGACCTGCAGCCACAGGGGTGGTGGGAACGGGAGGGTGCCCTGGGTTTTGGGGTGCCCATCAGGAGCAGGGGGCTGTGTTGTGCCGACCCTCAGCTGGTACCTGCCCTGCACAGGTGCCACTGGCACCCCCTGCCCTGGCTCTGGGGGGCTGTGCCCCCCAGCTGCACCCCCAAGTGCCCCTGCAGCCACTCCAGGGGCCCTGGGGCTGTGGAGCAGCCCGGACAGGGTTTGTCTGCTGGAGCTTTCACAATCCCTGTC
Source organism: Phylloscopus collybita (assembly GCA_027886175.1). NCBI lineage: Eukaryota > Metazoa > Chordata > Aves > Passeriformes > Phylloscopidae > Phylloscopus > Phylloscopus collybita. Next base: position 494,937 of record JAJNNQ010000136.1, on the reverse strand, counting down.
CCAGGGCATTGTGCAAAGGGCTGTTGCCTTGTGCTGGCCTCTGGGGTGTGTGTTGATCTTGGGGGGGTTCTTCTGTGTCATCAGGGCTGTTTGGGGTTTATTTGGGTGGGATGTGGGTGGGGATTGTTTTTGTAGTGGCTGATCCTTCCCCTGAGGTGTTGCAGGGAGCGGCAGCAGCCTGCCCCCAGTGCTGGCCTGAGCTGTGACCAAGGGCTGGCTGGCAGTGGCAGTGTCCTTGTGACTGCTTTGAGGACAGTCACCAGGCAGTGCCTCCCTGCAGGTCTGGCCCTCAGGCTCTGGCTGTCACCCCCAGAGTGGCTCCACCCTGAGCCCTGCCTGTGCCTGCAAGGCCTGCTTGGCCAGAGCCAGGCAGTGGGGACAGGGGCCATCCCCCTGCCCCTGCTCCTCTGGAAATCCCTTGGAAGGGCCATCTTGGCCCTGCTGGGCAGGAGCAGGAGGGCAGGGGCACTGGTGCTCCAGCTGGGATCCCTGGGTGCTTTGCTAATTAAAAAGGCTGTGTGATTAAATCTGTGGGGTTCCCAAGGCTGGGAGCAGCTGGCACTGCACACCCCAGCTCTGCTGGGGAAAACCTTTGCCTTGGGAGCCTGGCCTTGGCTCTGGGTTTGTGTTCAGGCCTTGGGTTTGTATTCATGGCTCTGGGTTTATGTTCATGGCTCTGGGTTTGTGTTCATGGCTCTGGGTTTGTGTTCAGGCTCTGGGTTTATGTTCATGGCTCTGGGTTTGTGTTCATGGCTCTGGGTTTGTGTTCATGGCTCTGGGTTTGTGTTCAGGCTTTGGGTTTATGTTCATGGCTCTGGGTTTGTGTTCATGGCTCTGGGTTTGTGTTCAGGCTCTGGGTTTGTGTTCAGGCTCTGGGTTTGTGTTCAGGCTCTGGGTTTGTGTTCAGGCTCTGGGTTTGTGTTCATGGCTCTGGGTTTGTATTCATGGCTCTGGGTTTATGTTCAGGCTCTGGGTTTGTGTTCATGGCTCTGGGTTTATGTTCAGGCTCTGGGTTTGTGTTCAGGCTCTGGGTTTGTGTTCAGGCTCTGGGTTTGTGTTCAGGCTCTGGGTTTGGGGAGCTCTCACTGTGCTCCTGCCTGCTGAGCCCCACTGCTCCTCTATCCCGCAGGCCGAGGGGGTCAAAGCAGAACCCTTTGAAAACCATTCAGCCCTGGAGATCGCAGAGCAGCTGACACTGCTGGATCACCTGGTCTTCAAGAAGATCCCATACGAGTGAGTGATCCCCAGGGAAAGGTGTTCCCCACCAGGAAAGGTGGCTCTGGTCAGCCAGGGCCTCCCGGGCAGCCTGGCTGGGCTGACCCCAGAGGGTGCAAAACCTTCCTGGGTTTGTCAGTAGCCCAGACTTGGCTCAAGTGCAGATTTGAGTCCTGATCCTGCAGCTTCTTTCCTGGTGTCCCTGAGGTAATTGGCTCAGGGAGCCAATCACACTTTCAGCCACGTCCATGAGGTCCCTTCCCAGCAGTGAAGGGGCAAAGACCTTGGGACCTCCATCCTGTGCGGGTGCAGTGGGGCTTGCAGGGCTGGGACATCCCATAAAACCGGGAAATAGAACTTGACCTGACCACTCTGGTTTGCAGAGAGTTCTTCGGGCAAGGCTGGATGAAGCTGGAGAAGAACGAGAGGACTCCATACATCATGAAGAACACCAAGCACTTCAACGATGTAGGTGCAGCTGCAGGGCACAGGGGGTGGGCACAGGGCAGGCAGCTCAGCCCCCCTGCCCCAGGGCTGGGGGTGTGAGGGTCACCTGTCCCTGCCCCAGGGCTGGGGGTGTGAGGGTCACCTCCCCAGGGCTGGGGGTGTGAGGGTCACCTGTCCCTGCCCCAGGGCTGGGGGTGTGAGGGTCACCTCCCCAGGGCTGGGTGTGTGAGGGTCACCTCCCTCTGCCCCAGGGCTGGGTGTGTGAGGGTCACCTCCTCCTGCCCCAGGGCTGGGGGTGTGAGGGTCACCTGCCCCTGCCCAGGGCTGGGTGTGTGAGGGTCACCTGCCCCTGCCCAGGGCTGGGTGTGTGAGGGTCACCTGTCCCTGCCCAGGGCTGGGGGTGTGAGGGTCACCTCCCCCTGCCCCAGGGCTGGGGGTGTGAGGGTCACCTCCCCCTGCCCCAGGGCTGGGTGTGTGAGGGTCACCTCCCCAGGGCTGGGGGTGTGAGGGTCACCTGCCCAGGGCTGGGTGTGAGGGTCACCTCCCCCTGCCCCAGGGCTGGGTGTGTCAGGGTCACCTCCCCCTGCCCCAGGGCTGGGGGTGTGAGGGTCACCTGTCCCTGCCCAGGGCTGGGTGTGTGAGGGTCACCTCCCTCTGCCCCAGGGCTGGGGGTGTGAGGGTCACCTGTCCCTGCCCCAGGGCTGGGGGTGTGAGGGTCACCTGCCCCAGGGCTGGGTGTGTGAGGGTCACCTGTCCCTGCCCCAGGGCTGGGGGTGAGGGTCACCTGTCCCTGCCCCAGGGCTGGGTGTGTGAGGGTCACCTGCCCAGGGCTGGGTGTGTGAGGGTCACCTCCTCCTGCCCAGGGCTGGGGGTGTGAGGGTCACCTCCCTCTGCCCCAGGGCTGGGTGTGAGGGTCACCTCCCCAGGGCTGGGTGTGTGAGGGTCACCTGTCCCTGCCCCAGGGCTGGGGGTGTCAGGGTCACCTGCCCAGGGCCTCACCCACCTTGTCTGGGGGAAGCAGGGCAGGGGGAGCCCCTCCAGGCGTAGCTGCTCCCCTGGGGCTGCTGCAGCACGGGGCGGGGGGAGAATCTAAAACCTGCCTGGAGGGCGGGGAGCCGTGCCCAGGGCGACGCTGACGCTGGGGCTGTGTCTCCCCAAGGTCAGCAACCTGATCGCCTCGGAGATCATCCGGAACGAGGAGATCAACGCGCGCGTCAGCGCCATCGAGAAGTGGGTGGCGGTGGCCGACATCTGCCGCTGCCTGCACAACTACAACGCCGTGCTGGAGATCACCTCCTCCCTCAACCGCAGTGCCATCTTCCGCCTCAAGAAGACCTGGCTCAAGGTCTCCAAGCAGGTAGGGGCGGCCCCCTGGTTGGGTGGGATGGGGTCAGAGGCGTTGGGCAGGAGCCTGGGGGGCACAGAAAGGTGTTTGGGGCTGTTCTCGGGGGGGAGGTGCTGCAGACAGGCTGACCCTGCCTTGGAGTCGGGTGTATCCATGGAATCACATGGATTGTTTGGGTTAGAAAAGCTCTCTGAGACCGTGAAGGTCCAGCTGTTCCCTCAGCACTGCCGAGGCCACCACCAACCCGTGTCCCCAAGTGTCACATCCACACACATCTGTTAAATCCCTCCACTGTCTCCAGCACCGCCCTGGGCAGCCGTGCCAGGGCTGGACAGCCACGAGGAGGTGTTCCCAATACCCACTCCAAACCTCTCCTGGCACAGCTCCTTTCCCCTTGTCCCACCACTTGTTACCCGTGAGAGGACACTGGCCCCACCCTGCATGGCAGACCTTTCCCAGAGAGGCCCTGTGGCTGCACACACACAGACTCCCTTTATCTGCTTTTCTGGGCTCCTCAGACCCGTTGTGGGTGAGCAGGATGAATTCCTGTCTGAGGCAGGTGGTACAGGAGTAGCTGGCACCACTGTGGGCTCCTGTCAGCCAGGAGCAGCCTGTGTTTTTGCTGTAAAATGATCAACCTGTGAATGAAAAGAGGTGAGGGCAGAGCAGGAGCAGGGGGAGGCAGCGAGAGCACAGCCTGCTCACCAGCAGCCAGGTGTGACAGCCAGGGCACGGCTGTACCTGTGCAGGTGCAGGAGCAGCTGCTGGGGTGATGTGCCCTGGGCAGTGGCTCTGCAGGCTTCACCCCCTGGCCACAGGGAGTGGGGCTCTTCCCCAGCAGCGTTTTGGTTCCTTGCAGACCAAGGCTCTGATTGACAAGCTCCAGAAGCTGGTGTCGTCGGAGGGCAGGTTCAAGAACCTGAGGGAGGCCCTGAAGAAGTGAGTGAATGGTGCTGCTCCTCCTCTCCCATGGCTGCTCCTGGCTGTTCTGGGGGGGACCCGAGCTCTGCTCCCAGGATCATCAGGGGTGTCCTTTTGAGCCAGCACAGTGGCTGGCAAAGTGATCCCCAGGACTGAGCTGCTCCTTTGGGCAGTGTGTGGGAAGATGGGGATAAAAGGGACTGCGAAGGGAAAAATCACTGCCAGACACCAGAGAACAATTCTCCCCATCCCCACTACAATAGAATCATCAAATCCCAGAATGGTTTAGGTTGGAAGGGAGCTTGAAGCTCATCCTGTTCCATATCTCTCTGTGGGCAGGGCCCCTTCCACTGGACCAGGTTGCCCGTGGAAGCTTCTAAAGGTCTTCCTGACCCTCTGTCAAAGCTGCTTTCAGCTCATCTCCTGCCTCCCGTGGCTTTGTGAGGAGCACAGCCACAGGTCCTGCCTGTGCTCATGGGGATGAGGCCCTGGAGACCAGCAGCCTTCCCTGGGAGAGCTTTCCTATGGGAGAGAGAATCCTTCCAGTTCTGCTGGCTGCAGAGTTGTCCCCTTCTCCCCTGCCCCAAGCTCCAAAGTGAGAAGGTTGCATTGCTGATTTCTTTGTGCTTCACTCCCGAAGTTGTGACCCTCCCTGTGTCCCCTACCTGGGCATGTACCTGACTGACCTGGCCTTCATCGAGGAGGGCACCCCCAACTACACCGAGGATGGCCTGGTCAACTTCTCCAAGATGAGGATGGTGAGTGCTCCAGCCCGCTGGCTTGGGCACAGGGCTGGGCTGGGGTGGCTGTGGCCAGGTCTGTGTCCCCTCAGCCTTCACCTGCACAGCAGCAGGAGGCCACGTGTCTCACCCTGCACGCACCTGGGGCTGTTCCCAAGGTGTGGAAGAGACAAAAAGGCCTTGGCATTGTGCTGTGCTGGGTGCCTCTGCCCTGCTGGGCACTGGGACGGGTTCCCCAGGCGATGGCTGAGCCACGGGCACCTTCTGTGTTTCATCCCTGCACAGATCTCACACATCATAAGGGAGATCCGGCAGTTCCAGCAAACCTCCTACAAGATCGAGCACCAGCCGAAGGTACAGCCCTGCCCCCGGAGCCAGGGCCCTGCCCTGCTGCTCATCTCCCTCTTCCACCACAGCACCTCAGCCTTCAGTACCTGGCAGCCCCACGCTGGGCACTGCTGGCAGCGGGGCAGGGGATGCAGGGAGGCTCTGGGGGCTCCAGCAGACCCCCCTGTGTCCCCCCAGGCAGTTGCAGCAGAGGAGTTGCTGCAGAGGGCAGCTCCGATGGGCAGGCTCGGGCTGCTCCGAGGGCTGCACCCTGGGCAGGCTCAGCCACAGCTACTGAGGGGCAGCAGCCCCTCCCGGGGAGCAGAGCGTGTCCTGCACCCCTGCCAGCACCAGCTGGCCTCTGCAGCCTGCTGGCCCTCAGTGTGTGCTGAGCTGAAAGGTCTCAGCTACCCTCTGTGGCAGGCACCTCGTTTCCTGGGCTTTGGGTGCCTCAGTTTCCCAGGGTTTGGGTGCCTCAGTTTCCCAAGATTTGGGTGCCTCTGTTCCCTGTGGCAGGTGCCTCAGTTTCCCGGGCATTCCCGGGGTTTGGGTGCCTCAGTTTCCCAGGTATTCCCGAGGTTTGGGTGCCTCAGTTTCCCGGGTATTCCCGGGGGTTTGGGTGCCTCAGTTTCCCGGGTATTCCCGGGGTTTGGGTGCCTCAGTTTCCCGAGTATTCCTGGGGTTTGGGTGCCTCAGTTTCCCGGGCATTCCTGGGATTTGGGTGCCTCAGTTTCCCAGGTATTCCCGAGGTTTGGGTGCCTCAGTTTCCCAGGTATTCCCGGGGTTTGGGTGCCTCCGTTTCCCGGGTATTCCCGGGGGTTTGGGTGCCTCAGTTTCCCGGGTATTCCCGAGGTTTGGGTGCCTCAGTTTCCCGGGTATTCCCGGGGGTTTGGGTGCCTCAGTTTCCCGGGTATTCCCGGGGTTTGGGTGCCTCAGTTTCCCGAGTATTCCTGGGGTTTGGGTGCCTCAGTTTCCCGGGCATTCCCGGGGATTGGGTGCCTCAGTTTCCCGGGCATTCCCGGGGTTTGGGTGCCTCCGTTTCCCGGGTATTCCCGGGGGTTTGGGTGCCTCAGTTTCCCGGGCATTCCCGGGGTTTGGGTGCCTCAGTTTCCCGGGTATTCCCGAGGTTTGGGTGCCTCCGTTTCCCAGGTATTCCCGAGGTTTGGGTGCCTCAGTTTCCCGGGCATTCCCGGGGTTTGGGTGCCTCAGTTTCCCGGGCATTCCCGAGGTTTGGGTGCCTCAGTTTCCCGGGTATTCCCGGGGATTGGGTGCCTCAGTTTCCCGGGCATTCCCGGGATCTGGGTGAGCTCCCAGGCCGCGGGCTGACGGCCGCGCTCGGTGCCCAGGTGACGCAGTACCTGCTGGACCAGTCGTGTGTGATGGACGAGGAAACCCTCTACGAAGCTTCCCTGCGGATAGAGCCCAAGCTGCCTTCGTGAGCGCGGCGGCGGCCGCCTGGACACTCGCTCTCCCAGCCTGTACATAGATCAGCATCCCATGGACGCCCCGGAGTGACTCCCCGTCTGTGCTTCCCCCGCCCCCGCCCCCGGCCGCGCTGCTCCTCGCGTAGGATTCCCCGCCCCGGTTAAGGTTTAACGCATCGACACTTCGCTGGAGTCCCGGGTTCTTTTCGACGATGTTACTTTGGTCATTTGTTCCTCCTGGTGGTGGTGGGGGGGGCTGATGGGCGGGCAGGTGAGTGCCCGTGTCCCCGCGGGCAGGTGTGTGCCCGTGTCCCCGCGGGGCAGGTGTGTCCCCGTGTCCCCGTGGGCAGGTGAGTGCCCGTGTCCCCGTGGGCAGGTGTGTGCCCGTGTCCCCGCGGGGCAGGTGTGTCCCCGTGGGCAGGTGTGTCCCCGTGTCCCCGTGGGCAGGTGTGTCCCCGTGTCCCCGCGGGGCAGGTGAGTGCCCATGTCCCCGCGGGCCAGGTGTGTCCCCGTGTCCCCGTGGGCAGGTGAGTGCCCATGTCCCCGCAGGGCAGGTGTGTCCCCGTGTCCCCGTGGGCAGGTGTGTCCCCGTGTCCCCGTGGGCAGGTGAGTGCCCGTGTCCCCGCGGGGCAGGTGAGTGCCCGTGTCCCCGTGGGCAGGTGTGTCCCCGTGTCCCCGCGGGGCAGGTGTGTGCCCGTGTCCCCGCGGGGCAGGTGTGTCCCCGTGTCCCCGTGGGGCAGGTGTGTCCCCGTGGGCAGGTGTGTCCCCGTGTCCCCGTGGGGCAGGTGTGTCCCCGTGGGCAGGTGTGTCCCCGTGTCCCCGTGGGGCAGGTGTGTGCCCGTGTCCCCGTGGGCAGGTGTGTCCCCGTGTCCCCGTGGGGCAGGTGTGTGCCCGTGTCCCCGTGGGCAGGTGTGTCCCCGTGTCCCCGCGGGGCAGGTGTGTGCCCGTGTCCCCGTGGGCAGGTGTGTCCCCGCGGGGCAGGTGTGTCCCCGCGGGGCAGGTGTGTCCCCGCGGGGCTCTGGGGCGGCACAGAGCAGCTCTCACTCGGACAGTGCTGGCGGTTCCATCCCACGGCAAGCTCTGTAAGGTGAGAGAAGGGAAGGCATTAAAGGTTGTCCCTCGGTGTGAGCTGCCCTCTCTGTGTGTGCCACCCTCGGGCTGGCCGGGCACGGGGGGCCCCGGCCGCTGCCCCGCTCCCTCCGAAGTCGGGAAGATGGAAGCATCCCCTCGCCTCTCTCCTCGCTGCATCGGCTCCTGTTGATATGCTGTAGATCCGTACCCGTGTGCCCACTCTGAGTACCATGACGTAGAGTTAGAGATGACGAGTGTTTTTATTACATCTACTGTAATCCTGGCTAACCACCCGCTAGCAGGATATAGTAATGTAGTGCTTATTCTGTGAATAGTACCTGGGTTTTTTACATTGTACAGTCCCTGACACGGTTCCCCGGCAGTGGCAGGCATGCTCCACTCACACAACACTTGCTGTAAGCAATACCTCGTGGTATGGGAATTCTCTTTCAAGTCCTAAAACTATTTCAACTTACAGCTTGTTTGGGAAAAAAAAAATTCCATTTTTTTTGTAAAAATATATGTTTCCTGATTACCTCTTGCTAATAAATCTATTCTATCTCAGGGTGAACAGGGGTTTGTGATAGTTTTACGGGCAGGATGGCGCCGGAGCCGCCGGGCCGCGGGCCCCGCCCACTCCCGGTGCCACGCCCACCGCCCGCCACGCCCATTGCCCCGCCCCCTGGCCGCGGCTCGGCCCATTTCGGCTCCGTTCGGCCGCGTTCGGCTCGGCCCGGCCCGGTTGGGCTCCGCTGCGTCCCGGTTGGGTTCGGTTTGGCCCGGCCCGGCCCGGCCATGGGCTGGCCCGCGCTGCTGACCGCGGCCGCGCTCCTGGCCCGCGCCGCCGCCTGGGAGCCCTCGGCCGAAGGTACGGGGGCACCGGGAGGGCAGGAGGTGACTTGGCACGGCCTGGCCTGGCCTGGCCTGGCACGGCTCGGCTCGGTCCCGCTCTGCTCGGGCCCGGCCCGGCCCCCCGGGCGCCGCCGGTGCAGGGGGTGCCGGCGCTGACGCCGCCGTTCTCTCCCGCAGAGGAGCAGCTGTTCAAGGCCTGGATGCTGCAGGTGAGGCTGGGGCAGGGGGCAGCGCCGGCCGGGCCGGGCCGGGCTCCCGGGGCTGCGGGCCGGGCTCCCCCGGGGCTGCGGGCCGGGCTCCCCGGGGCTGCGGGCCGGGCTCCCCGGGGCTCGGGGCTCCCCGCGGCTCCGGGCTCCCCCGGCTCCGGGCCGCCTGACGCGCCGTGTCCCCGCAGAACGGCCGGCGCTACGGCCCGGAGGAGTACCCGCGCAGGCTGCGCATCTTCCTGGCCAACAAGCGGCGCATCGAGGAGCACAACGCCGGCAACCACAGCTTCCAGAGTAGGAGCTGGCAGCCTCCCCCGGCCCGGGCCGGCGCCGAGCGCCGCGCCTCGCTGAGCAAAGTGTCCCCTCTCTCCCCGCTTTCTAGTGAGCCTCAACCAGTTCTCGGACCTGACCTTCGCCGAGTTCAAAAAGCTGTACCTGTGGAGCGAGCCGCAGGTGCGTGCCGGGGGTGCAGGGAGGCAGGGAGGGCTCCGGGCGAGCGGGGCTCTGCAGGGCCCGCAGCCCGCTCCGCTCAGGTCACATCCTGCGCCAGCGGCACCGCGCTGAGAGCCGGGCCAAGCCTCTTCCCCACCCTCAGCTGTCACTGCCGCCACCCTGCCTGAGCCCAGCCGGCCCCGGGGCTCGCTGCTGCGGCGGCCGGGGTGTGCGGGCCAGTCAGCGGGGTGTGGAATGGTCAGTGGGGTGTGTGGGCCAGTCAGGGGTGTGGGCCGGTCAGCGGGGTGTGTGGGCCGGTCAGGGGTGTGGAATGGTCAGTGGGGTGTGGAATGGTCAGTGGGGTGTGGAATGGTCAGTGGGGGGTGTGTGGGGCCGGTCAGTGGGGTGTGGAATGGTCAGTGGGGTGTGGAAGGGCCGGTCAGTGGGGTGTGGAATGGTCAGTGGGGTGTGGAAGGGCCGGTCAGTGGGGTGTGGAATGGTCAGTGGGGTGTGGAATGGTCAGTGGGGTGTGGAATGGTCAGCGGGGGGTATGGGCCAGTCAGTGGGGTGTGGAATGGTCAGCGGGGTGTGGAATGGTCAGCGGGGTGTGGAATGGTCAGTGGGGTGTGGAATGGCCAGTGGGGTGCGTGGGTCGGTCAGCACTGCCCCCAGCCCGGAGGGTGGCTGTGGGGGCCGCTGGCCCCGCAGCTCGGCCCAGCCCTCCTGCCTGGCTTGCAGAACTGCTCAGCCACCAAGGGGAACTTCCTACGCAGCTCTGGCCCACGTCCCGACTCCATCGACTGGAGGAAGAAGGGGAATTTCGTGACGCCCGTGAAGAACCAGGTGGGCGGCGTGTGAGGTGCCCGGAGAGGGGCTGGGGGCTGTGGGCAGGAGCAGTGCTGCTGCCCCGGGGAGCTCCCCCAGCGCTGCTCCTGCCTGCCCTGTGCCCTGGGCAGGGCTGAGCCCCAGGCCGAGCCCAGCAGCCAGCAGGGAGCGCAGGCTGTGCTCTGCTGCCCCCCTGCCCCGCTGTGCTGGGGGGGCTGTGAGCCTGCAGCACCTCCCGGAGCAGCTCCTCTCCCCTTGCTGGCGCAGGGGGCCTGCGGGAGCTGCTGGACCTTCTCCACCACGGGCTGTTTGGAGTCTGCTATTGCCATTGCCACGGGAAAGCTGCTCTCTCTGGTAAGAGATGCTCCTGGGCTTGGGCAGAGCCCTTTTGGGAGCGGGATGGAGCCAGAGGGGCTGGAGGCTGCTGGGAGCAGGCGTGGGGAAAGGAGCTGGGGCCCCTCATTGCAGGCAGCACATTGGGACATGTTGTTTTTTCAGCTCCCAGAGGATTTGTATTCCTGAAGAACTAGAAAGGCAGTAGCCACTTTCACAACTTAGCAGAATAGCTGAGGGTTGGGTGTGTTAAAAACAAACCTGACCTTTGGAAGACATCTCAGCCAGTCCTTCTTGGGGGGGGGGAGATGGACTCCTGGCAGGGTGAGGAGGAATGCCTCTGGCAGCCAGGGCATCCCAGGCTGCTGGCTCCAGGTCTTCCTTGCCTGCCTCCCTGGGATGTGGAGCCATTCCCAGAGGGTGAGGAGCAGGCAGCTGCGTGGTGGAGCCAGTGCTGTGGTGGCTGTCACAGCCAGCTGCACAGACAAAGCAGCTCTCAGTTCCTGCTGTGCCCTTGCTTTTTGTGTCACTGACTCTGGCCCCAGGTGTGGGGCCAGCACTGACTCAGAACCCTTCTCTGCAGGCCGAGCAGCAGTTGGTTGATTGTGCCCAGGCCTTCAACAACCACGGCTGCAGTGGGTAAGTCAGAGAGGGTCAGAAAGAACAGAAGTTAGAGACTCTCACATCCTGTGGTGGACAGCCTTCCTCAAGATCTACTGTCAGGATCCTTCCACATAATGGAATGGCTTTTGTCTTCTCTTGGCTGCAGTGTGTCAGGGGAAGCAACTTTGGATTTGGTTGCTTATTTTAATTTCTCCCTCCCTAGGGTTTAGGATGTTTCACTGAATCTCCAGCATTTCCCAACCTCTGCTGTTCCTCTTTTGTTAGTTTTTATCTGAGACATTTTCCACTCAGCAGCTGCAGGCTGGGCTCTGATGGGCTCTGGGGCAGCCAGGGGAGTTCTGGCTGTTGTTCTGCCCCCAGCTCACGTGCATCTCGTGGCACCATGAAGAGCCCACAGAAACTTCAGCTTCCCCTTTGGGAAGTTCCTCCTGGCTTTGCTAGAGAAGGCAGAGAGCAGAGCTTTCTGACAACTTCTGTTTTCTGTGAGATAAACGGTTCTAGAGGGACGCTCGGGGCTCAGCAAAGCCACTCTCGGTGCTTTTTATTGTTCTTGTGACTCCTCCTTAGGCGTTTCCACATCAGCACTCCCTGATCATCTCTCTGTTCTTCCCTCCTGAGATGTGCTGCTGGAAGGTGGCCAGGGAAGGGAGCAGCTGCCTGCTGGAGATGTGGGTGTCTCAACGTTCCCCCAGCCAGGCTGGGCAGAGGGCACCAAAAACACCTTTCAGCATGTGCTGCTGTGTGGGCCAGCTGACCTCACGCTCTCAGGGCTCCTGGTGTTCTTCTCCAGGCATCTGGCACCTGGAGAATGAGGTGTGACCGTGCCAGGCAGCCTGGTGGCCAGGCCAGCAGCCCAGGCAGGGAGATGCTGCAGGGACAGGCTGGAGTTTGTGCCTCTGGAGGCTCTGGGATGGACACTGCCCTTCCCTGTCTCCCTGGCTGCTGGGAGTGGTCTGCAGAGGGGGGAATGTCGATGGCTTTGCTCTGCAGCAGCTGCAGCCTTGCCATCCAAACTCATCAGCACCGTGCTAATGAGCTGCTGCCGCCCTAACCGAGCCTGCTGTCCCGCAGGGGCCTGCCCAGCCAAGCCTTCGAGTACATCCTGTACAACAAAGGGCTGATGGGGGAGGACAGCTACCCCTACCGGGCCAAGGTACTGCCAGCACAGCCCCAGGCCCTGCCACAGCAGGCCTGGCACAGGCTCCAGCAGCTCCTCCCTGTCCCCACAGAACGGCACCTGCAAGTTCCAGCCAGAGAAGGCCATTGCCTTCGTCAAGGATGTCATCAACATCACGCAGGTGAGGCCCCAGGGCTGCCTTTCCAAACTTCCAGGGCTGGGCCAAGAGAAGGTGCTGGGATGCCCAAGGTGTGCTGCAGCCTGCTGGAACTGCAGCCTGTGTGCTCCTGGAGAGAGAGAGAGCTGCTCTGCACACTCCTGCTCTCCTGGAGCTGCAGCCTGTGTGCTCCTGGAGAGAGAGAGAGCTGCTCTGCACACTCCTGCTCTCCTGGAGCTGCAGCCTGTGTGCTCCTGGAGAGAGAGAGAGCTGCTCTGCACACTCCTGCTCTCCTGGAGCTGCAGCCTGTGTGCTCCTGGAGAGAGAAAAGAGCTGCTGTGCACACTCCTGCTCTCCTGGAACTGCAGCCTGTGTGCTCCTGGAGAGAGAAAAGAGCTGCTCTGCACACTCCTGCAGCTGGAACTGCAGCCTGTGTGCTCCTGGAGAGAGAGAGAGCTGCTCTGCACACTCCTGCAGCTGGAACTGCAGCCTGTGTGCTCCTGGAGAGAGAGAGAGCTGCTCTGCACACTCCTGCTCTCCTGGAACTGCAGCCTGTGTGCTCCTGGAGAGAGAGAGCTGCTGTGCACACTCCTGCTCTCCTGGAGCTGGAACTGCAGCCTGTGTGCTCCTGGAGAGAGAGAGAGAGAGCTGCTCTGCACACTCCTGCTCTCCTGGAGCTGCAGCCTGTGTGCTCCTGGAGAGAGAGAGAGCTGCTCTGCACACTCCTGCTCTCCTGGAGCTGCAGCCTGTGTGCTCCTGGAGAGAGAGAGAGCTGCTCTGCACACTCCTGCTCTCCTGGAGCTGCAGCCTGTGTGCTCCTGGAGAGAGAAAAGAGCTGCTGTGCACACTCCTGCTCTCCTGGAACTGCAGCCTGTGTGCTCCTGGAGAGAGAAAAGAGCTGCTCTGCACACTCCTGCAGCTGGAACTGCAGCCTGTGTGCTCCTGGAGAGAGAGAGAGCTGCTCTGCACACTCCTGCTCTCCTGGAACTGCAGCCTGTGTGCTCCTGGAGAGAGAGAGAGCTGCTCTGCACACTCCTGCTCTCCTGGAACTGCAGCCTGTGTGCTCCTGGAGAGAGAGAGCTGCTGTGCACACTCCTGCTCTCCTGGAGCTGGAACTGCAGCCTGTGTGCTCCTGGAGAGAGAGAGAGAGAGCTGCTCTGCACACTCCTGCTCTCCTGGAACTGCAGCCTGTGTGCTCCTGGGGAGAGAAGAGAGCTGCTCTGCACACTCCTGCTTGCCTGCACACCTTTTGGAAGGTGGCAGCAGGGAGGTTCTGGAGCCAAAATACAGGCCCTGGGTTCCTGCCTGCTTCCCAGAGTGGGTGCCCCTCCAGGCTGGGACAGAGCCCCAGTTCTGATCTCACAGCTCAGCCCTTGTGTGCACGCAGGAGGGCAGGGTCACCCACCCCTGGGCCCTGGTGCAGGGCCTGGGCTGGTCCCACCCGGCCAGGAGGTGCTGGCTGACCTGGAGCCTCTCTTGCAGTACGATGAGGACGGCATGGTGGAGGCTGTGGGGAAGCACAACCCAGTGAGCTTTGCCTTTGAGGTGACCAGTAACTTCATGCACTACAGGAAAGGAGTGTATTCCAAGTGAGTGTGGGAGCCTCCTTGGGTGAGGGGAGGGCAAGGGGAACGTGCAGGGCTGGAGTCACATTCCTGCTGCTGGGTGCAGGAACACTGCACTGCATTCTCATGCTTCTTTCAAGTAGAAAATAGAGAAAAAAAAAAAAAAAAGAGAGTAAACAGAGCCTTGATTTACCAGTTCTGAGGGGATGAGAGTGCAGCACAGGGAGGAGCAGGGCTGCTTGCTAGGAACCTGTCCAGCCTGGAGACCAGACTGGTGGAATGAAGGTCAGCGAGTCAGGGAGCTTGGGAGACTGCAGCTCACCCCAAGGCTGGTCTGGGTCTGAGCTGGGCCAGTGGCAGGGCCAGCCCAGCTGGGGCAGCTGAACACATCTGGTTGTTCAGGGTAAACCCCAACCATTGTCATGGTTGATCTCCTGCAGGGGATCTCCTGCAGTGCCAGGGCTCGGAGGGGCTGTGGGCAGGGTGGCTGCCCTCACACTGCCCTGCCCCTGGGCTGGCCCCTCTGCAGGTTGTGCTTTTTGGCAGGGTCCTGCAGGGCTGCTCTCCACAGGGCAGGTTCTGCAGCACCTGACCTCAGGCCTGCCAGGTGCTGCTCCCCAGACAGGGATGGGCAGCAGCAGAGAGAAAAGCCAGCTTGGGACGGGAAGGGACACAGCCAGCCTTGAGTGTGGTGCCAGCTCCACAGAAAGCCACTTGGGGGCTGATCCAGGCACAGGGGAAAGGTGGGAGCTGAGTGAGGTGGCACAGGTGGGACAGCCCAGCAAGGGGGAAGGGGCCTGTTTGGAGAAACAGAAAAATGCCTTGGGGTAATGAACCCTCAGGCAGGCAGAACTGCAGGGAAAGCACAAGGGAGAGCCCGAGGGATCTGCTCCAGGGAGCTCTCAGGAAGCAGCAGCTGGTGATTGCAGCTGGTGATTGCAGTGGCTTTGCTGGCCCAACAGCCAGTGATGCAGAGGTGAGGGGCAGCCCTGGGCAGGTGTGAGCTCTGAGGGCAGGGACGTGGCCAGAGGAACACGCCAGGAGCAGCTGTCCTGTGGGTTTACAGTCTAAGGTGGATTTAAAGTCAGAGTGCACGGAATAATTGATGCTCCAGTGCTTTCAGCCCAGAGCAGCTGTTAACAGATTGAAAAAACAAAAATCTGAGGTGGATTATTGATCTTACCCTGTGCTGCAGTTTGAAAATGTTTAAAAATAGATGCTCTTGAGGTGGGAGCATGTACCATGAGCTGTCTTGTTTCATACCACGGGCAGCAGCTTGCAGCAAGTGCAGTTTAAAGGTTGAAAATTCAGAGGAAACACGTATTTAAACCCAAGAGCTTGCTGTTCCTGTGCAGAACATGAAACTGCCTTTGAAGTTCAGGGCAGTACAAACCAGCACTGGGAGGCACTAAGAGCTGCTGGTTTCAGTTGGGAAACTTCCTGTGCACTGTAGCTTGTCTTGGTGGGCCAGGAGCTCAGAAGTCCATGGATTCCCTCACTCCAGGTGCAGCTGGTAGTTTCAGAGTGGAAAAACCAGAGCAGTGTCTCCCTCCCCACCCTGCACAGCTGGGAGCTCAGAGCCTCCCACAGCTGTGTTTGCAGAGTGCTCAGCACTGCTGGGCTGGGCTGGCTGCAGGCTGCAGTTCCCCCAGCCCAGGAACTGTGTCCTCTCCCTTTGCCTCCCTGCAGCCCACGCTGTGAGCACACCCCTGACAAGGTGAACCACGCCGTGCTGGCCGTGGGCTATGGGCAGCAGGATGGCACTGCCTACTGGATCGTCAAGAACTCCTGGGGCCCCCTCTGGGGCATGCAGGGGTAAGGGGCAGAGCTGGGGGGCTGTGGGGCATGCAGGGGTAAGGGGCAGAGCTGGGGGGCTGTGGGGCAGGCAGGGGTAAGGGGCAGAGCTGGGGGCTGTGGGGCAGGCAGGGGTAAGGGGGCAGAGCTGGGGGGCTGTGGGGCAGGCAGGGGTAAGGGGGCAGAGCTGGGGGCTGTGGGGCAGGCAGGGGTAAGGGGCAGAGCTGGGGGGCTGTGGGGCAGGCAGGGGTAAGGGGGCAGAGCTGGGGGGCTGTGGGGCAGGCAGGGGTAAGGTGTTCCCAGCTGTGCAGGGGTTCCAGCTGTGCAGGGGGTTCCCAGCTGTGCAGGGATTTCCCAGCTGTGCAGGGGTTTCCCAGCTGTGCAGGGGTTCCAGCTGCAGGTGGAATTCTTGGGACTGAGAGCTGATTCTCCTTTTGGGGTGTAGGGGGGCAGGAATGGCATTGCCTGCAGAGCTGGGGGCAAGGAGAGCTGAGTGGGAAGGGACCTTAAAAAGCCCACCCAGTGCCACCCCTGCCAGGGCAGGGACCCCAAATCCCACCCAGTGCCACCCCTGCCATGGCTGGGACCCCAAATCCCACCCAGTGCCACCCCTGCCAGGGCAGGGACACCTCCCACTCTCCCAGGCTGCTCCCAGCCCCAGTGCCCAGCCTGGCCTGGGGCACTGCCAGGGCTCCAGGGGCAGCCCCAGCTGCTCTGGGCACCCTGTGCCACCCTGCCCACCCTGCCAGGGAACAATTCCTGCCCCAGATCCCACCCTCCCCTGCCCTGCCGTGCTGGCTGTGCCAGAGCAGGGCGGGCAGGCTCCCTCACACCCCTTCTCTCTCTCCCCTGCAGGTATTTCCTGATCGAGCGAGGCAAGAACATGTGTGGCCTGGCTGCCTGTGCCTCCTACCCCGTCCCGCTGCTGTAGGAGCCCGGCTGGGCCCGGGGGCAGGGCAGGGCCACCCAGGGGCCACAGCCACCGCCGAGCTGGGACCTGCAGCCAGGTGACACCTGCAGCCAGGTGTGACACCTGCAGCCAGGTGTGCCCTGCTGGGGGGTGTGCCCTGCAGCCAGGTGTGACACCTGCAGCCAGGTGTGACCCACAGGCAGGTGTGCCCTGCAGACAGGTGTGCCCTGCTGGGGGGTGTGACCTGCTGGCAGGTGTGCCCTGCTGGGGGGTGTGCCCTGCTGAGAGGTGTGCCCTGCAGACAGGTGTGCCCTGCAGACAGGTGTGCCCTGCTGAGAGGTGTGCCCTGCAGACAGGTGTGACACCTGCAGCCAGGTGTGACACCTGCAGCCAGGTGTGCCCTGCTGGGAGGTGTGCCCTGCTGGGAGGTGTGCCCTGCAGACAGGTGTGACCCTCAGGCAGGTGTGCACTGCTGAGAGGTGTGATCCACAGGCAGATGTGACACTTGCAGCCAGGTGTGCCCTGCTGGGGGGTGTGCCCTGCTGGGGGGTGTGCCCTGCAGACAGGTGATACCTGCAGGCAGGTGTGACACCTGCAGCCAGGTGTGACACC
The DNA here is from genome assembly GCA_027886175.1 of Phylloscopus collybita. NCBI lineage: Eukaryota > Metazoa > Chordata > Aves > Passeriformes > Phylloscopidae > Phylloscopus > Phylloscopus collybita. The sequence continues at coordinate 478,020 of JAJNNQ010000136.1, read as the reverse complement.
TGCAGCCAGGTGTGCCCTGCAGCCAGGTGTGACACCTGCAGCCAGGTGTGCCCTGCAGCCAGGTGTGACACCTGCAGACAGGTGTGCCCTGCTGGGGGGTGTGCCCTGCTGGGGGGTGTGCCCTGCTGGGGGGTGTGCCCTGCTGGGGGGTGTGCCCTGCTGGGGGGTGTGCCCTGCAGCCAGGTGTGCCCTGCTGGCAGGTATCTTGGCGTGCACACCTGCCCTGCAGCAGCACCACCCGAGCCCCCTCTGTCCCGCCAGCCCCCCGAGCCCTGCCGGGTTCCCTGTCCTGCGGTGCCCCCACCCCCCTGTCCCCACCCACCTGTCCCCACCCACCTGTCCCCACTCACCTGTCCCCACCCACCTGTCCCCACCCACCTGTCCCCAGCCCGCACACCTGGGGGGCAGCAGGGGCTGGGAAATCGCACGGGGCACAGTTTAGGGCTCCCCCCCCCACCCCGCGTCCTTCGGGTGGCTTTTTTTGCAATCACCGGGTGTAAATTTCAGCGATTTTTACATTTTCTTTGAAGGCAATTTCCCTGTTTTTAAAGGAAGGATGAATGAGTGCTGTGATTTGTACACTTTTACCAATTTTCATGCAATGTCTGCTGTTTTTTGTACTAAAGCCCAGGGTATTTTAATGCACACAGAGCAGGAACGGGTGGTTTCTCTTTAACCCCTCAGCGAAGACGCGAGAACCTCGGTGCCGGTTCTGAACAGGCGCCGGGGAAATGAAGCCGCGTGCGAGCAGGGGCACGTCTGCCTTATTTCACGCTGAGATCTGCCACTGAGAGATTTTAAAAAAGTCTTAATTAAAAAAAAAAATCTTAATAAATCAGTTCAATAACGCTGCCTCGTCACCGGAGCGCTGTGCTGGCCGCTCTGAGCAGGGCGGGCTGAGGGGCTCCGGCCTCCCGGCGCGGCCCGGCACACCCCGGGACCGTGCGAAGCGCCAAGAGCTGCTCGGGGCTGCGGAGCGCGGTTAACGCTGCTCCGGGGAGGGACCGGGGCCGGCCTGAGGGCGCCGCCGCCATTTCCGGCCGCCCTTTGCGTCACTTCCGTCCCGTCCCCTCCATCCAATGGGGGCCCGGGGCTCTTTTGGCGCCCAATACGAAGCGCGGGCGGCGCGCGGCGCGCCCCCTGGCGGCGGGGCGGGCCGCGATGGCGGCCGTGCCGCAGAACAACCTGAGGGAGCAGCTGCAGCGGCACTCGGCCCGCGGGGCCCTGCGCGCCCCGGCGCCGCCGCGGGACCGCCCGCCGTGAGTACCGGCCCCGGGGAGAGCGGGGCGGGGCGGCCGCGGCGGCCGGGAAGTCACGGAGGGGTCCGTCTCGTTGCAGGGGCTTCACCTTCAAGAAGGCGCCGCGGGGCCTCTCGGCGGTGCTGAGGGACAAGGACGTGAACACCTCCCTGGGCCGGCCCGCCTCGGCTCCGCCGGACAGGACAGCGGCGGCGCGGGGCTGTGCTGCCCCCCGGGCCCCCCCGGGCCCCGCCGAGGCGGCCAAGGGCCCCGCGGCTCCCGGGGCCGGGGCGGCGAGCGCCGCTCCCGCCGGCAAAGCCGCGCCCGGCTCCGCTGCCGGTCCCGTTATCACCATCGGCGATGAGTGGGACGACATCGACGACTTTGACCTGTCGGGAATCGAAAAGAAGTTCTCCCGGCCGCCCGGCGTGTCCCCCAAAGGGCTGCGAGCCCCCCGCAAGGAGCCCCCGCGGCCGAGCCCCCGGCCGGGCCCGCCCGGTGCTCCCGGGGCCGCGGGGCCCGGCGGCGGCGGGCAGGCAGCGCCCGGGGCCGAGCAGCGCCCGGGCTCGCAGCGCTCCCTCATCTGCCTGGAGGACTCGGCTCCAGCTGCGGGGCCGGGCTGCGGGGAGCGCCGTGCCGAGCCCCGCCGGGCTGCGGGCAGCGCCGGGGCTGGCCCAGGTAACGCCTCGTGGCACCCGAGCGATGGCACGGGACACAAAGGGACCGGAGCTGCGGAACATCTGTGTTTGCAGCCGAGGGCTTGGCAGGGCAGCAGTCAGGGGAGCTGCGTGCTCGGGGCTGACAGGCAGCCCTGGCTTTATTTGGGTTCCTGGATTCCGGGGCTGACAGGCAGCCCTGGTTTTATTTGGGTTCCTGGATTCTCGGGGCTGACAGGCAGCCCTGGTTTTATTCGGGTTCCTGGATTCTCGGGGCTGACAGGCAGCCCTGGTTTTATTTTGGGTTCCTGGATTCTGGTTTGGGTACCCCCAGCCTGGCTCAGGGCAGCGTTCTGCCGGTGCAGGAGCAGCAGCTGCTGGTGGACTGGAGTCACAGGGCTGCCCACATGGCATTCCTGAAATGATCAATAGTCTGTAGGGATGCTATGGTGAGAAAAGCACTTAGAAAATTCATACAGGAGAGGCATAAAGTCACCTTACACCAAAATGAAATATTAAACCAGAAAAAGTGATCTCTCTCCATTTTTAGCACAAACATAATAAACACCACAAAGGAGCTCCAGCCCTCAGTTATGATCCCAGAATTCCTGCCTGCCATTGCTTTGGCAGCTCTGTCCCACAGAACTGCTCTGTTTCAGGTTCCTTACCTCCTGTGTTTCGAAACTTTGGACCTTTGGGAAATTAGCATGTTTATGCAACCGAGTAACATCAAAGGGTGTTCTGGGATGCTGCCCTCACACTGAATGGTGAAAAGTTTTCTGAACTGTATTTCTGTTCCTGGTATTTTGTTGTCTCTCCTTTTCTCTGTGAAATTAATTTTAGTAGGTTAATGATACTGACCTTTCTTTGTAGGATTTCTCTTTTAAGACACAATACATGTACATTCACCTTCCAATTCCAGTACAGGGACTGTGCCAGCTGATGAGTCTGCACTCTTTCAAGGCTGGGATTTAATATAATAGGAGCTTTTTATAGAAATAGCTTTTTGTATAAATACTTTTTCTTGAAAACTATTGCAGAAATACAGACCTCTTCAGTGTTTCAGGTCTGCCAGGGACAGGTGACTGTGGGTTTAGCTGTATCACTCTTCCACTGAAATGCAGCTTTGTGGGGCTTTGTCTGTCTATTTTTAATGAGGGGAGAAAAGGCAGCAGTAAGGTTTATTCCTTAAAAGTCAGAAAGCATCTCAAAGGAGTGAAGTCTGGCTGCTGATTGCCCCCTCTGTTAGTGGCAGGCTGAGTGTGCAGTGTCACCCAGCAGTGTCCCTGCCCTTCTCTTGCAGCTGCTGAAGGGGAGCAGGAGCAGCCAGGGGCTGGGAACAGCCCCCCAGGACTGGATGAGGCTGCCTGGCCCTTGGCAGGAGCTGAGCTGGAGGAGGATGACCTGGACATCATCCCTCCCTCCCCTGAGGAGGAGCTGCCTGCCTTCTCCCCCTCTGTGCAGAGTGTCAGGTAAGCAGAGGTCGCTGCTGGAACCCTCCCTCTGTTGTCTGATCAGGAGAAAGCAGCAGAAACCTCCCCAAACTCTGCTTGTCAGAGGGTACAGACTGAGCTGGTGTCTGTGCTGCTGGGCAGCTGCAGTTGGTGCTTTACCAAGTGCTGATTTCATGGCTGGTGTTTTAGGAAAAAGCAGAGCTGCTTTTGTAGTGGGCTGGGAGGAAATCTCTGGGGCAGGATCCCACAGGTTGGCACACAGGATGAGTGACTGCTCAGCTCTTGGGTTCTACCTGGGCCTTCAGGAATTTGTGTTTTACACACATCTTAGATCCCCCTGATCCGTGGTAATGCCTCAAGTTACAGATATCTGTGTGCTAATGGCCTTTTCTCTTGGTGCTAGCAGTGTTTCCAGAGACTCCCCCACTGGTGGAAGATGCACAGCTGGCAGCTCTGAGGGCAGGCAGGAGAAGGTTCCCACAACACATCCTGGACATGATCCCACTGCAGGGGATCCAGGTACACAAAATGCTTTGGAATTTCCTAGCTCTGATTTTGGGGGATAGTTTAGAACCATTTATTCTCCTGTGTAATCCAAGAGCATTAACTAACAGGTGGAGAATTAACATCTGTAGCTGGAGAGTTGACACAAATAGTTGGATTATAGACAGATAACGAAAGACAAGGGCAAAAATATGTAGATTCCTTGAGTTCCTGCACACAGGAACAGTTTCCTTGTGCAAATGGACTACAAATATATTGGAAGTGAATTGTTTAGACTGATTTACTGCAGTGTACTGCCCTCTGGGAGGGCGGTACCCTCTTGCCAGCTATTGTGATGAGAATGACTGTGCTGACCTCCCTCCCTGTGCCAGGTGAGGCCGTGCCCGTGGCCCCGCAGCTGCTGAGGGTCATGGAGGCCATCTGTGAGCTGGTGGATGCCATCCCCCTGCAGGAGCTGCAGGCCCTGGGCTGTGCCAGAGCCCTGCTGCAGCACAGGGACCTCAGGTAGGCGGGAGCAGCTCCCTGTGCAGCGGGGATCTGCCTGCAGGTGTCCCCAGCAGGCTGCAGAGCCAGGCAGGAGGGGCTTGGAAAGGCTTGGAGCAGTGCCTGAGGGAGGGAACAAAGTACCCCAAACTGCTGCAGAGTTAGTGGTCCCTGTGTGCTGCCACAGGGCAGGGTGCAGTGCTGCCACAGGCAGAATCAGGAGGTGCCTGGCACCAGGTGCTCCTGCACAAACAGGTGATGTGCTGTGACCTGCCAGGTGGCCTCCTCAGTTCTCCTGCCACAGGTGGTGGTGTCTCCCCTCTCACTGACTGCAGGGATGGTGATTTCTCCTGATATCTCCTGATATCACATCCCTGCTATGACATCCTGTACTTCCTCGAATGGAATTATTGCTGCCACAGCCTGCTGCTTTGTCATCTGATGGCACAATAACAGACCAAGTATTGGGGTTTGGGGTTTTGGTTAGATTTTTCCTGGACTGGGACTATGAGCTTCTCTAAATGTTCTCAGTACAACAACTTATTTTATTTCTCATTGCTGTAGTCAGACATAGTCTTTAGAAAGTACCTAAAAACATGACTTGGTTCAGACATACTTCTAACTTCAGGTTTTGCCTCTGAGGATTTATTTTTTATAAAATAAAATAACTCCTTGTTCTACCTTGCCTGGCTCTGTTCCTTACTTCTGGGAATTCTTTTATTTTGTGTCTGCAGTGATGATGTCACAGTTCTGTCATTAGTTTCTTCTGGTGGTATTCTCTCTTCCCTAGATTTGTTTGAAATCATTTTCAAACATGGTGACTCAGAACACGATGGAACCACCATATGTTAAAATGTTTAATAGCAGTGAGACAAAACTGTTTAATGAATGTTGTAGAACTTGGTAAATCATTGCTTGTGACTAAATATATTTTTTTTTCCTCCTTCCCTCTGTTGTCATCTCTCCCAGGAGAAAATTGCTGGCTAATTCTGTGGGTTTGAACCAAAATGGCATCAACACCACTCTTGCTAGAAGCTGGAAGTCTCCCATGGAGCAGGGCTCTCGTGTGTGTCCTGCTGCAGGCCCAGGGTCTGTCCCAAGCTGGAGCTTCAGTTCTGACAGGAACTCCCCCACATCCACAAACCTGCCCTCGGTGCTTTCTGTTCGTTCCAGCAGCTCTTCTGCACAAACAAATCCCACCTGGGACACTCCAGGGCAGGCTGCTGAGGAGGTGCTCTGCCCAGGCACTGCAGAGCTGCCTGCTCCCCAGGGCACTGGCAGGCAGGCAGCTTCCCTCCAGCTCAGCCTCCAGGCCTGTGACAGCAGCTGGGACAGAACTCCAGGGAGCAGGAGTGGGAAGCAGCCCCTGACCAGCACAGCCCTGAGGGCTCAGGGCACAGCTCCCAGTGCCAGTCCTGCAGGGAGCAGCCTGGCCAGCCCTGCTCTGGACTTTGACCTGGATCCCTTTGACATCGATGACTTGGACGAGGACTGGGAGAGCTCGGTGCCCGTGCCAGCCCCCAGCCCGTGCCAGCCTGCCAGCGAGGGGCCACCTGCCAAATCCCTGCTCTCCAAGATCATGTCCAGAGCCCAAGGGTCTGCTGGGGGATCCAGCCCTGCTGCTCCAAAGCCAGGCCTGCTGATGGCAACAAAGAACCATCCAGGTGAATTATACGCCTGAGGATTATTGGGGTTTTTCCATTTCTAAATTCTTACTTATTTCTTTTTACATCTAAGACCAAGTAACTACTACAGATCACATCCATGCCTTTTGTTTCTGTGGAAGTTTCTTTTGGTTCCTTTTTCCCAAAGTCACCTTGGGTTTGTTTGTTTATTTTTTTTCCCTCCAAATGATGCCAAACTTGAATATTCCCTTCCTGTGCAGGTTTCAGGCTGCTGGAAGATGAAGCTGCTAAAATTGGAAATGAGGGTGTTTCTGTGTTTTAGTTAAATAATGATTCTGCAGTTTTTGATTCAGAGCTGTACAATGGTTTTCACTGCAAAATGTTCCAAAGTGGGTTTGTGGAAGCAAACTCAGTCCCCCTGGGGCCCAGGGTTGGTCCGTGTCATTTCAGGTTAGTGTAGGGACAGGCTGGCAAAAGGGGAGGTGAAAATCAGAGTCACAGAATGCTTTGGGGTGGAGGAAACTTTAAATCCCATCCAATGCGACCCAGTGCCACCCCTGCCAGGGCAGGGACACCTCCCACTGTCCCAGGCTGCTCCCAGCCCCAGTGCCCAGCCTGGCCTGGGGCACTGCCAGGGATCCAGGGGCAGCCACAGCTGCTCTGGGCACCCTGTGCCAGCCCTGCCCACCCTGCCAGGGAACAATTCCTCCTGTAACTTGGTGTCATAACTTACTCTAATTACATTTTTTGTTGTCTTCCAGATCCAGTGGTTCCCAACCCTGCGCTGGAGCGTTTCAGGGGTATGAAATTCCCCCATTCTGCAGAAATGATGAATATATTTCACAAGAAGTTTGGGTTGCACTGTTTCCGGACAAACCAGCTGGAGGCCATCAATGCTGCTCTGCTGGGGGAGGATTGTTTCATCCTCATGCCCACAGGTATGGGCCCCCACAGCACAGGGTACAGACCTGCAGCTCCTTTTGCCAGCTTTGGGCAAGCTTTCCTCTTCCCCTGTGCCTTCGTGCTGCTGGAATTCTGTGACTGTGGGATTTCAGGGGTGTTGTTGCACTGGGGGATTTGCAGTGAGGGGATTGAACTTCTGCCTTCCTTAATAATTCACACAGTAACTCTTTCCTATCCTACAGCTGTCACTTTGTGGCAGGCATTGGCAGGAATGTATTGTTTCCAAAAGTGCTGTAAAATGGGAAAGGAGAAATAGGTCTCCATCCCTTTTCTCTTGACACCCAAGGCTTGCTGTGTTGTGTCTCGTGCCCACAGGAGGTGGGAAGAGCTTGTGCTACCAGCTGCCAGCCTGTGTCTCTGCTGGGGTCACCGTCGTTATTTCTCCGCTGAGGTCGCTGATCATCGATCAGGTGCAGAAGCTGAAGACTTTAGATGTAAGTTCCAGCAGCTTTATTGAGTGAAGCTGCAGGTAACTGGATTAGAAATCGGAACTTTTACAGCAGATCTTGTGTCTGCCGAATACAAAGTGCATAAATTGATTAGATGGACACTGTGAACAGCACAGGAAGTTGCCTGAGAAGGGCTAAATTGGATGAACTGGAATATCTTGGCGGTGTGACTGCTGGATTTATTGCTGCACCTTGTGTTGGCTGCTGGAGCTGCCAGGGCTGTGTTTGTCAGGGCAGGTGCTGGTTCTGGGATGCTGAGAACTGTGATCACTCACCTACACAGGAGCCAGACTCTGCAGCGGGAACCAGCCCTAAGAGTTCCTGAGCTGGGGGGTTCTGAGGTGCCAAACATCTTTGGAAACATGATAGAGCAGAAATGGGGGTGCAGGAGATCCCAGGATCCCAGAATTGTTTGGGTTGGAAGGGATCTTAAAGTTCCTCCTGTTTCACCCCTCACCACGGGCAGGGCCACCTTCCCCTAGCCCCTAGGACACCCCTGGGTGCTCAGATGTGTGTTCCCAAACGTGTGTTCCCAAGGCTGACTGCTCAGGAGCTGCTTTGTAGTGAGAGGCAGGGCTACCTTTAGAGGTTCTTCTGTTGTGCATGTAAGAAAACTCAATATATGTGTTTGTAATTTTTTAACATAGATTGCTGCAACGTACCTGACTGGTGACAGAACAGATGCCGATGCCTCAAAAATCTACATGCAGCTGTCCAAGAAGGACCCTGTCATAAAGCTGCTGTATGTCACCCCTGAGAAGGTCAGTACTTCATCTTCCCTGCTAAAACCACAGGGGCTACGATGGGGGGATTGCTGTGAGGTGCTAAAAAACTCACAGTAGGGAAAAAATGCTGGGCTTTAAATAACTCATTAGGAATCCATACGGATGTAAGTAATTTCAGTCAGTAATTAGCCAAGAATAAGAGCTGAGTATGTCTGTAAAATGTAAATTCCTAAAACAAGCTCCCATGCCCACCTATTTCAATCTGTCTTGATACACATTAGTGTGTATCACTGCCCAGTAGCTACTAAATCCAGCCTGCCCTGAATAAGGCAATAAAGGAAAAATAAAGCACTGTCAGGGTGAGAGGACGCTGTCAGAGCTTGCCTTGGGCTGCATTACACACTGCCTTAAAAATGTGTTATTGCACATGAGCTTTGTAAGGGGGCTGGGTAGTGTGCTGGCTGTCTTTCTCTCTTCAGCATTATTTTTCCCTCTGTTTCCTGACGTAAGTAATTTAAATTCACTGCAATTTCCTCAGAATGAGGGGCCTTGGATTGGAGCAGGTGATCCCAGAAGCCTGGGATCCTGGTGGGAATCCCACCCCGGCTGCCTGGTTAACCTGCAGCTGACTGGCACCATCTCAGTGCCTTGAGGGCTCACCTGTGCAGCTCACCTGTGCAGCACAGGGTGATTCTGCAGTGCAGGACAGCAGGTCCTGTGTTCTCAGCCAGGCCAGCTGGCACTTTTAGCCCAGGTGTTTTGCTTTCCCTTGGCACTGTGGCGTGTCCCAGGTGTGTGCCAGCAGCCGGCTGATGTCCGCCCTGGAGAACCTCTACGACAGGAAACTCTTGGCACGTTTCGTCATTGACGAGGCCCACTGCGTCAGCCAGGTAAAAAACCTCCACCTGTTTTTTAGGAGACTCCCTTGGAGCACTTTGCTCTGCTGCACTTTCAATTGTGTTTGTCACCCAGTGGGGCCACGACTTCCGACAAGACTACAAGCGCCTGAACGCGCTGCGCAGGAGGTTCCGCTGCGTGCCCATGATGGCCCTGACGGCCACCGCCAACCCCCGCGTGCAGAAGGACATCCTCAACCAGCTGGAGATGCTGAAACCACAAGTGTGAGTGCCTCAGCAGGGCTCTGAAACCTTTGTTCCTTTGTGCCACGGGAATTTGGAGTGGAAATCTTGGTGCAGTAGGAAAAGCATCGCAGGCCCATCTGAAATCCTTGTGTAGCCGTATCTGATGTGATGAAATGAAGTGAAATGAAATGAAATGAAATTAAATTGAATTAAATTAAATTGATGCATGCAATAGGAGGTAGATAAAATACATAAACCTAAGAAACAGCAAACTTGCCCAGCCCTTCCTTGCACGATGAGGGAAGCTGTTTAACACAACAGAACTGTACCCAGAAGGCTGACGAGCACCATGAACTGTCACCTTTCAGGTTCACAATGAGCTTCAACAGGCACAACTTGAAATACGATGTGCTGCCCAAGAAGCCAAAGAAGGTGGCGATGGATTGCTTGGAATGGATTAAAAAATACCACCCTCGTGAGTACTGAGCAGCATGGTGCCCACAGGCCTTTTCATGGAGCACTTCTCAAGGCAGTAAATAGCTTTTATAATGCTCTAATAATGATATATTTTACCAGAAAAGCAAGAGGGAGGTAAAGTCGTGTTATTGAAAATGGGAATCAGATTGATGTGCATTCTAAAGTTGAGAATTGAGGTCAAGAAGGAGAAGTAAATTACAGTGATGCTCTTGAATAACCCTTCTGGAGCCTGCCAGAGCTTTTAGGATCATGTCTTCAGAGCATCAAGGTCATCCAGTATCTTAATTGTTTAATTGTGTTGATCTGCTTATCTGTAGTTCCCCTTGAAGCTATCTTCAGAGATTCCCATCTTCCTAGGCTCACTTTGGAGTCCTGCTGCTGGAACTGGGTTACACCAAGCTCCCTCAGAGCTTCTCCTGTGCTGTACTCTCAGACAGCATTTCCTAAACTGCTCTAACTCTTGAGTTATATGAGTTTTGTTCCTGTATTCTAAATCCTGAGGCTGCACAACGCTGATGGGAAAACATTTCTTTACTCCACCTCACCAGAAGCACAAAAAGACCGTGCAGGAAAAACTGTCAAGACTATCTGACATTAATAAAATCAATTCTGTAGTGAAGCAGTTATATCTTTATACTCTTATCTTTAATTCCAGTGGGAAGAGGTCGGAGTCTGCTTGGCAGGTTGAGCAGGGACAGGCAATAAAAGTGTATTTATTGTAGTTCCAATCTCTTTTGCCATCTGTTTGCAGATGACTCTGGGATCATCTATTGCCTCTCCCGGCACGAGTGTGACACCACAGCAGCCACCCTGCAGAAGGAGGGGCTGGCTGCCCTGGCCTACCACGCCGGCCTCACCGACTCCAACAGGGACCTTGTGCAGCAGAAGTGGGTTAATCAGGAGGGCTGCCAGGTGAGGAGAAGGGAAGCAAATCTGGGCACTTTTATACCTCTTGGCCTGGGAAATAACAGGGAGGTTGTGCAGTGTTATCACCAAATGCCTGCAGTACTGAATAACTGATCCCACCAGACCTGCTGGGGCACAGCAGCCACCTTGCACTGGGAATGTTGTGAATAGAAGGTTGGAGCACTGTACTGAGGTGTGCTGCTCCAGCAGGGAGGGACCTGAGCAGTGCAGGGCCTCAGAAACAGCTCACTGCTGTGCAGAGACTGGGATTTGGGGTTTTTGCTGTGCCTGGAGTGGCTCCTCTGACAGGAGGCGAGGCTGTTGCTGTTCTGTGCTTGCTCTGCACCGTTACAGCTGAAATTCTGGGTCCTCCAGGTTTCCTAGTCCAGGTCACTCCATGCAGTGTTGCAGGAGTATCTTCCATAATGTGTGTCTAGAAGATGATCCTCCCTTTCCCAGGTGATCTGTGCCACGATTGCCTTTGGGATGGGCATCGACAAGCCCGACGTGCGCTACGTTATCCACGCCTCCCTGCCCAAATCCATCGAGGGCTACTACCAGGAGTCTGGCAGAGCTGGGAGGGATGGAGAGGTGTCCCACTGCCTGCTCTTCTACAGCTACAGCGACGTCACCAGGCTGAGAAGGCTCATCCTGAGTGAGTTCTCCCCTGGGAGCTGGGAGATGACATTACAGCAGCCACATTGCTGCCGGTCTCATTTAGGGTGTTATTATTTAGGGTGTTATTTCTCTTCTGCAAGTGCCATGGATGGTTCAGTATTGCCAGGAGGGGAGAGCTGGGAGTCCTTACCTGGATGGTTTTCATTCAGGTGTCAGGAGTAGGATTTTTGTCACTTGTATTTAATTTTAGTCAAAACCGCTTTGCTTCAAAGAGCCGTGGAATTGTTAAGGTTGGAAAAACCTTTAAGATCATCAAATCCAACTGTCAGACCAACTCCACCCCATGTTCACCACTAAAAGATGTCCTCAAGTGCCACATTCATGTATTTTTTGAGCACTTCCAAGGACAGTGACTCCATTCAGGGCATCCTGTGCCAGGGCTTTGCTGCCCTTTCTATGAAGAAGCTGCTCTTGATATCTAATCTAAACCTCTCCTGACACAGCTTGAGGCCACTTCCTCTCATCCTGTCACACATACCCTTCTCTTGACTTTTGTCATTCTAGGCCTCCAGTTCTCTAAAACTGCAGAGATAAAATCTGTCTTAAATCTGTTCTGTACCAGCCCACTCACCTTTTCTTACGAAAAGCCAATATTGCAGGTTTTTTAAGCAAAGGCAATTTTTTTTTCACAGTCCCTGAGAAGGCAGAGGTGCAGCTTTAACAAACACCATTGAATTTGCTGTGTTTCAGTGGAGAAGGATGGGAACAGCCACACGAGGCAGACCCACTTCAACAACCTGTACAGCATGGTGCACTACTGTGAGAACGTGGTCGAGTGCCGCCGCGTCCAGCTGCTTGCCTACTTTGGGGAAACCAACTTCAACCCCACCTTCTGCAAGGATCACCCAGAAGTGATCTGTGACAACTGCAGCAGAAAGAAGGTAAAACCCCACGGGTTGTGTTTGTAGTGGTGTGAAACTGAATTTGTATTTAGTTGCATCGAAAAGTGGTTACACGACCTTTGGGAAGGCAGATGGAGAAAAGGAATCGAAGTCCTGTGTTTTTCTGGTGCTACCAGGTATTTTCAGGGTTTAACCGTGGACTTGTGATGCTCCTGTTGCTGTCAGAGGCATAAGGAAGTTCCTTGTAGGAGGCAGGAGCTTAGATCAGATCCACTGCACTGACTATGGGGAAATCCCTTTAGCTCCTGTTGTGTTGTCAGGGCAGCTTTGTGCTGCCAGAGCAGCATCCTCAGGTGTGGCCACATCAGGTGTGCATGCTGAAGGTGGTCCAGACGTTTGGGGTCATGCAAACTTAGTGGCAGGAGCAGGAGCAGAAGGGAAGGCAGCTGTGGAGGGAAGGGATCCTGAACAGTTTTGACCTGTGGATATTGTTTCTCAGCTCTGTGTTTGAAGCATTCCCTTATATAGCTGTGGTTGGAACCAAATCTGACCAGGATAATGCATATTCAGTCTCCTTTTAATGCGTTTTGGAAGTGTAAGTTCTGGAGTGTGGCAGAATAATTACAAGAATGCTTTCCAAACAATTTACCTTGATTCCCAGTATTCACCCAGCAATCTTGTGCCTCACTCTGCACAAATAACCCCAGGGAGCTTACATACAGTCAGTTGGACTGGTTTTGTATTATCACATCCAGAATCCCTGTGACTGTATCGCTGTGGGTTGCTAACTAGGAAATCACGGCTTCTTTATTTGGAACAAACTCAATTCTCCCAGCTGAGAAAAGCTCGGTAATGAAAGCTGAGGTTGTCAGGGCAGGAACAGGTGGTGGCACGTGCTAACCAGGTCTGCATTAACAGGATTACAAGTGCAGGGATGTGACTGAGGATGTGAGGAGCATTGTGCGGTTTGTGCGCGAGCACTGCGGCCCCGCGGGCCGGGGGAATGGCAAGAGGAACCCAGGCTCTGGCAGGTACACCCTCAACATGATGGTGGACATCTTCTTAGGTGAGTCTGTTCTCCCAGAAACTCCTCAGCAGCCTGGGGCACAAATCCCCAGCCAGGGATCAAGAGGGTTGTGCGGTGCCAGCAGGCGTTTCGAACGACGTGTGTTTTGCAAAGTTAATCTTCCCAAGGATCTCTTGGTGGCGAGTGCTCCAAAATAAATGAAAATGAATATTTAATCCATTTCAGGTTGCTATAGTGATAATATTGGCTTTCCAGTGTTTAAAGGCTTTTTTGAATGTGAATAGACTGCCTTGGGAATCTCCCACAGATTGTAAGTGCGTGTGCACGTGGGCTTTGTGAGCACGGGCTCATCCCGTGCTTTCTGTTGCACAGGTTCAACGAGTGCCAAGATTCAGTCTGGAATATTTGGGAAGGGGGCTGCCTATTCCAGGCACAATGCTGAAAGGCTGTTTAGAAAACTGGTCCTGGACAAGATCCTGGATGAGGATTTGTACATCACAGCTAATGACCAGGCAGTGGCATATGTCATTCTGGGAGAGAGAGCTCAGGCTGTGCTGGATGGGTCGCTCCAGGTGTGTAACTGTTTCGTTTCTTGAGGGCAATTTTAAGGAAGGTGCTGTAGTTTTACTTCAGCATATCCCCTCGGGTAGCTTAAACACAGTTTGCCTCCAGCTGAACTGACGTCTGGTAGATGCAAGGAACAGAATCCAAGATGTGTGATTCCCAGCCCAGTATTCCAGTAACAATGTTATGGCACAAAAAAATGAGTTTGAGAGGCTTGGAGAGGTTTAAATCTTTCTCTTCTCCCCCACCCATCTGATTCCTGCTGGACAGTGGAGGAGAGTTTTGACTCCCACAGAAAGATGACTAAGAAGAGGAAGGACCAGCACTCCCTTCTTCATTTTCTACTCTATTTTTTCCTAGTCATTGGTGGGATGTGATGGAATAGGCACTTCATGAAGGCCATGGAACAGTCTCAGGTTTCTTGAGGCAACACCTCCTCTGTGTTTGGAGCAGGACAGAGCCCTCAGCATTACCTCAGTGACCTCTGAGGCCAGCTGGGAAGTGGGCTCTTTTCCCTCTCTCTAAATTCTGCCAGCTCTTTGTAGAAGAAACTTGGTTGTGATTGAGTAGCCTGTAAAAAAATATTTAAATATGTATACTGGGTAAAGAGCATTTTTGGTCCATCAAAGGATACTGTGTTTCCTGTGCTGTGTGTCAGGGTGTGCAGGAGTTAGGGATGGCTCCTTTTGACAGGTGGAGTTCCACGAGACAGAGAGTGCCAGTGCCATCAGAAGGCAAAGGGCTTCCATGGCAAAGATGTCCCAGCGGGAGGAGATGGTTAAACAGTGCCTGAGTGAACTCACAGACACCTGCAAAACCCTGGGCAAAGTCTTTGATGTGCATTACTTCAATATTTTCAGTACTTCCACCCTAAAGAAAATTGCAGGTAAGGTCAGGTTTCTCAGAAGTCCTGAGAAGTCCTGGGCTTCTGCTTAGAGGGGGCATGGAAAGGAATTCATTTCCTTCAGGGTGTCTTTATAAAAAGTTATTTGTTTGCCATGGCTGAGGGGTACTTTGTTGTGTTGCAGAGACCTTGTCCTCAGACATGGAGGTGCTGCTGCAGATCGATGGTGTCACAGAAGACAAACTGGAGAAATACGGTGCAGAGATAATTAAAGTGATGGATAAGTACTCAGAATGCTCCATCCCAGGTGTGCTTTGTACCTCAACACGTACTTCCTGTTCAGAGCCTTTCTCTCCTCCTCTAGCAGATGTTTGATTCTGAAGTTACCATGATTTAATCACAAATAGTTCCTAAAGGGAGCAATCACTTTCAGAACACACCAAAATCTTTCTACCTTCCCACTAGCTAAATCCAGGCTATCTCTGAAAGGCTGGGGATGGGGCAGTGCAGAGGAGGTGAGGAGCAGCCAGGACAGATGTTTTGATCCCAGCAGTGTGTCCTGGTGACTGCCTGGCCCCAGTGATCCCTTGACGAGTTAGTTTTCCCTCTCTGCTGTGTGTAGAAGATGCTGCCTGCCCAGGTGTGGACACAGCCACGGGGAGCCCGGGCTCGCTGGGCAGCGATGGAGAAGCAGAGGATGCAGGTACAACCTCCAGCTATTTTGGCAACAACACAAAGCAGAGGAGGAAAAGGAAGCGGCCACCCAACTCCAGGGACTCCAAGAGGAAAAAGACGAGTGGTGGTGGCAGCCAGCAGTTCCCCCCCAGAGGGTACGTGCCTGGGGTCACTTGTCACTCTCTTTGCACAGTGGTCATCCCAGAGCTGCAGTTATCCCCCTGCAGGACTTAAATAATGGTGTTAAAATTGTCCAGGTGCCTGGTCAGAACTGCCCTGCCGTGCCTTTCTGCATCTTTGGTTTAAAAAGCTGGTGAGGAAGGATATTTAACAGTTGGCCTCACACTTGACTGCCACAGGCTAAGCAGGGAACACTGCATTTCAGTGTTCTGCCATAGCCAGCATTAGTGGGCTGACCAGGTTCCTTGCTGGAAATCATGAAGAGGTCTTAAAACTTTGAACATTTGATGGAATATTTGAACTTCAGCTCCCTGTTAACTCAGATTCTCTTTCTGATTGTATCATGCAAGGCAACACCTGCACCTGCTGTTGGTTGTTCTTGAGTTTCTGGGGCAGATCTGCCACTTCCCAAGGATTTCCCCTCCCATGCCCCATTTTTTCATCATTCTGCTCCCTGGTTTTTGTAGCAAATGGTTTTCCCAGCCCAGCAGGTTTTGTCCCACCCTTGGCACTTTCCCATCTACTGGACTATCTGTCAGTAGCTGCTGCTGCATCTGAAGTGTCACTTGCTGTTGCTGCTGGCTACATCCCAGAGCAACAGCTGTACTGTTTGCATTTCAGAGGTCGTTTTGCAGCCATATGTGTTAAAAAAATAAACTTTAAACTTAAAAAAACCCAAAACCAACCAAACAAAAAACCCCCCACCAACTTAAAATGAGTGTGTAGCCCTCTAGAGAATGCAGTGGTGCTGCCCGTGTGAGCGCAGGCTGTGCAGGGGCCAGGGCAGGGGTCTCACACACCTTCTCTCTGATTTTTGCAGTGGCTACAGCAGGTACAGAAGGACCAAGAAGCTGCCGAGCTCGAAGGCTGCAGCTTCCTCGGGTGCCAGCTCCGTGTCCCACAGCGCTGGTGCCATGCAGGGAGCTGCTGGGAAGCTGGCCATGATGGCACTGCCCAAACCCAAATCCAGGAGCTTCCTTCAGCCTTCCTATTCCATACTTTGACTGGGAAACTGCAATTACTGGCTGGATTTCCCCAAGATGGAATCACTGTTTATTAAATTTTTGTTTCATTTGCTGCTGCTGAACCTTCTGGGACTTGTGTATTTGTCGAGTACAAAAGCTGAGATTAAATAAATATTTTTTTACTTGTCAGTTTATTTGGGCCTTTCTACTTGTGAGTGGTTCTACAAACTCTCCCCTGTTGGTGGCACTCCTGCCGGTGCTCCTGCTCTGCAGCCCCCTCAGGGGCATGATCAGGACCGTAAATGCTGGGGGCTGCATGTCCCCGAAGCTGTGCCTGCCTCTCCTCGCTTGCTCCTGCCTCAGTGCTCCAGAGCCGGAGAGCTGGGCTGCTCTCTGGAAAGGACGGCTTGGGAAGGAAAAAGGCAATGCACGTTTTTAACTTTCTCTTTTGATTCCCCTCATCCTGGAACTGGGAATACTTAACCCTGCCCTGGGTGTGCTTTCTTTCAGATACCGTTTTTTTCTTTTTAAGCCGTGATCTTGTCATGCATGGCAGAGGGGCGGGCGCTGCCCCTGGCGAGGCTCTGCTGCCCGGCCCAGGCCCGGCCGTGCCCGCAGGCTGTGCCCGGAGCGCCGGGCAGGGCAGCACGGGCCCTTCCCGGCCTGACTGCAGCCGCGGCTTTCATCCGCTGTCCCGGGCAACGAGTCCGCACGGCTGGGGCTGGGAGCGACCTGAAACCTCGTCCCGTTCCACCCCGGCAGGGACACCTCCCACTGTCCCAGGCTGCTCCAACGTCCAGCCTGGCTTTGGGCACTGCCAGGGATCCAGGGGCAGCCACAGCTGCTCTGGGCACCCTGTGCCAGGGCCTCACCCCCCTCACGGGGAGGAATTTCGCACTATCGCAGCCATCCCTGCCCTGCGGGCAGCGGCAGCGCGGGTGGTGCCGGCTCTGAGGGCTCTGGGGACGCTGAGAGCTCTGGGGGCGCTGAGGGCTCTGAGGGCTCTGGGGGCGCTGAGGGCGCTGAGGGCTCGAGGGGCTCTGAGGGCGCTGAGGGCGCTGAGAGCTCTGAGGGCGCTGAGGGTCTGAGGGCTCTGGGGGCTCTGAGGGCTCTGGGGACGCTGAGGGCTCTGAGGGCGCTGAGGGCTCTGGGGGCTCTGAGAGCTCTGACGGCTCTGAGGGCGCTGAAGGCGCTGAGAACTCTGAGGACGCTGAGGGCTCTGGGGACTCTGAGGGCGCTGAGGGCGCTGAGGGCTCTGAGGGCTCTGAGAACTCTGAGGACGCTGAGGGCTCTGGGGGCTCTGAGGGCTCTGAGGGCTCTGGGGGCTCTGAGGACGCTGAGGGCTCTGGGGGCTCTGAGGGCTCTGGGGACGCTGAGGGCGCTGAGAACTCTCAGGACGCTGAGGGCTCTGGGGGCTCTGAGGACGCTGAGGGCTCTGGGGGCTCTGAGGGCGGGCCCCGCCCGGGCCGCCCCTCTGCGGGCGGGAAGCGCCGCTCCGCCCCGCGCGCGCCATGGCGCTGTCCCAGCCCGCGCCGCGGGAGCCCGAGGAGCCGGCACCGCACAGCCGGCAGCCGCTGCAGGTCCGGGGCCACGGGGACCGAGATGGGAGGGGACCCGGGGCCTGACCTGAGAGGAGCTGGGCTGTGAGGGGAGAAACCGGGGGAAGGGAGGAGCGGGGCGGGCGGGGCTCAGGGCCTGGCGATGCCGGGACTCCGGCCGCGGGTCCCGCCGACTCCCGTTCGTCTTCGCAGGAATCCCCCCCGGCCGACCCCGCCGCCGAGCCCCGTTCGCCTCTGCAGGAATCGCCCCCGGCCGACCCCGCCGAGCCCCGTTCGCCTCTGCAGGAATCCCCCCCGGCCGATCCCGCCGCCGAGCCCCGTTCGCCTCTGCAGGAATCCCCCCCGGCCGATCCCGCCGCCGAGCCCCGTTCGCCTCTGCAGGAATCGCCCCCGGCCGATCCTGCCGAGCCCCGTTCGCCTCTGCAGGAATCCCCCCCGGCAGACCTCGTCGAGCCCCGTTCACCCCCGCAGGAATCCCCCTCTCCGGGCCCCGCCGAGCCCCGTTCAGCCCCGCAGGATCCCCCCCCGGCGGCCGCGGGCCTGTGCCGGCAGCTGCGGGTGCTGCTGACGCCGCTGCCCGCGGCGGCCTGGCCGCGGCCCCAGAAGCGGCTGCTGAGCCCCGCGGGGACCCGCGCCCCGGCCGGCAAGAGGCCGTGCCCGGAGCCCGACAGCGGCCCCCGAGCCCCCTCCGCCTCCCCGCCCGGCCCCAGCTCGGCTGCCCGCGGCCAGGACGGGCTGTGGGATGCGGACAGCGACGGCAGCGACGGGGGAGACGCGGTTCCGGTGAGTACCCGGCCCCCGGTTATTATCTTTATAAAAGTAAAACTTTTAAGTGTGTTTTTTTTCTCTACGTACGTTTTTTTTCCTCCCTTTTTGACCTCTGGCTGGCAGTGTCCCACTTCATTTTACACTTTCACTGAAGTTTTAAGTCCTTTATTGAGTCTCTTTATTTTTGTTTTCATTATTAAAAATTTTGATACAGTTCTCTTCATAGGGGTAATGCCAGAGTAAGTTTTGTAAAGCAAGCTGGACCTGTATGGACAGATTTTGGTGTTGATAACGTGATCACCCTAATTTATATAATCATATGTTTGTTACAAATATATTAAACCACTTAAACATAATTTAATTTAATAATTTTAACATCATTTAAGTAGTTTAGAAAGTCACTTCCCTGAGCCTGGGACCTCTCTTGCAGCCCATGTAACTGTATGATGGAGAGTAACTGGCTTTTCTTTCTTTAGGATGGATACTCCCACCTATCAGCCTACGAAAGGAAAAGACTAAAGAACATTACAGAAAATGCTAAATTCTTTGCTGCTCTAAAGCTGGATGAGGTTTGTACAGGGTCTGAATAGCATCCAAATGCACTTTCCAAATCTCGTCATTGCGCTGTCGTCCCTCCTGGTGTGAAACCCTTTCCCTCTGGGGCAGCTGTGAGGGAGGGAAGCCGTGAAAATCACGGAATCCTGGGATGTTTGGAAAGGACCCTAAAGCCCCTCTCATTCCGCTTCCTTAGACCAGGGTGCTTCAAGCCTCATCCAGCCTGGCCTGGAACACTTACAGGGGTGGGGCAACCACCGTTTCTTTCTTCTTCATATAAATAATTGCAAGCGAGCTCATTGCTGCTTTGAGATAATTGTGTTTTATACATGTTAATTCTTTATGCTCATTATCTATAATTAATCTCTTTTTTCTCTTTAAGTCAGCTGCAAGACTTAAACAACTTACAACTAAAAGGCAGTCTCATGTCACTAAGAGGTACAGTAGCAGTAGATGAGATTTATATCCTCAGTTCTTCATTGTGGGATGAAAACAGACGTTGGGAAAAGGTGGGGGGAAAAGAGAGAGCAAGGTGCAAGGGAGAGGGTGAGCAGGAAATGTGGAGGAGAAGGCACTGGCCGTGCTAAAACAGGGCCAGGTCGAGCAGAAGATGAGCTGAAGCCCAAAGAAAGAGTGAGCAGTGCTGGGAGGGTGGGAAAGGCTGGCTGGGTGGGTGGGTGGTGGGTGGGCAGAGCTGGGAGGGACGGGCAACAGGACAGGGCAAACAGGGCTGGCAGCTGTGTGTGTGCCTCGGGAGAAGCAGCCTGGCCCTCCTGGCTGAGGGCAGCGTGTCCCAGCTGTGCCCCTGGGCAGAGGGCCCCTGGGCACAGGGCCCCTGCTGGGAGCTGAGGCGCTCTGCTTGTTGCAGAGCCAAGCCCAAGAAGGCGGAGGACGAGCCGGCGCGGCGGCGATCCATGCGCCTGCTGCGGGTGGAGCCCCTGGACCTGCCCCTGCTGGAGAGCCTGGCCCCGGCCGTGGCAGAGGAATATGTGAGATGGGCAGGGGCTGCAGGGGGGCTGGCTGCATCCTCTGTGAGATGGGCAGGGGCTGCAGGGGGGCTGGCTGCATCCTCTGTGAGATGGGCAGGGGCTGCATCCTCTGTGAGATGGGCAGGGGCTGCAGGGGGGCTGGCTGCATCCTCTGTGAGATGGGCAGGGGCTGCATCCTCTGTGAGATGGGCAGGGGCTGCAGGGGGCTGGCTGCACTTTGGGCACTTGGGAGCTGCTGACACAGGCATCATGGGGGGAAAGGCTCAGCTCTGTCACCCCAGCAGTGCCAGGCCCGGCTCTGTGGCCCAGGCTGATATCACACAGTGCAGCTGGGGAGCCCTGAGATAAACCATCCCCCAGCAACAGCCCACGGAGCTGGGCAGCCCGAAATCCAAGGGTTTATTGCTCGGGTTTTATTTCACTGTAGCTTCTGACCTGGTTTTATTGTCCTGGGTAATATTTGCCATCTCTTTTGAAGCAGTGATGGAGCAACAAGTTAAAGGTGTGTTGTTCTGAGAGACGGGAATTTAAATCTCTCAGAACAATTTAAATTTAAATGGAGCTGTAGAATGGATTTGAATCTGTAGTAAAGGTCTTGCTGGAGTATCAGGAGAGGAGGAAACCCAGGGAGGCAGTTTGTCTGTGCTGCCTGTGGAATTCTCTTTATCTTTTTAATAAGGTTATGACATCCCCTTCTGTTTTCACTGTTTATTTCCTGTCCTACTGTAGGTGTGTTCTCAGAGTGTCTGGTGTGGGGAAAGTAGGAATTCACCTTGTTGGTGGTTTTGCTTGGTTTGAGTTACAAGAATTGCCAATGTCATCCCAGCCTCAGGTTCCAGCTGGACCTTTGCCCATGGTTCCCGAGGATCAGGCAGAGAACAGTAAATGGAGAGAGGCCTTACTGAACACGTGGATGAGGATAAGTGAGGTATTATTGGTTTAATTAGTTACTTTTGGATAATGTAATTTCACTTAGGCTCTGATTTTCACTAAATATCTCCTTTCTGTCTGTAGCTGAAAGCAGAAGATGCTGACAAGAGCACACCTGACATAAAGAGGTGAAATAAAGAATGTGAAAATTCCCAGCAGCCAAAACTGGGGGCTGTCTGGCCCCCCTTCCTTCCCCAGTGAAGGTTTTGGTGATGGTTGTCATTTTGGCTGTGCAGGTACCAGGAGAGCCTGAGCAGGATGGTGCTGAGCGAGGAGAACATCAGGAAGGTGGTGAAGGCCCGGGTGTGCTCCATGGCCATCCACCCTTCCCAAAGCACCATCCTTGTGGCAGCTGGAGACAAGTGGGGGCACGTTGGCCTCTGGAATGTGGTGAGTGTTGGTGTGCTCCTCACCTGAGCAGGTGTGTGGTTCAGGACAGCTGCAGCTGGGGCACAGCCTGGGGTGGCATTTTGTCAGCCCCATGAGAGTGTTTTAGGTTTTTTACATTCTTAGGGATAATAGCTGGTGGCTGTCAAGGATAATTGGCAAATTTAGAGTTGCCAGAATGGCTTTCTCTTTTGCTCCTCCTGTTTTTGTGGTTTTTTTTTTGTTTTTTTTTGGTTTTTTTTTTTTTTTTTTTTTTTTTTTTTTTGTTTTGTTTTGTTTTGTTTTGTTTTGTTTTGTTTTTTTTTGTTTTGTTTTTTTTTTTTTTTTTTGGTTTTTTTTGGTTTTTTTTTTGTTTTTTGTTTTTTGGTTTGGTTTGGTTTGGTTTGGCTTGTTTGTTTGTTTGTTTGTTTTTGGTTTTTTTTCTGAAGTTTGAGAGCAGAGTCATCTTTGTGGGATGAACCAGAACTTGGTCCAAAATGACCTGTTCAGTTTCTTTTAAAATAACAAAATGATGCAAAATTTAGAAGAGAAGGCACAGGAGATGCTGCCTTCCTGCAGTTTGGGTCACTAATTCAGCCTGAGCTCTCAGTAATGTCCATATTTTGATGTGGTGGCAGAAAGCAGCTGTGGGTGAAAGTGAGCCAGGTGCTGCTGTCCAGATCCAGGGCTGCTGGCACTAACTGCAGCAGGGAATTGCAGCTTTCCATAATTAGGGACCAGAAGCAGTCTCAGTGTCCATATCCCTTGTGCTGGTGTCCCCTCTCACCCAGCACCCTCTGCCTCCCCAAAAAGCATTCAAAAGGCTGAGCTGTGGCTTTAGGAGCTGTAGGCAGCAGCAGGAGCAGCCCTGGTGCTCAGCAGCCGTGCCTGTGGGCCCTGTCGCTTTGCAGAGCTGCGGGACGGAGGAGGGAGCCCACGTCTTCATCCCCCACAGCTTCCAGGTGCACTGCATGCACTTCTCCCCCTGCAACCCTGCTCACCTGCTGTCCCTCAGCAACGACACGCTGCGCTGTGGCGATGTCACCAAGGCTGTCTTTGATGAGGTGAGGAGCTGCCGGGAGGGTTCGGGCTGCCTGTACCTGTCACTCCTTGGTGGTTTGATTAACGAGAAAGTTCAGGTTCTGTTTCCACAAGGACGTGTCCAGTCAACCTTTAATTAACATCACATAAATGGGGAGATGTTTCCTGCTCACTAAAACCCAGTGACAGCCTGGGTTCTCCCAGTTTGCATCTCTGCACGTGATTAAAAGTTTCTGGAGTGCTGGGGAAGGGAAAGACACCCTTGATCCTTGCTCAGTGTGTGCTCCAGGCCAGCAGCCCTCTGATTTTTGGGACACAGAGCTGACAGTGCCTTGTGGGAGCTCTGGCAGGAGTTCGGAGTGTGCTGTTGCTGGGCTGCTTTGGATGGTTGGTTATCTCCCAGTTATTTCCCTGTGGAAGGCACCCCTGTTCCACAGGAGGGTTCCCTGCCTGGCTGGGTGGGCCTGGGTGGTTTGTAGTGAATTAAAAAGGGAAAGGATGAGACCCATGGCCCGGGGAGTGTTTGGGTGTTAGAACACTGGCTCTTTCCTTTAGCCTTGGTGACATTTAACCTTGCCCTGCTCAGATCTGCAGGAGTGAGGACAACTTCTCCTGCTTCGACTTCCTGGAGGAGAACGCCTGCACTGCCGTAGTGGCTCAGTGGGACGGGGCCGTGGCTGTGGTGGACAGACGGACACCGGGGCTGTCCCCAGAGCTCTCTGCAGACATTGGCTTCAGGAGGACACGGACAGTGCACGTGCACCCCCTGAGCAGGCAGTACTTCCTGGCTGCTGGCTCCGTGTATGTAGCCCATGCTGAGCTGTTTGTTGTTTCTCCAGTGCTCTGTGTGCTGGGGGGAGCTGGGCCTCTGGGGTTTCTCAGCCTCGGTCCAAGTGCAGTCCAAGCTGCCTCAGCCCCTTTAGAGAACAAGTTTTGTGTCCTTAGCAGGGGTTAAGGTGGGATTTGGTTTTATTTCCCTTCACCCTTTGGGAATGGGGGCAGGTGGGCCCTGGTGAGCCTTGGCACAGAGAGATTTCATGGAGGGCTGCTTGGGGTGGTTTTGGTGCTCCCAAAATCCCTTGGAGCCACCATTTGGGTGGGCATTGAGGCTGTGAAGCAGCTGCAGCACAGCCTGCTGTGCTCTGGGGCTCTCAGGTGCACGAGGGGCAGTTCTGAGCTGTCTGTGCCTGTTGCAGGGACGTCTGTGTGTTCGACGTGCGGTGCCTGAAGGCCAAGGGCAACCAGCCCCTCAGCTCCCTGCCAGGGCACACCAAGAGCGTGGCCTCAGCCTATTTCTCACCTCTCACTGGGAGCAGGGTGGTGACAGTGTGTGCTGATGACAAGCTGAGGTAAGGCTGTGCAGGAGGAGTCCTCATGGAAAATACCGGCTCTTTGGGCAGATGATTATTATTACTAATTATATTATTATTATTATTATTATTATTATTATCATCTGAGGTAAGGCTGTGAAGGAAGAATCCTCAAGGAAAATACCGACTGTTTGGGCAGATGATTATTATTACTAATTATTATTATTATTATTATTATTATTATTATTATTATTATCATCTGAGGTAAGGCTGTGAAGGAAGAATCCTCATGGAAAATACCGGCTCTTTGGGCAGATGATTATTATTACTAATAATTACTATTATTATTATTATTATTATTATCTGAGGTAAGGCTGTGAAGGAAGAATCCTCATGGAAAATACCGGCTGTTTGGGCAGATTATTATTATTATTTATTATTATTTATTGTTGTTGTTGTTGTTGTTATTACTACTCGTACTACTTCTCCACATGACCCATTATTGACAACCTTCTGTCTTTATCACTTTACAAAAATGATAAAAATTTACTTGCACTAACATTTTAAAAGTAATTTTTAATGATTTGTTGTTTTGGGGTTTTTTGGGGGGTGTTTTTGTGTTTGTTTTTTTTGGTTTTGTTTTGGTTTGTTTGTTTGTTTGTGGTTGTTTTTTGGTTGGGTTTTTTGGTTGGGTTTTTTTTTGTTTGTTTGTTTTTGGTAATTCTCATTTTCCCTGGGGATATTTAACAGTAAAAAATATACAGGTACTGTTTAAAAAAGAAATCAAACAAAATCAAAACCCACAAAAGCAGCCAGCCAAAACCTGGCTGGTGAACACAAGCACAAAGTGCTCAGAGACTAAATTTGTTTGTGGCTGGTACTTGAAATAATGATGCTATCAGCTCTTCTGTAAATGGCCTAGCATTTCATCGGGGGTTCTTTTTCTCCTGGTTACTGTGTGACCATGATTTCGGTAATTACCTGGCTTTGTCTGGGCTGGGCAGCTTTTCCCCCCGGGGGTGGAGGAGCAGGGGGGATGCTGGGCTGGCCCCTGGGCTCTGCAGCCCCTCCTGCAGAGCTGCCAGCCGGCCTGGGCTGCAGTTCCAGCTGCAAGGAAACCCGGGTCCCCAGCAGGGGCAGGGTTTGTGTGCCCTGGCCAGGCTGGCTGGCTCTGCTGCCCTGAGCACCCACACTCCTGGGCCCCAGGAGCTCCCTGAGAGGGCAGGGCTGGGGTCACCACAGCTTGATGGCATTAACGTGCTGCTCTGTGCCCAGGGTCTACGACACCACGTCCTTGTCAGCCTCGGTCACCCTGCTCAGCTCCATCAGGTGAGGACAGCACACCTGGGCCCATCTGCAGGGGCAGGGCACAGGGCACTGCAGCAGGGCAGGGATGGCTGGGGTTTTGGGAGGGAATTGTTCCCTGGGAGGCTGGGGAGGCCCCTGGATCCCTGGCCGTGCCCGAGGCCAGGTTGGACGGGGCTTGGAGCAGCCTGGGACAGTGGGAGGTGTCCCTGCTCTGGCAGGGGGTGGCTCTGGGTGGTCTCTGAGGTCTCTCCCAACCCAAACCATTCTGGTGTTGTCCCATCCTGCCCATCCCAGGCCAGGGATCCTGCAGGGGTCTGAGCACTCTAAACTGCAGGTTTAGAAGGCAGGGGAGATAAACGACGATGTAAAAGGCTGGATTCACCAGCAGGGCTGTTCCTGTTCCCCTGCAGACACAACAACAACACGGGCCGCTGGCTGACGCGCTTCCGGGCGGTGTGGGACCCCAAGCAGGAGCACTGCTTCCTGGTGGGCAGCATGGCACAGCCCAGGCAGATCCAGGTCTTCCAGGACACCGGGCACTTGCTGCACTCCTTCTGCGACGCCGACTGCCTCAGCTCCGTCTGCTCCATCAACGTGGCTCACCCCAGCCAGCACATCCTGGTGGGAGGCAACTCCAGCGGCCGCCTGCACGTCTTCAAGTAGCCGTGCCTGGGGCTGTGCCCTGGGCCTCGCTGCACTGACTGCCTTCATTCCCTGCCCAGCGCTCCCGGAGCTGCCCGTTGTTCCTCAGGACAGAAGTGTACTTTGAAAGTCTTCAAATAAATAGTTCAAACTGCCTTTGGCGCCCGTGTCTTCCATAGAAACGTGGAAATACTTATATTTTATTGTATAGATATAGATAAAATGTCCATAAATATTTATAGATATATATAATTTCCATAAATCTTTATATTTATGGAAATAAAAGTGATTCTTCTCTCTGGTGCTCCAGCCCCTTCCCCAGCTCTGTTCTCTTCCCTGGACATGCTCCAGCCCCTTAGAGCCTTCCTTGTGGTCAGGGGCCCAAAACTCCCAGGTGCGTTTGTAAAATTGTGCTCCCGGAGTGCAGAGACGTGCAGGGGACTCACCTGCAGCTCTGGAACTCTCACTCCAGGGAGAAGCTGCTCACGGACCAAATTCCTCACAGTCCGAGCTTTTTCCACTTGAGTGAAGAAAAGTCAGGATCACTGAACAAAGCTCATCCCCACTCTGCTTTTCATGATATTTAAATATTTATTTCAATTTAAAAATACTTTTCATGGCACCAATGATTTTATGCTAACTAAGGTATTGGATATGTAGAAAAAGGTACATTTTGAAGGAAAAAAAGATGTAACTTACAGTATTTGGCACATGAAAGGTTAATCTCTAGGTTTTCTTCATGAAAACTAAGAAATTCACATTTTCAGGTATTTTACTGTCTACTGCTGAAAGATGCAGTATGCTAGGACGAGATTCACGGGTTTCTGATCTCAGAACCTATGGAAACAACATTTTGATAGAAAGACGAGTAAAACTAACAGGGCCTGAAACACGGGGCGGGGCCTGGGACAGAGCGGAGAAACGAACAACGGAAATTCACCACTTCTGGGGGTTTGCAGGAAAACGCTGGGTGACAACGGCAGGGGGCTGGCACAGCCGGGGCTGGCACCGAGCGGGACCCAGGGAAGCCGAGGGGGGAGGTCCCGGGCGGGGGCTCGGAGGATGTGTCCGGAAAGGATGGAGCGCGGGATGGAGCTGTGCTGTCACCACGTCACACGGACACATTGCAGTGAGGAGAGGAGGAGGAGGAGGAGGAGGAGGGGGAGGAAGGACGACACTGCAGCGTTAACCCGGGGGTAAAAAATGTCAGCGTCGGGACGAGCACAACTGCATAGAAACATCAGCGCTATGGGCTGAGGTAGGAACACTACACTAAGAGTTAATCTCGCTATGTTGCATAAAACAGGATTATCATGTAAAAAAAACCGCTCCTCCGCCTCCCGGAGCCTTCCCGGAGGGCTCCCGGAGCCTTCCCGGAGGGCTCTGCCTTTGTCTGGAGCCGGGCTGGACCCCACGCCCCTCCCGGGCCGGTGGCCTGGGCAGGACCTGTCCCCTTATTGCAGTGCCGAGGAGCCCGCGGTCACCGTCCCGCCGGCGGTGGGTGCTGGATGCTCAGAGACAACACGGACAGCAGGCTCTGTAAAACTGCAGTTATGGCCCCAGCTTACGGAAAAATCTCTCCCTGAGATGAAATTAAACTTGCTCAACTGTTTTTACCCCTTTTTTTCTCTCTTTTTTTTTTTTTTTTTTTTTTTTTTTTTTTTTTTTTCTGATATGTCCAACTTGTCACCCCAGCCTAACCAGAAGTGGCTGTTATTGCTCCCTGTGCGTGGGCTGCTGCTCCTGGTGCCCAGCGGTCCCGGGGCTCGCGCCATGGGTCGGGTTTATTCACTTGCACTCAACGACGGTCGGGGCTCAGGGTGTCCCTTGGCTTCTTCAGTGTCACCTGAACTCTTGGGAAGAGTCCCAAAGCCAGAGCTGCTCCTCTGTCCCCAAGCCAGCAGGGCTGGGCTGGCGCTGGGTGCCAGCGTTTGCTCTCACACCATTGCTCACCGGGAACCGCTCGGAGCCGCGCCCACCGTCACCCCATCCGTAAAGTAAAAAAAGACTGGATTAGATTTGATAACAAAATAGCATTTCCTTGTTAAAATAGACCTTGAAATGTCTCTTCTTTTTTTGTTCTTTTTGCTTGGTTTTTTTTTTTTTTTTTTACAAAACGGGTACAACTGGCGGAGGGTAAAGGTCATCCCAGTAAATCTGCCACAGCCACTGCAGCTCCACGCCAGGTCTCCCCGGGCTCCCGGGCTCCCCTGCCCTCGGGAGCACCGAGGCTTCAAGGCTTAAAAAAGTGGCGAAGGGCCGAGTCCGCAGCAGGGCGAGGGCTCCGGATCGCTGCGCTGCGGGGAGGGGGGGGCACCGGGGCGTCCCCGAGAGCGTCGCGGCGGTGTCACCTCGTAGGAGGCTCCGGTGAGCGGGGAGGGCTCTGCCAAGCGGTTCGTGGAGGGCGGGGGTGGCGGGCACAGTGCGGATTTAATACCGTAACAGTACACGAGTGTTAAATTAAACCTCAGTAGCACCATTGCTAAAGCTCCTGCGGAACGGCCCCGCCAGCCCCGGCTGCTGCGCGGGCGCGGGGGCGGCAGAGCAATGAATTCCCCTCTGCTCGGTGCTTCCCAAGTCGTGCGCGGGGGAGCGGGATGGGAGGTGTTGTGCGGGCTCCGGGGGTGGGAGCGGCGCGGCTGGGCACGGGGAGGAGGGGGCTCCGGGGGCTGCGCCCACCCTCCTCTTCCTCCCGGAAAGCCGCCTCCTCGGCCGGCCGGGCTCGGGGTCGGGAGGGGAGGGTTAGTGAGTGACGGCGGCAGGTCCAGGCCCCCGTGGTGGCTCCTGCCTTCAGGTGTCAATGAGCAGGTTTACCACGGCGCGGAGCTTGCAGGCAAACCATCGCCTGAGGGGACAAAAGTATTGGTAATGGAACTGCTCGAACTCTGGGGTCTGGCGGATATCACGGAAAAAGGCAGTGTCAAGGTCGGACTCGGTAAGGACGATCAGGAGGAGGAGCAAAACAAAGAGGAGTCCAACTGTCACAAGGAGCAAACGGAGGACACTTAAAAGAAACTTATTCACCTGTTGGGCCTGTGCCGGCCCCAGGCCGCCGGCGCCGGGGCACAGCGCCCGCAGCTCGCCCTCCGCCTCCGCCGCCGGCGTGCCCGCCTCCGACTCCTTCTCCTCCTCGATGCTGCACGGCGCCCCGTTAGCCTGGCGCGACAGCAGCATCAGCTCCAGGCTGTGCTCGGCCACGGGCGTGGGCAGCACGCTGTCCGCGGGGCTGTAGCTCTCGTCGGCGATCACCGCCACCCGCTCGCTGCTCTCGGCGCGGCCGCTCCGGCCGGGGCCCGCGAAGGCGTCGCCGTGGGAAGCCGAGCGCACCGGGGTCGAGTGGGCGCTGTCACGGAGGGACTCCAGGCCTGGGGAGACACGGGAGGGGACAAGGGGACGCTCAGCGGGGTGCAGGGGGGTCCCCTCTCCACCGCCCGGAGCCTCCCGCGCTGCCCTACCCCGGTGTGCCCCGCGGGGACAGGACGCGGATGCCGCGGGTTGCTGCTTCTCGTTGCTGCTGTTGGTCCTTCGGGACCTGCAGCCCCTTCGCGGCGGCTCCTGAGCGCGGCGGTGGCAGCTCCGACACCCGCCCGGCTCGTCCCCGGCAGCGCCAGCCGCGGGCTGCCAGCCGGGAGCGCGCAGGGTGCGGGCTCAGCCGCAGGCGCTCACCCGCGGGCTGTGGCTGCCCGAGGTGACGGTGACAGCCCCGCTGGCAGCTGCCCGCAGTGCTTGGGGCCCCTCTGCCACTGGCAGTGCCCGGGACACGGCGACACAGGCGGGGGCAGGGATGGGCGGCAGTGAGGAGAAGCCCGGGTGGGTGGGAGGTGTCTGGAGAGGGTCGCGCTGGGCTGCCGGGGCTGGTGTCCCCCACGGCACGGGGGGAGATGTCCCCATCGCCCGCAGGAGGCTCCTGCAGCACAGCCTGCTCCGAGTTCACCGCGAGCCCAACGTTTTACGTGGCTCACACATGAGCAGGAGCCACGGCAGGAGCTGTGTGCCAGCCCCCGTGCCAGCCCCCGTGCCAGCCCCCGTGCCAGCCCCCGTGCCGGCCCCCAGCCTCGTACCAGGCTGAGCTTCGGTTCTTTGTGCCAAGAACTCCTGCCCCTCCCAACATGCCCTCCAAATCCCCAAATTCCAGGAAGGGAATTGTTTCTGCCAGGCTGGGGGGGAGATAGGAACTCTGCCATTGCAGCGGCCCCGGCTCCAGGGAGGGTGTCTGAAGGTCACGGAGGGGACCAGCGGGTCCCCAGGGCCACCCTGCAGGCGGCTGGGGAGGGACGGGGCTGGACCTGTCGGCGGGGGCAGAGCAGAGTGCGCTGAAGCACCTGGAGCTGCTGTCACCACATGTCCTGGCTGCCGAAGGGTGCCGGGCAGCCCCCGGAGCTCATCCGGCTGCATTCCCGGGGATTTGCAGCTCAGTCCCTGAGCGCTGCCTCCCGCTCAGCCCGGGGCTCTGGCAGCGAGGGGGGAACACGCTCTCACCCGGCCAGCTCTGCCCTCTCCCCTGTCACGGCAATGTTCCCCGCGGCACCCACTGTGTCCCCAACACGGGGGACAGCACCCGCGGGGGTGGCACTGCTCGTCAGCACAGTGACAGCAGCGCTGGCCCCCCAGACCCAAACCCAAACCCTCGTGCCATCTGCTTCCACAGCACTGACAGCAGAAGCTCGAAAATCCTGGGAATCTGACTCCAGCCCCGCCACCAGAGCTGCTCTGTGGTAACAACAACCTGAGTGCAGCCAGCCCGGGATACCCCAGCGCGCTCCCTGCCTCGCATTTCCTGCGTCCCACATTCCTGCGTCCCACATTCCCGCATCCCACATTCCTGCATCCCACATTCCTGCATCCCACATTCCTGCATCCCACATTCCTGCGTCCCACCTGCTCCCGGGGTCACCAGCTGACCACGGGGACCCCAGAAGGCCCCAGAGCCCGCGGCGCGGCGTTACCTGGCTCGGGCAGCTCCCCGGGGCCGCAGGGAGCATCGTGGCCGAGGCCGGGGCCGGCCGGGAGCAGCGGCAGGATGCCCAGGGCCCGGGAGAGCAGGCGCGGCCCCAGGGCCAGCACCCGCACCCGCACCTGCCGGCAGCAGTGGTTGATGAGCCAGAGGTGCACGCTGACCCTGGTTCTGATCCTCACCAGGCACTTCACCATGGTGGCACAGGGACACGGCGGCGCGGGGACGGCTCTGCTGCCGGCCCCGGGCTCAGAACTATTTTGGGCCCCGCATTGCCACGGGACCGAGCTGAAGCGAGAGTGAGGGAAAGCGAAGGGGTGGTACCAGCCCGGGTGATTGACGGTGGGAGGTGATTCAATGCTCTGGCTGCTTCCCAGCGGCGTGTGGGGACAGAGTGTCCCCTGTAACTGGGTGGCAGAGGTGACCCTGTCTGCTTCCGTCCCCAAAACGGGCACAGCCACCGACCCTGGGATCCCTCGGTGGAACGGGATCCCACCCCCGGGGCAGACGGTCCCTGGCCCTGCCTGCATTCCGGGACCGGGGCCAGGGTGGGGGTGGCTGTGCCGGGGCAGGGTTGGCCCCTCCAGGGGCAGGGAACAGCCGTGTCACTGGGAGCTGGACCCTGCTGTCAGCAGCAGGTAGAACCGTCCCCAGCGGCACAGCCACAGCGCCCAGCACGTCCCCAGCCCTGTGGGGCAGCTCACAGCTGCTCTCAGTGCTTTGTGTGTGTGTACATGTGTGTATCTGTCTCTATGTGTGTGTCTGTGTACCTGTGTCTATGTGCACACCTGTGTGCCTGTGTGTGCATCTGTGTGTGTGTCTGTGTACCTGTGTCTGTGTGCACACCTGTGTCTGTGTGTGTACCTGCGTGTGCCCTGTCTGTGTGCACACTTGTGTGTACATGCTCAGGTGTGTGTGCATGCGCAGGTGTGTGTGTGCACAGGTCTCAGGTGTGTGTGCGCACAGGTGTGTGTACATGCTTAGGTGTGTGTATGTGCTCAGGTGTGTGTGCATGCCCAGGTCTGTCTGTGTGTACAGGTGTGTGTATGTGCTCAGGTGTGTATGTGCTCAGGTGTGTGTGCGCTCAGGTCTCAGGTGTGTGTATGTGCTCAGGTATGTGTGAGTGCCCAGGTCTGTCTGTGTGTACAGGTGTGTGTATGTGCTCAGGTGTGTGTGTACTCAGGTGTGTGTGCATGCCCAGGTCTGTCTGTGTGTACAGGTGTGTGTATGTGCTCAGATGTGTGTGAGTGCCCAGGTGTGTGTGCGTGCCCAGGTGTGTGTGTGCGTGCTCAGGTGTGCAGTCCCCACTCCCATGCCCAGCGTGTGGGCACAGGTGCCCCGTGTCCTACCTTCCATGATGGAGATGTGCACGGCTCTCCGGCGGGTGCGGGGCACGCTGCTCAGCCGGGGCCCGTGCGTGATGGACGGGCAGCTGCGGCTCGGCACCAGCCCGGCCCTGGGGACAGCAGGGGACAGGGTCAGGGCAGGACAGAGCCAGCGCTGCGGGCACGGGCAGTGCCACCCTCCCACCCCGGGCACAGGGCAGTGCCATGCTCTCAGTCTGGGCACAGGGCAGTGCCACCCTCCCACCCTGGGCACAGGCAGTGCCACCCTCCCACCACAGGCACAGGACAGTGCCCTGGCCAGGCCCCCAGCCCGGGCCCCCAGCCCTGCCGGGCTCTCACCGGTGGATCTCGGGGGGCTCCCTCTTGATCTTGGCGCTGGACTCCATCACCTCCTTGGCGACACGGCCGCTGTGGGAGGGCCAAGGGGGCACAGTGACACACCCAGCCTCCACAGGGGCACAGTGACACACCCAGCCTCCAAAGGGGCACTCAGTGACACACCCAGCCTCCAAAGGGGCACAGGGACACGCCCAGCACTGCTCCTCCCCAGGACTCACCTGTATCGGAAGCGGCTCCCCTTGAAGAACAGGTTGCTGCTGGACACCGTCCGCACCTGGCTCGACTTCTCCAGCCTGCAGGGGCAGCAGGAGCGCTGTGAGAGCCCTGCAGGGCCGGCCCACGGCAGCCGGGCCGGGTGCCCGGAGCAGAACCCCGGAGGTGTGCAATGCCACCAGGAGCAGAGCCCTGGGGTGTGCAATGCCACCAGGAGCAGAGCCCTGGGGTGTGCAATGCCACCAGGAGCAGAGCCCTGGGGTGTGCAATGTCACCCGGAGCAGAGCCCCAGAGGTGTGCAATGCCACCAGGAGCAGAGCCCTGGGGTGTGCAATGTCACCCGGAGCAGAGCCCCAGAGGTGTGCAATGTCACCAGGAGCAGAGCCCCGGAGGTGTGCAATGCCACCAGGAGCAGAGCCCCGGAGGTGTGCAATGCCACCAGGAGCAGAGCCCCGGAGGTGTGCAATGTCACCAGGAGCAGAGCCCCAGAGGTGTGCAATGTCACCAGGAGCAGAGCCCCGGAGGTGTGCAATGTCACCCGGAGCAGAGCCCCAGAGGTGTGCAATGTCACCAGGAGCAGAGCCCCGGAGGTGTGCAATGTCACCCGGAGCAGAGCCCCAGAGGTGTGCAATGCCACCCGGAGCAGAGCCCTGGGGTGTGCAATGCCACCAGGAGCAGAGCCCTGGGGTGTGCAATGCCACCAGGAGCAGAGCCCTGGGGTGTGCAATGCCACCAGGAGCAGAGCCCTGGGGTGTGCAATGCCACCAGCAATGTCCTGTCACCGGGAGCAGCGGTGGGTGGCACCGGCCGGCAGGACACGGCCCCTGTGGCCAGCACAGCTCCTCCCTGGCCAGCTCATCACGGCCGAGGGCTCTGCAGGGGGCTGGGGCCACTGCTGCTGCCAGGGCCAGGGACACCCAGGGCAGGGACTGAGGCTCTCCAGGGGGCTGAACTCCCCCCATGGCCTGGGAACTGCGGGGTGACAAACTCAGCCCCTCCTGGGCAGGTGGGCACTCGCCAGGGTGGGTGGAGCTGCCCAGAGGGTCCATCCCATCTCCTCCCATCCCACGGGAGCTGACCCCTCACCCCGGGAGTGCCCAGCAGCCCCTCAGGCCAGGGTGCACCCGCCGGGTGCTGGACCAGCGGTGCTCCACGGCCACGGCTCATCACAGGGAGATTTGTAAAGCAATATTGCAATTCCATTTCATGTTCATGTAATGAGGAGTGAAACCTGCTGATTGCAGCTGCTGATTGCAGAATTCCCAGTGGGAATGCATGGCATGCTCTGTCTCGCAGCTTGCTGATTAAAATAAAACTCATTACCAAGCAGAAAGCGGCCTGGGTTAAGTGTGGCATGAACAGGATGGTGCTGCTTGGCATTCCAGGCCTCATCCCAAATAATTAGTTATAATTTCCTGATGGAAGTTTGCTGAGAAAGGATGAGCACAGAGGGGCTGGGAGAGGAGGGACCCCACAGGGCAGAGACCCCATCCAGAGGCACCAGTGCTTTTGGTGGCTCTGCCAGGGCCACGGTGACCAGATGCCACAGGGCCAGTGACCAACCCTGGGGCCTGGAGGGAGCCCAGAGGTGGGCACCAACCCACGGGGGCTGCAGGGCACCCCACAAAGCAGCACTCACTTGTAGAAAGCCTGGTTCTCGATCCCACACTTCCAGAGGTGTTTGCAGGCTTCTGGTGTCGGGGCAAAATAGGTGAGAACAATTTTCTTCTCCTAAAGGAGAAAGACAGGGAGCTGAGGGGAGAACAGGGAGTCCTGCTTATCCCACAGACAAAGAACAGAGAAGACAGAGCTGGAGAGTGGCACTGGCACAGACAGATCCTGCTCTGGAGCTGTTTGGGAGGCAGGGATCAGGCTGGTGCAGCACCTGGCACAAGGGA
Source organism: Phylloscopus collybita (assembly GCA_027886175.1). NCBI lineage: Eukaryota > Metazoa > Chordata > Aves > Passeriformes > Phylloscopidae > Phylloscopus > Phylloscopus collybita. The sequence goes on along the minus strand of JAJNNQ010000136.1, from coordinate 443,465 downwards.
TGGGCAGACGTGCTCTGGTGCCTCCTCTCTGCTCCCAGCCTCTGGGAACAGCCAGAGACACAGGGGTTTAACAAAATCCCTGCTGATGGCTCCTCTGGATGCCAACCCCAGCCAGAGGTGTCCTGGCTGACTTTGAGGGATGATGGCAATGAAGAAGCACCTTGGGAATAATCCCGAGGGAGGGCATGGCCGAGAGCTGTGGGGGTCCTGGCAGAGGCCCTGCTGTGTCCTGGGGCTATGGGGGCTGTGGGGTCCAGTGCCCAGATCTGGGCACCAGCAGCAGCAGGGAGGTGACCCCAGCAGTGGCACGGAGCTGCTGTCCCCGTGTCCCTGCCCTGCAGGCCAGGGTGGTGCTGCTGCCACATCCCCCAGAACCCTCCAGAGGAAGGAGCAGGCTGTGCCCAGGGTGTCCCACGGGAAGGGGGAGCACTCACCTCCTTCTGACTTACGTACAGATAGAACGTCTTCCCCTCGAATTTCATCTTGGTCACCTCGTTCCTGCAGGGACAAGGACAGGTGGGTGGGAGCTGTGCAGAGCCCAGCCAGCACAGAGCCCAGCCAACCCAGAGCCCAGCCAGCCCAGCCAGCTCCCAGCAGCTTCCAGAGCCTGGCTTCCATCCCAGGGGGTGCCACAGGGTGGTGGGAGCAGCCCTGACCCACAAACCCAGAGCTGGAGTGGGGCACAGCCCGGGGTGAAGCTGGGGGTCAGTGGGGGCTCATCCCATGGACAGCAGCCAGTGGCAGTGCCACCTGCCAGGGACACACCAACCCAAACCAGGCATCCCGCAGTGACCCACAGCAGCTGAGAAGGCTGACAGGGCCTGGGGGGCTTTGGGATGGGGCTGAGATGGGCATGATGAAGTTCAGTGGGGACAAAGGTAGAGACCAATGAGCCTGGGGCAGCAGAGCTTTGGGTGCACCGAGCCCTGCCCAGTGCCCACACACCCCCCCGGCCACCCCGGGGTGCCCAGGGAGCCACGGGACCCCGTGGGGGGAGCTCAGCACTTAATGAAGTGAACTCAGCACTGGAAGTGGACTCAGCCCTGGAAGTGAACTCACCACTTGATGAAGTGAACTCTCTTGTTTCCCTGCAGAACCACGAAGCCGAAGGGGGTGAAGGCCAGGAACGCCGCGTTGCCGGACACGTCCTGCAAGGCAGGAGCCAGGGCTGGAGCTCAGCACAGCACCAGCACAGCTGGGAGCTCAGCTGTCCCCTCAGCTGGGCACTGCACCGCCCTGGGTGCCACCAGCAGATGTCACAGTTATCTGTTATTGTCTGTATTAAATGTCATATTGACACACGTGGAATTTGTGCTGTCAGTATAATACCATGTTGTAATTGCAGCAATTATTGCATGTTTTATATATTATTATATTATTGTATATCATTATAATATATTATATTATATATTATATTATTATTTACATTGAAAGATATATTATATATGATATATTACATATGATATAAGATATAGTGTATAAGATATAATGTTATATTATATTCTATTACATTATATTACTTTACATTATATTATTATAATATAGTTATATATTGTAACTATACTACTCCATGTAAATATATACAGTTATTTTATAGAAACACACCAATTATTTGGTGTCTATGATCACTACAATGTACACAGTTCAATATGGTCATTTATTATATGATGACAGGATATCCTGGGTTGGAAGCGACCCACAAGGCTGACTGACGTCCAAGTCCCAAATATCCCTGCATTATTTATAGCAATTAACCCAGAACATGATGACCCCAGCTGTACTTCCCTCCCCCAGAGCCCTGCCCTGGTGGCACTGAGCCAGCCCAAAGGCACTCAGCAGTGCCAGCACTTGAACCCAAGCCCAGGGACCCCAGGGGAGGGGTTGGTGACCCCAGGGAGAGCCAGGGCCAGGCTGGGTGGGACAAAGGTGGAGCAGCTGGGTCAGCAGCCATGGCTGGGCTCACACAGGGGGTTTTGGGCAGTGGGTTCACACAGGGGTTTTGGGCAGTGGGTTCACACAGGGGTTTTGAGGGATGCTCGGAACCCAAGCCCATCCCAGCAGTCAGGGCTGAATGGCCAAAGGCTGAGAGTGCTGCCCCTCAGCCCAGCACCTGCACAGGCACGGGGGGAGCCCAAACTCACCCCCTGGGGGCTGGGCTGGCACAGGAGGGACATTCCTGGGGACAGTCCTGTGTCTGTGCACAGCCAGCCACAGCTCAGGCCCGGGCTGCCCAAAGGGCTCTTGCCCAGGTCTGGGAAAGCCTCCTGGAAAGGAAGCAGAAGGATGGATCCTCCTGGGGATGCAGAGGCTGGGGGTGCTAAACGGGGCACAGGCCCCTACCTGGGCCCAAAACCGTGTGTGGGTGTGGCACTCAGGGACATGGTTAGTGGTGGCTTTGGCAGTGCTGGGGAATGGGTGGATTCCATGGTCTTTGAGGACTTTTCCAACCAGAACCATTCCATGGCTGTCTTTGGCTAGGCCAGGAGTTCTGTCCATCAGGAGAAGCAGAGGAGCCCCGTTATTCTCACACACACACACACACACACACACACACACACACACACACACAGACACACTCCTCCAGGGATTTACACACAAAACAAGAACCAAGGACAGCCCAGGGCTCAGGTGAGCCCTGCTCAAGAAAGGAAGATCTTTTCTCTGTTTGTTTCCTGGGGAGAAAGCCACAGGGAGAGTGCCATGGAAACCTCAGACAGGACTGAGCCAGGGGACACTGAGCTGAGGGGGAACAGCCCCTCACCCAAACCTCTCCACAACCCACTGGAGAGGAGAGAACAGAATCAGCTTCATTTAACTTTGGCTTCCAGATCCTCTGAGCATATTAACAGCAGCCCCTGATGAATTGGGCAGAATTCTGCTGGTAGATGTACAAGTGTGTATCTTTGTCCTCAGCTGTTATAAGAACATCAATTACTGCAATTCAAATATGTTCAAAAGGTTCTTGGGGCAAAAGGATGGCAATTACCTGACTCCAGCAGCAAAGGTCACAAACGGGTGGGAGCTGGCAAGACCACTGCTTTAGAGGGAATTCAGAGCAAAGCAACCCTTGGGCACTCAGAAACTGCCCATGAACCCTCCCCAAGCCACTGCAAGGGTGCATTTCTGTGGCACAGCTCAGGGAAAAGCCCAGCACAGGCACTGCCTGAGAGCAGAATTTTCTGCCTGCTTTGTATCCCCCATCCATCTGCATGTGATGGGATTACCAGGGACCAGAGAGCCACATGCAGTGACATCCTCAGTCAATAAAGAGCATTTCTAGCAGCAAACTGGATTATGGGCTGGGCAGGGCAGAGGGATGGACTGTTCCAGACAGATTAGTGCCTGGTGCCTCCTCAGCCACGTCACCGACCTTGTTGCTGCCACCAGTCCCGCTTCTGCAGGAGAGGACGGATCCTGCCACAGCTGTCTGCACTGAAAATGCTCCCCCACAACTTCCCTGGCAGCCCTGGGAGGGTCTCAGAGCCCTCGCCCTCCTCACTGCCCTCCTGCACTCACACTGGCCAGGATGGGGCTGAACAAGGCTCCAGCCTCAGCACAGCCCCTGGCCACGGCCCCAGAGCTGCTGGCAGGTGACAAATGCACTTGGGACAGCCCCTGGCACCTCAGCAGATCATCACTGCTCACAGAGAGGATCCAACCCCAGCAGCAGCCCAGGGAAGGGCTGTAGGAGCTGTTTTACCTTGCATGGGTGTGGGTCAACCCCGTAGGTCTCCAGAGTCTGGGCTTTCCTGAGGAAGTTCAGCTCTGAAGTGGCTGGTGTCTGCCCACTGCAGGAGGGAAAAAACGGGAAAAAGGAATATTCCATGGCAGACAGGCAGGTGAAAGGCAGCTATGGGGGTTCTGTTAATGATGGGGCATCAGCCAGAGCACATTCCCATGGGATTTTTGTGGGATCAGCAGGAGCCCAGCACTGAAGCCTAGCCCATCCTCTCCTGCCAGCTGCACCCACAGGAGCCACGCTGAACTGGCAGCACTGGGGAGGGTCAGAGGGCATCTGCCAAGTTTAGGGATGAATTCCCTACTTGCAGCACAAACATCTCACTGGGGAGGGAAAGGGGAGCTTGGTGGCAGAAGGCAGCAGCCCCTGGCACAAAAGGACACAACTCTGATGGGGTTTTGGGAGGTTAAACCCACTTCCCTCGCTGGGAACCCTTCAGGACACAGCTCCATAATGGGGATTGCTGATGGTCCCTACACCTCCCATCCCGGGAGAGGGGTGAGGGCAGGAGGGGCTTCCTGAGGGAGGCAGGAGCGGGTCCCAGCTGGATGTGAGGGGTGAGAGTGACAATCCCAAAGAGGGGCAGAAGTGCTGAGAGCAGCCCCGGCCCCCGCAGCTCCCGGACCTCAGCTCTGACTTGTGGATCTCTGCGATCTTCCTCTCCAGCTTCTCCGAGTGTTTGGGGAAGAACTGGAACTTGGAGCTGTAGCCTTCTGGGTGCTTCCCCGGGTCGTAGTCCCCAATCTCAGCTGGTGGGAGACAGATGCAGTCAGGAAAAGCACAGCGTGCCTCCCCACCCCGCAGCACCCAGCCAGGGCTGGGCACGCCCGGAGCGCCGCTTCCCGCTGGGAGGGATCAGCGCTCAGCCATTAACTGCAGCCAATTAACCCGGCAGCGGATGGTCACTGTCCCAAATTTATTAACCCCTCAGGCTGCAGGGGCAGGCAGGAGGGCAGGGGCTGCTCCTGGGGACACCAGAGCCCCTGTACAGGTGTGGCCCTGCAGGTGAGGGCCCAGCACCCATCCTCACCCTCCCCCAGCCCAGCAGTGGTGGGTGCCATGGGTGCTGCAGGTGCAGTGGCCTGCTGGCAGTGCAGGGATGGAAGGGCTCCAGCAGGGAGGGTGAATTGCTGCTGTCCCAGAGCCCTGCCCTGCTGTCCCACAGCCCTACCCTGCTGTCCCAGAGCCCTGCCCTGCTGTCCCACAGCCCTACCCTGCTGTCCCAGAGCCCTGCCCTGCTGTCCCAGAGCCCTACCCTGCTGTCCCACAGCCCTGCCCTGCTGTCCCACAGCCCTGCCTTGCTGTCCCACAGCCCTGCTGCTGTCCCAGAGCTCTGCCCTGCTGTCCCACAGCCCTGCCCTGCTGTCCCACAGCCCTGCCCTGCTGTCCCACAGCCCTGCTGCTGTCCCAGAGCTCTGCCCTGCTGTCCCACAGCCCTGCCCTGCTGTCCCACAGCCCTGCCTTGCTGTCCCACAGCCCTGCTGCTGTCCCACAGCCCTGCCTTGCTGTCCCACAGCCCTGCCCTGCTGTCCCAGAGCCCTGCTGCTGTCCCAGAGCCCTGCTGCTCTCCCAGAGCCCTACCCTGCAGGATGTAGGCTGCCAGCAGCGCCGCGTCCGATGTCTTGCACAGGAGCCGGCCGTGGTACAGATCCCTCTTGATCTGCAGGAAAACCAAGTACCTGGGCACAGGAGGAGAGTCCCTTTATTAGGTTCTGTTTCAATTACCCAAACAGCCAATTCAGGTGTGGAGTATCTGCTGCCAGGACTTGTTCTGAGTCCTCTCTCTCTGCAGCCCATTTGCCAAACACGGCACTCGCTGGGCTGATCCTGGCCAGGCCTGTGGGGCTCAGACCCACACATCGCAGCCCCTTTCCAGCCCGTGGTGTTCCAGGCACACCGAGCTGCTCTGGGGCCAGCACACGGCCCCAGGGCTGCAGGAGATCTCCACTGACCTGGGCACCCATCGTGTCTCTTCCCCCAGCCCAGCCAAGGTGCCCTGTGTTCTGAGGGGGGGGGGGTCTCATGATCTGAGCCCCTCGGTGCCTGCTGCATTTCTCCCATGTCACCCTGTTCCTCTAAAGTTTTTTGAAAGTTTTTTCAGCCTTCTGATGTTTACTTTTTGTGGTGGAGTTTCTCACACACTTTTCCTGTAAATAATGCTTGGTTTGTATTCCTTTCTGGAGGAGGAGAGCATTGATGGGCTGTTGGGGTGACCAGTGAGGTTGGAGAGGACAATTTTCCTCCTCCAATTCATGGTCACTGCTGGAATTCTATAAATGTCAAGGTCTGTAAATGAACTGCCCCTTTTTGCCTTGGACACCTCAGTGTGTGAGTGTCATTCGTGTTGAATTGTGGCACCCCTGGGTGTTCAGCTTCCTCATAACATGATTTTCTCCTTCCCAAACTTTCTGTGTCCTTGTAGCTCTTGGTGTGTGCACCCACGTCCCTCCTCCGTGCTGCCATGACCAGCTCTGCACCACCCAGGGCCAGCTGCCTCCTGTGCTCCCCATCCCTGTCTCTGTGCCCAGTTAAAGGACAAACCATGTTGGAAAAATCACATATTCCAACAAATTCAAACCTAAGTAACATTTTGGGCTGCGTCATGTGGCGTTTGGGAAAACCTTGGAACAAAATGGAGCGCTCAGAAATGAATTTAAATAACCAGATTCTGGTTATTAAATAACTCTGCAGTCCTCAGTCACGCCTCATTGCTCAAATCCAAGTTTATGATGAGGTAAACCATTAATATTCACAGATAAAATACATTAAAGAGAAATCTTGGTATTAAAGTGGACTCGGTGCAGGGAAAAGTGAATTTTAAGCCCGGGTTCCAGCTGCAGCTGCAGGCACACCTCAAAGGGCAGCAAGCAGGGGCAGCTCACCTGCATGGGGGCCTCAGCCTGGACCTGTGGAGGGTGACAGAAGGGTTAGATAAGAGTTAGATAAGGTTTGGGAGGAAATTCATCTCTGTATTCCACCCCCTGCCATGGGCAGGGACAGGCTGGAGCAGGCTGCTCTGGCGCCAGGGCCTCACCTGCCTCCCAGAGGAGAATTTCTTCCCCATATCCCATCTCACCCTCCCTGTGCAGTGGGAAGCCATTGCCCCTCGGCCGGGCACTGCAGACTCTTGTGCAAAGTCCCACTCAGATCTCCTGGAAGGGGCTCTTTAGGCCCTGGGGGCTCTCAGATGTCCCCACAGAAGGTGCCAGCTCAGAACCCCTCAGTGGGGGCTCCAGCCCAGCTGCCCCAGGCAGAGCTGACCCGGGGGCTGGGGCTGTTGGAGATCCACAGCTCATTTCCCAGAGCTGCTGTGACTGCTCTGCGCTGGCCCCTCGTGTCCTTCCTGCTGGCAGGAGGAGCAGCACGAGGAGCCCCTAAAGATAGCAGCTGAGGAGAGGCTGAGGAGCTGAGCAGAGGCTGAGGAGCTGAGCAGAGGCTGAGGAGCTGAGCAGAGGCTGTGCTGGCAGCTCTCCCCCTGCGCTCCCCGAGCGGCCGCTCCTGACGTCAGAGGCGCTGCTGGCAGGGATCTCGGGGGAGCTGCAGACACTCAGCCCCCCCGACAGCCCAGCCCAGCCCAGCCCAGCCCAGCCCAGCCCGGCCCAGCAAGGACACCCCGAGCTGGGGACACGCTCGCTCGGGCAGGGCACCGATGGCTGCTTACGAGTGCAGGAGGCTGAGCAGCAGCGGTTGTGTCACGGAGCCGGGCCCGTGCTGGCTGTGCTCTGCCCTGGAACGTGGCTTTGGAGCTGACTGCACCCACAGGCCAAGCCAGGGGCTTTGATCACAGAGCCCAGGGATGTTCAGGCAGGAAAGGACCTTAAAGCCCATCCAGTGCCACCCCTGCCAGGGCAGGGACACCTCCCACTGCCCCAGGCTGCTCCCAGCCCCAGTGTCCAGCCTGGCCTGGGGCACTGCCAGGGTTCCAGGGGCAGCCACAGCTGCTCTGGGCACCCTGTGCCACCCTGCCCACCCTCAGCCTGTGCTCCAGGTGCTGACTCAGCACAGGCAGGGACTCCGGTGCTTTTCCCCCACAGCAGGAACAATCCCAAAGCATCCGGGCTGCTTGGGAAACCCCGGTGCCTGCCGCCCTTCCCCGAGCACAAACCGTGTGCTCCTGCCCTGGCCCCGCCGCTGGCTCTGGCCAATCCCCCCAGGCCACGAGTGTCCTCACCTGGTGATCTCCTCCTTCAGCGCCGCGGGGTCCGTGGGGTAGAACTTGACACGGAAGCACATGGTGAAGGGAGGCTGGGCTGCAGAGAGCAGGGACAGCGCGTCAGCCCAGGGCAGGGCTTGTCCCCGTCACCCTGAACCACCCCGCTCCAGCCAGGTCCTCCCCAGGGCCTCCCCTGCCTTGCTCCCCCGGGCTGCCCTCGGTAAGGAGGGGCAGACACTCCTCGCTGCAGTGGCCGTGGCCTGAGCAGATGTCCCTGACAAAGCTGTGGGGACGTGCCATGGCTCTGCCTGCCCACCAGCCAGCCCACCCCCCGCTCCCAAATGTCCCCTCGATCCCCCGCCGTGCCTGTCCTGGGCTCCGTGCAGGGCTCCCTGAGCTGGCCGTGGGCTGGTGGGGACAACCCTGCTCTCAGCCCTCCAGAACAGCTTCTGCTCCCGGGAGAGGGGCTGGGGACCGACCCCAGAGGGGACAGGCTGGAGGAAACGGGAATCCAGCTGAGATGGAACAGGGTCTGCCCAGACCACCTGCAACACTCACCCCGCATCTGCTTCACAACCGACTTGGTAAACTCCAGCCAGTGCTGAAAGGGAAAGAAGGTAATTAAAGGTAATTAAAGCCTGAGAGCCGCGGCTTGATAAGATGGGGAGGATGAGGAAGAGGAGAGTTCTGCTCGGAGTGAGAAAAGCCACCTGGGTGCGGGTGAGTGGCCCTGGGAGGGAGCTGGGGGAGCAGGAGGCTCCGCAGCGAGGGAGCAGCTCCGTGCCCAGCTCCCGGCTCAGCCTCGGCTGCTCCGCGCTGCCGCCGTGCAGGGGAGCCCCGGAGCAGGAGCTGCGGCTTGTATCGATCAGTGCGGAGCACAAGGCAGGGCTGCTATCGATGGCTGTGCCTGCGAGCCCCGAGGGGTTCTCATGCACAGCCTCGGGGCTCTGGGGGCAAGGCGGGACTGAGGGGACACCGGGCACAGCTCGCTCCGCCCCAGCCCGGTCTGAGCCCGGGGGAGCGGCAGCGCTCACTCCTCGCTCCCGCAGCCCTGCCCGGGAGCCCAGCTGGCCGGGCCCGTGGCTCCGTGCCCCATCCGCTGGCCCTGCTGCGGCTGCCCGGGGCCGACAGGACACGGATCCGTGCCGGGAGCTGCCTCGGGCCGGGTCCTGCCCGGCTCTGCCTCCCGCACTCGCTCGTCTCACTCTCCATCGCCCGAGGCAACACTCAGGCGTTCGGATCCTGGGCACAGAGCTGTCAGTGGCCTGACCCGGTGTTAGAAGGTGAATCTGGGCTAGACATGGCCCTGCAGACGCTGCCGGGGGCCTCGCTCCTCGCTTCACCGCAGCATCCCGTCCTGTCACTCCGCAAACTCCGGGATGCCTCAGCCCCGGCAGGCTCCCGAGAGCCGGGAGAGCCCCTCCGGCACATGCACCCCCACCGGGGGGCCGGGACACCGGGACACCGGGGCTGCTGCTGGAGAGCCTGGCTGCATCCTAGGCCCCTCCCCGGGGGGCTCCGGGGGCCCTGTCCCCTGGCAAAGGAACGGCCCCATGGGAGCACCCAGAGCCCCGTGGCCCAGCAGTGGGGTGGGGGAGAGCCCCTCACCGCTGCCTACAGCTGCTTTGTTCCAGATCTCTGCCCCAGCCCCGGGGTTCAGCTGCCAGGACAAGGCTGAGCCCCCCTCCCCCGGCCCGGGCAGGAGGGGCTGTGTCTCACCCTCTGCTTGTCGGGGTCCACAAAGCGGATGCCAAAGTAATCCTTCTCCAGCAGGTTCAGGTGGTGGCAGAGAAGGTCGAACAGGTACTGGCCCTTGGCATCTCTCTGCAGGACAAAGAGACTCAGTGACAGCACGGGGGGGGGGGCGGTGGGGCAGAGCTGGGGGGGGATCTGTGTGTGCAGGGGGTCTGGAGCTTGCGAAGTGGCACCCAGGACAGTGCAAACCCCAAGGGCAGCTCCCTGTGTGACATCCTCAGCTCCAGGACCATCTCCCACCCCAGCTGAGGGGCACTCGAGTCAGTTTTGCCCCACAAGAAGGGATGAAAGCCCCCAGGCTCAGGTGCGAATGTCCCGATACCTCCCCGGGAGGGAGTTTCACACCTGGGCCAGCTGAGAGGGGAGAACTTGGCCGTGACAGAAAGCGTTATCCCAGCGGCAGAATCTGCTCCATACCGGCCTCTTTCCCCGTGCTCCAAGCGCAGCTAAACAAAGGCCGGTCTGTGTGGTCAATCCCCCGGCGGTGGCCGCTCATCCCCTCTGCCCCCGGGCTGATCCTGTGCAGAGATTCGGCCACCACGGCCCCAAAACCTCTCCTCCTCCTCCTCCCCTCGCACTGGGGGCCGCAGAGCCCCCGCTGCTTTGCGAATGGCCCATCCTTTGAGCCGCGAACGCCGGACATTTGGGTTCTCCCAGCGCCAGAATTCCCCGGGGATGAGGCCGCCGGCAGCCCCGGGGCTGCGGGAGCCGCTGCGCTCGGCAGGGCCGGCTCTGCCGCGCCTCCCGCATCTCCGCGGATCAAAGGCTGCTCCTGACACCCGCTGCCTCCCTCCTCCCCACGAACACCGCCACTACATCGCTTCCTGACAAACACACGGAGCACACGCCTCATCTGATCAAACGGGAGCATTATCTGATCAAACAGCCGCTCAGCAGACACGGCCTGCAACGGGGGAACCCCACGGGACGGCGTTAACCCCTTCCCGGGGCTCGGTGCCGCCTGAGGAATGTGTTCGTGCTGTAAATAAAGAGAGTTTCACAGCGGTTTGCAGCACCAGCGGGACGCGGTGCGGGGACCCGGCTGGGGCTGTGCCGGTCCCGGCTGCAAACCCTGCCCGTGCTGCCCGCCCGCCTCCGCGGGGCACCGGGACACGGAGCAGCTTCGCAGAGCACTCGGGGCGGGCCCCGGCGCTCTCCCCCGAGCTCCCAGCCTGGCCCGTGCCCAGGTAAATCACGGAAACTGAGGGTGGAAAAGCCCTCCAAGACCACCGAGTCCAGCTCCCGGCAGACCCAAGGACTGTCAGACCCACCCGGAGCCGCTGCTGCAGGAGGGAGGGGCTGGCTGCACACCCCGCAGCATCCCGTCCCTCCACACCTCTCAGAATTTCACTGGGATGTGCTCCAGGCTCCTCTCCCTGCCCCAAACCAGCCCGCAGCCTGCAGAGTGCTTCCCTCTGCCCTTCTCACAGAGGAATTGCAGGGAAGGACAAACCAGACACTCCCCGGTGCCTGGAATCTGGTGAAAGTGTGAAACCACGGATGGCATTACAGGGAAAACGCTCCCTCTTTGATCTCTCTAACTTGAATTAAACATATTCTAAATTAATCATTAGCAGAATGTCTTTCAGGAAATTATCTGAACTGCCTTTACAAATCACGACTTAAAAGAGCTCCCATTGCATAACACCGGCTTAAATATTCCATGTTTGGATCTTTCTGTGTTCCTAGGAAATGAGACTCCTGTCTGTCTGCAGGCTGTGGGGGTCAGCCTCCCGGGGTGCCCAGGCTGATGGGGACACCACGGGCCCGGGCTGGGGTGCCACGTGCCAGGCTGGCACCGCTGGCTTGCTCCAGTGCCAACACCTGCCAAGAACTTCCAGTATCTGAAGGTGGCTCCAAGAGAGGCAGGGAGGGGATCTTCATCATGAGCTCCACTGACAGACACAGGGAATGGCTCCCAGTGCCCAGGGCAGGGCTGGGTGGGATTTGGGGCAGGAATTGTTCCCTGGGAGGGTGGGCAGGGCTGGCACAGGGTGCCCAGAGCAGCTGGGGCTGCCCCTGGATCCCTGGCAGTGCCCCAGGCCAGGCTGGGCACTGGGGCTGGGAGCAGCCTGGGGCAGGGGGAGGTGTCCCTGCTCTGGCAGGGGTGGGATGGGAGGAAATGTAAGGTCCCTTCCCACCCAAAGCAGTCTGGGATTCAGTGATTCTGACTTAGAACTTACCTGCACTGAGGGCTCACCAGAGCCAGCAGCAGCCTCTGGAAGGTCCATTGTGCCCTGCAGAGTGCTGGGAGGTGGCACCAGCTCCTGCCTGAGGTGCAGAGCAGAGCCAGGCCCTGCGGGGCGATGGCAAACACAGCGGCCCGGGGGACTCCTCAGCCTCAGGGAGATTAAAGTAACCTTGCATTCTTTGCTTTTCTAAGCTTCTCAGCCAAAATTAGGGTCATCCACAGATAGGAAAATAAACGAAATAAAAAAAAGGAGAGATTTAAAAATAGCAGCTCTGAAAATGCACAGAGGGCTCAATTCAGGCAGGAGCCCTCCTGTCCCACGCCAGAGCTGTGAAGTGGCTGGGGGCAGCGGCAGCATTGCCCTGCAGGATGAGCCCAGCTCTGTCCCACAGCCCTGGCTGCAGAGACTGCTGGCACTGCCATTCTCCAGACATTTCCCTGGTGCCACGGTGGGGCTGTTGGCTCTGGGGCAGGCTGGGCACAGCCCCGAACCCAAAGCTGTGGGAATGTCCTCACTTCCCAGCCCAGCCCCAGCCCCGCTGCCACCCACAGCTGCCACCTCCCCGGCACCACCAGGGCAGCACCGCCAGCCCCTTCACTGTCCCCAGGGTGCCAGGAGCCCCTGGGTGCCAGCCTGGGTGCCAGCCCCACCGCAGCGTTTGCACTCCTGGGGCTCTCAGGCTGCCTTTCCCCCCGGCTGCTCCAGGGATTAAGCCCAGGATTTACAGAGGCAATAGAAGCAGCTGAAAGTGGCTCCTTCCTGCGTTATTTGGGTTGGAAATCTCCTTGTGGGCTGCCCACTCGTCCCTGCTTCCCGAGCTTAGGAGGAGATTATTTTTTTAAAGGAAGCCGTCAGAAAAAGTCTATTTTACAAAGTGAAGTTTAAGCTTAAGTCTCTTTGGCAGCAACATCTGAGCTGGGAGAGATCAAAGACCCTCCAACTCCACTGCCAACATGAAGAGATTTTCACCAGCAATTTGACTGCAATATTGTGGTTTAAATGCTTCATTTTCCAAGTTCAGCACCGAGCTGCACGAGCCCAGGGTTTATCATCATCCCTCGGACAGAGTTAATGTTGGCTCTGCAGGCAGGGCCAGAGTCCTCCTGCCTGACAGCTCCCAGCCCTCACAGCGAGCCTGAGCCCCTGTTAAGCCCTGGAATGAGCAGGAAATGGGCAAAAATAGGCCTGAGAATATTCATTTCCAGGCAGGGAATAAGCAGCCCAGAAATCCACGAGGGCAGCAGGAGCAGGGCTGTGCTGCCTGCACTGAGCCCTGTCCCCAGGGTCCCCAGGGAGGGCTGTGGGGCAGGAGGGCTGGAGAGGGGAGGGGTTCCCAAGGGGCAGGAGATGCTCCTTGCCAGGACAGGGCTCCTGCCTGCAGCTCCAGCTGGCCTGGGGCAGGAGAGAGCTGCCCCAAGACCCTGGGCTGAGGGAAACAGAGTTGGGATCTCAGAGACCACCCCCTGCCAGGGCAGGGACACCTCCCACTGCCCCAGGCTGCTCCCAGCCCCAGTGTCCAGCCTGGCCTGGGACACTGCCAGGGCTCCAGGGGCAGCCACAGCTGCTCTGGGCACCCTGCCCACCCTGCCAGGGAACAGTTCCTGCCCAATACCCCACTGAACACTGTCACTTCGAAGCCGTTCCCCCTTGTCCTATTAAGATGACAAGAAAAGCTGCTCTGGGAGCCATAGGTGAAGGCAGAACCTCAGGGGATGGCCCACCTGCCCAGCAGAGCCCTGCCCACCTGAGGAGACTCGGAGGAAGGAAAAGGGGTTTTACATAACTGCAGTGTAATCCTGTTATATTTATAGCATATGCATTTCAGTATTAATTCCCTGTTATCTCTAATCCTTCCTCCTCGCTGACACAGTAATTTCTGTCTTCAAGACTTATCTGGGCAGTTTGATCCAGAAGTTTATAAAGCTCCTGAGGAGGAAAGTTCCTAATGAAGGGACCCAGGGAGCCTTAAACTCCAGATTATCAATTCTTCTCTTAATCCTCTGCAGGTTTTCAAACCTTTCACATGCTGGTGTATGCAGGAGGCTCTCCACGCCTCTCCATCATGGAACTTCAGCCACTGATGTCCTCATTTAGGAAAGTCTGCAGTGGGACAGCAGTTGAGCACATTTTAAAATCCATTAATGATCAGGAACTTGTGCCAGGAGCACTTACTGGGCTCCCAGCAGCATCTGGGGAGGTTTTGTCTCCTCGTTTATGAGTTCTCCTGACAGCTTCCCAGGGCTTTGGAAAACTGACTTTTCCAAAAAAGCTCAGGCAGGCCAGCACTGCAGCCCTCCAGGCACAGCAGCACAGCTCTGGCATCTCCCAGCACGGAGCAGGGAGCAGAGCAGAGCTGCTCTGTCCTCCCCCAGCCCCAGAGGGGCACCGTCCCTGCAGTTTGTCAGGGGTGGTGGCAGGTGGTGGCACAGCTGCTCCTGTCCTGCCCAGCACCAGGCCCAGGGGCTGGCACAGACCCTGGCAGGGTGGCAGGTCCCCCTTGCTGAGCCCAGCTCCCAGGACAGCAGCTCCCTCACCATCCAGCAGTGCCAGGCAGGGCATCCCCACCTCCAAACCGTGTCCTGGGCAAAGCTCGCGGCTGGCACCCACCTGGCTCCTGCACAGACTCAGGAGGATGCAGGGAATGCTCTCAAGCCCTGAGAGCTCTCCAGCAGCCCAGACCTCCCCTCCAGTGACTGATGACACGCCACCTTCACTCTGCTGCCACGCAGCTTTTATGAATTACATTTAGGATTTATAAGTCTGTAATTGAGAGGCCCTGAAAATCTCTCTCCATAAAGTCAAATTGGTTTCTCCAATAACTCAGACTCCCTTTTTTCATTCACACAGCAGCCTGGAGTGGCTCCATGTGGCTCCTGTTGAATTTGGCACTCCCCTGCCATTAGCATGCAAAAGGCTCCCGGCACAACCAGCGCCGGTGTGCGTTGTTCAGAGGCCGATAAACTGTTCAGGGAGAGCATCTCAATGAGAGCTGTCTCCTCGGGAGGTCAGCCCCACCTGCTGCCTGCAGGAACAGCCCTGCTCCTGCAGCCGGGGGGAACCAGGAGCGCTGCCAGTAGAGCTGGGAAGGGGCTGCAGCCCCAGGAGGGGCTGGGGGAGCTGGGGAAGGGGCTGGAGGATTCCTGAGGGAGCTGGAAAGGGGCTCAGCCTGGAGGAAAGGGGGACCAGGGGAATTTCTGGCTCTGCACAACTCCCTGCCAGGAGGGGACAGCCGGGGGGGTCGGGCTCTGCTCCCAGGAACAGGGACAGGAGGGGATGGAATGGCCTCAGGGAAGGCTCAGGGTGGATATTGGGGAAAATTCCTTCCTAGAAAGGGCTGCCCAGCCCTGGCACAGCTGCCCAGGACAGGGCTGCAGTCCCCATCCCCAGGGCAGTTAAAAGGACAATAAAAGTGGCACCTGGGCACGTGGGTTAATGTGACCTTGACGATCTCAGAGTTACTTTCCAACCTTAACAATTCCATGCCACGGGGTTGGTGTCAAGTCCTGCTGCACCTGAGCCTTTGCATTTGTCCCCAGGGCTCTGCTGCCTGCCCAGGAGCTCCAGGGCCTGTGCAAGGTGGTGCCTGTGCCATGGACCTGGGTTCCACATGCCCACCCTAGCCCAGAGCTGCCAGCCTGCAGCAGGGTACCTGACCAGGCCACCATGTGCACCAGCCTAACCAGCTTCAGTTATTCTTACCAGAACTCTCAGGAATTCATCGAGGTTACTGAGACAGCAACAGGGCTGAATTGAGAAGGAAGAGCCTGAGAAGCAGAACACCAAGAATACAGAACTGAATAAAGGGGGCCCAGAAGAGATGCCCTGTAACCAGTCATCATATTTCCTGAAGAGTGCATGCTGAACACATGGACAAGAGACCGATCAAATAACGTGTAAATGCAGCAAGCAGTAGCCTTAAAATGTATAAAAACAACATAAACAATAAACAGCTTCTGCTCAATCATATTGGTTGTACATCCAAAAGTTCCAACCTCCTGCACAGCCTGCCTCAGCACCCTCACTCCAGCAAAGCTGGCTCAGACCTCCTCAAACCCACAAGCTGCCTGCAGAGGACAGGACACCCACGGGAGCTGTGCCAGGCAGGGTGGGCTCACACCTTCTGCTTCCACCCCTGGAACCCCCGGACAGCTCCAGGAGGCCTCGGGGCAGAGGTTTGCAAGATTCCAGGGAGGGGTGCTGTGGGAGCAGCATCCTCCTGCAGCCCCCGCGGTCTGTGCTCAGCGCCGCCGCACGCACAGCCGGGGAGAGAGAAAATAAAGCACAGAGAAATGTCAGTCTGTGTGTGCCCCTGGCACCCAGAGCAGCAGGCAGCCCTGGCTCTCCTGGCAGCGCTCCTGCTCGCTTCCCTCCAGCAGCGCTGGGCTCAGGGGAGCCAACAAAGAAACCATAAATGCTTCATAAAAAATTCACTTTCCGTGAAAGCCGAGTGCGGGGCTGGGAGAAGCGCAGGGGTGAGGGATGAGCTGGTGCCCAGCAGAGCCAGTCCAGCTCTCCCCCAGCCTCCCCTCCCAGGGCCTGGGACACGGCTGCTCCCACAGACTGTCCCCAAACCACCCCCAGGGTCCCCGAGGCCACACTGGACCAGCAGCCCCGGGCCACGTCTGGAGGGGTGCTGAGCATCCCAGCGTCCCAGCAGGGTGCAAGGAGCCTGTACTGCACAAATGTCCCCAAACCTTTGTTTCCGTAGCACAAAAAGCAGCGGAATAGCTCAGAAGGAGCTGTTAGACCTCAGCCCCGGGCCGGCAGTGTCAGCCAGGCCCTCGGCAGGCAGCTGGATGCCGTGGGAGGGGGGCCCTGCAGCCCCAGCCTCCACCAGAACCTGTGCCAAGGATTACAGCTGCCCCCAAATCGCTCCCCAGAGAAGAGGTGGATCCCTGCAGGCTCCTGAATGGAGTGGGGGCGTGTGTGTGGGGCTCAGCTCGTGCTTCCCCATTTAAAACCAGAGCCAAAATAAGACAACAAAAATAAGGGAAAACCCTGACTGCAAACTCAAACAGGCAGATGCTCAAAACCCCAGCTCAGACTCAAAGCTAAGAACAGGTTCAAAAATAATTGATATTTGCATCTCCCCAAAACTGCACCTCAAGAATAAAGACCTTCATGCACTGAGAGAGGAGCTTCAGCCTGGTGAGAGAGGCAAACCAGCTTTCATTTGTGCTACAAGAATGACCATATGTGGAATCCTTCTGGGAGACTGCAATCAGTCAGATTAACATGATAATGAACTCTGATTTGCCCAGCCACGGCAAGATCTTTGTCCTGGGAGAAGCGGCGCTGCTCCCTGAATATTAACAACGAGGACTCGGGTTTTTATAGCCAGAGACTGCACTGACCTGAGGGCTCAGGTCACCGGGGGTGATTTCCAGGGGGAGGCCGGTGAGCTGTTTTAAGGTGTAAATGACCCACGCTGACAGAGGGGCAGAGAGCAGAAGCTTCCCAATAAATCTGAGAGCACCTTGAGCGGCAGCTGAGACAGAGACAGCGCCGGGGGATGGAAACCTGCACCACAACCAGGTTCTGCTGCCAATAACCCCGGGGGTCACTGGATAACACCCTGGGCACGGCACGGGGAGCACCTGCACAGGTGAGAGGGGGAGAGCCCAGCCTTGGGGAGAGCAGCCTGCCAGGGCTGGAAGAGCTTGCATGGCAGGACACGCTGCTGCACTGCTCCCAAAGGGGGTCTGGGAGGGCTGTGCCAGCCCCAGCCCAGCTCCAGCTCAGCACAGAAGATGCTGACCAAGGCTCCTGCTGCCCACAGCTGGTGGCACCACAGCCCCAAGGCTGCCATGCCCAGTGCCACCCCGGTGACAGTCCCTCCTGGCCATACCCACTGTGCCACTCACTGCATCGAGGGGCCGTGGCAGCCCAGGCTCACCCCTCAGCCAGACTATAAAAGCCTCCAAAACCCAAACCAAAAACCCTCACTTTGCTGCCCGGATGACTCAGAGCCAACTTGTTTCCCCCTCCCTTTCCAAGCAGACTTTTCTCTCTTAACGAGGATCTCGGTTGAAAGAGAAGCTGACCTGGAGCTGCAGAAGGTGCTGAGATCGTTTTCCTGCACATCACAGACCCTGCGGATCCAGCAGCTCTTTTCTCATTTCAGGTTTCAGGGCTCAGGTCCACACTGAGCATTTACAGCCGGCTGTGGTTTTGGGGGAAGGAAGGGAAGAAAAGCTGCTCTGGCTGACGTGGGTTTATTTCTAAAGGCTGCTGCTGAGATACCGGCAACAGGCACAGGGAGGGACGCGTTTGTCATCTCAGCAAGGCCCTTGTTTTGCCGCTGGGTATAACGTCTCAAAATACATATTCATTGAAATGCAAATGTCTGCTTTCACCTGGGACCCAACAACGGCGCTGTGAAGCGAACACTGACCTTTCCCGTGCCTCTCTCTCTCAGAGCCCGCCGGGATGGCCGGGACCGGGCAGAGAGCAGCAGCCTGGCAGGAATTCCCGAGCCAAGGAGCCCTGGAGGGGTCTGGGCTGGAAGGGACAGCACAGCCCCGTCACCCCGGCCCCAGGGAGGGCTGCAGGAACAGGGGTCTGCAGGGTGCTGGACCTGCATCCTGGGTGTCCCCTGCAGGCTCAGGGTGAGCAGCCCTGGCCACGGGGACAGCAGGGTGCCGGGAGCAGCCAGCCCAGACCCCTCCAGGCCACCCCAGCTGCAGAGACGGGGCTTTGCTCAGCTGCTGCTTTTAAAGAAAAGCCCCCACAGCCCTCTGCCCTTCCAGTCACAGGCCAGTGCCACACACAGAGCTTTGCAGACGAACCCGGGAGGGCACAAAGCCTCCCCTGGGCGCCGGGGGGTGGTGATGTGCGCTCCTCCCTGCCACACCCGCGGGATGCTGCGCTGGGTCCTGCAGGAGCACGGCACGGAGCTCCAGGTGCTTTGGCTCCGGGCAGGCCGTGCCACCCCTGGTGCCACCCCCGGTGCCACCCCAGCGTGTCCCCCACCTCCCTGCCCAGCCAGAGGTGCCCGAGCAGCACAGGGCCATGGCTGAGCCCATCCACCCTCACCCCACGGGAGCACAGGAGGGGTTTGGCAGGCAGAGCTGTGGTCTGCAGGGTCTTTGGGCAGGGTCTGCAGTCACAGCTGCAGGAGGGGTGTGCCATCCTCCATGGAAAGCCTTGCAGGAGGGAAGGAGAACAGTTACTCCATCCATTTCCCAAACTGCCCCCGCAGGACCCAGCTGCCCACAAAGAGCCAGAAGCAGGATTACTTGCTCTGGTGGTTTTTTCAATCAGAAACGAGTGACCTTATTTCTGTGTTCTGTCCTGAGCGCTGGCACACCCCTGCCTGGGCTGCAGCAGTGCCTGGCAGGGGACACTGCAGGGCTGAGGACTGTCCCCTGCTGCCAGGCACAGGGCACTCTGTGGGAAGAGGCTGCTTCGAGCCCCGGTGGCTGTGTCAGCTCCAGCCTAGCCCAGGGGGTGAAAGCAGTGGCTGCCCCCCAGCCCAGGGTCACCCAGGGCTTCCCCTTCCCTCCTCACCTCATGGAAAAGCCAGGTAAGGGAACGAGAGCCTCTTGGCATCCCCTGCACCCCTCCCTGGGGGTGAACGGGAGGAGCAGCCCACAAACGCAGCCCGGGTTTCCATCAGCAAAGCCGCTTCCCACGCTGTACTCGGTGAGTAAGAGATCCGGCCCCGCAGGCAGAGCTTTCCCCACCCCGAGCAATCCCCGGCCCTTCCCCGGGAGCAGCACCCCCAGCGCCGAGCCCAGGAACCAAATCCCAGGGGCTGCTGGAGAGCTGCCTTGATGTTCCGTGTTTGCTTTCACATCAAACCCGGCAGAAGAAAGGATTTCAGCTCCGCTCCACAAAAGCATGTTTGACAAAGCAGCACGGCTGGGGAGCAGCTGCAGACCCATAGACACCTCCGAGGGGAACCAGGGGTGTCCCCAAGGGAGGGGGACCCACCAGAGCCCCCTCAACCACGCACCAAACCCATCCCCTGCCACAGACACTGAAGCCGGGCAGGAGCCAAGGGCAATGCCACGCTGCTGGATAAACCTGCAGCGGCCTGCAGAGGACAAAGGCACCAGTTCCAGGTGCTGCGGGGGCCCAGGGAGCCGGTTCTGAGCCCTCCCCGCAGCGAGGGCGGTGGGTGGGGCAGGGGCAGCACACGGCTCCGTGCCCCTTCCCTGCCGGCAGAGCAGGAGGCTCCAGCAGCAGCTGCTCCCCGATCAGCTGCTCATCCTTTCAGATTCAAATTAAAGATGCTCTCTCCGCCCCACCAATCAGGCTGGGCACATCCCAGGGCTCGGCACCCCGAGCTAGGTGTGGCTCACCCCAAACCCCGTCCTTGCTGCAGGCAGGGGGCTCACGGACAGCTGCCAGCCCAGGGCAAACAGAAGGGTCTCTGCCCTCACTGGGCTTTTCCTTTCAACTGAAACCCAACCCATTCCCACTCTCAGAGTCCTCGGTGAATGGCAGGGCAATCCCTGAGGTGCTCCAGGGAGGTGCAAAGCAGCTGAAGTATTTCTGCTCATGGCAAGAACGTGGGAATTGCAGATGGACAGAGTGCCACCAGCCCTGCCAAGCCTGGCCAGCTCTTTAAACGGACCCCAGCAAGCTCAAATTCCTTTATCACTATTAAAAATCAACTCCTGGCAATGCCAAAAATCAGAGACAAGAAAAGAAACTGTCTGAATTCCTGTCTGTGTCAGTATCCCAGACAGCCACCCCAGCCAGGGCAGTGACACTGCTTTAAATGCTGCTTCGAGAGAATCGCATATTTAGAGATAAAAATAATCCACAGAAACATGGCCCAGGGCTCTCCCAGGGGCCCAGAAGCAGCTGAGCTTGTTCACAACCTGAGCTTCAGGACAGATCTCCACTGACAGCAGCAGCTCCTGGCCCTGCTGCACCTCCCCAGGACGGGGGGCAGCCCCTCATCTCATGGGACATCCCATGACCCCAGGGCAGGACAGGGGCTCTGACTGCTCACCCTCACCCCTGCCCCAGGGCTGTCCCTTCCAGCAGGGGCACTCTGGGCACACAGCCCCGTGTCCCCCGTGTCCCTTCCAGCCGCAGCACTCCGGGCACACAGCCCCGTGTCCCCCGTGTCCCTTCCAGCCGCAGCACTCCGGGCACACAGCCCCGTGTCCCCCGTGTCCCTTCCAGCAGGGGCACTGGGCACACAGCCCCTGTCCCCCGTGTCCCTTCCAGCCGCAGCACTCCGGGCACACAGCCCCGTGTCCCCCGTGTCCCTTCCAGCCGCAGCACTCCGGGCACACAGCCCCTGTCCCCCGTGTCCCTTCCAGCCGCAGCACTCCGGGCACACAGCCCCGTGTCCCCCGTGTCCCTTCCAGCCGCAGCACTCCGGGCACGCAGCCCCCTCCCGCCCGGTGCGTACTCGCAGCAAACCTGGATTACACGAGCCCGGCACCGGATTACTCCTGCTGATGGGGAAAGCCTTTGTTCCCAGCGCAGATGGCCTGGTAAGCTCCCGCGGAGCCCGGCTCAGCCCGCGGGGACGGCAGGGCTTAGTGGAAGGAGGCTGTGCGGGGCACGTGGCTGGGGCTGGTGCGGGCCGAGCATCCCCCGGGGAACGCCCGGCAGGCACCGGGCACAGAGCTGCTCCTGCCCTGCTGCCCCGGAGCACCCCCTGCAGCCACGGGACACTCTGAGCAGCCAGTTCCCGTGTTTGTGAGCTGAACGTTCCTACAGAAACGCTCTGGAGTGAGGTGGGACCCAGCAGTGGATGAGCACAGGGGAACCAGGATGGGCAGCTGGAGATGGGCTGGGAACAGGACCCTGCCAGCAGGTTCTGCCCTGTCAGGAGAAGGCAGGATTGGGCCACAAGCCCGGAGTGACCCTCTATGAGCTCTGTCCATTCTGCCTGTGCGTCCCAGCTTCTGAGGGAACATTTCCCATCCCTAAAGCTCGAGTTTAAAACCCCTGGTGTGACCTGTGTGGCAACATCTGGGCTCACCCAGTGACTTGGGGAGGGGAAAGAGCGAGCAAAGCCGGGTGGATCTGGCACTGGGCATAACTGAACGGCCAGGCCCTTAAGTACAGTGAAATGAAGGGGATGAAGGTTGGAGAATTATGCAAACATTTACATTGGAAAAGCCCTCCAAGAGCATCGAGCCCAACCCTTCCAGTACTGGGATGGGACTGAATGCTCTGGCTCCTGAGTTTATTTTAAAACAGGGGCCTGCAGAGGCAATAAAAATAATTACAGTAATGAAGTCATTGTGCCTGCACTATCACACTGGATTATCTCAGGGCTGACAGAAGATGAGTCCCCAAGGAAAAGTCTCCCTTTGCTTAGCGAGCCAGGAGTGCTGCCAGGACAGCCTGGGCACTGCCAGGGCCAGCACAGCCCCTCCTCACTGCCAGGACAGCCTGAGCACTGCCAGGGTCAACCTGGGCACTGCCAGGGCCAGCCTGGGCACTGCCAGGGCCAGCACATCCCCTCCTCACTGCCAGGGTCAACCTGGGCACTGCCAGGGTCAGCCTGGGCACTGCCAGGGTCAGCCTGGGCACTGCCAGGGTCAGCACAGCCCCTCCTCACTGCCAGCACAGCCCAGGCACTGCTGGGCTTGCTGCCACCATGGAAGTTCCATCAGAAACTTTGCTCTCCTCTCCTCCCTGGGGGCCCCTCTCTCTCCGTGTGCCCCCTGAGGGACAGCCCCTTCTCCCAGCCCGGGGCTGCTGCTGCAGAAATGCCCTTTTCCCAGCCTCCAGCTGTCACCGAGCCCAAGGAGCCCCTGGCTTCTCCCCAGAGGGCACCGTGGTGGCTGCTGGAGCCCCAGGAGTGCTGTGCCAGCACCAGCCCGGCTCTCTGGCCCAACCCGGGTGTGTTCCCCACTCCATCGGCTCTGCCAGGGACAAGAAAAGGTGAGACAGCACCTCCGGCAGGGCTGAGCTGCCCGAGAGGAAAATTCCTCCTGTCCCGGGCCCGAGGCAGCACAAGGACTCCCGGGAGAGCTGCGGGCTGAGCTGGGAGGGAGCGGAATGACGGAGCAGTGACTCAGCTCTGACCAGGCAGCTCCACATCCGCGGCTGAGCGTGTGGGGGAAACAGGAGCCCCAGCAAAGGGCAAACACCAAAGAAACCCCGCTCCTTTAGGCACGGGCACGCAGGAGCATCTGAGCCAGCGTGGCTCCATCCTGGGCGTCCTCAGAGCTGGGCATGTCTTTACATCCTTCACAACTGAATTAAACCCTCTCCTGCCTCGGATCTGCACAGCTCAGACCAGCAGCTGATGATGAATTTTCACCCAGTGGAGCAGCCAGACCAGGGGGAGAACCCCTGAATGCAGTTTGGAGAAGGCTCTGGGGAGACCTTAGAAAGCTGGAGAGGGGCTGGGGACAAGGGATGGAGGGACAGGACACCGGCTCCCAGTGCCCAGGGCAGGGCTGGCTGGGATTTTGGGCAGGAATTGTTCCCTGGCAGGGTGGGCAGGGCTGGCACAGGGTGCCCAGAGCAGCTGTGGCTGCCCCTGGAGCCCTGGCAGTGCCCCAGGCCAGGCTGGGCATCGAGAGCAGCCTGGGACAGTGGGAGGTGTCCCTGCCCAGGACACGATGAGCTTTAAGGTCCCTTCCCACCCAAATCAGCCTGCAGGAAATTTGTAAAAAATCCAATTCCAACCAAGCTCAACTCCTCCCTCATTGTTAATTGTAATCAATCCCCAGTCCCTGGGTGCAGAGACCCCTTCCCTGCCCAGCTGCCCCATTCCAGAGCGGAAGAGGCAGCAGGAGCAGCCTGGAGCTCCTTCCCCCTCCCACAACATCTTGTAGCACCGAGTGCATTTCTGATTATTCGTGTTAAAAAGGGCCCTCAGCCCCCCTTGGCAATATTTACCTCCCTTAATTAAAGATGGCAGCAATAAACATAAAATATGGACAAAAGGAGATGTTAATAAATGCTGCCTCAGGGAGCCCAGAGCCAGCCTGGAAACACTTCATCCCTGCTGCTGCATTGTTACGGAATTCCAACAATATATTGCCACATAAAAGCGATATTAAAAATAATTATCATGAATTAGGCTCGGCTGGGCTGGAAGCCCCCAGGTGGCGGGCGGGGTGGGGGGGGGAAGAGCCTTCCCACAGATTTCTGAGGAGAAGCCACGTGGCTGCCTCGTGTCTGCTGCACCTGACAGGAGAGCCGCACGCTGGCACCGCCTCCCGGCACGGTAACCAATGATAACCAATGATAACCAATGATAACCAATGATAACCAGCGATAACCAACAATAACCAGTGATAACCAACAATAACCGGTGATAACCAATGATAACCAGCGATAACCAGCGATAAACAACGATAACCAACGATAACCAATGATAACCAATGATAACCAACAATAACCAGTGATAACCAGTGATAACCAGCGATAACCAGCGATAAACAATGATAACCAGCGATAACCAATGATAACCAGTGATAACCAGTGATAACCAACAATAACCAGCGATAACCAGCGATAACCAATGATAACCAGCGATAACCAGAAATAACCAACGATAACCAATGATAATAACCAACGATAACCAGCGATAACCAGCGATAAACAATGATAACCAGTGATAACCAGTGATAACCAACAATAACCAGCGATAACCAGCGATAACCAATGATAACCAGCGATAACCAGAAATAACCAACGATAACCAATGATAATAACCAACGATAACCAACGATAACCAGCGATAAACAATGATAAAGCGCAATAACCAATGATAACCGGCGATAACCAGCAATAACCAGCAATAACCAACTATCGATAACCAACGATAACCAACGATAATCAACAATAACCAACAATAAACAACAAACAATAACCAACAATAACCACTCCTCTGCCTCCCAGGCTCGCTCCCAGCTGCGGATTTCGAGGAGGCCAAACCTGAAATAATTAGTCAGTGCCTAATTAGTTTTCCCCTGCCCCGTGGTGCGAGGACCCGGCTCCCAGTCAGCGCCCAATGGCAGGATTCAAGTATTTGCATTCAGGAAGACAAAACTCTTGGCAAAGTGCAGGTTTAAGCATTTCAATTGGAATTTCTTCAGGCACTTCAGGGTTATGCAGAAACTCCTCCTGTTTTACACCTCTACGGGAGAAGGCTCCAAAAGCCTGATGGAAAACAGGGCTCTGGCAATAAATAAGAGGGAGGAGTGTCCTCCTGGGCAAAGCCCATCCTCTGACCTCACCCAATGAAGGATCCGCTGAGAGCAGAGGACAGGCACCAAAACTGGTGAAAAATGAACCCTGTCGAATCTGTTTGAGCTTTTGATGAGTTTAAAAATCGGTTAATAAAGGCAACTGTGCCAATTTAATAGATTTAGACTCTGGCAGACACTTAACCTGGTATGGCATGACATTTTGATTAAAAATTAGAATGATACAAGAGCAACATGACACGCACTAACAGGATTAAAAGCTGGCTGCAGCGCAATTAGGAGGCTGCAGCTGCTGGGGAAAGCAGCACAGCGAGAGTGGAGCCACCTCAGCAGTGTCCTGGGGCAGCCACGGCCAGCACTGGCCACAGGAGTGACCACACAGCCACCACTGGCCAGAGGAACTGGCCACAACCTCCCCCAGCCCCCCCTCCTGAGCTGCTCTCCATAAATCCCACCTGGTCCCACCTCCCTGGGGCGGAGCAGAGCCTGCCCAGGTGGGGTCACCTGGCACTCCTGACACCCCTGGCAGGAGCCACGTGGCAAAGCCACCTCCCCGTGACCTTGGTGACAAGGAGAAGCGAACCCTGGGTTCTCCAGCACCCTGAGCTCCTGAGAGCAGAGATTTGGGTTCCCTGCTCTGCACCTCCATCACCTCCTGTGTCCTCAGGGGGGCACAAAGGCCCTGTCCTGGTCACTGCAAACACTGCTCGGGCACCACAGAGCCCTGGGATCACAGAAGCCCTCCTGCTGGAAATGTCCCCTGGGATCCTCCTGTCCTGGGGCTCCCCCAGCCCTGCCAAGGCCACCCCCAAGCCCTGTCCCCAGGTGCCACCTCCACACAGCTTCAAACCCCTTTTTGTCACAACTGCAGCTCTGTGGGGACAGCCACGGGCCTGATCTGCTCCTCACCTTCACTTCTCTGGGAATATTGCACGGAAATATTCTTCACTTTTTTGGTAATATTGCTCAGAAATATTCTTCACTTCTTTGGGAATATTGCACGGGAATATTCTTCACCTCTCTGGGAATGTTGCATGGAAATATTCTTCACCCCTTGCATGGCAATATTGTCATGGCTCCCCTTTGCAGAGCTCCACAAACAGCATTAAACTGACTGCAGTAAGCTGATTAATTCCATCCTGGCTTTCTGCAAAGAGCCACAGACGACTCCAGTTCCACCCGGACTCAGCTATTTTGAAGTCACCAGATAACTCTGACTTCTAATTTTATCTTTTGATTAAATGAAGCCCCAAAGCCCCACCGAATGACAGGCGTGCATTTCCAATAGCGAGTGACAATCCAGGCCCCTGGCTTTGGGGGAACTTGAATTAGACAAGGAGAGACAAAAGCTCCATCTCTCCCCTTGGTAAATCCTTCCCACAGCTTTAACACTTTCTGTTAAAGTAACACTCAACCCTGCCAACGTTACACCAACGTCCCCCCCCGTGAGCAGATCCGCTGGTATTTTGGGGACTAACCAGGATTAAATCCACATTTAACACCTGGCTTCTCCCCCAGATCCCTCTACCTCCTTCCACCTCAACTGAACTTGGAAAATCACAGTTTCTACTCTTCTGTTTTTTACTTTCTGTTGTTCTGTGTAGTAGTCACTGCAGGCTGGATGAGCAGCCTGGCTCCAGCAGCCGCCCCAGATCCCTCCAGGTGCCTCCAAACAAATGTGCAAACCTAGGTAGGAAAAAAAGGCCAAGGTTTTGCCCATTTTAGCATCAGAGCCCAGCACCCTGCTCGCCCCTGGCCTTGTCACCGCCCCCAAATGTGCAGCAGTGCCCTCCCCGAGCCGTGTGCCTGGAGCACAGAGCAGGGGTGCCGGGCACGGCTCGTCACGCCGATGCCTTTTGACTAATTACTGCTATAAAAAGCAAAAAGCTGTCACAGGGAATTATTCAGCTTCTGCAAGAGTGAAACAGAGACACGTCTGAGAGGAAATGGTGCCCCTTCAGACTCCAGTGGTGCCTGCAAGGATCAGCTCGAGCCTTGCAGCACCCAGCCATGACCTTGTTCACTGCACCCCTCCCAAAAAGTGCCAAATGCAGGGAGAATGGGGTGGAAGGCAGCTCGTGGTGCAGGAGAGGCTTGGGGAGCAGGAGTCCCAGCAGGAGAGCTTTGACTCCAGGGCTTCTGCTGCTGGAGTCACAGCACCACAGGATAGCTTGGGCTGGGGGGGGGGAAGGGACATTAAATCCCATCCAGGGCCACCTCTTCCACTGTCCCAGGCTGCCCCAAGCCCTGTCCAGCCTGGCCTTGGGCACTGCCAGGGATCCAGGGGCAGCCACAGCTGCTCTGGACACCCTGTGCCAGGGCTGCCCACCCTCCCGGGGAACGATTTCTCCAGAATATCCCATCCAGCCCTGCCCGTGTTCAGTTTGGAGCCACTGCCCCTGCTCCTGCCCCTCCATCTCGTGTCCAAGGTCAGTGTCAGGCTCAATCCCGTTGTTCCTGCACCATCAGGGCTGGTCCTGCCCACAGCCAGGGGCTGTTCCTGCCCGGTTCCTGCCACACTCAGACCTTGTGTGTCCGAGCCCGCCCCGGCGCAGGGCTGAGCAAAGGGCGCTCAGCGATGTGGGAGCGCAGCGCTCCCCGGGGCCGCTGCACCGACACCGGGGCGGGCAGCCGGGAGCGCTGCAGCACAGGGTGACACCGGGCACCGTCCTGTCACATCCCTGCGTGTCACCGCCGTGTCCGGGCAGGTCCCACCCCGTCCCGGGATGGCAATCTGCTCCTGCCCGGGGCACCGCGAACGGCCCCGCACGGCCCCGTGGGAGGCGGAGTTTGCCCAAAAATCTCTGCCCCCGCTCCTTCCTGGAGGGTGCCGAGGTCTGCAGAGGGTGGGTGGTGGTTGGCAATAAATCTGCACCACTCTGCTCCCTCCAGCCTCCTGCTCCACCAGCCCGCACCTGCAATGGGCTCCCTGCTAAAATCAAAACCTCACAACCACATTCAGAGCGAGCAGCATAGCCCAGAAATCCCTTAAAAACAGAGGAATTAACCATCCATTAATTGTCCTGGGGCAAAAAACCCACAACGAGCTCATTTTTGGCTGAGCTGTTTCTGACCACAAAATCTCTTTCATGTCACGGCCTCCTCCCCTCCTTCCACTGACTCGAGTTTCCAATTTGTTCACTCCAAAGCCTCCCTTTGTGTTTCCATTTAAATTTTCACCTCCACTGATTTCCCGAGCAAAAAGCCATTGGGTGAGCAAGGGGCTGAGAAATCCTGCAGGGGCTCGTGGGGCACAGCTGGGTCCAGCAGAGCCTGGCAGTGCTGCTCCCAGCTCTGAAATCAGCTTCCCGACTGCAGCAGCCAAGGCATCTCCTCCCTGCCCCAGGGAATGTTCCAGGCCAGGCTGGACAGGGCTTGGAGTCACCTGCTCTGGCAGAAGGTGGCTCTGCCCATGGCAGGGCTGGAATAAGATGGGCTTCAAGGGTTTTCCACTTCTCCTTTATTCAATTTACCCCATCCATTATTTTTTCTTCATGGTTTGGAAGTAAATCTTTGGCGGGCTGTGCTGAAGGAGCTGGCTCTGTGAGCTCCTCTCTGTTCTCCAGCACAGAAAAAAATATTTCCACAAGGTTTTGCTTTACACCCAGCTCTGTCACTCAGGTGATAAAGTGGATGGATTCCAAGGCTCAAGGCTCCGGGACAGCTCCCTCTGGCACCAAAGGACTCGGACAGTCAGGAATTCCTACAAATGGGCACTGCACAAACGGGAGGTGAGGAGTGGCCCGTGGTAGCCAGCCCTCTCCACCACCCATTTCCACAGACACAGATCTTTAAACAAAGCCAAGCGATCCAATTTGCAGTAAATTTCCCCTCTGGAGCCAGCTCTCCGTGCCCAGCGGGACGGTGGCAGTGCCAGCCCGGCTCTGCCTTGGGGACGTGTGGGGAAGGAGGCGGGGATGAACGGGGCGGCTTTGTGAGGAGGATGGGATCTGGCAGCTGGGGAGGCACCGCTGACGGTTTCACATGCAAATGCCCCAGCCCCGGGATGGGGGGAGCGTTAATGTGAGGAGCAGCTGGGAGCATCGCTGGAGGATGCCGTCGCCATGGCAACGGGACGAACGTGCTACCACACGGATCAAGGACAAAATTTCAGTGTCCAAGTGCCGAGGATGTTTTAGCCCGGTTCCTAGGGACCGCGTATTAATAACAGTTGCATCCTATTTATCCTGGGCCTTCATTGTCTCGGTAATGAGCTCTCCAGGAAAACCTGGAGAGCGTTTCCTCGGAGGCTCCGCGCCAGAAACGCGACTCCGAGTTAAGTGGTTTGCTTCGCCGGCAATTCCCTGCCATGCCCACACGCTTTGAAATACAGAGCAGGCTGATTAACTATTAATAACAGGGCACTGACAAACCACACGTTCTGCCCCACTTTGTGCCACTTGTTCCCCAGGCCCCCCCGGGCTCTGGCCGCGGCTGCGGGGATGCTCCTCACCCTGCCCTGGGTGGGACACACGGTGTCACCCCCACCCGTGGTGCCCTGTCCTGGTGCCCCGGAGCTGCACATCCCGGCAGGTTGGGTGAGGGTCAGCTGAGGTGCATGATGATGATGATGATGATGATGATGATGATGAGGCTGTGTGTGCACACAAATCTACCCAGGGCCCCTCCAGGGTGACTCCACGTCCACGTGAATAAAGCCTGGAATGACTTTCCTCCTTACAGATGGTTGGACTCGTTGATCTTGGAGGTCTTTTCCCACAAAAATGCTTCCGTGATTCTATTAAACACACTGATGTTGTTACTGTGCTGTTAAATTATTTCCTGCATAGAAGGAAACCTTGGCTGGCCCCAGCAAGGTCTGGCTCCATGGAATCCAACCCCTCATCCCTTCAGCATCCCATAGAGCTGCTGAAATCTGCCATGAAACCTGCAGCCTGAGCACGTCCTGGGAGCCCAGGACAGCCCCAGGCAGGCAAAGGCAAGGGCTCAGCAGCGCTTTGGAAGCTCCAAACACCTGAGCACAGGAGCAGCACTCACGCTGCCCTTGGACAGTGTTTGCTACGGCCCTGCCCTGTTCCTAGAACTGATGCTGGATGAACAACAGCCCAGCCTCCCTTTAGCCCTTGGGCAGGAGCACAGAGCTCACCCTGCAGCCCTGACCGTGCCCAGCCGTGCTCAGAGGAGGGAAGCTGCTCCTGAGGGGCTCTCAGGTTTCCCTGCGGATCTGCCGCTCACGGGGCGGGGGCTCGGCTGGGAGGAGAGGGAAAGGGGCTGAGGGCAGGCCCAGGCCAGCTCAGGACGGTGCTGCTGCTGAGCTGGGGGTGCTTTCACCCCGTGTCACTCCCTGCCTCCCAGTCCTGGCTGAGCTGGAGCTGTGGTCGCTCTGTGCTGTCAGTTCAAATCCCAGTGGCTGCTGCAGCCCTGAGCATGAGGGATCAGCAAACCAAACCTGCGGGAAGCAGGGGCTGCCAAGCCCAGCTCTGCAGCCACTCTCCCTCTGTGCAGCCCAGCTGCTCCCAAATCCCGGGATTTACCACCTCTGCCAGGGCAGAGCTGCCCTCTCCAGGAAGAAATTCCTCCTGATGCCCAGCCTGAGTCTCCCCTGGCACAGCTCCAGGCTATGTGCTCTTGTCCTGTCAAATTCCATCGTGTTCCAGCAGCTCCGGTCCCAGCAATCACCACATTCCAGTGTGACTCTCCCAGGCACAGCAGCCCTGGTTTCCATCCAGCCTCTGCCAGGAGCGTTTCCCTCCTCAGCATTCCCAGCTTCCCACTCCCCGAGCAGCCCACGCCAGCCGTGGCAAACAACCCGGCCCTTCAAACACACACAGAACTTTTCTTTTCTTCTTTAACCAACAACCACTGTCACTAAACCCCCTTTCTGCTTAATGCAGCTCTGCATCAAAACACCTCGGAGGCAATTCGTTTATACCAGGAGAACTTCTGAGGCTGGAATTTTCCCTGATGGCACTGCTGGAAGGCTACAACAGCCCAGCAGGTCAGCCAGTTGAAAGCAGTATTTCATCTGGCAATTTATTCAAATAAATCTTTCAAAACATGAAATAAGCTATAAAGATGGAGCCTGTCAAAGGCTGCAGTAGCCGAGCTCCTGAGTGGAATGACCAAGCAGGAACAGCAGCTGTGGGACACCAGCCCAGCTGCCTGTGCTGGGGGCAGGGAGATCCAGGAGGGGCTCAGCAGCATCACGGTGGTGGGCTTAACGATGAAAAGGTGATTTTGTTAATTACTGTCACCACACGTGCAATGGTGTGATCGGGGCACCCAGGAGATGTGTGGGAAGTCAGCAGCAGCCAGTGGGGGCTCAGCAGTCACAGAATCCTGGGAAGGTTTGGGTTGGAAGGGGCTTCAAAGTCCCTCTCATTCCACCCCTGCCATGTCAGGGACACCTCCCACTGTCCCAGGCTGCCCCAGTCCCCACCCAGCCTGGCCTGGGGCACTGCCAGGGATCCAGGGGCAGCCACAGCTGCTCTGGGCACCCTGTGAGTTGGGCACTCACAGAGAATAATTCCTGCCCAATACCCCATCTAAGCCCACCCTCTGCCAGGGAGCACACATCAAATCCTTAGCACTTATGTTGGCTCCGCTGTGTAATTCCAGAAGTCTCAGCCTCATCCAAATCTGAAAGAAATGGTTTCGTTAAAACCAGTCAAGGCTGACCTTGATTGGGCTCCTACTCCACTGAAAATGCTGAATTTTGGAGGAAAAGAGAGCAGGTAGTTGCATTTTGTGCTTGCATTGCATCTCTGCCTGCTGCCACGAAGTGAACTGGCTGCTCAGGGAAAACCAGGAAACAAAGGTTAAGCCAGCAGCTGAGGTGCAGATGCTGTTGTGAAGATTACAGGCCTGGCAGGACCTCTGGGCTTGGCACTTCTTTCATGGATCCCCCAAAATGGAAAGCTGCTTTGAAAATCCTAAAATTGTTGTGCCTTATCCCCGGACCTCCCTGTGGGGATCTGAGGGCTCCCACCTATTCCTGCAGCCCCGCGCTCTGCAGGAGCCTGGGGACAGCATCTCAGGGCAGCTGTGTCCCTCCTTCATCCCCCCTCAGTGTGGGTCAACCCCTGCCTGCCTGTGGCAGGTCCCTGCAGTGCCCTCCCTGCTCCTGCTCCTGCTCCCCACACCGCTCCCACGGCACAGCATGGCATGGCACGGCACGGCTTCCCTGTGCTGGGCACGGCTTCCCTGTGCCGGGCAGGCGGCTCGGCTGATGCCCATTAGCTGTAATGGGAAGCTACAGAGCCATTCCTTCCCATCAGGGCTAATGGGCACCGCAGGGATAACGCGGTTACCTCGGCCGAGCCGCAGCGGCTTCCCGGCAGCTCGGGAGGCAGCGGGGTCACGAGCCGCGGCTTCATTCCCCGGGAGACGGAACCAAATCGGTCTGTGCATGGACTGGGCAGCGGCTCCTTAGAGCACGAGGGGCGCTGGGCAGCGCTTCCTCCCCAGCGCCCCGGGGCACGGAGACACCTCCCGAGCCACGGCGGGGCAGCTGTGGGGCGGCCCGGCAAAACTTCCCCCTGGCACCGGCACCGGCACCGGCACCGGCACCGGCACCGGCACCGGCACCGGCACCGGCACGGCCGCACCCACAGCCTCCCGCAGATCAGAACCGCGGAAGCCTCTGCTCAGCTGCAGGGAGGAATGCAGGCAGCAGAGATGTGCAGGGAGCAGCACCCTTCCCACTCCATTTCCCACTCCATTTCCCCACTCCAGTTTCCCACTCCACCCCGCTCTGCCAGACCAGTTCCTGCCCACAGTCCAGGCACAGAACAGAGATTGTTTGTTCACTTGTTCCACACATGATTCACGTTCACTCCCAGTTAATCCCCTGCACCTACTGGGTCAGGAAAGGATTTTCACATTTCTCTCCCTTCACAAACACAGGAGCAGCTTTCCATCCTCGGGATCGAGCCCAACCTGCTCTCTGGAACAGTTTGCAAAGCCTAAATCCCGATCCTCCCCGAACATCCTGGATTCCCAACAGAAACTTGGTTGTTTCTGGGTCTGCTTTGAAGTCCGGGTTCCATAAGGAAGCCGTTTGCAGCATGAGAATGAAGATTGTGTAACGATTTCTCCTGGAGATAACAGCTCTGCAGGAGCTGCCAGCCGGGAGCACTGGCACTGATGGAATTGGCAATGGAGGAGCCCAGCCTTGGGAATTTTTTCTTGTAAGTGTTAGTATTTCATAATAAAGATTGTGATTACTAATCCTAGAAAAATAAAGCAGCTGAAGAGGCTTCCTGGTCTGGTTTGGGCTCGCAGCAGCCTGGCCTGGAGGCTGGCACTGCTGCTTGGCAGGCTGAGCCCCAGTCTGCTCACATCCAGCATCCCGGGGGCACTGGGAAGGGATCCAGGAGGCAAACCCAGGGAATGCTTCCTCCTCTTTCTTCCCCACACGCTCACTACCTTCATCCCCAGGAATGGGACCCTGCACTCCCAGCCTTGTTCTTCTCCCCCTCCCCATTCCAGAAGCAAACCCAGACCCCCGGTTTCCCTTCCCCATATTATTTCCCTTTGCTGGCCCGGTTCGCAAAGCCCCTTTTGCTTCTCTCCCCTGAGTTCCGCAGGGTTCCCCGTGCCCGCCGTGCCCCCGGTGCCGCCGTGCCCGGCCCGGGGCCGGATGCTGGGCCGGGCTCGGAGCTGCGCTAATGAGCCGTGAGCTCCCTGCAGCTGGACCGAGCGGGGAGCGGCTCCTCTCTCCAGCACTCCCCGCTCCAGGCCATCTGCAACTTTCTGGACTGCGCTCGCTGTTTTTGTCCTGTTTTCGGGATCAGCTGCCAGCCCAGCTGTGGCGACAGCTCCCACAACAAACCCGGCCGCAGCAAGGGCTTAGTGGGGAGGAGCTGGCCGGGAAACCAGGCAGCCGCGCCAGGACCCTCACTCCTGCAGCAGCAGGGATGATCCCGGCCCAGCCCCTCCGAGGGGCTCCACGGCAGAGGGGTGGCATTACCGCCCGTGGCCCCACGGAGCAGCAGCCTTGGCTCCCACCGGCGAGCCCTGCCCAGGACTCCGGGCTGGGGGAGCGCTGGGAGCCCACGGAGCCGTGCCCCGCTCCGGGGTCTGTTCTGGAGCAGAACAACCTCCGCATCCCCGAGCCAGCGGTGCCGCGGCTCCGAGACACGCACCCCCCAGCAACGTGCCATGAAATATTGAAGCGTCTCGTTAAACATTGAAATCGCGGGCGACCCGATGGCATCGCCGGCGTCTGTCAGGGAGGAGAAGGACGGAGTCAGCAGAGCTCTCCAGCCGCACAACCGCCGGAGCTCTGTCCCCGGTCCCAGCGCCGGGGGAGCCGAGCTCCCGCAGTGCCCAGCCAGGCTGGAGGGTGCAGCGGTACAGCCGGAGCCCCCCGAGCCTTCCCGGAGGGCAGGGCAGCCCGGCCAGCGGTGGCTGGGGGGCGCTGGGGCTCCTGGGGATGAACGGCACCGGTTTCCCCCCGTGCATTTGCCCCGTGTCCCCACGTGCCCCGTCCCTGGGCGGGGGCAGCACGGGCAGGTGGCACCGCGGGTGTGGCAGCGATTCTTCGAAAGCCGCTGGGCACACACCCACGGAGAGGGCCCGGGAACAAGGGCAGGGCTGGGGCTGGCACCGCACACGGCTTGGGACGGCATTCCTGGCCCCTCTGCCAGCAGAGCCAGCCTGCTCTCCTGCCAGCCCACCCTTCCTGCCCTTCCTGAGCTCCCCTCCAGCCCCTGCTCCCACCCTGCACAGCTCCAAACCCTCACCTGGACCCAAGCTCCTTGGGTTTTAACCTTCCAGGACATGGGCCATACCTCTCCCTAGGAACCCTTCCCTGGCACAGGGTGCCCAGAGCAGCTGTGGCTGCCCCTGGATCCCTGGAATGTCCCAGGCCAGGCTGGATGGGGCTGGGAGCAGCCTGGGATGGTGGAAGGTGTCCCTGCCCATGGAATGAGATGGGCCTTAGGGTTCCTTCTGACCCAAACCCTTGGAGGATTCTGCAGTTTCAGGATTCTACAGCCACCATCCAATCTCAGCAAGGAGTAAGACCACGGAGCAAATATCAAATGCTGTTTGTGCACCTGAATCCTCTGCAAACAGTTAAATCTCTCACGCCCTCTGGGACTTTTCTGTCTACATTTTAAAACACCCCCTGGTTACTCCTGTGCTGGAAGCAAACCATCCCCAGCCCCGTCAGGCTGTGGCCAGAGGGATTCCCTGTCCTGTTGCAAACCCCACTAATTCTGCAGCATCCTCCTGCCTCTCCTTAGCCAGGGGACGTGGGAGCTGCCACACACCAGGCTGCAAACGCCACCAGGGCGCTCTATTTAAATGGAATTTTTAATGTTTGTGTTTTACCTGGCCTCTCTGTGCAGTGGCTGCACTGAATCTCCTCAGTCTGATTAATTCCTCCCTCGTTTGAGAGAGTGAAGAGCCATTCCCTGGAAAGCCTGGGTGGGCAAGGGCCACAGAGCCACCATCCATTTGCACAGACAAATGCCTCATTTTTAATTGGGGCACACAGAATGATTAACTGAATTCTTACTCCCAAAGCACCCTGCAGAGCTGGGGGATCTTCCTGCCCAGATTCCCCCCTTTGGCCCATGGGAGCAGCTGCCAGGAGCTTGTCACTGCAATAAACTGGAGAATTCCTGTCAAGGACTTAAATCAGCAACTCAGGGTTTTCCAAGGGAAGTTAATCCACCCCAAGGCAAAGGAAATATTTGTGTCTCTGTCTTTAAACCCAGCTTGGTGCTGAGAGAGCCCCAAGAGCTCAGGATCCAGAGGCACCTGAAGCCAAGCAGGGCCTCTCCCCTCTCCCCTGCTCTGATGGCTGGCGGAGGAGGAGAAACTGGTCCAGCTCCTCCACGGCACAAAAAAGTCTCTGGTGGATCCTGGATCCAATTAAAATTATTTCAGGCTTAATGATTCAAGCTGCTGCTGGTGGATGCTGATGGAGAAGCTTGTTGCCGTGTTAACTCCTCATTTCATGCTGTCCCTCTGAAGGAAGCCAGAGAGGGAGCATTCCCTGCTCCAGCAGGGCTGCTGGACCCCAGGTGAGGGCTCCAAACACGTGTGGGGCAGTGAGACCCCGTGCCAGGGGACCCTGTTGTCCCTGCCAGGAGCACAGTACGATGCCCAGCCTTCCAGCAGGGTTCCAGCTCCCAGGCTGGAGCATGGGTCACTGCTGGGGGGCAGGGGGGGACCCTGCCCCTGGAAGCATCCCAGGAAAATCGCTCCACTGGAGCCTCCCAGAGCAGCCCAGCACCTCCCCAGTGGCAGTGGTGGCACCGGTGGCACCTGTGTCCCCGTGGCAAGGGGCAGTGGGAGGCAGAACTGCCCCAGGACCACTGGAACAATTCCCGGTGCAGGAACACCAGAGAGGCGGGAGGAGCCTTTGTGAGCTCGCTGGGGTGTGACTGCAGCTCTCAGGCGCTGTCCCAAGGGCCCACAACCTGCAGCAATCTCCTCATGGCTCTTGCTCTTCCCCTTCACTCCAGTTTCTCCTTCCTCTCCTTGCTGCTTTAATATTTATCCGGGCTGACAGCCTTTTACCCTCCAGGAGCTCCTGAAAACGCTTTTCCCAGAGTTCTCAAAGCTTGGCTGTTCCACCGAGCCTGCAGGAGCAGGCAGCACTGGGACCTGCAGCCAGCCCAGCCTGGCCCAGCCCAGCCCAGCCCAGCCCCACTGGGTTTGCAGAGAGCCCCAGAGCTGAGAGACTCAGCTGAGTTTGCTGCTGTTGTGGGCATCCATCGAGGCCTCTCTGCTCCCTCGCCCCACCTGCTCTCCCCTGGGGCTCAGCAGAGCTGGGGACTCTGCTCAGGAGCCCTGACCACCCCCACCACGGCTCCACTTTCCAGCAGACCCGGGTGACCCAAGCCCCACCCAGGCTGCAGCCGCTCGGGACCTCACTGCCAGCACTGCCCAGGCCAACTCCCGGGCTTAACAGGAGCCGTGAAAAATTCCACCTTCAGAGCTCCCCCTGGACGAGCTGCACCACAGCAGAGAGCTCGGAGCAGAGCAGACACCCGAACGAGACAAAGGCTGTGGTTTTTCCATGGTCACAGCAAAGCAGAGGGAGAGCAGCTCTCCCGGTGCCTCTGGCAGTGGCTCATCCTCCCGGCTGCCGGGCTGCTCCTGCCGCCCGCCGCGGGTCCCGGGAGCGCCGGGATGGTGTCTGGGATCACACCGTGTGTGCCCCGCGGGTCCCGGGAGCGCCGGGATCGTGTCTGGGATCACACCGTGTGTGCCCCGCGGGTCCCGGGAGTGTGCAGTGCCAGGATCGTGTCTGGGATCACACCCGCGTGTGCACAAGGCTCCACGCCTCCCGTTGAATGTAGAAAAGGTTCTGCCTGTCTGTTCCACTTACATCAGAGCGGGTTTCACACGGGAGCATCCCTGCTAAAGGAAAGGGAAGCTCCGGGAGACCTGAGGGAACACAAATGGAATTAAACCTGGGGGACCCCTGTGGGCTCAGGGAAATCAGTGCAAGCTGCACGGGTCTGTGGGCACACCGATTTGCTGCAGTGGTTTGGGGCCGCCCCTGGACCCCTGGAATGTCCCAGGCAGGGCTGGATGGGGCTCGGAGCAGCCTGGGACAGTGGGAGGTGTCCCTGCCCATGGCAGGGCTGGAACGGGCTGAGCATCAAGGACCCTCCCAACTCAAACCATTCCACAATTCTCTGATTATTGTAACCTCAAATAAACTCTCTGACTGGGTTTCTCTCTCTGCTGTGTTATTTGTCCTACCAGAGCCATGAAGGGGCTCAGACTGGTGTGATTTACAGCACACACAGGTGGGACAGGGAAAGCAAGCTGAGGAGGTCCCTCACCCCTGACCTCAGAGAGGGGTGGGTGATCGATCTGTTCACACATCATGGGCCATCCCAGTCCTGTGGCAGGGCTTGGAAAAGAGCCTCTGATCCCCCCAGAAAACTGCTGGGAGCTGCAGCTCTGCACAAGGAGACACTGCTGCTGACAAAGCAGGAAAAACCTGCAACCCCGGGCTGCTCTGTGAGCCCCTGGAGGAGATGCACTGCAGCATGGATGCTCTTCCTACCCACTGCAGCTCTGTAGGATTAGGGCTTAAATAGCCCCAAGTTCCCCTTCAGCCCTGGTAGGGGCTCTGAGCTCTCCCTGGATCCTTCCCCTCTCCAGATGAGCACCCCCAGCTCCCCCAGCCCGGCTCCAGAGGGGCTCCAGCCCCGGAGCAGCTCCATGGCCTCCTCCAGACTCGCTCCAGCAGCTCCAGGTCCTGCTGAGGCTGAGGTGCCAGAGCTGTGGGCAGTTCCCAGCCCTGCAGTGATGATCCCCCATGGAGAGAGAGGCTGGGCAGAGAGGCACCCTCTGCTCTCACCCCCTGCATGCCCCGGTCCCATCCTGCACGCCCCGGTGAAAAGCAGATTCTGCCCCTCAGTCACAGCTTGGAGACAGCTCCGTTCCCAGCTGTGGCTTTCCTTGGGGAGCAGGAAAGGCAGAGCAGAGACCAAGCCATCCCCTGATCACACATCCCTGACCCTTAGAAACGCCCAGGGACTCCCCAGAGGGAGGCAGCTCCTGCTCAGCCGGGGCAGTCCCCTCTCACCGGGCTGCAGAGGGCGGTGCTGGGTGCAGATTCCCCCGCTCCAGCA
Organism: Phylloscopus collybita; assembly: GCA_027886175.1. Lineage (NCBI taxonomy): Eukaryota > Metazoa > Chordata > Aves > Passeriformes > Phylloscopidae > Phylloscopus > Phylloscopus collybita. Next base: position 404,910 of record JAJNNQ010000136.1, on the reverse strand, counting down.
GAGCCGAGCTCCCGCAGCACGGCCCCGCCGAGCCCGGCCCCGGTGCTGCTCGCTCCATTAGGCTCCTGCACGCACAAATTGACGGATAAGTGGCAGAGGAGGGTGGCCCTGTCACTCTGAGCCGCTGAGGAGCTCAGGTGGCTGCAGGGTCAGTGATTTCGAGTCTGGAATATGCAGAGGGGATGGAGAGGGAAAACAGCTCTGCCTGGCAGCTGGGAGAACTGGGATCCTCCTCCCTGGCATGGCTGGCTGGTGGGGGCCCAGCTCTGCCAGTGAGAGATGCTCCTCCAGGGAGCCCATTCCCCCACAGCCCCCCCAAAGCCAGCCCCACACAGGGACACTGAGCTCTGGGTGTCACCAGCACCCGTGGCCTGGTGCCAGGGCACACCACAGCTGTGGGCAGCTGGTGTTTTTGGGGTCTGGTGTAAACTAAAATGATAATTCAGGGAGAAAACAGCACGGTATGAAAAGCTTTCCAGTGCCCTCTCCAACAGACATGTTCATTAGTATTAATTACAGTGAAAATCCAACCCCAGCCAGGGCGATGGGACAGGGCATTGACCAATTAAAAGATAAAAATGTGATGTCCTGGCTGTGTCCAGCACTCTGGAACATGCACAGGCACCACCAGGTCCCCCGGGGAGTGAGGCCAACGAGCACCCTGCAGTGCCCCTGCTGCCACCCTGCTGCAGCCCTTACCTGCCTGCAGCACCTCGGCTCTTGTTGCAGAGCTGATGCTTCCCCGGCACAGGAGAGCCTTGAATGGCCTGAGGGCTCTGCTTGGCTCCCCAGCAGAGATTCACACCCTGCTCCGTGCCCACAGCCTCGGGACAGCACCTCCTCCTCCTCCTCCTCCTGTGGGGCTGGGGAGACCCTGCCCGGCCCTGCCCCAGCACCGCACCAAACACTGCCTGGCACCATGGCCCTGCCCCTCAGGTGTCTGTCTGTCCATCCCAGCGTTCCCACACCTCCTCAGGTGTGAATCCCCTGCAGTGCCACCCAGTCCAGGTGCCATCTCCTGCTCAGGTGTGAGTTCCCTGCAGTGCCACCCAGTCCAGGTGCCACCCAGTCCAGGTGCCACCTCTGGTGCCCATTCCCTGCTGTCAGGGGACACCCGGCAGCCCCAGGCGCTGGCAGGCAGGGCTGAGGTGCCTTTGTGGGAGCACTGCAGGGATGGAGCCAGGCTTGGCACACACCCCGGGGTGAGGGAAGGCTGCCTGGAGCAGCTGCTCTCTGTCAGAGCCGGCAGAGCAGAACCCCGCGGCTGGAGAGGTCCCAGCCCAGCCCGGCACACCGAGGGAGCTGCAGGTGCACAGACCTGGCTGTCACTGGGGATCACCCCGCAGGCTGCGATAGGAAAAGCCTCGGGATTACCGGGGCTGGGGAAAGGCGGTGCTCGGGAGATCGGCCCCTCGGCTCACAAAGGCAAATTGAGTCAGACAAAAGCGCTCTCGTGGTTCGTGTTCTTAAGATGGTATCGAGCTCGTTCCGAGGGTGGAACAGCGGGAGGTGTAATTTACCCATTTCATGCGAGCACTGGATACTCTGCAACACGGTAAATTGATTTACAGAGCTGGGAGGCAAGGCAGTGCTCCCGAGATTATTTATGGACCCAGAGAGGGCAAAGCCTCGGTGGGGAAAAGGAGGGTGCAGCCTGCCCTGGCACCAAGGGCTGGGCAGGGAGAGCTGCCCGGGGCAGGGCTGGCTTCCCAACCACCCTTCTCTGGCAGGGCACAGCCTGGCAGCGGCTGGCACGTGGCACTTCCTCAGCCCAGAGCACAATTCCTGTTGAGATAACCCCACCTATGGAACAGCACTTTAAAATGAGGCTTTGGAGAAATTAAATGGATTAAAGCATTCTTTCACAACAAACTCTTCCCCGTGACCACAGGGCAGAGGGCCCCCTCACCTCCCCAGGGAACAATTCCTGCCCGATATCCCATCCAGCCCTGCCCTCTGACAGTGGGATTCCCTGTGTCCATCCCTTGTCCCAAACCCCTCCCCGGCTTTCCCGTGTGTCCCTCCGCCCCCTGCTGCGGGCTGCTGCCCTTTCTGGAGAGCACAGACCCCCTTCTTGCAAACGCTCCCTTTGTCAGCCGAGCACGCCCTCTCCAGCTCTTTCCCACCAAAGGTAATTACCTTAAGAGTTCATTAGGACCGCGGGATGTGCGGCTGCTGCCTGGAAATCGCTCTCTATTTCTATCCCATTAGAGTAAAACGTGGCAGACTGACAAGGATTGTCCCTCCGGCAGGAAGGCACCTGGCTCCGTGCAGCTTTCTCCTTGCTCAGAAATGATTTCCTGTCCCTTCCCAGCAGGTGGGACACCCCTGCCCACCCGGCCCCAGGGCCAGCACTGCCTCTGGTGTGTCCTGCCACAATTCCAGCTGCGTGGGCAGGGACAGGACGAGCCCCAGGGCCCAGCCAGCACCCACAGGTATCCTGCATCCCAACCCCTGGGCTGCACAGCCGCCTGCACAGGGAGTGCTGTTCAGAGCCCCTCCTCAGGCTGAGGAGTTCCCTAGGAGCAGGCTCCGTGCATCCTTCCCAAACCCCAGCCACAAACCTGCCCCCCACGCCCCTGGTCCCTGCAGCCACCCCCACGGCCGGGCAGGTGCTCTCCAGAGCCTCTCCACAAGCAAGAGCAGAGCAGGAGGACGCCAAACACGCTCAGAACCTGTATGGATTGCAAGGCCATAAATATTTGAAGGGGCTGAGTGAATCTGCTCTAAAGCTGTGCAAGCTCCACTGCCCCTCAGCCCTGCCCTGGGCCAGGATGCCAATCCCTGTGCCTGGCTGCTGTCCCAGTACAGAGCAGGATAACTGCAGCACTCACAGAGGGATCTCTTCTGGCCTCTGGAGTTTACCAGGGCATTTTTTCCCCAAGCGCACCTGAAGGAAGCAGTAAGCATTCACCCTTGTCGTGCCTGCTCGGTGTGAGGCTGCTGACTTGGGGGAGAGCAGCAGCCAAACAGCGCCGTGATTCCCGTGCCTGGGCACGGGGAAACAGCGGGCACGGGAGCTGCAGGGCTCCCGCAGGAACTGGCACAGCAGCACGCAGCACAGGGCGCTCCCAGGAAACTGCCACCGGGGATGGGGCAGCACGGGGCAGGGCTCGGGGACACCTGGAGGCGGTGGCAGTGTCCCCTGCCTGCCACCGGCCCTGCTGCTCTGTTCCCATGGCAATCCCCGGCCCTGGAGCTGCGCTCAGCCTTGACTCCTGCACTCCGTCCATAGAAATCCGTGGAACAAAGCGAAGGGATGGAGTCAGGGCGTGTGCGGGGTCAGCCACTGCTCCGGGCTGAGGGATGGTGCCCCAGTCCTGCACAGAAACCAAGGCTGGAGCCTTTCTGAGCGGGTTTTTACTTCGTACACATCTCATGGAGACTGCACAGCGTGGAAAACCCCAGCCCAGCTGAACCCCAGCCTAGCTGAATCCCAGCCTAGCTGAATCCCAGCCTAGCTGAGTCCCAGCCTAGCTGAGTCCCAGCCTAGCTGAGTCCCAGCCTAGCTGAGTCCCAGCCTAGCTGAATCCCCCTCCCGACCCTCCCCGTGTGTCCCACAGGCACCACGACCACCCAGCCACTGCCACCCGAGGCTGTCCCTGCTGGAGGTGGCACTCGGAGCCACTGCCACCCGAGGCTGTCCCTGCTGGAGGTGGCACTCAGAGCCACTGCCACCCGAGGCTGTCCCTGCTGGAGGTGGCACGTCTCCAGAGGGCTGAGGAGGAGCAGGCACAGGGACAGAGGGAGGGACAGTCTGGTGTCACAGCACCGGTCACAAGTGAGGGGAGCAGCAGCAGCTCCCCCCGCGCTCCCTGCTGCTCCCCCAGGGCACGAGCAGGAGCAGCTCCTGCACAGAGATTAACCGTGTCCCAAAAACACGTCTCGGGAAGAGCCCAGCGGAGCTGGGAATTACACACCGCCCACAGAGGCTCCGAACGGAATCAGCCTGAAGAGCCGTCGCTCCCCATTACACTCAGTGACATCCCGGAACGAAATTCCCGGTGTTAATTACGAAGCCCTATGGAAATGGGAGCGCTCTCCTCTCGCTGGCTCTGAGAAAAGCCTCAGCCGGGTGGCTGTGCGTTTATTCGGTTCCAGGGGACGCTGCCCAGGGGCCGTGCGTGACCGCTGGCAGCGGGCAGTGCCATTGGCAGCCAGGGAGGAGCCCCTGGCAGTGCCATTGGCAGCCAGGGAGGAGCCCCTGGCAGTGCCATTTGCAGCCAGGGAGGAGCCCCTGGCAGTGCCATTTGCAGCCAGGGAGGAGCCCCTGGCAGTGCCATTTGCAGTTTGGGAGGAGCCCCTGGCAGTGCCATTTGCAGCCAGGGAGGAGCCCCTGGCAGTGCCATTGGCAGCCAGGGAGGAGCCCCTGGCAGTGCCATTGGCAGCCAGGGAGGAGCCCCTGGCAGTGCCATTGGCAGCCAGGGAGGAGCCCCTGGCAGTGCCATTTGCAGTTTGGGAGGAGCCCCTGGCAGTGCCATTTGCAGCTCGCTCCGTTGCATTCACTCAGCACCGGCACCTTGTTCGGGTGCAGAACAAAGCCCGGTGTGAGGCTGGGGTTCCGTGCAGGGGCTGTGCTCCCGCCTGCAGGTGCGACAGGGCACAGCCCTGCTGGCTCCCTGGACAGCCCCAGGCACCCTCGGCTTCATCCAAGCCCCACGTGAGGAAATCTGTCACCAGAGCAGAAATCCCAGGCAGAAAAAAGCCCTGCCAGGTGCTCAAGGAGTCGGTCCCAGGAAGTGGTGGCAGGCTGGGGAATTATTCCCTGCTGCTTTGGGGCTTTACATCAACCTGCACATGGGAACAAAGCCAGCCTGTGACCACACAGGGATTAATAAATGCTGGGGGAGAAAGGAGGGACAGCAGTGACAAGGACCAGCAAAGTCCGTTTGGGTTCAGCAGAAGAACCTGAATATTGAGGAGGAGCTCAGGACCACTGGGATTTGGGCAGGGACTCGGTCCAAGGCAGCACCTGGGGCAGGAGGTCTGACAGAACCAGGGCAAGGGCCAGAGCCAGGGCTCAGTTCCACAATGTCACGGGGGCCACGAGTGTCCCTGCACAGATGGAGGAGGCTGGGCTGGCACAGCGGGGACGCTCCCAGTACCCATCACACCTCCACTGCCCTGCTCCTGTTCCTCTGCCACTCCAGCCCCAGCCCTCCCCTGCTCCTGTGCCTCTGCTGCCCTCACATCTCTTTTCTAACGGCCCCAGGAGCTCCAGGTTTTCAGGTCCCAAAAACACTCTGTTCTCATTCCATATTTCCTTTGGAAAGCCATTTTTACTTGCAAGCCAGATATATTAGTCAGCAAACTATACAGTGCAAAGCTAATGAGAACTAGATCGATTCGTGAAAAGTACCTGCTCAGCAAATTTATTTTTTTTCAAACATAAGTCTGTTGGATTCTGGCTTTTTCCCCCCAGACCCAACACGCTGCCCATTCCATGAGTTAAGTGTGTAAGGGACAGCTGCAAATGCTACCTGATCCATATGTTCTTAAAGCCTCTTTCCAGCTCCAGCATGGCTGACTCCATTTTCGTCACTTTTTTTTTGAAGAAAAATCCCCTATGGGTAGCTGGATGGATATTTCCTTTGGGATCCCAGCCTGTGTTCCAGGGTGAGAGCCAACACGAAACAGCCACTACAAACCCTCTGAGAAGCACAAGCCCCTCATCGATGTGACAGATATGCCACTGCAATTAAAGTCTTTGGCAACAGACATTATGCAGCCAAAATATTCTATTTCGGGCTGCAGCATTGATCAGATCCTGACATCACACATTAACGAGCTGAGGCCTTGCTGCCTGTGGAAGCTGCTGTTAATGATCATGGAGAAAAACCACCTTGATTGTCTGCTGAGACACAAGTACCTGCCAGGGACTGGCCCACCTGGCTCCTCCTCCTGACCCAGCCCTGGGGTTTGTCCCTGCTGGGGAGCCCAGGGCTCATGTTCTCCACTGCCAGACAGGAAAGATTAAAACACGTGGGAACCTTGAATCTCCAGTGAGCTGCCCAGTGCAGACCTGGCACTCTCAGGACGGGAAAATGGGACTCAAGCTCTGCTTGGCTCCGGTGGGATTGAGGCCAGCAGGGAGTGGAGGGAGGCTCCCAGCTCAAACAGCCAAGGAAAGGATGGTGAAAGTGCTATGGTAAAATTATTCTGATAAAATCAGCAGGGTAGAGCCAGCTCACGGCTCTGAGCCTTGCACCTCTCCAGGAGGAATTTCCTCACCTTTCCACTTTCCCAACGCCAAGTACAGCACAAAGAACCAGGGAGGTTCTCAGTCTGTTCCCTCGTCTGCAGCGGAGCTGTTTCCATTTGCATTGACTTTCCTGGCCAGGACCAGAGACTGGACAACCTGGGAAAACAAACCCTCCCTGGCTCCCACAAGGACTGGGATCACCCAGGAGTGGACAGGCAGAGCTGATGCTGTGGTTTGGAACAGCCCTGCCCCACCACGGGGTTACATAAACCCGGCCCTGCCGCGCAGGCAGCGCAGCTCTGATGGGATCGGCCGCGACAGCCGCTGACTTTGCTGAGGAAAATCAGATTTCCCTGGATTTTACCCCCGAGTCCCTCCCAGATAACAAGCTGGAGGAAGCACAATGGCATCTGTGTGTGCACAATTAACCAAGTTCCTCATGAAATTTCAGCTGCCAAGTCACTTCTGCGGACAAAGACAACGGCACGGGTGAGGGTGATGTGCTTGGAGGGTAATTAATGCCCAAGTGCAATTAAGGGCAGAGCAGGGCCTGCAGCTTTAAAAGGACAATGCAGGAGGGACAAAATGCCCAGCTGATCCCTGGGATCCCATCAGATCATTCCTCCACAGTTAGAGAAATCCTGGTTTTGCTTGGAAGAAAGAAGAGTTTTTCTCCACCAGCACCTGGAGCCCGTTCCCACACCTGCCCCGGCCCCTCCTGGGAAACATCAGACTCTCAGGGCCAGACACTGTTTGCAAATGGAATTATCAGATCCCAGAATGGTTTGGGTTGGAAGGGATGTGTGGCATCCAGTGCCACCCCTGCCATGGCAGGGACACCTCCCACTGCGCCAGTGTCCAGCCTGGCCTGGGGCACTGCCAGGGATCCAGGGGCAGCCACAGCTGCTCTGGGCACCCTGTGCCAGGGCCTGCCAGCCAGGAATTCCTTCCCAATGTCCCATCCATCCCTGCCCTCTGAAATGAAACACACTTCCAAAGGATTTCTTTTCTGAGGAGGAAGGAGCTGATCTCCAGGATCTGGGCAGAAGGGCTGTCACACCCCCTGCCTGCGCTGCTCTCCTGGCTTCTGCCCCAGCACCCTCCAGCATCCTGACACAAACCACACGGGCACACAGGCCATTGGGTGACACATTTAATAAGGTTTCATTTCATTTTTCATTTTTTATTTTTGTTTTCCAGGAGTGCCAGGGCTCCCCATGCTGCCAGAGTGCGGTGACACGCAGCACACGGCACGTTCCCTCTGCCACCTCGACCTGCCCGGCACAGGGACAAACAGATCCCGTGTCTGTGAGTCCCAGAGAACGTGCTCCCACCCCAGCTCGCGTGCTCCCACCCCGCTGCCCTTCACGCTCCTCTTCCTCACTGAGCAGAGGAGCTCTGGCAGCCACAGGGCTCCTGCAGGGCCGTGCTGCTCCTTCCTGCCAGCGGCTGCTCCCGCCCCGGGCACCCACCCTGCCCTGGTTAAGGTGCTCTTCAGTGACAGCTCCAAAAATGCTCCAAGTGTGCATTCCCTCCTGTGGCCACCAAGGACGTGGGTTTGCCTTTCTCCTGGGCCTGGGCAGCAGCTGGCAGAGCACAAGGAAAATGTCTCTTGGGGTGACAAAGGTGCTGCATAAATTAGATTTTAGAGAGTAACCAAGCACAAGTGGATGTAACACTGATGGGAACGCAGGGGGAGAATCCACAAATCAGGACAGGATATACTTTCCTGATTTCTGAAGCTTGCAATAGGCTGGTAGGAACAACCAGGAGTACGTAACTACTAATCCTGTCAGAGGAAGGCACCCTCGGAGCAACCTGGTCTAGCAGGGGGTGTCCCCGTCCATGGCAAGGGCTTGGAACAAGGTGAACTTTCAGGTCCCTTCCATTCATTCAATGATTCTGCGATTCAGTGATCCCTTCCAGTCATCCCCCAGGGCTGGCGTGCCGAACTCTGGCCCAAGGAACCCACAGTATCCACCAGGACCTGCTGCCATCTCCTGTGCTGTGCAAGAGCCACAGCCCCTGCAGACACTGCGGACACGTTGGCCTCACAATTCCAGATCATTAATGGGAAATTGCTCCCCTACCGCTGGAATAATTTACCCTGGAAACATTTCAAAGAAAAGAATTCGACCTGAAACCTTCTTATTTGCAGAAGCAGCTCCAGAGCTTGCTGTAACAAAACAATAATTGGGTTTTCTGCCCACAAACAAGTGGCTGATGGCAGTGGCAGCATTCAGGGCTCTGCCACGGTCCCAGCCTGACCCCAGGCTAACGAGGGATTGTCTGTTCTCCACAGAACTGATGGCAAATAAACCCCAGCACTTCCCTCACAGCAAACCCTTGCTTGGCTTGCTCCCAGCCTTCTCAGTGATACGACACGAGACAAAAATAAGCACGAGCCACCCTCGAACATGAGGGGCCCATTGAGGAGCCACCCCCCAAGTCAAGCAGCAAAATCCTGGCACAGGTGCCCAGAGCAGCTGTGGCTGCCCCTGGATCCCTGGAATGTCCAAGGCCAGGCTGGGCACTGGGGCTGGGAGCAGCCTGGGACAGTGGGGGGTGTCCCTGCCATGGCAGGGGAGGCACTGGATGGGCTTTAAGGTCCCTTCCAACCCACAGCACTGCAGGGTTCTCTGAGCCACACACCTGGAGAGGACCCCACCCCTGCAGGAGCTGGGGAGGAGGTTCCACAGACTGGGGGCATCTCCAGCAGGGCCCTGCCCACCACCACTGATGGCATCTCAGTGAGCGTCCTGCTCCCCATGCCCTCCTTGCCCACTCCATACACGGCTTCCAGGAGCAGCCAGCTGTGAGGTTTCAGTGACCAAACAGAAGTAAGTGCCAGGTCAGAGAGGGATCTCAGGAGCTTCCAGTGCCTCTGGTCCTGTACGGGGCAGGCCAAGGCGTGGTGTGAGCCCTGGCACTGCCAGCCCGTGGCTGTTGATGCCATCCCCATGTCCATGACCCCTCCGGGCTCCCCGAGACTGACGCAACAATTAAAGATGAGTGGGCTGCTCACAGCACTTGCAGTATTCCCCAGACGCCTCATAAAAAGCCTCCTGCTGCACGTTACCCGGTTCTGACATGACAGAAGGAGCAAATTCCTTTTCCTGGTGCTGAGGTGCACGTCTCTCTCCAGCAGCAGCTCCTGTGTGTGCACGGCGTGCGGACATCTCCATCTGTGCCTGCCTCTGTGTCTATATTTGCCTTCAGCGGCTTCCGCAGGAAAGTGATAAGCAAAGTAGTTCTGTCAGGAAATTGGCTCCTGAGGGGGGAATAGCCGGCGGGTTCACAGCAGGTGACGTTGTAAAACAGGTATGAGAAGTGAGCAGAAAACAGACATTTCTGCCGGCCGAGAAAGAGCGGCGATGGAAACGTTTCCCACGGCTTTGCAAAACAACCTGGGGGCTTGCTGCCGCTGCAATGGGAGTCAATACTGACCCCCACTTCCAGTGGACATTTGCTGGATGTTTTCTGCAGCTGCCTTCTGTATCTTTTGGACATAAATTTAAGAGGAGAAGGAGATGAAATGTTGTGCTTTGACTGCTGTTTTCCCGTCAAACTCATCGTGCATTTCAGGCAGTTTCCTCCCGAGCCTACAGAACCGAGTGTATGCAAATGCTGGAGCCAGGGGCCAGGGAGCTGCCCCGCCAGCACAACTCACAGAGACGCAGCTGAGCCACAACGATGGGTTTCTGCTGCAAACACATTTCCAAGGCTATGAATAAAAACATGGCTTTGAACAGCCAGCAGCAAAGCTGTGGTGACGCTTTCAGCCTCCCTGGGACCCTGGGGCTCCCCGCTGCCGCTCCGCGCTGGGGCTGCCCGGGGGCTGTGGAGGACCAGCAGAGCGGGGGATGCTCGGAGCTCCCGACCCGCGGGGCTGACCCCCGGCCGGGGACCCTCAGCCCGGGACCCTCAGCCCGGGAACTCCAGCCCGGGACCCCCGGCCGGGGACCCTCAGCCCGGGAGCCTCAGCCCGGGACCTCCAGTCTGGGACCCCCAGCCCGGGACCCTCAGCCCGGGACCCCCAGCCCACCCCAAGCCGCATTTCTGCAAATGTCTTTGGCCCCGGTCCCCATCTCCGCACTCCGCTGGAGCTGTGCAGGGAAGAGAGGACTCTGGGACAGACAGACGGACAGACGGACAGACGGACAGACAGCACTGCCCGGCACAGAGCCCCCGGTTTGTGGCCCGGTCCCCCCAGCGCCTCACCCGCGCTCGGGGCTGGGAGCGGGGCCGCCCCTGCGGAAGCAGCGGTCTCCTAACCTACTTCCCGGGAAAAGCAATTGGAAACTCTCCGAAGATAAAAAGATAATGAACAAATAACCTTCACTGCCACAAACCCCCAGCTCCCCTTTGTGCTGCTGCCTGATATTAATGATCCTGTCAGGGCTCCTAAAGAACTTCGAGCTCCAAGTGGGAAGCAGGGGGTTTGTCCCAGAGTGCAGCCAGGAGCTCGCTTTCATTTCTTCCCAATCTTAGGCAACGAAGTTCTTACATTCTGCATCTAAGAAACCATATATTTATTTTCTCACTTTTCCACGTTCCTGTCCTTCTACTGGGCTTTGAAACAAAACGCCACTGTCTTTTCAGGAAAATGCTTGATGCATCGAGCAACAGCAAATCATTAATTATTTCGAGCCTTTTTATGCCACCACTGACACCACAGTGAAGAATTTAAAACATTTCCTCAGACAAGCAGCTCACTCAGAGCAAACCACAGCACTGCTGGGTGTTTCAGAGCTCCTTTCATCCCGACTGCCTGCACCACGTCCCTGCTGGAGACACAGAGCACGAGGGGTGAAACCTCAGTTAAATCCACAGCCCCTCACCAGGGAGATGAGCAGAACGCCTTCAGGACTGGCTGCCCCTCTCTGTGAGCCCCTGCTCCCCGGGGACACGTCTGGGGACAGTGATGCCCGCAGGTGGCAGCCAGCACGGGCAGAGGGATGGGGCAGGGATGGCACTGCTGCCTTCTCACACCTGGTGAGCCCCCCACAAAAGCACCTTCATTGCCTCAAGAGCTGCCTCCGTGGCTCGTGACACTGCTGAGCAGCAGCTTTCCCCAGCCAAAAGCCCAACATCCTGCTGCTCAGGCAGCTGCTGCGAGTCCCCGAGTCCTGGCAGGGCTGAGGGCCCAGCCCTGCTCGCTGGCACACAGATGCTGGGACAACATCTTCCCCAAAGCAGCAAATGCTGGAATTCACAAAAAAAACCTCACAGCAAAAGGCTCACGGAGGTGCCAACCCCGCTGCCCTGAGCCACTGCACCCCACTCCCTGTGCCCGTGGCACTTCTATCCCCCCACCAGCATCTGAGGGGCCCCAGTGATGAGTCCCCCAGGCTCCTCTGCCTGCTTGGATGGGCTGTTCAGGAGCGAAAATCCGGGAGAAAAAGAGGAAGGATTCATCCCAGCTCAGACAATGAACTGCTCGTTCAACATGGGAATATGAACAAAGCAAACCTTGGAAAATCAAATAAAAAGGGCTTTATTTAGAAGCAGAATGCTCAGGTGTTATCTGGCAGCACCAAACCCCTACTCACACACCTTCATCACGCACAGCCAGAGGTTAATTTTATGACAGATCTAAGCAATGCCATCATCTGAAATGTAAATAAACCTTCTTAAAAATCAGCTCTGCCTCCAGTGCTGCCTCCTCCTCCCCGGCAGTGAAGCCAGATGACCCGCCAGACAGGCCACGTTCCAGGGAGGGCACGGAGCCCATCCTCATCCCTGCTGCCAGGGAGGACACTCGGGCACAGCAGCAGAACCACGGGCACCAAGTTCCAGGCACGGCTCCGCTCCCAGGCGTGTGCCCGGACCCACGGCCCCGGTGCAAGAGCCACTGCCCGGGCCAGGCTCTCCGGATTCCAGCAAAACCAGAAAGACAGAAATGACACCCAACAGGCGCAGAAGCAGCCCGGGCGAGGAGACACCGTGGGTCTGGGCGAGATGTGAAATCTCCGTGGTGCTCGTGAGGGAATGACCTTCAAAACTCATTCAGCGCTCGCCGGCTGCGCCGTGACGGTTCCCCGGCTTGCGAGACATTACACATTCCTGCGATGTTCTCCCTAATTTCGCATGGACTATAAATACTTGGCTTATGAGGCGGCAGGAAAGCAAGCGGGAGCGAACGTTTAAGTGGGGTAACCTTGCTTGTCAGGGTGGCAGGAGCAAATGCTTCATCCCTCAGGTCGTGCATGCTAAATACCAGGGATCCCTGTTTACTATGCTGCACATTAAATATCCACCGGAATATGGGACCGAGTAGTATTTTTCTCTTTAAAAAAAAAACTGACATGCAAAATGACGACACCTTGTCAAATTGTCTTAAGGGCAGAAAATCCAGATTTTTCCGAACTGCTCTGCCCACACTTTCTCTCCCCAAGTACGGTTTCCCATTTAATTAGTATTAAAAACAACCTCCGAGAGACGAATTAGTTTGGCTTATGCAAAATGAACTGGGCTGCCGTTCGAGCTGTTTACTGGGTCACACTTTACAACCCCGGGGGGGGAGGTGAGCAGGGACCGGCAGCGTTACCACCACCCTCCAGTGGCATTTGCACAGATCACCCTATTTATCGATTTTAGACTCTTTGAGCCAAAATGACGGTGCCTCCCATAGCCTGCAGCACCCTTGGTAACCGTCCTTTGGCATTATCGCCAAGAGCAGGTTTGTGCCTGTAAATGGAGGGATGTTCAACCCTCCCTGGCAGCACAGGGCAGGGAGAACGGGGGGGCCCCGAAGCTGGGCGGTGGGAGATGTTGCTATTGACGTGTTGAGTCACCTTTACTCAAAACTCTGCCCCGAATTTTCCATCGCCCACGGGCTGGGCTGGGGCCAGCCGCCTCCAGCAGCAATCCCCGCGCGTGCGGCCCCGCACAGGTTTTCGTGAGCTCCCTTGCAAGGATGATGCCGATGGCAGCAATGAAGCGCAGGAGCAGCTGGAGCCAGGGATGCTTCTCCCAGCCCCCGGTCACACGGTGCCAGTACCGGACTGGCTCCAGCAGAGCCCGGGAGTGCGTTTCCTTAGTTTTCAGCAATACGACACATCCCAACGACATCTGCGCGCCGAGCGATGCCCCTCGCAGCCCCGGCAGCACGGGGACAGCGGCTAAGGGGCGACGGCCCCGACCATGGGTGCCGGTGCCGGTCCTTCCCGGCACGGGGGCGCAGGGGGCGGCGGATGCGCGCCCGTCCCCGCCGCTCCGGACGATTACAAAACCCGAGCGCTCATCAGGGCGAGCCGGGCGCTAACGGGGGAGGCAGAGCTGGCACCCGGTTGCGGCGAGGCCGGGAGGGTCTGTCCGTGCCCGCAGCACCCCTGCCCCTCAGCATCCCTGCCCCGCGGGTCCCTGTGCATCCCTGCCCCGCTGCATCCCCCGGGCTCCGCTTCGCACCCACGTCCTCCCCGCGCTGCGCGCAGCCCCCGCGCCCGGCAGCGGAGGGTTCGCACCCAGCGGCTCCGCGGGGCACGGCCGCGGCTCCCCCGGCCCCGGGGCGGCCGTGCCGGGCTGCCCCTGCCCCGCTCCGGCCTCGGCTGCGCTCCGGGTGCCGCGGGCATCGCCGCGCCGGGGGCGGGCGGGCGGCTCTCCGCGCCATCCCCGCACCCCTCCGCGGCTGGGGGGATGGCAGGCGGCGGGGCTCAGCCCCGGGGATCTCCCCGCCGCCGGCAGCCGAGGCTCCGGCGGCCGCCCGAGAGCCGGGGGGAGGCGGGCGGCGGGAGCGGGGGGGCCGCCTTTGTTGGCGGCGCGGGGCAGCACCGGGCCGCCCCCGCCGCTCCGCTCCTTTTGTCTGCCGGGGCCGGGCGGCAGCGCGGCCCCGGTGCCGGTGCCGCGGAGGCTGACCTGGATGGTGCAGGTGTACTCGCTGTCGTCCAGCAGCCGCACGGTGCAGTTGTACTCGCGGTCCAGGTTCCTGCTGCTGCCACTCATCCACCTGCTCAGCATCTTCCCGGGGCGCGGGGCGGCGGGCGCTGCCGGCGGAGCCTCGGCTCACATCCCGCTGCCGGCGCTGCGGGGCGGTGCGGGGCGGTGCGGGGCGGTGCGGGGCGGTGCGGGGCGGGGCTCTGGGCGCGCCCCCCGCCCGGCTCGGCCCGGCCCTGCCCCCGCTGCGGGCGGCGCGGAGCGGAGCGGAGCCCGGTGCCCGTGCCCTGCCCGGGCCGCGGCGCTCGGCGGGCGGGGAGGAGGCCGGGCCCGGGGGTCGCCCGGCGCCGGCTGCGGGGGCCAATCTCGGCGCGGCGGCGGTGACGGGCTCCGCCGCAAACCAATGCGGCACGGGCGGCACGGCCCCGCCGCCTCCGCCGGGAGCCCCGCGCCGAGGGGGAGCGGGGGGAGGCACCGCGGGCACCGGGCACCCGGCGCTGCTGGGCTCCGCCGCAGGTGTCCGCACCTCCGGCCGCTCCCCGCAGCCCCGCGCCCACCGAGGGGCTCCCCCAATGCCGGGGCAGCGGGGCAGGGCACGGGGCCGGCCCCCGGTTTGGGCACGGCGGTGGCACCGAGCGTTGCCGGTGATGTCGAGCGGGGTCGGACACGTGGCAGGGGGTACCCGCAACCCAGAGCCCCCGATCAGAGGGGCGGGGGCTGCCCCAGGTGACTCTGTGTCCCCGAGGACAGCGGGTGACCCAGCTGGGCCACAGTCCCTGCCGAAGCACCAGCCCGTACCCAGCTCTCTTGTCAGAGCCCAATCCCATCACTAGGCTGGGAGGCCCATGGAGGGTTGGCAGCTGCTGTGGTCCCTCCAGCAGAGCCAGCCAAAGTGCCAACGTGGTCCCTACGACCTGAGCTTGTCCCTTAGTGTTCATTTGCCATGGAAGGAAGCCTTTAAATCTCTGGCTTTTGGACAAAATGGACTCCAAGAGCCGTTAGAGCTGATGGATGCAGCTTGTGCCGCTCCAGGGCAGTGAAATACCTGGTGGCAGCATCAGCAGTGCCCAGGGAGGATGGGAATCCAGCCAGCACTGCTGCAGCCAGCCTGCAGCCCCAACATTTCCCCACAGCTGTCCCCAAGGCCCCAGCAAGAGGTTCAGCAGTGCTCCCCACACTGCCCCAGCTCCACACACACTGACAAACACCCAAACTGAACAGGCCACAGTGAGGAGCCCTGCTGAGCTGTCCCCAGTCCACCTCACTGCTCCACAGACCCTGTTCCCACTGCACCCTCCTGCCTCAGCTCCTCTGTGCCTGGAGCCTCGCCTTTGTCCCCGCGGCTGCATTCCCAGGCTGCAGGGCCGCTCCCATTCTCCCCCCAAGAGCACCCATGGGCCACAGCTGGGCTTGAGCCAGGGCCCCATACTCCCTCTGCTCCAGCTTTGCCCATTCCCTGCCTTCCCAGCCAGAAAGGAGCTTTACAGAGCCACATTCCTCACCTCCCCACCGGCTCTTCCAGATAACTCCTGGCTGCAGGGCAGTGCCTCTCCCTGCTGCCTTTCCAGCTCCCACAGGAGGGACAGCTGCTCTCAGGCCAGGGGCTCTCCAGGCTCTCCTGTCCCTGCCCCACTGTTCCTGCTGTGGGGAGCTGACACTCCAGAGTGTGGGGTTGGGATCCTTCAGGATCCTGTGGTTCAAGGGTTACCTTGTGGTGGGTGAGGAGAGATGAGTCTCTCCCAGCCCATTGCCTCATCCCCAGCCAGGCTGGCTGTGCAAGCGCTGCCTGTCAGGCTGGACACCCCTCTGAGACCCCTGTGCCCACGGAGGGGCCACTGAGGACGAGGTTTGGTTATCCCAGTGTCCAACAGGGTTAACCCAAATGTCCAGTGAAGGCAAAGGACAGAGGGGGAACACGACGCTGCAGGCAGTGGTGCAGTGGGAGCACCCTGGGAAGGACATCACCCTGCAGGAAAAATGTCAGCAGAGCCAGGGGCCCGGCCTGGGTGGGATCTGTGGGGAGGCTGGGTCCTGCAGCCCGCAGAGCAGGGGCTGTGCCCGGCACGTTGTCAGGGCCGTGACGCCGAGCCCGCAACAACAAGGGCGCTTTTCACAGCCCCGGCCCCGCTCCTGAACCATCTGGGCACTTGTACAAAGATGCTTGTATTCACCAAAGTAGCTGCTACTTTGTCATGGATCCCACTCTGCATAAATTGTTCATCTGCCTCCGAGCTCCCCTTGTGAACCAGCTGAGCTGCTGCTGAAGAATGGGATGCTCGGCGCTGGCAGGTGCTGCTTTCAGCGCCAGCAGCCGGGGCCGAGCCAGCTGAGCACTTTAATGAGCAGCACATTGCCGGCAGCCCGGCTGTGCCCAGCCCCTGCCTGGGCCACGGCGCCGCTGCAACTTTGTTCCTCCACCCAGGGAACGCTTTTGTTCAGGTTCCAGTTTCCTGCGTTTTCCTCCTAAAGCCGCTGGCTGAGGCAGCACAGGAGCCCCTTGGCTGAGCTCACCCCCCTCCGCTGCCTCTGCCTTGTCCTCGAAACAGGGAACAGCACTGGAGCCCGACAGCTCCACGTTCCACTCTCAAAATACCTGACAAGGTTTCCACAGAGCGTATCAAAGGCTGGCAGATGCCTTTATAAAAGCACTCTCTGTTTGCAGCTTTGATCGACAAGAGCGCACTTTTCATGAGTAATCTCTTTTTCTTTCCCTTTTAATAATTTATACTGTAAATCCTACAAATTCCCCCGATTTGGATTCCCTGTCACTTGCAGTTTTGAGCTAAAAAATTCGAAATGCAGCTTTCCAAATGTAAAGTGAATTCTTTAGCTGTGTTTGTTTTCCAGCAGGTTAAATTTCAGCACAGGCTGCCCAGAGAAGTTGTGGCTGTCGGATCCCTTGAAATGTTCCAGCTCCTGGACCGGGCTTGGAGCAGCCTGGGATAGTGGAAGGTGCCTCTGCCTGTGGCAGGAGGTGGGACGAGATGAGATTTAAGGTCCCTTCCAACCCAAACCATTCCAGGATTCTGTGATTCTATGCTTCCAATAGAAAATATCATTCATTATCTCTTCTGTACATAATCCACGGGTTTATCATCCATTACATCCATTACAACACATCACCCACAGGCAGCTGGAGCTTTGAGAGCCAGACAAGTGCCTGTCAGGTGAGGAGAACACGTGTGTGTTGCCCAGGTAAGGCTGGAAGCAGGGCTGGATGCCGAGTGCCTGGCTGGAGACCCTGGCCAGCAGCCACAGCAGCTAAAGCACGGCTGTTCACCCTTAAATTATGCAAATGTTGTGAGCAACGACTAATTGCAGTGCTGCAATGACCAAAGCTCAGCCCTCTGCTCTCTGCACTCCCTGTCTGAGTGCAGCCTGCTGAGTCTGGATGCACTCGGCATTTCCCGGGGCCGGCAGCGGGGCTGTCAGCTCTGCTCTGCCTTCAGCAGGTGCCTGCATCTGAAATTACATAAACGCACTGTTCTCAGCTCGGAGCTCCGGCCCCAGCCGGCCCGGGTGTCAGAGCGGGGCTGGCTCTGCGGGCCTGCCCCTAATTCAAGTGGTCAACAGGGCTGTCAGCGTCCCCATCAGCTGCCAGAGCAGCTGGATTCATCCTGGGCAGCTCTCCAGGCTGCCTGACCCATCCTTCACCACCTCAGGTCTGCTCTCAGCTTCCTGTGCACTGAGAATCGACAGGAACAAAGCACAAATTCTCTCTTATTCCTTAATTACTTTTTTTTTTTTTTTTCTTGATGAAAGGGTTTGGAAAAGAAGATTGACCCTGGAGAGAGGCTCGCCTGGCTGTTGCAACCAGGCACTGAGCTGCTCCCCATCTCCCTGCCTGGATCTGGAATGAGTGTCTGTCACCTCTCTGTGCAATATTTTCCTACAATAATGAATAGTTATAACGCTATGGCAACGCTCCAGGGACTCACCACTGGCCCCGGGCCAGTTTCAGCACTGCAGGCTGGTTCCAGACCAGAGATCTTTGCAGGGGGTGCAGCAGCAGGAGCCTTCTGCCCTCAGGTTGTGTTTGGGGAGTGTGGGAGACCCTCAGCGAGGGTTTGTGCATCCTTCACCCTCAGCTGGGCACTGATGGCCAAGGGGAGCGTCGGGCCAGCAGCTGAGTTGTCTCCTCCAGCCAAATGAGGTCGATAAGCTGCAGTTATTTAGGCCCAGACACTGCCCCTCAGACATGAAAAAGGAGGCAAAGAAGGATGAGGAGAGGAGACAAAGTGAGAGAGAAAGAGAAGGGAAGGGGGTGAGGGAGAGCAGAGAGTGATGAGGATGGAAGTCAAGTGTAAGAGGGCCAGGAGTGAAAGGAGGGGCTGGAACCATCTCAGCAACATCCCCACGTGTGCCCACAGGGGAATAAGCTGCAGCATCCAGCTTCCCGACTCCCAGGCACGTAAAATTTTAACCATAATTTGCAATTATAACCAGAGGATAAAACTTCAGCCTATTAAGAGGAGGTGGGAACCTGCAGGGTGATGCACATTAATTACTGCTGACATCCAGGGACAGGCTCATTAGACAGAGGCTCTTTCAGTTCCAGCACACAACTTCTGGCTCGAGGCAGATATTCCAGGGAGTAATTACAGAGCCTGTGCTGCTGGGCAGGTCAGAGGAGCTGACCACATCCACCTCTGCACTCCCCTGGAGCTGCAGGGATCAGAGAGGCTCTCGGGGTGGGGATGGGGCTGGGGACAGCCCAGCAAGGAACAGGGGCAAAGCTCAGGGCCTGGAGGGGCAGGACCAAATTGCACCCAATAACCCCAGACTAAAACTCCTAACTGTTTTCACTCTGAAATTCAGCAGAGACGCTCAGGCCTGACTGCTCAGGTCAGGAATTCCCAGCAAACCTTCGCCCCAGCCCCTTTCCCTGCTGGCAGAGCTGATCAGGACAAGCTTTGCTCTGGCTGCTCATGGCAGAGGCTCCGTGCCTGTGCCAGCCTGGAAGGGGCACAGGGGCTCCTCCTCTCCCTGAGTCCCTCCCTGAGTTGCAGTTGTGCCTCAGCAGTCCCCAAAAAGTGCAAATCCAACTTCCAGCCTCCTTGGCTGTTCGTAGAGGTGATGCTGGAAGATGCTCTCGGCAGTTTTGTGCCAGCAAGATAAGCTCTGGTTTATATTTAGGGAATGCAACTGGGGAATACTTCTGAATCCAGCTCAGAAATCCATTTAAAACACTCCCATAATTCTATTTACAGACTGTTTCTGTAAATGTTGTAGCAGGCAGAGAGGAGGGTCTCTCTCGTCTCTCTGCCTCTGGGGACTCTGCTGCAAACTGGGGGAGTCACAAAAACACATTCCTGTGGTTGTGTGTCCCCCAGCACAGCCAGGGAAGCTCTGCCATGACCCACAGCTGGGCACCTCAGCCAGCACTTGTGTTTCCTACATCATTCTCATGATATTTAGTGGTATTTTCCTGAAAGTCCCACTTCCTGCTCTTCATGAAAAGAAATCAGACTCCGTAAAAAAAACCAATTAACAAAAAATCTCTGTTGATTGTCAAAGAAGGCTGGAAAATGTGAGAGGCACTGGCGATCCCCTGACGGGGCGGGGGAGCAGCCGCTGTCCCCAGCCCCGGACGGACACGGAGTGACAATTCCTCCGGGCACACGCTCCCAGCTCCGAGCACACCCTGCCCTGCCCTGCCCTGCCCTGCCCTGCCCTGCCCTGCCCGCTCCGCGCTGGCTCTGCACGGGGACAGCCCGGGACAGCGCGGGACAGCATGGGGACAGTATGGGGACAGTATGGGACAGCACGGGGACAGGATGGAGACAGGATGGGGACAGCACGGGGACAGGATGGGGACAGCATGGGGACAGCCCGGGAC
The DNA here is from genome assembly GCA_027886175.1 of Phylloscopus collybita. NCBI lineage: Eukaryota > Metazoa > Chordata > Aves > Passeriformes > Phylloscopidae > Phylloscopus > Phylloscopus collybita. The sequence goes on along the minus strand of JAJNNQ010000136.1, from coordinate 384,994 downwards.
AGCATGGGGACAGCATGGGGACAGCACAGGGTGCTTTGGTAGAGGATAAGGAACTATAAGGAAAAAGATGCATTCCAAGGGGTTCTCCTCGTGGGAGTGGAGGAGGAATGAAAGCTGTGGTGCTGCAGCAGGGCTGACCTCAGGCGTGGGGTAACAAATTAAACCTTCCCTTCCTCGTAGGAAACCCTGGGAATTGGGCTTCTGCTGTGCTTGGATATGTTTCTTTCCTCTGTGTAACACTACCCTTTATTTAGAGTCAATATGAAATCCTCTCATCCCTGTGGATTCCTGAGAGCTGTCTGGGAGCCGGGGCCTCTGCCGAGCTGCAGACAAGAAATTAAAAAGTAGGGATGTGCAAAAGAACTGTGAGAGTTCCTGTAACTAAAAACATCCTGGTGGCAGCACATTTAGGAGAGCAATTGGCATCTGTGTTAGCTGGAAGGAAAGCAGCCCCTTTAAACCCAGGTATTAAATGGGCAGGTTCGTTAACAGAGGTCAGATTTTTATACACTCCTTGTTTCTAAGGAGCTGAATTAGGAACAAAGAAATTGGGGAGAAAACAGAGAGAGAAGAAAACGGATGAAAAAAAAGCCATTGATGTGAAATAGCCAAAATCAGGAGCACCAGAATCTAAAAAAGAGGGAGCTGACCCAGGGCTGTTGATTTTGAATACACCTTTAAATGCCAGGGGAAATCAGAAAGAAAGTGCTGATGCTGTACTGAAAATCAAGCAGGCTGGCAGAGTTCCAGACAGGAAAAGTAATGGAAAAACTGAGACAGAGTTAAGGGACAAAAATACAGTTGTTGCTAATACAGTTTTATAGACAGTAGATTCTGTCAAATAAATGTGCTTCCACTCCTTGATAAGATCACAGGTCAGTGAAATGCACGGAATCATGGAAACCCAGAATAGTTTGGGCTGGGAAGGACCTTAAAGCCCACCCCTGCCAGGGCAGGGACACCTCCCACTGCCCCAGGCTGCTCCCAGCCCCAGTGCCCAGCCTGGCCTGGGGCACTGCCAGGGATGCAGGGGCAGCCCCAGCTGCTCTGGGCACCCTGTGCCACCCTGCCAGGGAGGAATCTCATCCCCACACCCATCTCACCCTGCCCTCGGGCAGTCTGTGGTGCAGACGAGCCCCACCACGGGGCTGGCAGGACGGGATCAGCCCGGGGCTGAGGTGGGGTGGCCCTGGCAGCTGGCAGGGCTGTGCCATGCCTGTGGCACTGCACCATCAGCACTGCACCATCAGCACTCCCGGCCTGTGCAGGGGCTCGCCAGGGACTGGGGATAATTTTTTTCTAATCTGCAGATTGTTAGCAAATGCAAGATCACTGCTGATAAAACATATGGGTGATTAAGAGCCTGGCAGGAGAGTCACTAACAAGGAAGAGCAGCTGAGGCCCAGAGTGCTCCCAAACACTCCACTCATCCGAGCAGAGAGGCTTTAATGAGTCTGGGAATAAAACTGGAGCTGTGAGTGCAGGACCCTGGCCATGCCCAGGCACTGGGCTGTGATGAAGATGCTGGAGATTGCTCCTAGGAAGGCCTGGGAGGGCCTGGGGGGGAAAACAACGCACCAGGAGCATCCAGGGTGCTCCCTGGCAAACAAAGCCACCAGCCAGAAGAGCAGGGCAGTGAATTTGCCCATAGAAAATTCAATTACCCGGTGTTTAGACTTACCCTGGAGATCTGCATTCAGGTTTGGTGTCTGAGTGCTTAACAGAGATGTGCAGCAAGTGCAGAGAGAATGAGTAAAATCCCTGAGAGGCTGCAAAAACACCCCATGAGCTCCATCTGCTTAACTTACATGGAACGCTGAGAGCTGCCTTTATTGAAGTGTGTAAATATCTTTATGGTAAGGAAAGCACCTGATGGTTAAAGGTGCTTTTATTTCACACAGAAAGGCAGAGATGGTGCCAACAGAGGAGCCAGAAGAGGAAGCACTCAGGGCTCACAGGGCCCTTGGGAACTGGGATTGGTGACTCCCCACACCCCTAAGTTCTGCTCCTACCAAATGTGTCTCTCAGGAGCACAGGATGCTGCCCACGGACCACCACTGCCTGGAGATGAGCCTCCTCTGCTAATTCTCCCTAGCCCTGAGCCTGCAGCTGGTTTGGAGCCTGGAAACAAAGCTCTAAAAGTGGTTCTTCAAAAAGCAGAGAGGGAAGATGAAAGGGAGAGGAGTTAAAAACGAGATAAAGGCTTGGAAAGCAAATAGCAATTAACCTTCCTGCTCTGAAATCCTGGCTTCCCAGAGCTTGGAACACTGCACTGCGAGGGGAGAAGCCCCTGCTGCAGCACAGCCCTGCTGGGATAAGGATAGATGGGCACCAGGGATGGCACAGCCCTGCTGGGATAAGGATAGATGGGCACCAGGGATGGCACAGCCTGCTGGGATGGGGCTGGATGGGCACCAGGGATGGCACAGCCCTGCTGGGATAAGGATAGATGGGCACCAGGGATGGCACAGCCCTGCTGGGATGGGGCTGGAGGACAGGGCTTGGGCCTGGCTGGGATGTGAGGGCAGCTGGGAACAGCGGGGTGGGAGTGCAGCCTCACAACATCCTGGGTGGGACTCGATCTCAGGGTCACTGCCCAGCTCCCAGCACCCCTGGCCTGCCCGCCAGGCACGGACAGAGCTGTGGCCACATTGCCCCTGCCCAGCACAGACAGGGCACAGGCCCTGGCCCGAGACATCAGCAATCCAGGGAAGAGCTGTCAGCATCCTTGGGGAGTGGGAATGCTCATAAATATGGAGTGGGAATTAGCTGAGGCGAGAGCAGAGCAGCTCCTGGCACAGCCATTGCCATGGTACCTGTCAGCAGCTCCGCATTGTTTCACACGTCCCACTGCTCTGGAAGGAGCTTTTTTGAGCCGCAGCGTTTGAAAACGGAGCAGTGAGGATAACGGTCGTGGCACCCCTAAACCCAGTGAGCTCGGCTCTTTGGGAACTGCATTAACTCAACAAACCCCAGAGTGGCCCCTCGGGAGCACCAAACCACACCTGCTGCTGCTGCTGCTCTGCCACATCACAAAGGATTTCACAAGCAAATGGCTCCCCTCTAACCTGGAGATTTGTAACAGTGGCAAAATCAGGCTTTTACTGCAGGAACGGGATTTTCCCCATCACCACAGTGCTTGTGTGTCTGCCACGCTTCCTCCACACTGGGGAGATCCCCCACTCCCCCATGAGGTCACTTGGGTGCTCTGTAAATCACAGAATCCCAGATTCACTGAGGCTGGAAAAGCTCTCACAGCCCATCCAGTCCCAGCTGTGCCCACCTTGTCCCCAGCCCAGAGCCCTGAGTGCCACATCCAGCCCTTCCTTGGGCACCTCCAGGGATGGACACTCCAAACCTCCCTGGAAAGCCCCTGCCAATGCCTGAGCACCCCTTCTGTGAAGAAATTCCACCTGATGGACAACCTGACCCTGCCCTGTCACGGCCTGGGCCGTTTCCTCTTGTCCCTCATTCCCTGGGAGCAGACAGGCTATAGAGAATTAGAATAATTAGAATAACTGTAATAAGAGATTCCAATCAGGCCCATAAGAGTTTTGCACCACCAGCTTCTGACCCCTTGTTGCACTTATGCCATGGCTGAGGCTGTCCCTGGAAGCCCAAAGCTGCTGGGTTTGGCCCCACGGAGGGGTTTGGAGGGGCAGGACCCCCGGGGAAGGGCTGGGGACCATCCCTGTGTGCTGGCCAGGGGCCAGGAAGGGCTGGCACACGCTGCCGGAGCCACCACAGCCCCGCCGGTCCCGGCAGCTCTCAGTGCAACAACGCGCCAAGGGAAAAGGCAGGGTTCCCATGGGAACGGAAAGTGCTGACATTTCCAAACTAAAAAAAGAAAGAAGCAGCGAAGTACGTGCTCAGCAGGACGCCGTGGACATGGCTGAGGGGGGATCTGGGTTGTCTTTCCCCTCTCCTGGGCTCCAAGGTAAGGTATTTCTAAACCAGCTCACGGCAGAGCCCTGGCTCAGCACAGAACCACGAGGCAAAGTTCTGTTTACCTGCTCTGGGTGTTTTAGCTCAGGCCAATTGCCTGCAAGATTAATTTTTGTGCAGGGATGTACGGTGCAGCCTTTACCTGAAACCACATTAACGGAGACGGAGCGTCCACGTGCAATCCTGCTGAGGCATTTATCTCCCTCATGCAAAATGATTGAGATAAATAAGGCAAATTAAACTGCCATATCGTTGTAGCTAAATTATTTGTAATGGCACCATGAAATGTACTGGCTGCATGGTAATTAAGTGTCCTGGAGATTGGGGTGGGAAGAGCTTTAGCTCAGAGAGATGTTTCTCTCTGTGTCAGATCGAAGTGACGTTAGCAGTGGATGGGCACGCTGGCATTGGACACCCAGCTCTGCCCCGGATGCAGCCGGTCCCTGACAGCCTGGCAGAGGTGCTGCCATCCCAGCTCTTCTCTGAGGCACAGCCTTGCCATTGAAAACCTGGGTTTTTGCAGAGTGAAGCAGAGAAGCTGGTGGAGATGTTGGTTGTTCACTCTGCTCACTCCAATCCATCCCACAGCACGGAGCTGGGAGGGCAGACAGGAGGCTCCCAGCTCAGGGGAGGGGGTTGTGAGGGGCTGGAGAGCAGCCTGGGGAAGGGAAGAGACACAAAAAGGCTTTACCAAATGTTTCTGACAGAGTGAACAAAAATAGCAAATGATTAATGTCATCATTTAGGAATACCAAAAAGTGCCAGTTCTTGTGATCAGGGAGCAGTTTCAAAGGGAAGGTTGTGCTGCCAGCTGCAGGAGTGACCTGCAGGACCCAAAGGCTCCCACGATGAAATAGCACACACCCCATCTGAAAAATCTGAGCACTGTAAAAACCACACCAATGCCCTGCTGACCAGAGGGGGATCTCCCAGGAAAAGGCAAAGAAAATTCAACTGAAATGTCCAAATTTTTGCTTGAGGACTCACAGCACAGTTAAAGTTCAGACCTGAGTGCTGTGGGGTCAGAATTTCATCTTCAGAGCCTGGCATTCTCTGGCCTGGAGCAAACTGCAGCCTGGAGCACACCCCCACACCATTACCAGTCTGCTTCCCTGGACGTTGCACGGGAAAACACAAATATTGTCAGGTACTCATTCTCACAAAACATTCAGGAATATTTCCACCCTTCCCTGTGCTTTCTCTTGTGCTGTCTCTGGGGCTGCTCCACCCTGACATTGCCTTCTGGAAGGCAGAACGCTCTGAGGAAGAAGCAGAAGAGGAGGGAGGGGGTTCCCAAGCAACAGTATCCAGGTGAGAGCAGGGCCCTCCCTCCTCACCCTGCCCGTGGTGGGGCTCCGGGCACGGGCTGGGCAGCCGGGACCGCTCCAGCTGCCGGGGAAGTGTTGGAGGATAAATTACTCATCCACTGCGCAGGGGAAAAGGCTCAGCAGCCTGTGGGTGGCATCTGAGACTGCTGCTGTCACACAGGTGAGCCTCTGCTTAGAGCAGTGGATACCTGAGCGTTCCTGAGCCGGGAGAGGCTGGCGCTGCTCCGGCTGCTGCAGAGCTGTTTGCTAAACCAGCTCATGCCCGGCTCCGGCTCCGTGACCGCTCAATGACAGCCGCAGGTTCGGCGATGCCGTGCAAAGCGACGCCTAAAAAAAGCATCAGAGGAGGGCGGGAGCATCCCCTGTGCCCCAGGCTCCGGGGGGCTCTGCAGCCTCACGCACAGACCCAGATCCCCGGGAGCACAGGAACAGCCGGCAGCGGGGCCGCAGGAAGCCCGAACCCCACCTGGATCCCCGCAGCCTTTGTGATGTGCACGGTGAGTCAGGAGCGGGCAGCTTCCCTCCCTGCGAGACACTGACTCATCCCGCAGCACCACGCACTCCGGCCCACCGAGAGCTGACCTGGCTGTCCCTGAGGAAGGGAGCAAACAGAGCAGGAGCTCGGCACTTCCAGCGTTCCGGGGGGTTCAGCAGCACAAAGAGAGAGGGCAAAGCCCTTCACGCCCATTTCAAGCCCATTGCTGGTGGCACTCGGATGGAACTCAGGGCAAGGCGCTCCGGAGCTGCCCTGTCCATTTTGGGGTGACATCCGCTCAGCCAGGAGACTCCGGAACCTCCTGCTGGTACAGCAGAGGCACCGAGCAGCCTCCGGCCTCCCCGGACCCTCGCCGTGAGCGCTGGCAGCCCCTCCCACAGCAAAGCAATTCGTAGCAGCCTCCGGGAAGAATTAGCGACACCCTGACACCCTGCCACTGCCGGGTGAGGGAGATCCCAGCGCACTCCTGCGTCTTTCAGGGACAGGAGGATGAAGCCTCCCGCAGTGCCTGCCGTGGGGCTGCTCAGGGCTGGGCGCCTGGAGCACCGCAGCTCCAGCGTGGCCAAAGGAGATGGTTTGCCATGGATTTGTTTGCCATGGATTTGTTTGGCACTGGAAGAGACTGGATGGGTTCTTGTGCCTTCATCCTTTGGGTGCTCACGCCCTCTGAGAGGGGCTGCTGCCTGCTCTGGCAGCAGGGGATGGGTGCCCAGCAAACAGCTTTCCTGAGGGACAGTCCCTTGGCTGCTTCCCTGGGCCCCTCTCACTAAACCACTGCCTCGTTTGTTTGATTGGCTTAGTCTGTAACACTCTTCTATTTCCAGAGGAACACAGGGAGCTGTTTTCTGCCATTGCTTTCATGGCTCAGGGGCAGAGTTTCCAATCTGGAGTTGGAGAAGCAAATCCACTCCTCCTTCAGGAGGCTGAGGACAATCTGTTGAAGGCAAATTGTTGAAGGCAATCTGTTCTTACCAAGGATGGCTTCCCAACGACAGGGAACATGCTCGTCACTGACGGTGCTTGCTCCAGCATTGCTCGTGTATTGGAGAAAACAGGAATATAGGCAGGGCATGGGGGTGCATGTCAGTCACAGGAGCAGACTGCAAGTCCTGATTCAGTTCTCTTAACTGCAGTATGAATATTTCATAGCAAGGCCAAAAAAACCCTATGCAAAACTATATCAAACTCTTTTAAATTCCTTCACACAAAACTGGCCACAAAGGGGGTTATAAAGGCAATTTCCCCCTTAACTGTGAACATTCTGCTCCTCAGAGTTTAATGAACTGTGCTATTTTAATGCACTTTTGAAGCACGTCATCCATATTGTAACCACTGACCTTTTCCTAATGCCCTTCAGACATCCAACAAATAGGTTACATCTGTTCCTTCCGAGGCAGGCGAGACATGGAGAGCAGCATCTCCTCTCTGGGTTTGCAGCGGCACAGCCTCTGCTGCCCAGCACAACCTGTGAGGCAAAACGTGAGCAGCCAGGGCCCTGGAGCAGGGGAGCCGCGCCCTGCCAGGTGACCCTGGCTGGTGCCACAGCTCCTGGCACGTTGTCCCCACCAGCTCTGGCTTTGCCTGTGCCACACACACTGGGAGGAGAGCTGGCGAGGTGGGAACCCCACCAGAGGGCTCCAGGGACCCCCACTGGACACTCTGGGAGGTGGTTTATTTACTGCCAGCAGGAGGAGAACCTTTCTTATTCCAGTTGTGTGACTCAAACCCGCTCAAAGGCTGCCTCCTCTGCCCCGGGACGGACCTGAGCTCCGATGTGTCACTGCTCATCACTCTCCATATGATTCCATGGCTGGAAGCGTGCGTGACCGGGAGCAAACCCGAGATGCCCTCTTTCTCCTGTGGCCTTTTGTTCTGCAAAGAGGGATCTTTGCACAGGGTTAGGATGATTTTTCCCCACTTTCACAGATGCATCAAACCATTAATTCCAGTATAGCAGGAACAGGCAATGGGAGATGTTTGGTGCCCATCAGCTGAAGGAATGAAAGCATTTGCCAGTCTTGCCTTCAGTCATGCTTGGATTTTTCTGACAACATTTGAGAGCACTAAAAAGCCATGAAAAAATGTCAAATAAATGCAAGAAAAGAAGTAATTTTGTTCTCATTTTTCACTGGAGATTGGAAATGCCTTGACTCTGCTTCCATGTCCATCTGGGCCAGCAGAGGAAAACTCCAGCCTGGAGTTCAAGCCCTGTCATTGTCCCACCACCATCCAGGGCTGTTTATTGTGGTCCCAAACCAGGCAAGGACACACAGCCCAGGAGGCTGGGACAAACCTCATCTGCAGGTCAGAGAGGAGGCTGGAGCACAGATTTACCCTCCCGCACACAAACCCCACACACCCTGCAATTCTGCCAAATTTCATAAATGTGCTGTGACACAATGGTTACATCTGGGAGCTATTTCTGTAAAAAGCACGGCGCTGATGTGACCCTGTCTGCTCCAGAAACACGCTGGGCTGATGCACACAGCATCCACAGGCCACCCCAAAACACCGTCCTTAAAACTCAGCTGAGGTTCCAGCTCAGTGCCACCAGAGTTGCAGGGTTCCTCCTGAGCCTCCAGAAGGGCTCTGGTTCCAGAGGTGATGCTCTGGCTTAGCCTGACTGGGATGGGAACAAGATAAGCCTAGCCCAAGTCCTGTATACCCCCTCCATGGCCTCTCTCTGTGGCTAAAGCAGGTCCTCATAAGAAAGGCAGACGTGATAGCAGACTGTGAAAGTCAAATGAATACATGAATATTTATATAATAATTCATATAAATGGATATGTTCATTTGGTATGTTATTTTGTATTTACTGTATTTTATATGAACATGAATGAATATGTTCACTTGCCAAGGAAGTCAGTGGGAAGGAAGTGAGCTCACGGGATCAGGCCCATTAACAACTTTATGGTGTTTCCAGGAAATCACAGTGTTTGGGCAGGAAAGGTGTTCAGCCATGAAAAATATGGATTTTCTCACAAAGCTCATGCTCTGGGCAGTCGAATTTGTCAATATTGGCAGTGACCAGGTAAGAGAGGCAGAAGCAGGATCTGGGGTGTGGGAAAAGCAGAATCTACAGGTTCAGGGAGAGAAGCCAGCAGGGAGGGCGGTCAGCAGGATTTGTCCCCAGGGACTGTGTAATTTGATTTACCCTCTGTGTGGTGCAGTGCAGGCCTGTTCCCACCAGGCACAGGCAGCTCTGACCCGGCTCAGTGACTAAATAAAGTGCTTATTTCTGAGCACTCTGCTCAGCACTTTTCCAGATCACAGGTGAGGAGCTCAGCACTTGAGGGACAGGTCTGCAAGAACCAACCTGTAATAAATACAACACAATAAGATGCTGGAGGCACAGACAGGATGACAAGAGGGCAGGTGACAGGCAGTGTCCCACGGGAGCCCTGCAGTGCCCCGGGCACAGTCCCAGCCTGAATCCAACGCTCAGAGCTGCCTCTGCTCTCCCCTCCCAGAAGGCCTTGGCATCCTCAGTGGGACACAGTAATTAAGCTGACATAGAAGAACACAACCCTTCTTCAAAGGGCTGGCAGATTGTTTGGGGATTTCTCCTGTAGCTGCATGGCTGCACTCGGGGGCAATACGAATACTGGAAAAGAAAAAAGGAAAGGAAGAAGCAAGTAGAAATGGGAATGGCAGAAAGCAAGGAAGCACAGAGGAGTGGGACAGAGACAGTGTGCAGGAAAGGTAAAACCAAGACAGGAGGAAAATGTGTTGTCTTTGCACGAAGTGAAGCAGAGAAAGGACTGACGGAGCTCTCCCTGCCCGGCCCCTGTGCCCACACAGACCTTCAGAGGAACGCAGCTGGCACCAGCTGGGCTGGGCTGGACTCTGAAGTCTCCACAAAGGCTGTGCCAAGGGCTGGAAAGTGCAGATCCCCAGCTGTCCTCCCCAGGACCCTGCTTGTGGAAGAAACAAGAGCCATTGGGCATGGCCAGCCCTTGCTCTGGCTCCTGCCAGCGCAGCCACCTCCTGCCAGCACCCAGGGACAGCACAGAGCCTGAGCTGAGGCACCACCCCACTGCTCTGTTCACCACGGGGCTGGGGTGAATCAGTGTGCTGGGAGCCCCCCTGGCTGCACGGGGAGGCAGCTGAGGAAAACAGATCCACCCCACCAGTGACCCACCAGCGTGTGCTGGGCTCACTGAATTGCACACATTTACCCACAGGTTTACGGCCATGGCTTGCTTTGTCTCCTCCACAACAAACATATTCCCAGAAAAACACAAAGAAGGAAAAAATCCTCTGAGGTAAGGAGCAATAGAGAGATAAGTCTGATTAGGAAGACAACTATTAATAGCAATTATGCTTTAATTACTGTGCCTAATCTTTTTGAACCAGCATTTTCTAGCATGTCCTCTACCAAACAAAGAACTTAACACTTCTGACTCCATGTTCCACAAGCTGTAGGGGGAAAATGTGTGGATGTAGTTCCAGTAGATTCACTAGCAGCTGGATATAAAATGGCTTTGAGGGTATTTGCACCAACTGTGCCTGAGAGCAGATGCCATGAAAAAGGCAGGAGCTGCTCTGTGTGGGCACAACACTGCACGAGAGCACAAACAACCCCAACACTTCTCTTGTCTTGATGGCTGTTTCTCCAGGGCAAGGGAATTATGCTCCCAAGCTGCTGCCATAAAACTCTGGGCATAAAAAAGGCACTGAGAAGGACATGAAATGGTCTAGACAGAGGGAAGCACTTCAATAGTGCTGGAAGGAAGCAGCGCCGTGGCTCGGAGCCATGGCTCAGACAGCGCTGATGTTCTGCTGCCCGGCAATGCAGGCACGCAGCCCAGCCCCAGCCAAGGAAGATGTTCAGCTTCTCTGCACACTGACCCTCTCCAGGGGCAACGGGGGCATGGACAGAGCTCCCCCAAGGGCCCCCCTCACCTTGCTCTGAACCAGGACAAAACACCCAAGAAGCCAAAAAACCCCCAATTTCCATTGATCCCTGCGGGTCATGGTCAGGTGCAGGATGAACCTGGAATGGTTTGGGCCAGAAGGGACCTTAAAGATCATCTCATTTCACTCCTCACTAATGTTTGCAATTACTGAGCTTTAGCTGTCCCATGGGTAGGTACTGAAGGTGAGGATTCACCTGTGGGATGAACACAACTGTATTGTGACTGCAACTAAGTGGATGTAAAATTCCCCACTGAGAAATCACATTTTCCTGCATAATCTCATATGTTCAGTACCACTCGGGAGCCTTTTCCCCACAGTCTTTGGAGTAAATATTTTTGAAAGCAAACTTCAGTGGTGTTAATTTTTGAAAATGACTGAAGTATAGCAAAAGCAGTTTGGTAAAACCTACCTAACAGTACATGTCAAAGCACATGACAAAGGCTCTGGGAGGGAACTGTGCAGGCAGCCAGATGGTGGGACTGCAACGCTCCATCCTGGGGAAAACTGGGCTAAAAATGTAGATCACTGTAACAGAGACAGTCTTGAGGTGCAGGCTTAAGAGGCTGCACTAAAACCGTCTGAGGATGACCTTTGTGAAGAGGTCCCCAGGAATAATTACTCCTCTCTGGGTGCCTGCTGCTTGCTCCTCCCTTTATCCAGGCAGGTTCATGCCCTTGGTGGCTGTACTGGCTGAAGACACCTGGAGCTCCTCACAGGACCCTGCACAGCCCTGCCTGCACACAGCCCTGCTGCACATCTTCACACACCCTGAGTGCTGGGCTGCTGCAAGCTGAAGGGTTTGTTATTAAATCACTCACTCTGGAGTAACTGAATTATCCAAGTTTTAGCTGAACCAATTAACTGATATAATACATGGCTCTTGCTCTCTTAGATGAGGAGAAGCATCTTGCTTTCTGCTCATGTCTCACTGTGAAAGTGATTTTTTTTTTTAAACACTTTAATCTAATTAACTTGTTGAGACTGAGAATCTGTTGAAGGCGCTCAGGTGATGAGAATGGGACTGTTGCTGTGTGTGTGGCTAAGCAGGGAGAGAAATCTCAGTGAGGATGAGGGGGCTTGGAAAAATGATGTTCTTAGGGCACAGCTCAAAGTGCAGGAGGTCCCGCTGGCTGACCTGCTGTCCTGCTAAAATGCAGCTGGAAAGGGAAAGCAATCAGGAAGAAGCACTTTCAGAGAGCACTGGCTGTGGTCTCCTCCAGAGAGCACAGCTAAATAAAGGGGTGCACGTGACTGGGACCTCAGAAATCCAGCCAGATCAGGGAAGCCAAGGATGCACATCCATGTGTTCAGGCAGGCCCAGCCATTCCCCATCCCAAACTCTTCCCCATGGAAATACAGCATTCCCTCAGTGGTTTCCCTGCTTTGCAGCGATGCAGCACAAAAGGAGTGTCCTGACCACGGGCTGTGCTGCCCACACAGGTGCTCCAAACTGGAACTGGAACGTGCCCAAGGTGCAGCTCGACGCTGCAGAGCTCTGCAGGAGCAGGGAGCAGCATCCCCGGGAGCCCGGCGTGAACCATCCCCACAGCAATGACCTTGCACTGCTGGTTACAGGAAATTACAGGAGTGCAGGCGTGGATGAGCGCCCTGGAATCCACCAGCCCTTGGATCGTGGAGCAGGGGGCCTGCAGGCAGCACTACACACAAAAGGGACAGGATTGTGCTGACCCACAGACCAGGTGATAAGGAACACGGGTGGTAAAGAGCACCTGCAGTGAATGTAAATCATCTTCCAGGGTTTCTGTCTAGAAATGAATCAGAGGGAAGCATCATGGATTAATTCTGGTTGGCCCTTGCAACGTGACTATAAATGTTATAAAATACAGGATGAGGTATTACGAATGGTACAATAAATGAAATAAATAAAACAAGACGCAGATTAAGTTACACATTTGCCGCTAATGTTTACAAACATGAACTGAATCTTCCAACCTACACACTTTGGCTGATTTTAAATTAGGACAAAATAAGGTTTGGTTTTTTTTCCTTCTCGTGGCATTTGAGCTCCTGTGGCTGCACAATGACACTGGTCAGACCAGACTGCCTGGAGCAGCCTGGCTGTCACTCCTGGTGAGGACAAGGAGCCATTGATGGGAGCCAGCCCAAGCTTTTGGAGGACACACACACACACACACACACACACACACACACACGTGTGATTCCCTTGAGCACCCATGACAGAGATATGGACAATCTGAAGTGCCACTGAGGCTCTGAGCCCACAGGCTTTCACCGCAGCCCACAGAATCATGGAACCATGGAATGGTTTGGATGGGAAGGGACCTTAACGCTCATCTCATTCCACCCCCTGCCATGGACAGGGACACCTTCCATGAGATGTGTCCTCAGAGGTGACTTCACTCCCATTCAATCCTGTCCCACCCAATGCCTTGCAGAAGGGGAGAGGAAAGGAGAGGCATGAGGGGTGGTCACACAAAATGCAGATGGAATTTTCACTCCCCTGGGATTTGGAGACTCTGAAGGCAGGGATGAGATGAGGGCATTGAGGGCATCTCAGTCTCTCTCAGCTGCTGCATAAGCAGATTAACTTTACGTGCAGCTGATCCATGGAGAAATGGATCGGCAGGAGTCCCTGACAGAGACAGATTTCGGCCCGACTCACATTCTGCTTGCTCACAGCAAACACGCTGGATGATGTTATTTATGTGACCTCTCTTCTCTTCTCCGACTTGCTTCACTTCCCTACTCAACCTCCAGCCTGGGTCACAGCCATCCCATTAAATTAGGCCCACCACTGAAGCAGCCCCAACAATCACTCCCTTTCCTGATCTCTCTGTTCCCACAGGAATGCTCTTGATGCAACTGCTATCCTGTGGAAAAAGCATCTAGAAGGCAGAAAAGGAGACCAACCACTGTGAAAAGCTCCATCAGTGTGGTCTGGTTGACAAGGTTGGGATTGGTCACAGGGTGGACCCACTGGCCTTGGAGGCCTTTTCCAACCTCATTGATCCTGGGATTCTGTGACACTGTGCTGTCCAGAGAGGGAAAGCAGCCATGGCCACTGAGGGTGTTCCCTGTGCCCACCCACCCTGCCTTCCCTCTCCCAGAGCCCCCCAGGGCAGCAGCACTCCCAAGGACACCCCGGGATGAGGCAGTCTGGCTGCCTCCCAGCCATTTCCTTTCTCATCCCCATGCAGTGGAGCAGCTCCCCATGGTAATGGATCATCTTTGGTGCCCTCCTGGCACCCTGGGAGCTTTGAGTCAGCTCCCCCTGAGCTGCCCAGCCCAGCAGCTCTGCCGAGGCCCATGGAAATTTACTGCAGCATTCCACAGAGTTACTCCGGGCTCCACCATGGAAGTGGGAGCACAATTGACCCCCTTGTTCTGCACGTCTTGGCTCCAAGGCCCTAATTAGACTGAACATTAGAAAAAATCCAGTGACGGGAGGGAAGCAATTTGGCACTTGGAGAACAACAACAATTCTGTAGCGGGTGTGTGGCAGGGGACAAGGAGCAAAGGCAAGAAAGAGAAGAATCGTAGTCAGAGGGACAAGGAAATACACATTTTCTCTGGAAGCATTGTTTAAATGATTTGTAACCTAATTTAGCACATCAAGGTCTGTTCAGTTTTTGAGTGCCCTGGATGGACCCAGCACTCCAGGCCAGCTCTGACTTCCAAGGACACAAGCGCTTCCCTGGACTTAATGGAACCATTTGCTCTTGACAACGTATCCCATTTCTGCCCTAGGTCAGCTTTTCCTTAAGCTGGCTCGATATTCCTTTTGCCTTTGCGGGAGCATCTACACAACGTCTGCTTCCATTTCCTTTAAGGTTGGAGCCCAGGATTTCACTGCAGTGATTCATGGCTAACAGACCTGGAGTGGACTTAGGAATTCACCCAGTCCACACCAAAGTACACAGCTGGTACTCTGTCCTGCTGAGGAAGGACCCAGCACATCCAGGTGCTTTGGCTTTTGTAAACTGTCCCCTGATCCACACCCAGCCCTGGACTGGGACACTGCCCAGGATGTCTCCTTTTGTCCCTCTGGTGCCCTGCACAGGCTGTCTGAGCTCTCAGCATTCTCTGGAAGGTTCCCAGAGAAGTCCCAGGGAAGATGATTCCTGTTGATGTGATGAGCATAATGGGAGCGGGGTGGGTTCAGCTCCTTGCTGGAGAGGCCGTAAATATCCACTGTTCAGTGGCTGCTGCTTCACTGACACCTAAATTGAATTAGAAATGCACACTTTATATATAATTGAAACTATGTTAATGCACAATGCACACAGAGAGCTCTCCTAGTCCTCAGCTCGATCTGCTGCTTTTCCTACACTGAAAGGCAAATTCCTCTAGAGCAATGAAGGAAACCTGCCCAAACTGTGACCAGGAGTTCACCAATCAAGTCCTGGGGTTCTACTCTGAAGGCAGAAAAAAATCACAGGAGATTCCCAAGTATGATAAATGTGCTTTTCAATCCAGGTGTTGCAATAATAATTTGTTTTCTTTTTTCCTTCAGGACGAAGGAAGGAGCTCCTAAAATATACTTGAGAATACAAAAGCATGCTCCCAGCTCATGTCAGGGTTTGACGCACACACCAGCTATCTCTGATGCTCAATTTGTGGCTTTCTTAGTCTACAAGAAAACAAAACAAAAGCTACCTAGGCAGGAGTCATACCTGTGACCTAACCAGCGGGCAGGAACAGCACAAGGAATTGGGCTATTGAGACAGTGGATTCCTGCACTCACATAGAGAGTGAGTGCAAATCATCATCACCTACTTGCAACAAATTACTCGGCCTTTTAGAGCTCTTCCCGCAGAATTGCCATCCCCAATTGTCTCCCGGAGCAAGTGGTAAACAGCAGCAGCCATTTGTGTGTAAGCTGGGAAAAGCAGAAGAATCAGCTGGGCTCCAGCACCGCTCCTCACGGCCCAGTGAGCTCTCATTGAATCTCTCAATCCTTAATAAGCATTTGGCCTTAATTGCTGATTTTATCGTAGCCCAGTACTTATGCCATAATTGATGAACATTGTTTGCAGCGGAGTTTTATGGCTCTGCCTCGCTCCAGTGCCCGTGCAATTGGATCTGCCATTCCTCAGCATGGCACGGCGGTGCCTGGCACCATCTAGTGCTGGGATGCCCGGCTGGGGCGGGGCACGACCAGCCCGGCCTCAATCGTGGAATCACAGGATATCCTGACGTGGGAGGGACCCCAAGGATCATCGAATCCAACTCCTAAGTCGTCGCTGTAGGAAGCAGCCGGTGCAGCTCCGAGCAGTGCTCAGCAAGCAGAATGAGAAATCCCCTCGCAGCTCCTGGTCAAACTGCCCTGGTGCAGCATGGAGCCCAGGAATGTGGGGAGGGGGCCAGGCAAACCTCGCTCCAGCTTGGGAGGAAGCTTAGGCTGTAGAGTTCAGAATATTCTTGTCTTCTGCAGGCTTCCCGAGGCCTCAGCAATGGAGCACATCTCCTAAGAGGAAAGGCTGACTGGGTGAAGTGCATTTCCCAGCCAATCCCACTGGCCTGAGCTCTGACCCCCAAACTATCCACCCCCTCCTCGTGGAAACACTTCACCCCCGAGGAGCAGAGTCCCTCAGCACGAGCTTTGACTTGTTACTTTAATGTGACTTTGGGGATATTTAATTATTAAAGCAAGAACATCAGTTCCCAGCTGAGAACAGGACAAGGTGAGATTTTGTCCTGTGACACTGCACGTGAACCTTTATACATTATGGCAAAACTGTTGGGGTTTTTGGTGGATGGAGCAGAAAATTCCCTCACGGAGCTGGGGATGCTTAAATGCCTTAAAAACTTGGCCTCAAGCTGTTATCAAATTTAGAATAGGCAGCAACATAAAACTGCCACCATCCCTACCAGTTCAGAAATCAATTATTTCAGCAGCACTCACATTATCAAATAAAGGTTTTTAAAAATATGTTTTGTGCAACCAATTCCCATTTATCAGAAAGTGCCTCAGAATAATACCATGCACCAGACAGAAAATTTTTTTAATAAGGCATGTTTATGGGAGAACTGTCTACTCCCTGTTTGACCCAAGAAATGTAGTTAAGTTAGATCTACTGTAACAGGCATCATGTGGCAGCTGGAGTCTTTATTACAAGGCAGTTTCAGCAACAAGATTTGAGGGGGGGTTCACTGTCCTGGGGAGAGTGAAAACGCAGAGCCCCTGCCCTTGGAATATCTGGATGTGTATACTGTGACCATAACCATCCAGGAAAGTGAGGCCAGACATACATTTTTAGACATTTTCTTTAAACTTCAAGGGCATGATCTGCAAATTGTACCATCCTGGAGTCTCTCTAATTGCCCCAAATAAATCCAGTAACAATCAGCACCACACAGATACACTTGGTGTAACATCCAGAGCAATCCCATACACTCCTGGAGGCGATGGCTGTATTTGTGTTGCCTAAAAAAATGTTATAAACATGCTTCCAACTAAGCTGTTCCAAGAATGTTATTGGCTGTAGTAGAGCCTCTGAAATCTGGCACAGCAACACCCCCTCAAGCTACAGAAGTCTTTTCTTTGTCCCAGGAAATCTCATGTATATTTAGCAGCGTTAAATTTAAATTATTATTTTCCTCCTCTGCTTGTGCTCCCCAGCAACAAAGAAACATTAATTGAGGTGGATGTTTTGTGAAACCACAACATGAGACAACAGAACCTCAACTCCCTGTGTTAAAACCCTTGCCTGCGCTCTGGCTGAGCCCCTTTCCAGCACACATAACCTTTCCTTCTAGGAGCAGAGAATCACCACAAGCCTCCTGCACCCACTCCGGGGCCATGGCTACCTCATCTCCAGGGATATTTCTCTTTTTGCCCCACTTCTTGTTCCCCAGGCCACTTTCTTCAGCAGCTGCCCCGAGGAACCTGGCTGCAGCTCTGCTCCTCTGCAGCTCATCTCTTCCCAGGGAAACCCACGGCAATGCCCTCCCCCTCCTGCAGCCACTCCTGCTCGCTCGAGGGAAAAGGGGAATTTTGAGCCCTCCACACCCACTCTGGGCATCCCCAGCCCGGTTTGCATCCCCAGGAGCTCTGTGAGCCCTGAGCTGTCAGCTCCTCTCTGAATCTCAGACAAAACCATTCCCAGTGCACCGTTCACTCTTCATTCCCTCACAGATGCTTCCCTGCAAGAATCACTCCAAAATCAATGCTTTGCCTTTTCAGTGATTATCCACAATAACCTATGGGAGCTCCTGCCAGCAGCTGTGGCTTTATCCTTGCTGGAAATGTCATTTGCTGTTACAGGAATTCCACCAGCCCCTCAGAGCTGCTACTAAAAATGAAAACAAACCTTCTTCCGTGGAATACTATTGAGAGAAAGCACCTTTTTCCAAAATGCCAGACTGCACTGAGCCTCCCCAGCCGCTTCCCAGGAACAGATGTGCTCCCTCCTCCTGGCCTGGGATGCAGCTTCAAGCCAATCACAATTCCCTGGATACAGGTCTGCTCTTTGGGCTGCCATTTGGTGAGCCAATCCCAGATGTTCCTGGGTTTGTTTGCATAAAGCAACACGTTCTACGAGATTGATTCTGATACCTCACTCCAAAGCACTTATTCTCACAAAGATTTCCAAACCTCAGGTGCACATAAATAAACACAACCCCATTTCGGCTCTAAACCGCAGTTCTGATTCCAAGTCCTTCTCCAGCTGCTCAAGTGCCACCTTCACCCTGCAGAAACACAGCAAACATTTCCCTTGGCAGTCAATGGGCCTTACCTGGCGTCTGCAGGCCGAGTTACACTTCATTAGAGATGGCAAGGAGATGTCCTCAGAGCGCCGAGGGCCACTCGTGGGTACTCATCGGATGTGCTGAAAGGGAAATGAATTCTTTTTACCATTCTTCCTGCAAGTGAGCACCCAGAGTGTTCACAGGCACAGCTCTGTGAGGACGAGGAGGTGCTGGACACTTTGCAGGACACTTTAAGCATCAGCCTCGCCCTCCAGGGCAACAATCACATTCCAGTAGAACACCCCCCCGATGCCATCCCCCTGCTAGAGCTGTTTTCCTACTTTAACGGGAGTTTTACAAATCTCCATGGAAATGCTGCTCATTTGGACAGTTGCTTGGCATACCAACAGATGGAGTATGTTAATCAGTTTTTAAGGATATGCTAAAAGTCTGGGATAATTTGAGTTCTGTGTTCAGAATGTCTGTAAAAATCCACGAACTTGTAATGGATTATAAAAAAGGTTTATTCTGCTACAGTGGAAGGAAAGGGGATCCTAGAATCTTTAATCAGAGGCTTTTAAAATCACCAATTTTCTGTGATGCTGAATAGATTATTAAATCAGACTGTCTTCTTATCTTTGAGTTAAATTATACACAAAAACCAAATATGGCTAAATTTATCTTTCATTTGAAAACCTGCTCTGGATTCTGAAGGGATCAAAATCCTTGGCTGGAACAACACCTCAGATTTTTTATTGCTTTAACTGATAAAAGTACCACGGCAGTAACAATACAACACTGGTTCTAAAAATACCACATGTGGGGCTCCTAAACTTTCCAATCTCACAGCAGGATTAAAAAAAAAAAAATAGGAAGCAAATAATCAGCAGTTTCTTTCCAAAGTGGAATGTCTGAAGGGAAGAAGAAAATCAAACGTGTATGATAGATTTCATCAGCAAAACCAAGCCAGGAGGATGCAACAGTACAAGGGTTGAAGCAGCAGTTTTTGAGGTTCCTTTGTGTGTTTTCTCCACTGATAAGAGCTCTCATGCTGCTGCTTACACACCTCTGCAGCACCACAGTCCTGAGCATTCTTCCTTGGAAAATGTTAACACCTTCCAGAACCACTGTAATTTTATATTATCAAACCTCTGCACATTTTTATGACATCCTGGTAATGCTAACAGAAAAGTCATTCAATTACATCAGTTTTTCTTCTCTGTGGCATAGAAGAAAATTCCATAAAGCTGGCTGTGTTACTTCTTCTTGATTACATTAGTGAATGTAAGAGTTTTCTGGTTAATTGCCATTTTGTTAAATAACCTTTGTGTTTATTAATCTGGTTAGTGGCACACAAACGGAAAAGATGCACGGAATGATCTGGAGTGTTTTGATAGAACACCAAATATTTTTTTTTTTTTGCCTTTGGATCCTTCAGTTTCTCCGTGATAAAGCAGAGGGATCAAGGCTTAGCCCTTGTGCTTGCCCTGTTTCAGGATGAAACAACTCCAGGGAGTGATCTCCCCATTCACACCAGATCGTGGGCAGAGAAGCCAAGGATCAGCCAAGATCTTGCCAGAGGCTGAGCTGAACATGCCATGGGATACATTATTCCAACAGCCAGTGTAAGATCACAGCCAGGGAGAGGCAGCAGGAACACCTTTCCAACCAGGAAAAGAACCGACTAGGACAGGATCACAGGGCGTGGAACACAGATGAAATTAAATTGGAAAAAGAAAACTTGCCTCAATTCCCAGATATGCAAAGGAAACCACAAAGAAAAAAAAAAGGAAAAAAAAAAAAAAAAGAAAAAAGAAAAAAAAAGTGCAGGGGCCAGTTCTGACCCTGAACTCTGAGGAGCTGGGAAATCAAACAAATTCCAACAGAGCAGCTGAAACAGGAGAGGGGAAGCACCACTGCGCAGTTCGTGGAGAGATTTTTGAGCTGACTGTTACAGGTTAGTACCAAACCAAAGTTATGTAGGTTATGTAGATATAGAATAAATAAAATAAACCCAGGTATAGTTCTGAGCTCATATCTGTCACATTCATATTGTATTTCCATTATTTAGACAAACATTTCCTGGCTCGCAGCAGTCAAGCTGGCACAGAGTAAGTGCAGCCAGAAGGAATAAGCTGAACAGGGCAGACTCAAACCCTGGAACCACCCAGCTTCACAAGGAGGAAAAAAATTGCCACGCTGGATTTGGAATGTGAATCTGCACTGCCATCTGCAGAGAGCAGGCTGGCAAATTAATGGGCCATCAGTGTAGCAGCAATTAAACTGCCAAAGTGCAAATATTGGTATGTAAAGTGGGGAATCAGGTGGGAAGGAGAAAGCTGTGACACCATCGTCACAAACTGACAATGCTTCACAATGTACGCTGTGTCTCAGGAAGGCATTTTATACTTTATTTCTTAAATATTGTTATTTTTGCTTCTTTTTTTAGGAAGCAAATTGACCCCTTCTGCTTCTCCCACGTTCTCCCTACACCATTTGCGGCTGGAGGCACTGGGATTGTGCCCAGAAGCTCACTGTGCCCCTCTGCTGCCCGAGCTGCTTGGTCACAGCAGTGCAGCAGAACTGTGACTAAATCCCATCACGGGGAGTGGAGCCAAGCCCGAAGTCTCTGTGTGGGTGAATACCTTGCACACCTGACTTTGCTGGGATCTCTCTCCCCTCACACCAAACCCTGACTTTGCTGGGATCTCTCTCCCCTCACACCAAACCCTGACTCTGCCGGGATCTCTCTCCCCTCACACCAAACCCTGATTTTGCCGGGATCTCTCTCCCCTCACACCAAACCCTGACTTTGTTGGGATCTCTCTCCCCTCACACCAAACCCTGACTTTGCCGGGATCTCTCTCCCCTCACACCAAACCCTGACTCTGCCGGGATCTCTCTCCCCTCACACCAAACCCCGACTTTGCCGGGATCTCTCTCCCCTCACACCAAACCCTGACTCTGCCGGGATCTCTCTCCCCTCACACCAAACCCCGACTTTGCTGGGATCTCTCTCCCCTCACACCAAACCTTGATTTTGCCGGGATCTCTCCCCTCACACCGAGGGAGCAGCTGCAGCCACAGCCAGAGCTGTTTCCATGTTCCTGCCCAGCTATGTGTCCCATTTTCCCCTGTGAGAACCAGGGGCACAGCGACATTTACGGGGTGTGAGTGAATCTGCCCAGGAGTAAATGCGTTATTTGAGTGTTCCTTATAAAACAAGTGATTCATCCCCTCACCTCACTCCGAGGACGTGCTTTGTTCCCTCAGAAAACACCTCTCAGCTGAGAAGCCCACCGTGCTCCTGCCCAGTGTGCTCTGCCCCGGAGCCAGGCTGTGGGGAGGCACCTGGAGAAGGGTCCGGAGACCTCCGAGTCCCTTCCAGTGCCCAAAGAGGCACCAGAAGAGCTGAAGAGACACTTGGGACAAGGCCCTAGAGGGACCGGACAATATAGAAAGGCTTCCCACTGCCAGAGGGCAGGGTGAGATGGGATATTGGAAGGAATTGTTCCCTGTGAGGGTGGTGGGGCCCTGGCACAGGGTGCCCAGAGCAGCCGTGGCTGCCCCTGGATCCCTGGCAGTGTCCAAGGCCAGGCTGGACTTTGGGGCTGTGATTGTGAAGCCTTTCCCCGCGCACGGCTCGGTGTGACAGCGGCAGGTTTTCAACGTTCTTTAGCGCGGCTCCGTAGCGCTCCCCCAGCACCCGGGCTGCCCCCGCCCCAGCCCCTCAGGGCAGGAGGCACCAGGCTCTCGCGAGCGCTGCGCGGGCTCCTCTCGCGAGAGGCGCAGGGGGCGGGCGGCGGGCGGGGCGCCGCGGTGGCGGCTCGGCCGGTCGGTCCCTCAGGGCCCGGCGGCGGCGGCGGCTCGGCTGGGACCGGCACCGGCACAGCCCTGCCGGCCAGCGCCCGCTCCCCTTGGGCTCTTTCCTCCCGCCGTTCTTCTCTCAGCTCGTCTATTCCGCTGCCCTCAGGGCCTCTTCTCTTCCCTTCCCTGAGCCCTCCCCCAACCTCTCCCCCCCCTTCCCTCCCCACGGACCCCCAGTTCCCCCCCGGTCATTTCCTCTTCCCCCTCCTCAGGATACCCCTTTCCCCTCGCATCCCTCCGCACCCTCGGGGCCCCCTTGAGCGCCTTCCCCGCTACGCCTGAAGCCCCCTCTCTCGGCCTCCCCCATGGTGGGGTTCGGGGCGAACCGCCGGGGCGGCCGCCTGCCCTCGCTGGTGCTCGTGGCGCTGCTGGCGGTGATCGCCGTGCTCGCCTTCCACTGCTGGAACGCGGCGTCGCGGCAGGCCCTGCTGCGGGAGGAGCTGGCCGAGCTGCAGAGCCAGGCCCAGCGCACCGAGGTGGCGCGGGGCCGCCTGGAGCGGCGCAACTCGGACCTCCTGGGCAAGGTGGACTCGCACAGGAAGCAGCTGGAGCAGAAGGAGGCGGACTACAGCCACCTGAGCAGCCAGCTGCAGGCCAGGGACGGCCAGGTGAAGAGGTGCGAGGACGGCAAGGTAAGGGCAGGGGGCGGCGGGGGGTCCCGGTGCCCTGCGGGGCGGCTCAGCCCGCGGCACTGTCGGTCCTCGCCTGCCCAAGGTGTCCCCGCAGCCTCTGCAGCCCCGGGGTGGATCAAGGCCCCGAGGCTCAGGTTTGGTGCTGCTGGGACAACTGCAGCGCTCTCAGTTTTCTGAAAACGTCCCCAAAAGGAGCCGAAGATGTCCGGTGTCTGTATGTGTGTGTGCAAACAATGAAAATCCCTAGAGATCGCTCGTTTCCAGACGGCTGTTTCAAATTTACTTATTGTTTTTTAGCTTTCTGTCTCTGCTGAGAATATTTGATCTTATGTGATCGTTCAAGAAACCAGACGCAGCCGTAAAACTACAGTTTCAAGGGAAATGAAACCAGTGTGGTGTTCAGCAGCACCCTGAGCTTGCCTCTTGGAATGCTTGGTACAGCACACTCTGATTTTTATGCTGCCAGCCTGTACTTGATGGGGAAAAAAACCCCAAAACCCAAACAACCCTGCTGCTGAGTAACGTGTCATTTTCCTTGGTTTGAGGAAGCCAAGTACATTGAAAATTCAGCAGGCCCTTTCAGTGGGGGTGGCCTGGGGATTTCTTTTGTGGTGGAAGATGAGTGAAAGCCTCAACTTTCACTGTTGTGCTTGCATAACCGTCCTGAGCTGGGAAGTTCACGGGGCTCAGCACACAAGTCCTGCTCAGGGTGCGTGTGGTGTGTATTTGCATGCAGGTCACCACTCTGCTCACTGAACACGGTTCTCACAGTGGGGTTTATGGAAATGGCACACTCTCCAGGGCTATTGCTGGCTAGCTTTGTTTTTCTGGCCCTTTCTTATTGCACATTGGATGAGCAGCCTCAGAAAATGCAGAGTTGTCTCAGAAAAAGCCGAATATGTACATGTCACGTTCCAGAGTTAGACTTCCTCAAACTGATTAAGTTTGTATTAGTGTTTCCTACCAAACCAATAAAATTAAGCCCTCTCTGTTCAGCAAACATATTTTTAATTTTTATCTTTCCTTAGATTGCAGTAAAAATTCCAATTGGCTATGACATGGACTCCATAATCTTAAAGGTGTTTTCCAGCCTCAGTCATTCTAAAGCAGTTGGGGTTTAGCCAAGATACTTCCCCTTCTGTCTGCGAAAGGGCAGTCAGCTTGTTTGGTGTGTTAGTGTCACTGCCTGTGGGTGTAAAACTGCCCTGGCAGGATTCAGGCAAGATACCAGGCACAGTTCAGGAAGGATTTCTTCCTGGAAGGGGCGGTCAGGCACTGGAACTGCCCAGGGCGGTGGCGGAGTCACCATCCCTGGCACAAGGCATGGATGTGGCACTCAGTGCCCTGAGCAGTGACACGGTGGGGATGGGTCACAAGTTGGGCTCAGTGGTCTGGGTGGGCTTTTCCGGCCTCAGATTTTGGGATCAGTTACTGGGCTGCATGACAAGGGGTGCCTTTAATGGGAGGAGTTTGTATTTTTTTTGGAAATCTGTGATGTGTTCCTGTAGGACACTGGGGGAGGAGGTGTAGGTGTGAGCTGGGCAGTGCAGCGCTGGGTCCTGGAGCCGGGGCCCCTGGGGTGCAGAGGGCACAGACAGGTGCTGCTGGCTGCCCTCCCTGCCCACCCTTCTGGTGTTCCCCGAGATCTGCCTGGACTTTGGACACTCTGGGTGTGACACTGCACAGGGCAGAGCCGGAGGGCAGCAAGAGAAACCCGCCCAGTAAGCCTCCCAAATTAAATTTAGTGTTAATTGCCTGCAGTGTGTGCCGTGTGTCTTCCTTCTTTGTTCCAGAAGCTGTCAGTTAAGGCCGTGTGAGCTCGGAGCTTTTGAACATCATGTCTTTTGTGTTCAAGATGTTCAGAGTGCTCTAAGAGGCCAGAAGAGCAGGATTTTATCAAAAACCAGTTGCTGGTCTTTTTTCCTCCCATGTAGGCCGCTGTCTTTTCTCAGTGGCAACAACGTTTATTTTTTTCTAGAACCCTTTAAGTGACTTTATTTAAGGGCTATTACTTGTCTGAGAGTAGAGAATAAAGCTTTGTTTTAGAGGATGAAAGTCCGTCACAAGGAAACAGTAGTTGATGTAAAGTGTCTGACAAAAAAAGGCTTGAATGATAATTTTTTTCCTCTCAAAATAGAATTCGGCAAGTCTTTCTGACCAAACTGCTCATTACCTGTGGTCTTAGTCAATTTGTGAAATGCAGGAGCTGAAATAAAACCCCAACATTGGTATCAAGTGATCACAACAAATTCAGGCTCATTTTAAGGAAAACTCCTTTGAAGATTCTCAGTGTCAGTTCTGCTTTGTGCTCCTTTGTCCTCAGCTGAGGTTCTTTGCCTTGTGGTCACATAAATCAAGTGCCTTTCCCAGTGCTGAGGCAACTCCAGTTTCTACAGCAGCTTCCTCTTGGCTCAGGGATTCCTGGAGTCAAGGCCAAACCCTTGGCTCTCCCCTCTGTCCCCTGCTTGTGGAATGAGCCTGTCACACTGCACCAGGCTGGTGTTTGCTCTTGGGAGCAAACATGGGAGTGTGACCCAGTGTCCTGTGTTTAAAAAGAAACAGAAAAAGCGTGAATCCTCGGGAATTCTCCTCTCCTGTAGTGAGCTCCTGAGGGTCTGTTGGACCTTGGAACAAACAAGGAGTTCTCTTTGGAAGCGCCCTGTGAGAGACAAGCAGGGGTAATGCCTACCCTGGAATTTGGGCAGGTGCTGCATGCAGAGTGCAGCATCAGCTTCCTGAGTGTTGCATGGTTTTTTGCAGCGTGCTGTTGGGGTTTGGGGTTTTTCCATAGCTTTGTGCACCCGTTCACGATAAGCACAGTGAAATGTGGGACTGGAGGAGTCCGTGGTGGAGCGGTTCCAGGTGGCAGGAGCCCAGCGTGCAGGGAGCACCTCTCATTCCACACCTGCTGCTGGCCATGCCAGGCGTGGAACACTGCCCTGCCCTTACCTGCTGCCCAGAAATGCTTGGGGTGAAGCTGTTTAATCAAACATCCCCAGCAGCAGCTGGGTCTGTTCTTTGTTGCCAAAACTTGGTAGCTCCCCAGTTTGCAAAGCTGTAGCTTGACAGCAGCAGTGTGGAGTTGTTACATGGCAAGATTCACAACTCAGACAGCACTGGAGGGTTGCCACATGACCGTGCATAGGATTTCTGGTGGTTTTTTCCTGTGCAGGGCTCATTGGGCTACAGAGGGTTTATTTTCTCCATCCCAGGTGTTGGAAAGGCGCTGAGGAGCCCCTGAGAGCTCAGCAATACAAGCAGATCTAGACCAAAGGAGGATGGGGCCCAGGAAGAGCTGGATCTGTGCCATGGCTCATGGATTGTGGGTTTTGCATGTGTAGGTGGAACAGATCCCATGAATCATAAAAAAGCTCCCTCCTTTTCTGTCCTTCAGATGAGGGACATTTGCTGTCAGCTGAGCTGGTTTGGATATAAATTCTGTCACTTCTCTCTGAAACTCAAAATCACCAAAAGGAAAGATTGTGTGATGAAAGTGCTGCACGTTCCCATGCAGCTCCTGCTCACAGACAGCAGCCCTCCCAGGCACATGGTTATGGGATGAACAGGAGCCAGTGGGAAGGGTTTGTGTGTGAGGAATTCTCATAGATGAGGGTCTGAAAACAGACCCCTCTGCTTCCCAGGATCTCCTTTGTTCATAGATTTATTGAGTTCTGGGAAACAACTGCATTAGCATGGGAGACACGAAAATGTGATTAGTGCCTGTAGTTTTGCAAAAGAGGGGGAGATAGTTGTTCATTAACAGAACAAATCACTGGGTGTACCTGCTCCCCTCTCCTGGGTGGTTGGAGGGGGAGCTGGCACAGTAGGTGCTCAGTGGATGGAAAGGCTTGGTGGTGTCTTCTGCTTCCTGTGTGCCCCTTCCTGGTGTGTCCCCACTATGGGTCAGTTGTGCTTTTGCCATGAAGCTCTGCAGCTCTGCAAGTCCTACCCAGGCTGGCACTGATGGGGCCTTGCCTTGTGCATCCTGTAAGGGGGCCTTGAATGCCTCGGTGGGCAGAGCTCAAGGCAAATGTGGCTCTGATGTGCCAGGAGGCTCCCTGAGGGTCCCTGTAGGGAGTAATTTTGTCCCTCTTTCAGAGCACTCAGAGGGCTCAGGTTACCTGAATATCACATTCCTGGTGGAATTAATAAATGCTGACAGATTAACTGTGGAGCTGGACTTCTCGGTTATGTTCTAGGGTTTGGAGGAAATATGTTCAAGGCCATTTTGTTTATTTTACTGTTTTCTCTGCTCTGTCCCTAGCTTTCCACTTCTGATTGCTTTCTAGTTTTTGGGACAAGCCTTGTGAAGCAGCACTATGTCCTGTCAGAGGTGGGAGCCGAGAACCCTCTTGGCTTTTGTTTTGGGTGTGGGTCAAGGTTTGCCTGCACTCCGGGTGCCCTGCTGCAGGGGTGGGGAGGGCTCTGCAGTGCCCTGCTGGCAGGGACAGCCAGGCTCCTGCAGGCTGGCACAAAAACTCTGCTGCCCAGGGAGGCTCTGCTGTGTGCCCAGAGCTGTCGGATGTGTGCTCTGTGTGCTTTGTGTGCTGCAGAAAACACCGTCTCTGCAGTTCCTGCGTGGCTGGGGTCCCAGGGCAGGAACGCCAGGACAAATGGAGCAGCCTGCTCAGAGCGCCTCTTGCAACAACAAAACCACAATGGGAAATACATTTAAAGAATGAATGATTTGATGAAAGGGAAGGCACAGGTGCAGGGAGGAAGTCCTCAAGGCGGGGCAGATGTGTTTTGGGTTTTTTGACAGGAAGTGGAGGTGACTGACACAGACACTTGGGGTTCTGTGGGGGGAACTGAAGCAGCCCCTGTGCCCAGGTGTGTCCCCGTGTGTGTCCCAGCATGTCTTGGCCGAGTGTCTGTGCTGGCACTGCAGTGTGCTGCTCCCAGAGGTGATGCTGACCTTGTCACACAGCCCTGCTCAGCACCTTCCTGCAGTTACCCTCTGTGTCACCGTGGAACTGCAAGGAAAACAACCACAGCACCCAAGGTGCTGAGGGCAGGCAGGGAGTTTTGCCCCCTTTCTCAGAATTTTCCATACATGAATCTTTCTCTTCGTTCCTGCTGGTTTTTGTCTTTATGTAATGACAAAACAAAGCATCTTTACTTCAGGACTTTGTGTATGTGCGTTTCTTACTTATTTTAACTATTGTTTCCTTACTAAAAATGCCAGATTAAAAGCTGTTGTAGTTTACTGGTGGGAGATTCCCTCTCAAAATAAAATGTGTCTTAGATTGTTAGATGGCAACACGTAGAAGATCTATTTAAATATAACAATTCTATTATATCATATACCTTAGGTAACAATTGGTTTTGCTGTTGATACTGTGTTTATTTTTATCCACCTGTGCTTTGACATTGACTGTTTACTGTCCCTCTGGCAGTATCAGGATGCAGCATGTTTATTTTAGTCCAGACAATCTACTTTTTTTGATATAAATATGTTCTGGAATTAAAATTTAAGCCTTTGTTAGCAAAGCCTGAACACAGTGTTTAGTTTGGTGATGTCACTTGCAATCAGTAAATACACATTTCTTAGATTTACAGGAAATTTGTGCACGTCACTCTGATAATCCTGTCCATACGATGGCTTTACCAAGCAAACAGACACACCTGAGTCTTCACAGCCCAAACCCTCCCCAACCTGCTGGTCACCTGTACTTATCCAGCCTTTTCTTCCTTCCAGATGAAGCTGCAGAACAACATCTCGTATCAGATGGCAGACATACATCGGCTAAAGGGTGAGGGATTCATGGCCAAACTCATTTGGCAGGCTGAAGCTGTGCATTTTAACTGCTCAGGTGCTGCAGAATGCAGTTTAAGTGAAGGATCTGGTGATGCTGGAACATCTCATAATGTGAAATCTCATTGTGTTTGTTAGCTGGTGTGGGTAAGTGCAGAGTTGGCTCTCACTTTGCTGCAGAAAGGATGTGTGTTCTGGCACTGCTGAGTTACAAGACAGTAGAGTCGTTTTCATGGCCAAATACACAGTTTAGTAGAGTTTGATCAGAAACACTGTGGTGGTTATGCTGGGTTAGAAAAGGTCCAGGACACAACTCTGAAGCTCTGTACAGACATGGTTATAATGCCTGTGGTGTTGCTGTGTTCAGAGTACTTCAGAGTGAGCCAGAAGGTGATCAGATGTGAACATGCCTGCACACAACACACATGGGTTCTGCCTGTATCCGTGTAGCTGCAGCTTAAAATAGGAGGGAGCTTCATTATTCGTAGCCTGAGGAGCAGGGAGGACTTCTAGAGCAGCTGTGAGGACAGGAAATCCATTCTGGCTTTATGGATAGCGGGAAGGTGCCTCCTTTGGTACACTCACTGCAGACAAGCAGTGTTTGAGCATCCTGCCTGGAGTCACCTGGCAGCGCTTCCGTGTTACTCAGAGTGACAGAACCGTTCAGGAAATCATGGAGGTTTCCATCAGATAAGTGAAATAGCATTGTGCAAGGTTTCTGAATGCAAAGGTGCAGAAACGTTGAGGGAGATTGGCATAGTATCAGAAGAATTTGTCTCTAATTCATGCTGCCATCTGGCATATATGAGTAAAGTGGCATCTTCTTCAAACTGCTTTAAGAATATTTAAAGTGCGTCTAGACATGAAGCTTGAGCAATTTCTTACTTCCTTAGCAATATTGGGAATTGTGTCTGCCATGGGGCATTTTCTCTTATCTCTCTGAATTCATGTTGGTTTTGCTTTTTGGCCCAGAACAACTGGCAGAGTTACGGCAGGAATTCATCCGCCAGGAGGATCAGCTGCACGAGTACAAGAAGAACAACACATACCTGACAAGGAGGCTGGAATATGACAGGTATGTCCTCAGGAGTGTTGGTGTGTGTAAAGGGGGACCTGTATTTACTAAAAAGTGCTAATTAATCTCGTGTCTGCTAATCCTCAAACGCAAGCGTGCTCACTTGGCGATGCACCTGAGCTGTTGGACTTTCAGGTTCTTCATGGTGTTGTAGTCCTGCCCCCAACGTGAGATAGGAGCTAAGGAAGATCTTGACTTAGTGGAATTGTTCTGCATTTTTAAGTCAATGTATTTTTTATAACATGGAGATTTAGTTCACTAACACATGAAAGAGTCTAAAGGACACAGTCCTGTGTCACCAGCGTTGTTAATTGCTGCCTTTCTAGCAGTGTGGTTTCATTTGTTTCAGCCGAAGCTGAAAGCACCTTATGTAGATTGAAATTTTAAGTTGAATTTAGTCTTTTAAGCTGATGATAGAGAAACAGGGAGAACAAATATTCCTGCAGCTTGAGGAGTGAGGAAGACTTAACTCTTGAGAAAGTTTGAAACTTGTACACACATGAAGTGTTTCTGTGCTATGCTGAGCATCTGTGGGATATGGGAGTTTTGGTGATTGGGCTGATGTCATGGCCTGCTGGGGAAGTTGGGGCACCTGGCTGTGTATTCAGATCGTGTTATTTGAGTTGGGAGCAGTAACTGATAGTGGCACTCGTGCACCTTCTCTGTTGACAGCCAGGAGAGACACGTTGCTTTCCCAGTGGAATTAATATTTGTGGACAGATTAACTGTGGAGCTTGACCTTTTGGTTGCATTCCAGCTTCTGGAGGAAGTATATTCAAGGCCATTCTCTTCATTTTGCTGGGTTTTAGGCTCTGTGCCTATTATTTTCCAGCTCTGCTTTATTACTGTATTCAGTCCATTCCCACTCCATACACCAGGCTTCTTGGACAGGCTATTCTAGTTATATCTCAGGTCTGGCTTTTTGTGCCACTTCATATTTTTCCCTTATTTTACTTGGGGGAGAGCAGATCCAACAAATGAAGTGTAACTAATGGTGTGTTTCTCCTCAAGCCTGCAGTGTGGGCAGCAGATCAAGGAAATGAGACTGCAGCACGAAGAGAACATCAAGAAATTAATGGACCAACTTGCACGGGAACAAAAGGTAATGCCAAGAGGGTTTGTGTTGAATGGGGAGAGCCCAAAGCCTGCTGTTTGCCTCAGAGATGGGGAGGCCTGGGACATTTCTTCCCTGTGTTCAGTATCCCCCTGAGCACTAAGAGATCTGCCTGCTTCAGTCCCAGTGGACTGAGCATGAAGCTGAGGCCAAATTCTTTGCTCTGCTCCAGCCTTCCTCCATGATGTCATTGCTGAGGATTGCAGTTGTGTGGATATCGCTGCTCAGCTCTCCAGGGTGGGATCTGTGTTCTCACAGCCTTACCCAGGTTATTGCAGAGGGAGCCTGAGCTCTGCCCAGGCCTCGAGGTGCTAATGTGATGCAAATTGTGATGGTGCTGGAATGGTATCAAGGGTGTGATTACATCAGACAGGCTGCCAGTAGAATTTGGGCCTCTTTCCTGCAAATGGATGCTTAAAATTTTGTTCCCTTACTTCATCTATAAACATCTGAAATAATAGGACAGACTTCAGAGCAAGTTTGTCACATCTCCTCTTGCAGTCTAGTGTTGTTTCGAGGCTCTGACCCGAGGCTTAAGGCTGATGGTACCTTAACCTGTTTTTGTTGTGCTTAACACCTGTGTGTGGCACTAGAAATGTCCTGCAGCTGTGCTGTGTTGAACATTTTCTGTCCAGTTGTGTTTCCAGATCCCCAGGGTCCAGCTTTCTGCAGAGTGCTCTGCTCTGTGCTTTGGTGATCACTGAATTCATAAATGCAGTTTTGCTTACCTAAAGTAACCTTGAATTTGAGGATGTTTATTTTGTAATTTCCAGGGACTTGTTTCATGTTGTCTCTTTATTTGTTCTAACAGGCCACACAAAAAATTCAGGCTAGTAAAGACACTGCAGTCAGCCCCAGCAATGGTGAGCAGGCAATACCTGAGACTGTTGCAGAAGTGCAAGATAAAGACATCGTGAAGAATGAGGAGCCTTCAGAACATGTTGCAAATGGCAAAGGTATTTCCTGTTTTGGGCATTTGTGATAGAGAATGGGCCAGTTGTGTTGCCTCCTTTGCCAGCCTCCAGACTGCATTTCTCTGAAGTATCAGAAGGAATTGTTTGGCTCAGATACACTGATTAGCTGCAGTGGTTGTTCTAAGTTAGAGCCTTCCACAGGAGGGAAATTCACAGTTCAGACTGAAGGGTTAGTAAGGCAGAATATCCTTTCCTTGTCTTGCAGAGAAAATCAAACCAGGAGGAGATGCAGGCATGCCTGAAATAGAAGATAATGACCCTGCTAAAGCTGAAGATACTCCCACTGGTGAGGAGAAATACTCTTCATTCTTTCACATTTGGGTCTTGGTGATGTAGATGTTGTGTGTGAACACCATGTGGTTCACAGTGAGTGCAGACTTTTAAAATCTCTCTGTGGTAATAAAATTCAAGTGGGGTGTAAAATCAGATCATTTCTACTGTGCCTTAGAGGTTTGAATTCTCCAAATGGAATGTTTTGGATAATGCTCCTCCTGAAATCTTACCTTTTATATTTTCATTAAGGAAATAATTAAAAAAAATAGAAATTTACAGAATTGTTAGAGCAAGACCAGCTAAACAGTGTGTTTGTTTCATGTTAATGCTTTTGTCTCTGTGTTCTGTTTTAGCTTTAAAGAAGCCACATATTTCAGCTCCTAAAAGTGAAGGTCATCTTCCAACTGAGCAGCCCCATGCTCCCAACCTGGCACCAGGTAAAATTCCTGTTAGCAGGTGATGAGGTGATACTTTGGTTACAAGAAGAAAACCAGGGATAAATTTCTGCAGCATCCAAGGCTGTGTTTTTACCTGGCTGAGGCACTTGGGCTGCTGTTGTGTGATCTCTTCTTGTACCCTCCACACTTAACAATTTCTGAGCCTTTTGACCAATCTCAGCTAAATTTGAGTTAGGAGTTTCAAATATAAGGGCTTCAAGATTCTTCCATTGAAATGAGTGCTCCTCCTAGGGTATTAATTAGGGCTGCACCACCCCTTAGGGGTTGGTTGTTGATCTCTTGGTAGCCACAATCAGATAAACCATCGTTCCTATC
The DNA here is from genome assembly GCA_027886175.1 of Phylloscopus collybita. Classification (NCBI taxonomy): domain Eukaryota; kingdom Metazoa; phylum Chordata; class Aves; order Passeriformes; family Phylloscopidae; genus Phylloscopus; species Phylloscopus collybita. The sequence goes on along the minus strand of JAJNNQ010000136.1, from coordinate 352,168 downwards.
CCTGCTCAGTGTCCTCCTGTCCCTGGGAGCAGCCATGGGGAAGGTTTAGGGTGTGAGAACTTAAAGTCCTGCAGTGAGAGGGTTTGGAGGAATTGCAGTTAGAAGAGAGGCAAACCCAAAGAGAATAAGCTCCCTGCTTGTGGATGAAGTCACTTTAAGGTCAGAGAATATCAGGTGATGCCTGCCCTGCAGGTGGCTTGTTCCAGTCCTGTCCTGCTGAAATTCTGAGTGTAACTTCCCATGTTAACCTTGTAGGTCTGCCCAGTGACACTGATGGAAACGCCGACATTGCCAAGCAGATCCCTCCAAATCCTCTCCAGCACCTGAATTTTGAAGAGAATGTGGAAGCCCAGAAAGACCAAAAAATTGAGCCAGACCAGATAAAAATCCCAAAGAGCCACGTTAGCGACTTGCAGAAAATTAAGCAAAGTAAGTTGGCCAATATCACACACTTCAGTACATTAAAAAAATCCCTTCATTTGTTATCTGTGTAAGTGCCTGTCTGGAAAATAGAGACCATTGCAGAGGGAGCCTGAGAAGGAATATAATGTGTTCCTGGGTAAAAGATAGGCTTTAATGTGGTATTTTTCACATGTACATTCAGTTATTTTAAAAATTTGTTTTCTTGTCGGAATTTAAGATGGTTTTGGAAATTACTGCACAGTTAAATTGGTGAAGTCAGAACTTTGATACATGCAGGATGCTGAGCTACTCACTTTATTACCTGACTTCAATACACTTTTTGAACAATACTGCAAGACTTCAGCCAAAACTGAGAAAACTTTGGTTGTTTTAATATCACTTAATATCACTGTGGAGCTTTGTGATGGAGCAGGGATAAGTGTGTTACAAATTGTCACAGAACCTGGGCAGACCTGCCTTCCACTCTGTATCCTGAGGTGTGCTGGACTCGTTATTTTATCAAAGCAGCTTCTGTAAGAAACTTCTGGAGTGAGAAAGCTTATTTCAGTTGTTGGGTTTGTTAATGGATTGTCTCTCTTCCCTGGCCACAGATGAAGTGGTGGGGGGTAGCTGTGTAGGCAGGAGCTGGGAAGGAAATGTCTGCTCTGTAGGCTGTGAGGGGGTACCTGAGGGTCAGGAATTGTCCCCAGTTACTCTCTTCTCTTTGCTCCTTCATATTTGGAATAACTCTGACTGTAGCTTTTAACAGTGCAGTGAGGGAGAGACTTTTGTCACGAAGGGCAATAGCTAATCCAGGTTTGTGTAAGGTTCTGTCCTGATGGTCAGTGGCTGTTCAGAAGGTCCATTGGTGGCAAAGTCCCCCCTGGTATGGGGGAGCCCAGCTCTGGCACAGCTCTGGCACAGCTCTGCAGCTCCCACTGTGAGCAGGTGCCTGGCTGGGTGTTGGTGACTGAGAGCTTTGATACAGAGGATGCAGAGAGGGACTGTTCAGCCTGGAGAAGAGAAGAGTCTGGGGAGACTTTAGAGTGTCTAAGGGAGCTCCAGGAGAGCTGGAGAGGGACTGGGGACAAGGGATGGAGGGACAGGACACAGGGAATGGCTCCCACTGCCCAGGGCAGGGCTGGATGGGAGATTGGGCAGGAATTGTTCCCTGGCAGGGTGGGCAGGGCTGGCACAAGGTGCCCAGAGCAGCTGTGGCTGCCCCTGGAGCCCTGGCAGTGCCCCAAGCCAGGCTGGGCACTGGGGCTGGGAGCAGCCTGGGACAGTGGGAGGTGTCCCTGCCAGGGCAGGGGTGGCACTGGGTGGGCTCAGCAGACTGACTGTGCTCCCTGAGCTCAGGGCACTGCATTTCCTGAGATCTCTTCATCAACTTTAACCTTTCCTTCTGTCAACTTCAATTCATTCAGTGCTTGTTTGTCACAGGATCTCTGGCTGTCCACAGGCTGGTTTTGCTGGAATTTGGGTACATGCCCTTGTCTTCCATGGCTCAGTTTGGGTTTCACATGTGCAAATCCCACTGTCCTACCTGGGTTTTGTATATAATGCAGTGTCAAAAATACCAACAGGACCACTCAATTAGACATGAACAGGCAATGCATAATGTAGGGAACTTTGGGTTTCTAAACAGATCATGGGGTTTTTTTCTTGCTTTTTTAATGAAAATACCTGAAACTGGTGCTCCTGTACGTTTGAGCTGGACTAGGTGTGGTTCTGCTGCTTTTCCCCACACAAAGAGGCAGGATGGTGCTGCTTCTGTCCTGGTTTTTATATACACGTTGTTTTAGGGAATAATTTCACTTTTACATCTGTCCATTTTTAATCCTGATGTTGAAATCACTCTCCAGTTTTACTTCTCCACTAGTTGCTTGCACTGGGGATCATCACCTGCCCTGGCAGCCTTGGTGCCCAGTGTGTAAGAATTGTATCACACTGTAATCCCATTTTTTTTCCATTTATACACAATCTTCCAGGCCAGTGACCTCTGCAGCCTCAGAGCTGCTTCCCTCAAGCACTGGGCTGGAAGAGATCTCCCTGTATCCCATTAAGCACCAGCTCTGAGCTGCCATCACACCAGTAATCTCTCACCGTGTGCCTGGGTGGTTGCTCGTTCCATATTTCCGGCCAATTCCCATTTTTCTTGTGCATCGTTTCAGGATCTGAAATAATTCTTAATTTTTTTGTTGGGAGACAAAAATACTGAGTTTGGGAGATGTTGAGCACTGTTGAAGCTTCCTGGGAAAGCAGGGTGTGAAGCCATCTGGAGCAGTTTCTGAGCTGAGCAGTGAGGCCTGTGCTGGGCTCCCCGCCGTGCCCCCCTGCAGGCACAGCCCCCGGGGCAGCCGTGGGTCACTCGGGGGCTGCAGAGTGCCAGGCCTCAGCAAAAGTGGGTGCTGACCCTTCCACCAGTGACTGCTCCTGTGCTTTCTGAGGAATCTGGTGTTGCTGCCTGTGGGCAGTCCAAGGTGGAGCTGCTTGGGCACTCACTCCAGCCCGTGCCTGTGGAGAGAGGAGTGTGGGACAGTCAAGTGTCACCAGGGTGACACGGAGGTGTCACCTGCACGGAGGTGTTCCACGAGCCTTGTTCAACCCCTGCCCCAGCCCTCTCCCTTCTCTCCCCCTTCTCTCCAGCTGGATCTACCACAGACCCCGAGTGCCTCCTGTGATCTGCTCTCGTGTAGGATCCCCCTGTTTCTTTCCTCTCTGCTGCTGACTCACTCCTTTCCTACTCCACAGGCCGGTTCTTTGATGAGAATGAATCCCCTGTGGACCCGCAGCAGGGTTCTAAACTGGCAGATTATAATGGGGATGATGGGAACGTGGGTGAGTATGAGGCAGACAAACAGGCTGAGCTGGCTTACAATGAGGAAGAGGATGGTGATGGTGGAGAAGAAGACGTCCAAGGTGAGCTTGGGCCTTACCTCCATCCCATTGTGATAAATCCATGCTGAGTTACTTGTTGAATTTGTGTAAAGCCTCTCTGGTTTAGCTGATCACAAATTGCTCAGACAGAACAAACAAGTTTGAAATTTGGTCTCGCTCTCTGTGGGACAGCAGCGATGCAAGAGTCTTGAGTGAGAGAGTTTTGGCACCTTACTGCAGTTGTCTATAGTTCCTACCAGGAAAAGCAAGACTTTAAATTCCAGACATGGTTTTACCCAAACCCCCAGCTCTGGCCCCTGGCTGGGAGGGGCTTTGAGCCTTGACATTCCTAAATTGTGAAATAGAGGAATGAAGTGGTTCAACTCCTGCTCTTGTCACACCTGCCTGGAGCTGGTGTGCACTGAGGCCTCAGGTGGTGATTCCAGGTGTCACTTTTGTGCATTATACACAGATTCAACAGGCTTGTGGTGTTCTGCTAACCCACCTCGGAGCTGATGATCCAGTGCTGCCTAACACCTGTGTGTGCATGGCCATTCCCTGTCCTGCATGCGGCTCCTGCATCGCCTCCCTCGCTTGCCTCTGCCTGCCTTGTCTGCCTTCTCCATCCAGCTGTTTGGGGGTATTTGTGACAGGCCTGCATGTTTCTAGGGAGAGAATGTTGGGTAGAAATAGAGAGTATTTCCAGTTAAATGGAAGTGTAAAATAAAGAAGGGAAAAGACAGGAAATGAGAAAAAAATCCTACAGACCCCTGATTTTGACCCTCATAATGTAAGTTATGTAAGTTGGTAAGTTTTTAGCTGGAGGTTTTTCATGCACTGTATTTAATTGGCATCTAAGCAAAATGAATGGGGAAAGCCAGTAGCAAAGCAGCTGACTGTGTGAGCATGCAGCTAAGTGCAGTGTCAGCAGGCTGGGCTGGCCTGGCAGTTTGAAACTCGTGCACAAGTGAAAGAATAGGATGGACCAGAACCTGTGGTGATTTACTAGCTTACTGATGAACTGCAGTGCCTGCTGCTCCAGCTGCAGCCTGTTCTGTGCCCCTTGTGCTCAGAACTCACAGGGGGTTTGTGTGTCACACCTGCCCCTCTGGTGGGTGGTCCCTGGGCTGGCAGCTGCACAAAGGCACAGGGGCTGCAGAGCAGCCTGGTCCAGCAGCAAGTGTCCCTTCCCATGGCATTTTCCTCTCCATGCTGGGGAGCCATGCCCCTGGTGGTGCTGGGCTGCTGTGGGCAGCGAGTGCAGGGTGTCCTGGGTGTCCTGTGGGTGAGGCTTTCATAGTTCAGTCCTGTTCCCCTAAGTCAGCAGTGGGTCCTGCCCAGCTCCTCGCTGTAGTAGTTCCTCACCTGGGCTTCAGGATGCAACTCTGCAAGTTGTAGCTGCAGCTGAGTCTGTGCTGGCTGGTGCCATCTGCCTCGCTCAGCCTGTGTGCTCTGGACAGCCCTTGCTGTGAAGAAATGTTCCCAATATCCAACCTGACCCTCTCCTGGCACAGCTTGAGGCTGTTTCCTCTTGTCCTGTCCCTTGTTCCCTGGGAGCAGAGCCTGACCGTAGGTGGCTGCTCAGTGCAGGGATGCAGCTCCCTGTCCCTGTCCCTGTCCCCATCCCACACAGCTCTGGTTGCCCCTCAGAGCTCTGTGCTGCTGTCAGTGTGAGTACCTGGCTGTGGGAGCTGATGGCTCAGGCAGCAGGGGTGCCATGAACAGCTGCAGTGACATGGGCAGCATTCCCCAGTGCCAGCTGGGAAAGGGTGGTCGTGGTACAGCTCTAAGTGATGGGAAAATGTTAAACCCCAGAGACTGGGCTTGTGTAATTTGCAATGTGAGTGGTGTTTGAAAAAACAGAGCCCTGACTGACAGTGACCCCATAAAACCATTTGGCTTCCAGGTGGGGTCCCTGCAAGGTCCCTGCTCTGGTGATGAACCCCTCTTTGTCTCTGTATAGACAGACTGGATTAAGAGCTGGTAGTTAAGGTTAAGGGTGTCTTCTGGAAGCTCCTTCCTGAGGGGTGGTCTGAGCAGAGTGTGTTACTGCCTCAAACCACATTTGCCAAGCTTTGTTCTGTTGTTCCTTGATAACTTCTTCTGGTGGCTTGAGCTGTGATTTGAGTGTGGCCAGTGGAGCTTCCAGGGGAAGTGGCTGCTTCAGGCTTTATACTGCTTTGTCTGCAGGGCAGGAGAGGGCAGAACAGGGGGGTTGGAGGGAGGGTGGTTGTAATTGTTTAGGGAGGGGAAAAAGGGAACGAGAATTCCTGTCTAGAAACTGTCAGGAAAACATCACCCGCGTCTGCGCCAGGCTGAACAAAGCCCGTGGCATGTGCTACCAAGCCACTGGATTCCACATGGTTTCTCTTGCCTCTAGGAATGTGTGAGCTTCGACTGAAATTATCCAGGGGAAACACCCAGTTTGGGGGATGGTCCTTGGGGCAGGGCAGCACCCAGCCTGCTTCCTTCCCTCAGGCACCTGCTGAAGGGCAAGGGCACGTTTGAGGGTGGCAGCTCCTAAAATGTCTGTTAGTGGTGGCTGGATGGTGGAAGGGGAGTAACTCCAGGATGTCCAGGTGCTGTGGTGGCACTTTCTTACAGAACAAACCTGTGTCATGCAGGTGAACTCCAGCCTTTTGCTGCTGGAGCAGCCCCTCAGGCCCCTGCCCGGCTCCTGGGGTGCTGGGTGTGAAGGTGTGGAGAGCTCCAGGTAGCTCAGCAGCCGGTGGAAGATGGGGGAGCTCAACTTGGATTTCCTTTGCTGTGAACAAGAGTCCTTCCCAATCTAAAGGAATAGCTCTGGAAAAGCAGGAAAAGCTTATTAGTTGGAACAAATGGAAGTTTTAGGGTTTTTCACTTTTTGAAGGAAGGAGGCCCGTGGTATGGAAGGGGTCCCAGTGACTTCCCTGTGCTAGTCCCTGAAGTTGTCACCCTCTGTGAAGCCTTACGGTGTCAGCTCTGGGCATGGGACTTTGAGCAGGAGCTGGGTTTTAGTGGGGGAGTTTGATAGGCAGTCTCAAAGCCCAGCAGCTGGTGTGACAGTGCTGCAGTGTGTGAAGTCAGGCAGTGTGTGAGGTGGGGCTGCCCTGCAGCCAGAGATCCCCTGCAGCGCTGACAGCCGGGCTGGACACATCCTGTCCCTGCTGACTCCATCCTGGCACCAGCCCCGGCCAGCTCGGGGCTGTGCCCTTTAGCACCATGTCCTGGGAACTGTACTTGGGTATTTTTTCAGTGATACCACATCAGATCTGATCCGAGCATTTGAACTGTAATCTGATTACAATCTGTAATTGCAGATGATGAGGAGCGAGACCTGCAGAACGACCTGGGGGACTACAGCAAGTCCCGCCTCAGCGAGGGGGTCCTGTAGGCCTCGGCCACAGAGAGCTCAACCCAGGAACTTGAGGTGCTGCAGAACTGGACCTGTTCTACTCCAGTGTTCCCCACTTCCAGGGAAGCTGAGGATCAAGTGCCGAGCGTGCTCAGCAGCAGCAGCAGAGGACCCGCTCTGTACATATGTACATACTGGTACTGTTGCAGGTTGTATTAAACCCACATCTTTGCTGTTAACTGGAACTGGTTACTCAGCCTGGTCCTTACCTGTAATAATCTCTACACTTAAACCCAAGTCTAAAAACACAGCTGAACTGTTTCTGCCACTTAGAACACTTGGAACCTGGAGAACTTGTACAGTTTGTACCTGATGTAACAAAGCCACTGTGGAAGCCATGTACAGCCAAGAACTCCTTTTCTACAGTCCCACCTGTGTGGCAGAGCTGCTGCTCCCAGGTGCTGGGGTTTGTACAGCAGTGAGAATGGAATGTCAGAGGGACTGGCAACTGAATGGTTCAATAACTGCTCCTGCCTCACTGCAACCCAGCACCACATCCCACTGAACTCCTCTACAGGGACCACATCTTGTAGCTAGAGCTGGAAATCTGTAGTAGGACTTGAATAATTTGATACATCCCAAAAAAGTTGTGCAGCTCATAGCTCAGTTTAAAAGGTGATATAAATAATTCACAGTTTGTAGGAAATCTTTGTGTGGAAGAGGGTAAGTGTGCCAGTGAGAGACACAGCCCCAGCAGCTGTGTCAGCCCCTCGATGGAAGGGCCAGCCCTTACCCAGGTAAACACACTGTGGGTGCTGGTGTGCTGTCCCAGTGTCCATCCCAGCTCCAGCCACTCCAATTCATTTCCAGTTGGATTCCAGTTGAACACCCACCACATCCCACCGTTTGGTTTTCTCCATCAGACCTGTAGGTCAGACCCTTCTCTGTACTCTGTGCTCAAGCACTTCCAGAATGGATGGAGGTGATTCCATTGCTCTGCAGTGCTGGATGAGGGGGATTGTCCCCCCTGCTCCCCCAAGGGAAGGGCTCCTGTGGACACAGGGTGCAGGCCCTGGTGAGGGTGATTGAACTCATCCCTGTGCTCTGGGCTGAAGTGATGGGTCAGGTTTGCTCCTTGCCAGCTCAGTGAACCTCTTAAATAAAGTTCAATGCTCGTACAATTATGTTATGGGTTTTTAAGGTAGTTTATTACTACTTGAAGTGTCAATGGTAAAAATAAAAATCCTTGTAGTTAAAAAGTGGAACTCCAGCTCAGTGCTGTGTCCCTGTTCCAACTGAACCCCACATTCTCCAAAGTAATGTAGCAGCACATGGCACAGCCTGGGGAGACCCTGAATAAAGAGCTACTTCTGAAATGTTGAGATGGAACCATTCTGTATTCACAGCTTCAGCTGCTTTTCCCTTCCCTGCCTATCACCAGGACCATCCTTCTTGTGCTCCTGTGCTGAAGATGGGTTGCTCCACGTTCCTCCTTCTCTGCCTTTTTCTTTGCATTCCATGTTTTCTGGTTTTTTTTTTTTCCTCTTTCCATCAGAGTGATTACTCTGCTTCACCCTTGTGCAGCCACATCTGGACTATTGTCTTCAGTCCTGGGCTGCACAGCTCAGGAAAGACAAAGGGCTCACTGCTGAGAGTCCAGGAGGCCACGGAGATGGTGAGGGGTCTGGAGCATCTCTGCAAGCAGGAGGTGCGGGTTCGGGGGCTCCCAGCTGCCCTGCAGCCGGGCTGTGCGGCACCGAGAGAGGCAAAGCAGCTCGGTTTGTTTTGGAGATGCTGTGCCCACATCCCTGCGCCGCTCGTGTGGAGCCGGTTCGTGTTGCCATGGCAGCGGCAGCACAGACAACGCTGACAGCTCCCGAGCAGCGCCCAGGCAGCCCGGGAACCGGGCCGGGCTCCGCGGGGGAAATCCAGCAGAGCCCCGGCCCAGCCTGGCCCGAGCAGCCCGCAGGGAGCTCCAGCAGCACAGCCACTCCCGGGCCTGAGGCTCCACTTATCAAACCCTTTGGATCCACGTGGCAATGCATTTCAAACGAGGCAGCTGAGACCGGAGTGCCAAGGCTGAGGGATGAGTTCAGGCAGTGTCAGAAATGCAGGCACCTCCACCCAACAGCCAGAGAAACAACTCCAGTTACTCCAGCCAGGCCGAGCTGCCCCGTTTTGGAGGTTTTCAGCAAACAGACTCTGCCAAAGCTTTCCCAAAGTCACACGGATCCCACAAAAACAAAGAATCACTGGTGAACCCGGTTTCATTTCAAAATGAGGAAAACCAAACTGATGGCAGGATCTTGCCAAAAGGTCCAGTTCTGGATGGTTTCCAGTTGGAATGATCAAAAGGTCCAGTTTCACCCAGTTCTGGATGAAACAAACCCCACATTTTTCAGCATTTTAATGGCCATGAAGAGCTAAAGATGCTTCGAAGTGACAAGAAACAAGCAGACATGAGATAATGGTTTGTGGGTTTTATTAAGTGTTACCATTTTACATTTTCATACATGCAAACCCAGCAACAGTGGGAAATCCAAAGCCTGCAGGACAGAAGAGCTTGTGAATGAGTGTTCTGCAGTAGTACATACAGAAAGGACAAAAGGTTTTCTTCTCTGTAAATCTATTTACTGCCCCTGTTTACAGTTTGCACACAGGATGGAACCATGCTGGTTCATGTGGTGGGTCTGGAGGTCCTGAGCTCTCAGCAGGACCCGTTTCCCTGTACACACACATCTCTGGAGAAATTCTCTATCTGAAAACTTCCTCCTTTATCCCTGCTAAGGAGAATTTCCACATGCCATTAATCTGTCAGCTGCAACCCCTGCTCCAAGAGATACAGAGAGCTTTCAGTAACCTGGCACCCAAGCAGGGAACTTCCAGCTGAAGTAACCTGGGACCCTTCCTTGAGGAGATTGACCAAAATACCTGATAGGATCAAGGGTCTTGCTGTGATGAACTAGAAAATGTGAGATTAGTCACTTTATAAGGAGGAGCAGTGTCCTGCTCTTCCAGCTGGCTCCAGGACTGAGGAGACCAGATTTCTGTAGTTTAAATAAAACAGGAAAACGAACCCACAAAACCAACCATCTCTCCCTATTTATGGGACTGCAGGGGAATTTTCAAGGCAGCCAGAAACAGAGTAATGGTATTTATGCTGACCTTCTTTATGCCAACATAGAAACCATAATACTCCAATTCCTCAACCTATATGAAACCTCGTGTAGCCACACTGGGATTACTGGGATGGATAATCTGCACTTCAACGTCCCAAAGCCAGGTTTCACTGCTGCTGGCTGTGCATTTCCATCCCTGGAGAAATGTCTCATGCCACTCTCCAGCACTGCACTGTGCCAGATCAAACAGGAGGCTCCTTCCCTGTGTTTCTGTGGGGACTGGGAGCAGATGAATCCCTGTTGCTGTCAGCTGGAGTGTCTGCAGTGAGAACAGCGAGTCTGGAGCTGCTCCTGGACAGGCAGATTGGCTCCCAGACGCCGGGGATGGAGCAGCAGCACAGCCTGGGAGCTGCTTCTCTCTAACTCTGGTCACCCAGCCAACGGAATCTATTCCCTTCAGAAAGGCAAGAGAAACAGCAAACACTGGAAATGGGCAATAGTAAGATATAAACCCAAAGAAGACTCCTGAATTTGCTGAGAAGTGCCAGATGTTGAAGTTAAACTGGAACTGGAATAAACCCCCCCCAAACCCTGAGCTGCAAATGCTGCTAACAGCTGCCCAAGACACTGAACCTGCCCCACATCAGCTCTGCACAATCAGGGAGCTCTGGAGCACGTTGGTTTATAGGATGTACAAACACAGAGCTAAGGGCTCTGCAAGGCTCAGGGGAAAGAGCTGAGGGGAAATCCTAAACCAGGAGGAATGGCCTTCAAGGAGCAGTCAGGACCCCACTGCAGGAATGGGCAATGCTCTGACAGGGCACAGTTCCCCTTCAGTTTCTCGGTGAAGTGAAGCAAACGTGCTCCTGGAATGTCTCAGGAGCCCAGATCCTCTGACAAGGGGAAGGCCACTGCTGCCAGCTCAGCCTGTTCTTTGGCCCAAACAGACATTCCCAGCTCCGAAGGCTCCGTGTGCCGGCACAGGGTTTGGACACTTCCCACCTCGAGCTGGAGCTGGGCTCGGGTACAGCTCCCTGGGGAGCAGGGTGCAGCAGGGGACCTTTGAACTTCTCCCTGCACAGCAACAGCATCAGCAACAAGATTTCCATATTCCCTTTCCTGCCACTCCAGCCCTTTCTCCCTAATTCAGCACCAGGGAACTCGAGGAGAGCACAAGGCACTGTGAAAAACAAATCTTGATATCCTGTTGCACAGAAAAGGCCAATTCTCATTGCCATAAAGATCACTTTGAACCCTGAGTCACACGTTTAATCTCTTCTCAGAGTGTTTTTGGCCGTGCTGGTGCTCACACAAATACCTGCTTGCTTTGAATCCTGCTGGATCATCTCCTCTGGCAGCTCCTTTCATTTTAATTACATGGCCTGAGAGAGTATTTCCACCCACCATTTCCCAAAACTCCCACTTTCTAAGTATCAGTGAATGTCCTTTTGGGGCAACAATGTGAGACATCACACAGTTATCCTGCCATACAAGTTCCTCCTAAAGGACTGCCAAAACATCTTAACGAGGCTCTAACATGCCCAAACTAACCCTTTTCACAGCTGATCATTCACAAAATATTCACAAGGAATACTTGAATGCTCTAAAGGAATATGGTTCCCGTTCTGAATGAGTTTCCCCTGCCTTCCTGTGACCTCTTTTCTATTGTAAAATTAGCTTTATAGTGTCTTCTGTTAAGGCCAGACTAGTAGAGTCCAGTGACAGAATTCTAAAACAAATGGTGGCTACACAGCAGCAGATGTGCTTTTCTTTAACAAGCCAATAAATATTTTAGGTGACTAGGGAGCTGAGACTTCTATAATCTGATCCACGTTCAAAAGCTAAGCAGGGAGTCAGCAGGTAGCAGGAAACACAACGCCCGTGTAGCTTTCTTTACTGCTAAATTAGAGGATGCCAGATGCTCCTGTAAAAACTTTCAATTCCGGGCAATACATTTAGATATTATCCTGTCGTAACACAGGTGAACCTGAGACCTGATTTCTGTTACAAAGACCCGTAAGTAAAAACGATCATCAAGAGAAAAATTACGATATCCAAGTTCAGTAGCACTGAAACGAGAAATGTAACCTCACTACATCTTCCTACACTGCAAGAGATGGCCAAGCTGCTTCATTAAGCCCTTCAAATAGCAAAGCATGCAGCATCCTCAGCATTTCACACACAAAGAGGCCGCCTAGGGAAAAAAAAAAAAAAAAAGAAAAAAGAAAAAAAAAAAAAAAAAAAGAGAAAAAAAGAGAAAGCGGAAATAAAACTTCACACCAGACTCCACAGGCGACTTGAAACAGCAACCGAAACCACAAGCCGGCAGTGCCCTGCGCTTCGGGAATGGCACGGAGGGCGAGCCCGCAGGCCGGGAGCAGCGGCGGGGAGCGGCGGCGGTGCCCGGGGAGGGGGCGGCCGGACCGCGGGGCTGCGCTGCCCGTGCGCCCGTCCTCCGCCCGCGGCGAGCCCTGCCCGGCACCGCCGCTGCTCCCGGGGAGCCCCGGGCAGGGCTGGGAACCCCGGGCAGGGCCGGGAACCCGGGCAGGGCAGAGAACCCCGGGCAGGGCCGGGAGCCCCGGGTAAGGCCGGGAGCCCCGGGCAGGGCAGAGAACCCCGGGCAGGGCCGGGAGCCCCGGGCAGGGCCGGGAGCCCCGGGCAGGGCAGAGAACCCCGGGTAAGGCCGGGAGCCGCTCCCGCTGCCCGCTCGGCCCCTGCCCCGCTCGCGCCCCCGCGGTCCCCTCAGCGCTGCCCCTCTCCCCTCACCTCCCAGCCCGGCCCGGCCCAACGCCAGGACACCGGAGCGGCCGCGCCTCCTCCGCCGAAGCACCTCGGCCGCCGCTGCCGGTCCCGCCGCCGCCGGCTCCGGCGCCGCAGCCGCGCCAGGCCCCGTTCCCTCCTTCCCGGCCTGCCCCGGCCCGGCCCCCTCCCCCGGCCGGGCGCGCCTGCGCGGCGGCCCCGCTGCCATCCGGGTCCCTCGGTGCGGTGCAGCGGGTCGGTAGGCGGGAAATGGCGACTGAGCGCTGAGCGCCGAGCGCCCGGAGCGCGGACCCGCCGCCGCCGCCGCCAGCACCCTCCGCCCGCCCGCCCGGCCGCCCGTCCGCAGCGCGGCCCCGCGGCGCCGCTCCCCGGCCCCCCGCTCCCGCAGGTGAGTGACGCGGCGGAGCCGCGCGGCTCCCAGCCCGGGATCAGGTGGGGGCGCGGGGTGGTCGCTCCGAGTGACCGGCGGGATGTCCCCTCGGGGCCTGCCCTCGGCGGGCCCGCCGCCCGCGGACGCGCCGCCTCCCCCCCCGCCGCTGGCCCCCCGCCGCCGCCGCCGAGCCCCGAGCGAGCCCCGGCCGCAGCCCTGCCGGGCCGGCCCTGCCGCGGGGAGCGGCGGAGCGGTGTCACCCCGCCTGACACCCCCCGCCCGCCCCTCCAGGCCGAGGCCTGCGGCGGGTCCGCCCGCCCGGCCCGTCCCGCGCCCCGGGGCCGGGCCGGAGCCGCAGCGCCGCGGGCGCATCGCGGGCCGGGGCCGCGGGTCCCGCGCAGGACGCGCCTGTTGCTGCCGGGGTTGTTGTCGCCGCCGGGGCGGCAGCGCCGGACGCGCCTGTCACCGGCCCCGGGGGGGGCTCCGCGCTGCCCGGGCCGGGCTCCCGGCGGGGATGTCAGCGCGGCCGGCCGCGGGGGACACCCAACTTTGTCGCTGTCAGCGGCGGGGGCGGCGGCACCGTGCGGGATCCCCGCCGTCCAGGGCCGTTATTGGCATTGCCGGTCCCTGCTGGGAAGGCGGCGGAAGGAATTAGCCTGCTGCATACCACATTGATTATCTGCCCGCTCGGTGTTACTGGAGAGCACGGTGCGAGCCTGTTGCTCAATTTTATGGTACTTAAGAGCGCTCCGGAGGACAGGTCTGGCTGTTTCTGCGCGGTTGTTTGGGTGAGCTCCAGCCTAGGTCTGCCCAGGGCGCTTCGTTCTCGGTGGTGACAGTCGTGATGCTTTTTCTGGTCCCGAGCCTGTTGTTTCTGGGAGGGATTTTCCACCGCCTTCCAGGTGCTTATGGTGCACTTTTAAAAGTAATCTCGAGTTTGTCGTTATTGTCTTTGCCTTTCTTGATGTGTTTCCACTCTTAGAGTAGTCCGTGAAGAGGATCTCTAAGTATAACTATTACTCTGTTGCCTTGGGCAAGTGACAACCTCTTTTGCCGTTTCTCCGTGAGTAAAATGGGGATAATAATACCTTGGAGAGTTGTTACAAGAAGTAGTTAATGTTTGTAGAGGACTTAAAAGACCTAAGTGTTATTAATTAAGCCCCATGACACATTAAGGTAAGAGTTAGGGAGCCAGGTTTGCACATGGATGAACTGAGGCAGGAAGAGATTATGATTTAGCCAGAGTAACGTCCTGGATCTGTGACAATAGCAGAAAACAAGTTGTAACTACTTCACGCTGTAGGCACAAGGGAGCCGATCCGGATGAGAGATAGGATTCCAAGATTGCTTACCCCTCCCTCACCCCCCCCTCCCAATTTCAGGCTTTTCTACTTCAGGAGGTTCTGCCCGTGCGACTTCCAGTTGACTGGATAGCTCCAAGGACACTTATGGCTTGCCCACTTAAAAGTGTTTCAGCAGTTTTCATAACAAGATATATGTTCTAGGATGCAAGCCAACTCCCGACTTCAATTCCATGAAACATTCTCCTCTTTTCCCCTGAAAACATCGTGTGGAACTCAGTTTTGATCCTGTTCCAGTCAGTGCAGTGTGCACTAGAGCTGACATTCCTCTTCCATCAAAGTTCTTTATTAAAGAAAAAATTCCCCTGTCAGCCTGCCCTGGAGATGGAATGGGACCGAGGGATCATTTTTCTGAGGATGTAAACATTCCACGTGTGCTGGGGCCGGACGTGCAGTTCGGAATTCAGGGGTGATTTCCCCTCCCTGGCCTTGCACCGGGAGTGTTGGTAACTCCCTGCCAGGCTGGTGATTCCCCAGCACAGGGATGTCACACTGTCAGAGGCTCAGGAGCATTAAGCAGTTAGAAAACCAGAAAAAGTTACCTGAATTCAAAAGGGAGCTGAGTCTTCACCTTCCCGAGCTTTTCCATACTGCACTGGCTTTTCTTTGATCTCTGGTGATGCCGTGAGGTTGACACCAAGAGAAATCATGTTTGCAGGAGGCTTTAGGAGTCACATATGCTCTTCTGACAGATTTCTATGCACATATTTCATTCCTGTGGAAGAAACTTTTCCACAGGTGTAAGTGGAAGAACAACTTGGAGCGCTTGCACATTCCTGTAAAGACCATTCTGAAAGTCAGGCTGAACTATTTTGGCAAGAACTTGCAAGAAAAGATTGAGCAGGGGGATTGCACAAGAGAAACTGCAGAGTTCCCTTCCTACCTTGGCCATTCTGGGAGTCTGTAAAAGCAGGATGCATGAAGTAGGACTGGAATGTGACAGAAATTTAAAGTTCCTGTGTATTTCTAGACGTATATGTGCTCTGAGAGGAGCTCGAGGCTTCTTGCCCTTTTGGGACAGTCCCTTGGGGTTCCAGAGCATCACTGTGATCATTTCAGGGTCACAGCTGAGTGTGTAACTGTGTAACCCTAAAGCTGCCTTTTCCAGCCCTGGGGGTGCAGCTGTGCCCTGCCCAGACCCTAAAGCTGCCTTTTCCAGCCCTGGGGGTGCAGCTGTGCCCTGCCCAGACCCTAAAGCTGCCTTTTCCAGGCCCTGGGGGTGCAGTTGTGCCCTGTCCAGACCCTAAAGCTGCCTTTTCCAGCCCTGGGGGTGCAGCTGTGCCCTGTGCAGACCCTAAAGCTGCCTTTCCCAGCCCTGGGGGTGCAGCTGTGCCCTGTCCAAGCCCTGCCCAGGCTCTGCCCCATCCGTGTTTTCAGCCTGGCCTCCCCAGGGCAGCCACTCCCGATGTGTGATGGCTTTGGGACTTTGGCAGTGTCCCTGCAGGACCACAGGGATTCTCCCCGGTCTGAAGGCTGTCCCCTGGCACACACCCCCATCCTTATTCCATCATTCCTGGGGAGTGTTCCTCTCCACAAGTGCCTCTCATCCAGCACTGGGAGCAGATCAGATGTGATGACTCTTTACTCCTCTGAGCCCAGAAAGTAAAGGACCAAGTCTGGGTGAAATCCCTTCGTTTGCCAGCCCCTAAATTGCTGTTACCACCTCTTGTGTGCTTTAAATAGGACACTGGGTTTTGTCTGTTTATGTGAGAGGTTCCTGGGGTGCTGCTTCCAGCACAGGGGGGACATGGACCTGCTGCACTGAGCCCAGAGGAGACCCCAGGGTGACCAGGGGGATGGAGCAGCTCTGCTGTGGGGGAAGCCTGGCAGAATTGGGGTTCTTCAGCCTGGAGAAGAGAAGCTTCGGGGTGATCTAGTTGTGGCCTTCCAGGACCTGAAGGAGTCGAGAGGAAACATGGAGAGAAACCCTTTCCAAGGGTCTGGAGGGACAGGACACAGGGAATGGCTCCCACTGTCAGAGAGCAGGGCTGGATGGGATCTTGGGCAGGAATTGTTCCCTGGCAGGGTGGGCAGGGCTGGCACAGGGTGCCCAGAGCAGCTGTGGCTGCCCCTGGAGCCCTGGCAGTGCCCCAGGCCAGGCTGGATGGGGCTTGGAGCAGCCTGGGATGGTGGGAGGTGTCCCTGCCCTGGCAGGGGCTGGAACAGGATCAGCTTTAAGGTCCCTTCCAACCCAAACCATTCTATGATGCTGCAGTTTGATGTTTGCACATCCCAACTAAATCTTCAGAAAATGCAAATACGCACCTCAAGTGCTGAGTTGATTAATCAAATTCCTGATGGGTTGTGATTTCCAGGGGGCAAACTGTTCAAATGGAATCATTGCTGGGATCCTGGGAGGGAAGAAGAAGCTCTCAGCAGCTGGTTTGAGAGGAGCTCTCCCAGGCAGGATGTGGCAGTGCCGGCCCTACTGAGAGCTCTGTCCCGGGGGAATTCCCTGGAGTGCCACCAGAGCTGCAGGGGGGTGCAGCTCTTCCCGTTGCTTCCAGCTCACATTCACCCAGGTGCTTGAAAGCCTATCTAACACGTTGTTTACATGCTGAGGTGCCTAGATGGCCATTATTTAGTGTTTTAGAAAAATAAATATTTGACATTCACAGATGAAGACATTTTCAATAGCACTTGAAAAATTAAGTGGGAAATCATCCACATCTAAAGCAATCAGCTCAGGGGTTGGGTCGGAGCTTTCCAGTTGGCAGTCCTAACTTCTTCTAAATAGATTACTTCCCAATCAGATCAGTTTCAGTAATTACTTTGATTAAGGTGCTCTTAACTTCTTAAATGATAAGTTCTCTCCTCATATCCTGTGATCCAAGGAAAACCCTTGTCAGGACGATCTGCTCTAAGGAAGCAGGGAGCTGAGCATCAGCCTGCAGTGCACTTCCACCTCTCCAGGTGGGATCTGGGGAGATGCAGCCTCTGCTGCCTCAGTTTCCCTGGCTGCTGGCTCAGTGTTGATGGAAATCCTGGGACCTGTGGCCAAGCCCAGGGGCAGGAGGTGTGAGCTGCTGGTGCACGGGATTCCCTCAGCAGCACATCCAGCTCTGCTCTGTTGGGACATTCAAAACACAGCTCCCCACGGGGGAAGTTTTCAGAGCCCAGCCCCCTCAGTCAGATTTCTGTGCATCCTGCGAAAAATAACCCCAAAGCCAGCATTTAGGAAGTGCCTGTGCTGCATTAGATCCCACAAGGATCCACTGCCCACCCAGTGATGCTTCTGCTGGAGTTACACAGGAAAGAGATGATGGAAGTAGAAGTTCTCCCTAACAGTCCTAACCTGTCTGAATTCAGAATTCCTTTTGGCTGGGTGAGGAGTCTACTTGGGATGCATGAAGCACCTCTAGTTCTGTGTTCATAGTATTTAGTGTAGCAGTAAAATTTTAAGTATAAAACTGTCATGAAAATAAGTTTAACTAAAAGGAACCGTTAACTCCACAGCATCTGGAAAATAAGCTATGGATACTTACTTTAAAGGAGCACAATTACAAAAATACATCCTACGAGTCATTGCCAATATTCCAAGTGTAAGTAGGAGAAAAGAATCTAGGACTCCAAAGCATTTGGATTAGAACTTAACCTGTAAATTAATTACCTTATATGTATAAACAAGAGTGTTGTTAGCAGCAGGATAGGGCCAGGAAGGTGATGCTGCAGGGTGCATTAGCATCCTCAAAGCCTCACAGGGAAGGGAGGGATCCTGTCCTTATTTAGGCTGTGTTTGGGAATAGCTAATTTAAGTTAATAAAGTAGCAGGAACTCTGACCAAACCAGAGCACTTGTTCTGAGCAGTTTGGCCTGTGCTGCACCGGTTCAGTCTAAATCATAACTCAGTTTACCCTAGGCCATTCTAACCCATGATTGCTTTGATTTACCCTGTACTTTAGGAGGTGCTAATTAGAGGAAGGAAGGTAATTCAATCTAAGGCTGAGGCTGTACCACAAGGGCTTCCCTGGCCCCACAGCAGCAGCCTGGTTAGTGGGGAACCCCACACAGGGGTTCCTTGGCTGCCTGTGCCCTCTGGGAGCCTCTTAGCCCAGCTGGCTGGGGAAAAGCAGCATTCCCATTCCCATTCCCATTCCATTCCCATTCCCATTCCCATTCCCATTCCCATTCTCATTCTCATTCCCATTCCCATTCTCATTCCCATTCCCATTCCCATTCCCATTCCCATTCCCATTCCCATTCTCATTCCCATTCCCATTCCCATTCTCATTCCCATTCCCATTCCCATTCCCATTCCCATTCTCATTCCCATTCCCATTCCCATTCCCATTCCCATTCTCATTCCCATTCCCAATCCCATTCTCATTCCCATTCCCATTCCCATTCCCAATCCCATTCCCATTCCCATTCTCATTCCCATTCCCATTCTCATTCCCATTCTCATTCCCATTCTCATTCCCATTCCCATTCTCATTCCCATTCCCCTTCCCCTTCCCCTTCCCCTTCCCCTTCCCCTTCCCCTTCCCCTTCCCCTTCCCCTTCCCCTTCCCCTTCCCATTCCCATTCCCATTCCCATTCCCCTTCCCAGCAGATGTATTTACTGGCTGGGGCAGCTGCCAGGTTAGACCCAGCCCAGCCCAGGTTTCCTTAGTCTGGGCAGAGCTTCAGGGCTGCTCTGTGAGCTCTGCTCAGCACAGGGGGGCTGCAGCAGAGCCCCACACAGGTGTGTCTGCTTCTTACCTGTGCGGGGAGTTCCTTCTCTGCTTTGCATCCAGTCACTGCTGTGCTTGGAGTGTGCACTGTTCCAGGGAGGAGGGGCTCACCTGGCTCCAGGTGACAGCTGGGACCTGTCCTTTCTCCCTGCTTCACCCTCAGTAGCCCTTCCAGAGGCTGGGACAGCACCCAAGGCGCTTCTCTCCCCATCCTGGAGGCTTCGCTCCTTTACCCTCCCAGGGGAGCTCACTGAGGTGCAGGAGGTTTCTCCTCTGTGGAGCAATGCTCTGGGCTGCTGCTGCTGCCTGGTGCCCACTTCCAGTCCATCCCCTGGGAGGGAGAGAGGTGATCCTGCAGGTGATGCTGCAGGATGTGCCCCAGGCCCGAGCTGTGGGAGGTGCTGGACCATGGTCAGGAGTTCAGAACCAAACACAGAGTGAGAGGCACAGAGAAGCCCTGTGCTGGGGCTTGCCAAAGCTTTCAGGTTGGAACTGAAGCTCTCAGCTTTGTTTCCAGAGGGGGAAAAACGATACAAAAAGTAAAGGAAGTGCTTAATAAATAGCAGGGATATTTGCAAGAACGTTCAAGGCACTTGCAGGCATTGTGAATGTGGGATTTAGCTGCAGTATGTTTGTTTGAGTTACCTGCCTCAGTTTGTCTGACACCTTGAGCTCGTGTCAAGACCAAGCAGTTGTAGTTAAATCAAGTTAAATGCAATCAGAAAAGCTTGTTTGTTTTGCTTATCAGGCCAGAAATTATAAAGATTACAGGAGAAAATAAAGTTAGTGTAATCTTGATGCTTTTGTGTTCTTAAAAATAAAGATTCGGAAGAAACTTTTGAGGGCTTCATTGTAGTTAAATAATATTCCTAAACAACTGTAATTACTGGGTTTAGAGTCCTTTACTTTTGTGTTGCTTAGGGACCAGGAAGCTCATTGGTGCTTTTAAGAGAAAGGTCTTTAGGAGCTCAGTTGGAAAAATGGGCTGCAGGTTCAGGTGAAGACTTAATTGTTAGGTGTAATTACCCTGCTGGATTTATTTGAAGATAATTCTCTTTTGATAGTAGATTGGTTTATTATATACCTGAAAAGGTTTGATAATGTTCCATCTCAAAGATTAATAGTTAATACAGAAATGTCCTAAGTCAATTAACATAATAGGGTTCCAAACCATAAAATAGCTTAAGATTAGGAAATAAACATTTGCCATCGGTGGTACGTGCTGTCCAAATGAAAAAGTCATTTTGAGAGGTTTTCTCTGCTCTTTCTCCACTTGCTGGATTTCTGTTCCCTGCTCTGAGGTGTGGGCTCCTCCTGTGCCCTTCCCTGGGGATTCCAGAGGCTTTGTTGGGATGGCAGGGTTAAGGCTTGCTTGTCTGTTGGATAGTTTGGTTCTGGCTGTGCACTGAGGTGGCTGTGCTGATAAATCCCACTGCCCTGGGTTCTGTGAAACCCTTGGGAAGGCAGGGAGGAGCCAGGGCAGGGCCAACCCGGGGTGACAGCGCTGGGAAAGAGGGTTCAAAGCCCCCAGCCAGCATCCAGAGGATGGAGGCAAAGCACAGGGAACCTGAGCAGCTCTCTGCCTGGCAGAATGGGCCTTTCCCACCTGCTGCACGGACACTCCTCCCCTGCTCCTGCAGAGCTCTGCAACAGGTGCTCCTTTCAGCTCACCTGGCTGGGCTTTGCTTATCCTCTGTGCTCAGAGAGAGTTCAAACCCACTGATTGCTGGTTTATAGCATGCACGATACCGAATGGATGAAGCGAGGAATTTTTTTTTTTTCCTACTTGAATGTGCCAGTTTTAAAATATTCCAGAGTGAGAGGCAGCTCCTTGCAGCAGCAGCCCTGTGCTGGGGCTTGCCAAAACTTTCAGGTTGGAACTGAAGCTCTCAGCTTTGTTTCCAGAGGGGGAAAACGATACAAAAAGTAAAGGAAGTGCTTAATAAATAGCAGGGATATTTGCAAGAACGTTCAAGGCACTTGCAGGCATTGTGAATGTGGGATTTAGCTGCAGTATGTTTGTTTGAGTTACCTGCCTCAGTTTGTCTGACACCTTGAGCTCGTGTCAAGACCAAGCAGTTGTAGTTAAAATATTCCAGGGGTGGGCTAGGCAAGGAGGCAAGGTGGGGTGTGCCTTGTGGTGCCAGGCTGGATAAGGAGTAAGGACTGAGCCATGGGCATCTTCTGCTTACCTGGGGTGCTTGAAGGGTCTGTCTTACCTACAGAGGTTTGAATTTTCAGAAAGCCAGTAGGAGCTGAGCATATTTAAAGTTCCTCTGTGGCATTGGGGGGATGCTGGGCCATGGGCTCTGCATTTCCCAGCCAGGACTGACAGACACACTGCAGTTGGATAAGCCTTGTTTTCTCTAGGAAAAGCTGCTCAGTGTTTCTCTGCTGAAGGACAGAGCCCATCAAAGAGTGCAGCGAGCAGATGAAAGCCAGGCTGTAACTGTCCTTTCCCTGCCAGGAGTTCCATGTTTTTATTCCACCCCTTGTTGCCATGTGCAAACACTCCAGCCTGAAGCTCGCTGGAGGGTCAGCAGAGTGCCAGAGCTGCCTCAGGAGCTGCAGGGGGGCTGGAAGGGTTGTGGGGAAAGAAGGGATGGGAATTAGAAAGCATTCCTTCCACCTTCATTAAAACATTTCTCCTCTCCCACAGCTTTGCTGAGTTGTTCCCTCAGCACTGCTGGTGAGAAGTGATGTGTGCTCTGTCATATTCCACATGGCACAGAGGTGACAGCTAACTTTTTTCAAGTGTTTCTTTGGTATTTAAGGTAATTTGCATTGAATTTGTTATTGGAGTTATCTCAGGTCTCCCCAGTATCTGGAAAATTTTCCCAGATTCTAATGTAGCTGCTCTGTAAGGTGACAAATTAACCACTGGCCAAGACTCGTGGTGCTTGGGAACGGGGCTTGGTGCTTTCTTCATCATCGGGGTTTCTGCTGGAGAGGCCAGGCTCACTCCTGATCTGACTGGAAACAAATCCAACAGCCGTGTGAGCTCCCAGGTGAGAGCAGCACTCCTTGCTCGTGCTGGTTTCTCTGGTTCAGGAGCCCTCAGCAGAGATTTTCCCCTGTGTGCGTTGGTGAGGGCTCTCACCACGCGGATTTCCCGTGGTGCAGGTGCACAAACCCCTTTGAATCCCCTCAGACAGGAACTTCCCCAAGGAAGGCACGAGCCAGCCTCATCTCCTCA
The DNA here is from genome assembly GCA_027886175.1 of Phylloscopus collybita. Lineage (NCBI taxonomy): Eukaryota > Metazoa > Chordata > Aves > Passeriformes > Phylloscopidae > Phylloscopus > Phylloscopus collybita. The sequence continues at coordinate 330,073 of JAJNNQ010000136.1, read as the reverse complement.
CTCAGCAGAGCAATCCCCTGGCTGCCTGCAGAGCCACATCTGCCACTTCACAGCCAGAAAGTTATTGCATTCCGTGCTGCACCTTCCAGAGTGACAGAGAGATGTTAGCCCAGCCTGGAGGTGATGATCTTGTGAAAGGAATAACCAAAATACCAGGGTGGAATCAACTGCAAACATTACGGTGTGGATGCAGGGCAGTTTTACTCCACAGAATTTCTGTTGTCATTGGTAGCTTGTGCTTATTATACTTTGTATTATTGGAATATTGAGCAGAAACTTCTGTAACTTTCCATTGAATAGACAACAAGGCTTGTTGGTTTGTTGGTTTGGTTTGATTTGGTTTTTGTTTTTTCTTGTGGGTTTTTCACCTAAAATAAAACAAGGGGGAAGCAAGAGAATGAAAAGGAAATGTATAAAATAGCTTCATTGTGATGGAATCAGACAGGTCCCTGAAATGCATTTCGGGCAAGTTTTTGAGACTGGGTGAGTTTCAAGTTCATCATGTCTCAATATTATGTTTTAAGTGTAAAAACATAGTATCACTCACAGATGAGTACAGCTGTTCAACCTTTAGAATTTATTTCCGTGTCAGCTTTAACTCAGGTACATGCACAAACAAATTAATCTCAGATTTGCAATTTGGTAAGAGTGAAGTTTTCCATGCAGGAGAGAAGCCAGGATGGGCTATGAGAGAGTCAGGATTAATTCAGCGTGTATTCATGAGGGAAAACGATTCGTTTAAACTTCGTCTGGACACTGAGGAATACAAACCCTGACTGTGCTGGAATTCCCCCCATTTTTAACAACAGGGTTGATTTCTTATTTTAAATCAGGGAAGCCAGGTGCGAGGAGAACATGAAAGCAGAGAGGGGAGCAGAGCTGAACCTCCTGTGAAAGGCTCTGAAGGGATACAGTGTACCAGGGAAAGTGTTTGCCAGGGCGGGGAGAATCATATTGTCATTTCAAGAGTCTTTATCCTGCAATAAAAATAGTCTGCTATTTTTAAGGCCAAAGGAGCAGGCAGAGCCCTTATCTATCCCTTTAAAAGATAGCAAGCTGACAAGGTCCTGTGGGATCCGTGATTGTGCCTGTGCTCCCCGGGGAGGATTCAGGTGAAGTGCAGCAGCAGGGTTGGCTTTGCTGCTGAAGTTAAACCAAAGGCAGCTCAGTGGCTGTGCAGCCCTTGCAGAAATTCCTGGATTCTCCTCAGCAACACAGGAATTACTCCATGGCTTCCATAGTCCAACACAGGCTTATTGGGCTTATTAATCTGCTTGTTTCTGCTGGTTGTTTTTTTTTTTTAATTGGGAAGATAACTGATATGGGTGAGCTGAACAATTAGAACAAGTAACTCCTCGGGATTGTTTTGGAGTCAGACAACATCCCGGAAGGTCTGTGCAGGAAGTGTTTGCAACCTGTCTGTGCCACGGCTCGTGACAGAGGGACTTGACTTCCATAAATAGGCTCCCTGTGTGCCTGGCAGTATGGATTAAATGTCCAGAGAGCCTGAGGACAGCTGGTCCCTCCCAGAATCCCAGCAGGAACACTGCTGGTTCTGTGGAATCTGTTCCTGCTCGTCTAAAACTCCTTGAGCACGAGAGTTTCCCTGTCCCAAACTCTCAGGAGCCCTGCGGGGTCTGAGGGTGGCTCCTGTGACATTGTCACCCTGGCAGCCCCAGAGGCTGTGAGCAGGGCTGCTGTCTGCCCTGGGCTTTGCTGAGGTCCCGTGGTGACCCCAGTTCTCCAAGTTTCCTCCTTGCTTAGTGTGACACAGACTGGAAAGCCTGAATTCATTACCAGTGTGTAGCCTCAGTGCAAAGAGAGAAATATCTTGGCTGGGAGGGAGTAAACTTTCAGTTCCAAATGCATTTGGTATAATCAAAACAAAGCCTTGCTAGCAAAGCAACGGCAAAACAGAAATATGATGGCTAGAGCAGAAAAAGAAGGGAACAAAAGATCTATTTTCTGTGGAGGCCAGTTGTAAAAAGCTGCCATCCTTCTTTGGCAAAACCCTTCGGAGGATGTGCTTGTTGTAGGGGAGATACTCCAGCTTTGGGAGAGTAGAAGAGGGCACAAGGCTGATGTCCTGAGGGATCAGGGTTTGAACAGGATGACTGAAGACCCTGAAGGATTTCAGGGAGGCTTTTGTTTCAGATGGAAATGCTGTAGTGCCCTGGAAGGTGGGGAGGAGCAGAAAATGGGCTTTCAGTGAAACAGGGAGGATTTAGAGGTGCCTTTGAGAGTTGTAATTCCTTACTGTTGTTTTGATGGAACTTGTGGTTGCTTTGCACATTTATCCAGATTTCATAGCCCAGCACCAATATCTGAATAGTACATATTGGGTGATTTGCTGTTTAATAAATCAGTGCCTTTTCACTTTGCTTTCACCTACCCCAGAGCAGCATCACTTCCAGACTGCTTTGAGTCAGGGTTTCCTGTTTTATAGCTCTCTCAGTTCTGCAGTGGCAGAAAAACACACCTAAAGACTGGAGAAGAGTGACAAGTGGTGTGCAGTACATTGGAAAATATGAAATACATCCGCTGGAGTGACATGAAATGGCTGTAATTTTCTAGGGAAGGGGAATAAGTTGGTTAAAAAAGGCCAAGAGTCGTTAAAGGGGGAGAGTCTGGATATCTTGAACTAATGAGGAGAGGGAGAGGAGGGGAGGGGAGGGGAGGGGAGGGGAGGGGAGGGGAGAGGAGAGGAGAGGAGAGGAGAGGAGAGGAGAGGAGAGGAGAGGAGAGGAGAGGAGAGGAGAGGAGAGGAGAGGAGAGGAGAGGAGAGGAGAGGAGAGGAGAGGAGAGGAGAGGAGAGGAGAGGAGAGGAGAGGAGAGGAGAGGAGAGGAGAGGAGAGGAGAGGAGAGGAGAGGGAGAGGGAAAGAGAAAGAGGAGAGGGAGAGGAAAGGGAGAGGGAGAGGAAAGGGAGAGGGAGAGGAGACAAGGGGAGAGGGAGAGGAGACTGAGCAGAGTGGCTGCCCTTGGTCCCTCTGTCCCTGGGTCTGCCTGCCTGGTGACCCGGCAGGGGCTGCAGGGAGCACACCCATCTCAGCAGGGCTGTGTGTGTGTGTGTGAGTGTGTGTGTGTGTGTGTGTGAGTGTGTCAGCTGGGCTGCTGGGGAGTGGGACACCCAGCCTGCCACTCCCTCCCCTTCCAGCCCCTCAGTTGTCCCAGCTTTGTCCCAGCTGCTCCGTCTGGGGACAGCTCACAGCTTTGTGCAGTCGCTCGCGTCTCCGTCTCACGTTTACAACCGTGCCTTGATGCTCAAAATTTTAAAAATGTTAAGAAATAATTGACTTCCTTGGTGTTGCATAAAAAAATGTTTCAAGGAAAGCCCCAGATAAATAAGAACAAGTTTTTCACCTCCTGCGTTGCTGTCACCAGAGTCACACTCTGGGCATGTTCAAGTTGTCGGAATCCTCTGCAGCTCCCGTGGTGTGGAGGCTTGGGATGGATTGATTTCTGTGGTGGCACTTCAGTGTTATCCCTGAGTGCCAAACTGAATGGAGAAATTGTTCAACACTATAGTTTTGAATTCTCTTGTCACTTATCTCTTCCTATTGTTCTTCACCATTGTTCTTTTGCCATCTCCTGTATCAGAAAGCCTTAAAGCCTGTAATTAGATGTGCCTCACCTAATTTTCCTTTTAATAGTTTGGGGGAAAATAGAGAAAACAGCAGTGTCATGTGTGGTAGGAAATAAACCATCCCTAAGTGCAGATTCCGTGGAGGTGTGCTCTCAGTTTGAAACATGAGTCATTCACAGGAATTTCTTTCCTGTAAGTGCAGTGTACCTGTGCCTTGGAATAACAACAGGATTCTCAAGGTAGGGAGCCTGACACTTGGTGTGTGTGGACTCAGGAAAATGGAATTTATTGCAGCCATAGCTCCTTCAGCTGCTGCTTTTTAAGAGCTCCTACATTTTGTTTTCCTGTCCCACAAATTGTTGAGTGGATATTCCTTTTAGTCGTTCTTTGCCATGTAATTCTCTCTTGGAGAGCAAGGTTTTTCCTTTTCTTTCCCCCACTCTTTCTGGGTCTATCACGAGTGTAGAAGTGATTGAAGAGAGAAGGGGTTTGGGGAGTTGATTTCCCTGAGCAAGCTGGCACAGTGGGGGTGGCAGTGCCAGCCTGGGCTGGGGTCCTTGGTCACCTGGCTGTGCTATCAGCCCCTCGGGGATGGCACGTGCTGGGGAAATCCAAACCCTGCAGGGCTGAGGAAGGAAATTCTCCAACGTGTTCAGACCTGATTATTTTGACTGCCTTAAGTTTTGTAGCCTGGTTCAGGAAAGAACCACGACTGTAATTCAATAAAAACTCCCCCAGCAACTGGATCCAGTGCTAGGAAAGCAAACTCCTGCCTCTGAGAGGATTGTAGGTACCTGTTGCTAAGTCCATTAGAGATATTTATAACCCCAGGCTTGATACCCAGGATGTGCACTGAGCCAAAGCAGCCCCTGGCAGGGCTGCACAGAGGAGCTGAGCTTTTCCCTGCTGGATAAATATGTACTCACCATTGACAAATATTAAATTGGTTCATCTTTTGCCTGACTGATACTTGTTTCAGCTCTAGAAAAAAATCAGGCAACTTATACCACAGCAAATTTGAAGTAATATTTTCATTCCCACATTGGAATTTCACTAGTGTCAAAGGTTGGGCTCTGCTCCCAGGCAACACAGAATCACAGAATAATTTCTAGGTTGGAAGAGATCTTCAAGATCATTGAGTCCAACCAATGCTCTAACACCTCAACTGAGCATTGTCAGTGCCACATCCAGGCTGTTCAAACACACCCAGGGATGGTGACTCCCCGGGCAGAGCATCCCAGAGCTTTATCACTCTTTATCACACCGGGACAGCAGGAGAGGAGAAGGGAGGAGAGGGCACGGCCTCAGGCTGTGCCAGGAAGGCTCAGGGTGGGTAATTAAGAAAAATTTCTTCACTGGGAGTGCTGGCCCAGCTGCCCAAGGCAATGGTGGAATCCCCATCCCTGAGGGGGTTTAGCAGCCCTGTGCCTGGGGCACTGGGGACACGGGGCTCTGGTGGCCTCGCTGTGCCAGGGCTGGCTGGGCTCAGTGGCTCCGTGACATCACTGGGGCTGGCTGAGGTCACAGAGCTGGCCTGGCCGAGGTCACAGAGCTGGCCTGGCCGAGGTCACAGAGCTCAGGGTGCCAGTTCCATGTGCCATGGCTGGGGCTGCCCACCTCGCTGCATGGCCTGTGCCTCCTCCCCAGCCCAGAGCTGCACCCCGGTGAGTGCCCTGGCACCCAGCCTCCTGCTGCCCTCCTGCCACCCTGGGGCTCTGGCCTGGCCTGCCCAGGACCCACCATCTCCTGTGTCACATCCAGCTGGGTCACTCACTGGCACTGCTCTGCCTTGCTCAGATGCCCCCTGGTTCCCCTTGCAGACTTGTTTGGGTGGTATAAAAATGAAGGGGCTGTCCCTTACTGTCCCTGTAATCTCAGTGAGCTGCTCAGGTCTCTGAGGAGGAGAAAAGATCTGAAGTGAGTGTGGGAAAGAAATGGGGAGGGAGCAGGAGCAAGGACTGAGGTGCTGGGGTGTGTCCAGGCAAGGGCAGCAGAGCTGGGGAAGGATCTGACACATAAATCCAGTGAGGAGAGGCTGGGGGAGCTGGGGAAGGGGCTGGGGAATTCCTGAGGGAGCTGGAAAAGGGGCTCAGCCTGGAGAAAAGGGGGACCAGGGGAATTTCTGGCTCTGCACAACTCCCTGCCAGGAGGGGACAGCCGGGGGGTCGGGCTCTGCTCCCAGGAACGGGGACAGGAGGAGAGGGAACGGCCTCAGGGAAGGCTCAGGGTGGATTTTGGGGGAAATTTCATCATGGAAAGGGCTGCCCAGCCCTGGCACAGCTGCCCAGGGCAGTGGTGGAGACCCTGCTGCTGGGGAGATTGAACAGCCCTTGGATGTGGGCCCTGAGTGGTGGCCTTGCAGTGCTGGGGCCAGCTGGGCTGAGCAGTGAAGGCAATGCTGAGCTGTGGGGGTGAGCCCCGTGTTTGCTGGCAGTCCCAGTGAATATTCCACGTGGTAATTCTGTGTAACATCGTGTCTCACCCTTGCTGAGCCTGCCAGCAGTGGCAGACCTTGGGTCATTCCTCGTTAGCTGCAAAACACCTCCGTGTGAGATTGAGATTCACCTGGGAGCAAACACGGCTGTGTAACAGGTTTTGGACTGGTTTTCAAAAATACTCTCAGTATTTCCCTGTCTGTGACTCATCCCCGTGCCACCGTTGCCTTTTCCTGAGCAACATACCTGTTGTGACATTACTTATATGGTAAATGTTGCAGATTGTTTGTTCTGTCTCTGCAGCAATCAGATCCACGCTAAATGGACTCCAGAAAGGCAACTTACATGTTAAATGCTATATTTATTCTGTCTATGCAGCAATCAGATCTACACTAAATGGACTCCAGAAAGGCAGGCACTGATTCCTGTCGTGATAAGCATACAATTTTCTTTAAAAACCTGGTTTTTGTCATGATTTCAGCTAGGAAAGGCAAATTACTTTCCTTCCAGTATTTCTGTGCATCACACCTCAGATGTATTTCTTGCTGTTTCATTTTTCTGCTCCTGATCCATCATAAGAATGATTTTAAGCACGAGGAGCCCCCTTCAAAGCAGCCCAGCTCCAGGCAGCAGCAGAGGGCACATCCCCAGCCCAGAGAGCAGTGACACTGAGGCTCAGGTGTGACAGCACCAGCAGCTCTCTTGGAGGCTGGAGATAAATGGGATGCATTCCCTGGAATGGCCTTTCACTCTGCTTTAATGAATACTGCCCTTGCATGACACTTCCCAAGGTCTAACGTGCTTCCCAAACCCAGCTGTGTTGAAGCTCAGTTTGGGTTCCTTTGCAGAGCTGCTCTGTCCTCACCCACTCTGAGTGCACAGGCTCATCCTTCCTTCTGTGAGCACTTGGCAGGAATTTAGATTGATGCCTCATCTCAAGTGTAGTGTGGAGACTTGGCAGTGAAGTATTTTGAGGAACAGAGAGAGGAAACAACATCCTGGGTCAGAGAGTCCAATCATTTGGGGCTGGAGACAACAGGCACCCTGCAATCAACCCTCTCAGCAAGGTGGTTGACACCCTCCTGCTTGACAAGGAGTGATTGTTCACAGGTTGCACTCGGTGACCTGAGAGGTGCTTTCACCCTGGACAGCTCTGTCACTCAGAGCAGCTTGGTTTTTCCTCCCTGCCCCACTGGAGGGTCCTGCCAGGCTCCCAGCTGTGCTGGGTGCTGTGTCCATGGGCAGATCCCATCCCCTGGTTCCTCTGGCAGCGTGGTGCCCTGGCTGGAATCGCTGCTCCTTGCTGGGAGCACCGCCAGCCTCACGGAGCTCCTCAGGAGCTGCAGCTCCATTGGCTCCCTCAGTGAAGGATTCCTGGCTTCTCCCCTTTCCAGCTTTCCATGTGGTACCCATGAAGATGAGGCTGAGGACACGGAAAGCTGCCCAGCAGTCCAACCAGCTCCACACGCAGCGGGCGCTGCGGGCCAAGCGGAAACACTCGGAGGTGGAGGAGCCCTTACCTGGCGGCGGGGGAAAGCCACCCAAAAATGAGACAGGCCTCTTGTCTTCGATCAAAAAGTTCATCAAAGGAAGCACACCCAAGGTATGCTGCCTGCAGCCCCTGCTTTGTTTGCCAGTGGGTCATAATCGCTTCCAGTTGGATTGAGAACCGGTTCTGTTAAGAGTTCATTGTGTGGTGGAAGCAAAAGGTGAAAGAGTTGGAAGGCAACAGGTGCCTGTGAGTTGTGTCAGGTGAAGCAGGCTTGGAAGCCTTCAGGAGTCAATTGTAGGCATATTTGATAGTCCAGTAATTCACAGGCTTTATTACCTGGTGTTTCTTTGTGAAAACCCCAAATAAGTCCAGTACATTCTTAATTTCTATTTTAAGGATTCCTTGAATCCGGAATCAAGGAATTGCCAGTACTAACAACTTAGAAAGACCAGTCTGTAAGCAGGAATTTCTTGACTATTTCTGGTAGTTTTATTCAAAATGGTTTAGGAGTCATTTAATCAATGAAGGTCAAACCTCACAAATGCAAGTGCCATGGAACTGATGCAGCTGCTCAGGGATTCCTGCAGGGAGCACTGCCCTGCTTGGAGCATCACACCCAGGTCTTGTCGGGGAAAACCACGAAATCTCACAGCTGGAAAGCTGAGCTTTACTGATCTGCACATGTGAGCACCTGTTGCACGTGCTGCATGGACATTTGAGGGTGAAAAATACACACACACACACACATATATAGATATAAACTTTGATAGGCTGAATGTAACCTTGCAATTACTTCAAAAACTGGCTTTTTTTCTCTAGATGGAGGCCAGTTAAAAACCCCACATCATGCATCCCAGAGGTTCAGATACTGCCATTATGTAACTGCAGATTTGAAAGAAGAGTATCCAAGATGTCATAACTAATTTACAATGTGTCCCAGATCAGCTACATCATAAATAAAAATCTGGTAAAATTTCAACATTTTATCGACTTGTGGTAGGTGTTTTGGGGGAAAGTGGTGAGAAACCTGCCATGGACGTGTGCCTGCACGTAGAGCCATGCACAGAAGATGTGCAAAACTATTTGGTTCTGTCTCATTCCCATGAGTGCTGCAGTCACTCATTTCCAGGTAAGGAGAACCCTTGGATTTTTCACAGCTCGGTTTTGCCCTGTACTGATCTGGATTGTCACACTGGGTGTTGTTGGGCAGTTCACCTCCTGTGCATTTAACAGGCAGAGAAATCAAGTTCCAGGTAATTTTGCTTTGTCTCTGCATTTCTCAGCCTCTGCAGCGCTGGAATATTTATAGATTGGCTGTAAAGACAATTTTTCTGCTACAGCAGCTCCATGTAGAGTTTTCATTCCCCATACTTTGACTTAGTTTCAGCTCATGTAGAATCCCAGCTGGCCAGACACTTGTTGCACGTTCTGCACCTGGGAGTGGAGCACTAAAGGGATCCTTGGTGAACTTTCTCCAGGAGGTAACTGGAGAAACTTCTGCTCTGTGCCGTGCAGAAGGAGGCACTGCTCAGCACGTTTCTTTTTTTTTCCCCCTCTTTTCTCTTTTAAGGAAGAAAGAGAAAACCCCAGCAAGAGGAGCCGGATTGAGCGGGACATCGATAACAACCTGATCACCTCCACCCCGCAGAGCGGGGAGAAGCCCAGCAAGCAGCTCCCGCGGGTGCGGCGGAAAAGCCAGCTCAATGGAGGTGTGTGCCTGCTCCCCTGCCCTGCCCTGCACTGCCTGCACTGCTCTGCCCTCCCTGCTCTGCTCTCCCTGCCCTGCCCTGCCTGCCCTGTCCTGCCCTGCCCTGCCCTGCCCTGCACTGCCCTGCTCTGCCCTGCACTGCCTGCACTGCCCTGCACTGCCCTGCCCTGCCCTGCCCTGCCCTGCCCTGCCTGCCCTGCCCTGCCCTGCCCTGCCCCTGCACTGCCCTGCACTGCCTGCCCTGCCTGCACTGCCTGCACTGCCCTGCCCTGCCCTGCCCTGCCCTGCCCTGCCCCTGCCCTGCCCTGCCCTGCCCCTGCACTGCCCTGCACTGCCTGCACTGCCTGCACTGCCCTGCCCTGCCCCTGCCCTGCCCTGCCCTGCCCCTGCACTGCCCTGCACTGCCTGCACTGCCCTGCCCTGCCCTGCCCTGCCCTGCCCTGCCCCTGCCCTGCCCTGCCCTGCCCCTGCACTGCCCTGCACTGCCCTGCCCTGCCCTGCACTGCCCTGCCCTGCCCTGCCCCTGCACTGCCCTGCACTGCCCTGCCCTGCCCTGCACTGCCCTGCCCTGCCCTGCCCTGCCCTGCCCTGCCCTGCCCTGCCCCTGCCCTGCCCTCCCTGCCCTGCCCTGCCCTGCTCTGCCCTGCCCTGCCCTGCCCTGCCCCTGCCCTGCCCTCCCTGCACTGCCCTGCCCTGCCCTGCACTGCCCTGCCCTGCCCTGCCCTGCCCTGCCCTGCCCTGCTCTGCCCTGCCCTGCTCTCCCTGCCCTGCCCTGCCCTGCCCTGCTCTGCACTGCCCTCCCTGCCCTGCCCTGCCCTGCCCTGCAGGGGCATCCCCTCCTCTCCCACCTCTGCACCCAGCCAGGGCCCCCCTGCACTGGGGGAGCTCCCTGCAGGGATGTGGCTGACCTCAGTGAGGGCAGGGCTGCGCTGATGGTGGCAAAACAGGATTTCCAGGGGTGTGAACAGCACTTCCAGCACCCCCAGACACATTCCCTATCTCTGTTTGGATCAGCAGCAGCTACTTCGGAACTAATTTAACTTTTTTTTTTTTTTGGTTTTAATTACTATTCTAAAAGTCCCATAATAATTTGATTTACCTCTTCTCCCATTCTTGATGTTTGTGGAAGTAAGCAGGTGTCCTTGGGTGCTGACAGCACTTGTCAAGCACACAGGCAGGTTTCTGTCAGACCTGTGAGATGGGGATTTGAGATGTGGGATGTACACACCTGTCCTAACATTCAGAGATCCCCCTTGTCACCTGTCAGATCTGTAACGTGGAGATTCATTTCATCCTGCCCTCTGAGAACATCTGTCCCTCCCGAGCTGTGTTTGTGCCTCTGTGTGTGCAGCTGCAGCCTCAGGCAGGGAGTTCTGACCCTCTCTGCTGCTTCCCTCTAGTGGAGCCCGGGCACTGGCAGCTCCCCAGACCCCTGCAGGATTTACACCTCTGCTGTCCCATCTGCAGAGAAGCTTCCCAGGGTGCTGAGAAGGGACATTTTGGGTTTCTGCTGGCAGAAAGTTGCTGCCTCTCATGGACCCAGCTGGGCCATGAGCAGGAGTGCACCCTTAGAGTGCAAATGCTGACCGTAAAGGAGCAGAGCCACTGAAGCCCAGCTGGGTGATGTTTAAATTTGTATTTCTTCTCTTCCAGAAGCTGGAAGTTACGAGATGACGAACCAACACGTAAAGCAAAATGGAAAATTGGAAGATAACCCTACCACAGGCAGTCCCCCACGAACAACGTTACTGGGAACCATATTTTCTCCTGTTTTCAATTTTTTTTCACCAGCAAATAAAAATGGTGAGTATTACTCAAAAAGCCAATAGTCTTAAAGCTGGGAGTGACAGGTTTTTGTATGAAATAGCTGCTTTGAGTGACAATAGACTTTTCATTCTGGTTTACAAGCCAAGAGTTACTGCTGCCAGGCAAAAAGGCTCCTGAATTCCTGGGTGGGTTGATGGTTAGTGGAAGAAGCTTACAAGCATTAGTACATTTCTTTCACAGGTGTATTTAGTGGTGCACCCATCAGTAAAAAAAAATAAGGAGAAGGGGGAAAAGAAAGGGATTACACTCCTTGTCCCAAACATGTTTTAAAATCACTGTCTTCAGTTTGGTCCTTATTTTTGTGGCACGAATCAGTGCAGATATCTCTGATTATTCTGTGCTCTGTGAGTGTGGTTCACAATGAGTGTGAGCACTGTGGCAGGGAGCTGGGGGTAAAGCAGCCTTTGGAACTGTCCCTCAGGAACGTCGGGCTCCGACTCCCCGGGCCAGGCAGTGGAGGCTGAGGAGATCGTGAAGCAGCTGGACATGGAGCAGGTGGACGAGATCACCACCAGCACGGCCACCTCCACCAACGGCGCCGCCTTCCCCGGGCAGCCCCTGCAGCTGCGGGCCAACAACGGCCTGGGGGACAGCCAGGAGCCGGGGGAGCGCGACCTGCCCCCCCTGACAGGTAAGGGACAGGGACAGGGACATGGGGACAGGGACAGGGACACAGGGACAGGGACAGGGACACAGGGACAGGGACAGGGACACAGGGACAGGGACACAGGGACAGGGACAGCCAGGAGCCGGGGGAGCGCGACCTGCCCCCCCTGACAGGTAAGGGACACAGGGACAGGGACATGGGGACAGGGACAGGGACAGGGACATGGGGACAGGGACAGGGACACAGGGACAGGGACAGGGACACAGGGACAGGGACAGCCAGGAGCCAGGGGAGCGCGACCTGCCCCCCCCGACAGGTAAGGGACAGGGCATGGGGACAGGGACAGGGACACAGGGACAGGGCATGGACACAGGGACACAGGGACACAGGGACACAGGGACACAGGGACAGCCAGGAGCCGGGGGAGCGCGACCTGCCCCCGCTGACAGGTAAGGGACATGGGGACAGGGACAGGGACAGGGACACAGGGACACAGGGACACAGGGACAGCCAGGAGCCGGGGGAGCGCGACCTGCCCCCCCTGACAGGTAAGGGACAGGGACACAGGGACACAGGGACATGGGGACACAGGGACAGCCAGGAGCCGGGGGAGCGCGACCTGCCCCCGCTGACAGGTAAGGGACAGGGACAGGGCATGGGGACAGGGACAGGGACACAGGGACAGGGACACAGGGACAGGGCGTGGGGACAGGGACAGGAATGGGGACAGGGACAGGGATGGGCACGGGGACAGGGACAAGGACAGGGACAGATCTGTGCCGCGGGGCAGGAGAGTGCTCGTGGGGAGCTTGGCACCTTGGCAGGGACTCCTGTCCTTGGGGTCCGAGGGGCTGGCCCTGGTGGGGCTGCAGGCAGAGCTGCTCACTGCTCTCCTCCCTCCTGTCTCACCTGCAAACTGCCACTTCAAAGAACTGCACTAAGAAGAGCAGCTCCTGTGGTTTGTTTGGTTTTTTTTTGTTGCTGTTGTTTTATTGTTTTGTTTTGGTCATTTTGGTTGAATTTCAGCACCAGTATCTCCAGACAGTGGCTACTCATCAGCCCATGCAGAAGCCACCTATGAAGAGGACTGGGAAGTCTTTGATCCGTAAGTGCCAGTGTTTCCCCTGGAAACAGTAAATTCATCACTGGGGGCAGTGAATTGAGGTACTTCTATTGAAATTGGATCATTTTCATGTTACCATAATCAACTCCAAAAGCTCTCAGCTTAAAAAAAAACCAAAAAGTGTATGCTCATGTGGGGTTTATTTCAATTTAAAATACTTTTTGTGCCTTAAATATTTCAGCTATTAACTTGGGCTGCAACGTTGCAGTTCAATAATGCACATTTTTACAGCAAAGTCTGTTTTCTTTTCAGATACTATTTCATCAAACACGTCCCCCCACTAACAGAGGAGCAGCTGAACAGGAAGCCAGCTCTCCCACTGAAAACCAGAAGCACACCAGAGTTCTCATTAGTTCTAGACTTGGTAAATACCCTTGTAAACACCAACCAAAGCAGGGGGATGGAGCATTTCCCTTATTTTGTTGGCTGTGGAAATCAGTTATGCTTGCTTTAAACTGAGACTGTTGAATGTTGCATAATTTTAGTTAAAAATAGCCGAAAAAGAATTAATTGTGGTAGCAATAGAATGTGAGCTCTGTTTGTCAAATACTTACATCCTGCTTAGGAAAAAAAAAAAAAAAAAGCATTACAATTTTCACATCTGAAACAGTTATCTGTCCCCATAAAACTTCCCTAAATCCAGTCTGGGAAAAATGAGGGGGAATAAATAGGAAAATTCAGTGTCTTCCATCAAGATGGATGAAAAGTTACACTTTTACTTTTTAGAGCATCCCTAAAGGGCACAAATCCACTTTTTGAAATACTCTTACAGGATATATTTGTCTTCATGATGGTTTGTTTCAGTGTCTCTGTTTTGAAAGTTCTTTCAGACCCTGGTAATGGTGCTGTGATTTTTTTGGGCAGCATCAGTTGGGCTGTCCCTGTAGGAATGGGGGGATTATTCACTCTAAAAGACACAGGCTGGAACTGAATGAGAGAAGAGCCTACAAAATAAAATATCTCCTTAGAGCTACACCCCCAGCACACAGTTCCAGTGAAATTTCTTTAAAAATTGCAAGAATAATGAAATGTTTAATTCATCCTAAGAATCTTCTTCAATCTTGACAGCACTTGCTGTAAAAGTACATTTTCCATTCTAAATAAACCTGCTTTAAAACGAACAGAAAATGCAGGGAACTACTTCCATTTCCAACATTGTTTTTTCACACTCTTTTCTTTCTTTTATATAACTCTTTCTCTAGGATGAAACATTAGTGCACTGTAGTCTAAATGAATTAGAAGATGCTGCACTCACTTTTCCAGTTCTTTTTCAAGATGTCATTTACCAGGTAAATAGAACAAGGCAAACTTTTGGAATTTGCTTTGTGGGACTCCTTGCTGTGTGTAGCTGTTCTCAGCCTGTTTGAAGGGAGAGGGGCAGCAGCCTGGCATTTTGCACCTGTCTGGAGATGAACTGCAGGTGTCAGATCTGGCAGGAACTTCTGTGTTCACTGGAACTGTTCCCCTCTGCAGCTCCTCCCCGTGAGCCCAAATCCTGTGCTGGAGTCAGGGGGAGGCAGAACCCTCCTGGCTGGGGCCTCTTGTGACTCCACAATTCCTTCCAGGGAATGGTTTCTGTGTGTGTGCAGTTCTGTGCTGGTGGTGGTTGAGTTTATGGAGGTGTAGAAACAACTGAAGCCTTTTTTTTAAATCACTTCTGACACCCCCAGGCTCAGGTAATTGCTGGTGGTTATTAAGGAGAGGATTTAGTTCTTGTGTCCAGGGCTTGAAGTGGTGCTGCCCTGCTGCTGAGAGCCAAGCCAGGGTGTTCAGTCCAAGCAGCCAGTCTCATTTTTAATTTAGAGATGGTCCAGCTTCTATAATCTATTCATTTCCTCCTAATTCCATGCAATTCCCCAGTGGTTGTGTTGAGGCTGATGTTGCTGTGAGCTGCTCAGGCTGGCAGCTGCTGGGCTCTGGGGGTCCCTGGGCTGCTGTGGGACAGGGAGCTGCTGTTGATTCTGCTGTCCTTTGGAGTGGGGCCTGCTGGGGTGCCTGGGGGGTCTCTGAAGCCCCTCTCTCTGCAGGTGGGGCTGGGTAGGTGGCTGGGGGGTCTCTGAAGCCCCTCTCTGCTGCAGGTGGGGCTGGGTGGGTGCCTGGGGGGGTCTCTGAAGCCCCTCTCTGCTGCAGATGGGGCTGGGTGGGTGGCTGGGGGGGGTCTCTGAAGCCCCTCTCTCTGCAGGTGTACGTCCGGCTACGGCCGTTCTTCCGAGAGTTCCTGGAGCGGATGTCTCAGATTTATGAGGTAAAACTGCCAGACCCCACCCCTGAATTTCAGACTTTTTAACTGTACCCACCTGCTTGTGCCTCCAGTGGTGACTTTTCTCCCCTCCAATCCCCAGATCATTCTGTTTACTGCTTCTAAGAAGGTGTATGCAGACAAGTTACTGAACATCCTGGACCCCAAAAAGCAGCTGGTCAGGTAAAAGCAGAGCGGTGTGCTGAGCAAACAGAGTCCTGTGCCTGGCCAGGGGGGTGGGACGTGTTCCTCACTGCACTGCCTGATCCCTTGGGGCTTTGCCTGGGCCAGGAGAGGGAGAAAAACAGACTGGAGTGGTGGAATTGGTGCCTTGTGATGAAACAAAAGCCTGCCCCTGTTCAGTCCCTGTTAGGTTGGCTCATGGGAAATGACCTCTTGGGGATCATCAGTGTGCTTTGGAATACACACTGCAAATAAAGGAAATGAAATGAGCACCTGATTACTTCTGAACTATTCAATCCTGAGTTATTTATTATAAATTGTGATTTGTGTGGCTTTTACAATCAGCGTGCTTTTAATTCTCATTCAATCACAGAATCACTTGCCTGTTGGTTTTGTCTTAGAGCTGGTTTGGCTCTTCATTTCTCAGCACTGAGCTTTGTTGGGAAGCACAGAAGGAAATTGCAGGGGTGAGATTCTGTCCCTCTCACCTGGCAGGGGGACAGTGCTGGACCCAGAGTGATTTCTGCCCAGGGCTTTTCCCCTGCCTGGGGGTGCCAGAGCAGTGTGCCAGCCCAGGGGTGGTGCCCAGGAGGGCAGGGGCACTGTAGAGCAGAGTGTCCCTGTGTCACACCTTCCTGCAGGGTGTCACTGCTGCCGTGCTGGGGCAGGGCAGGAGCAGCCAGGCAGGCTCTGCTCCCTGTGCCCCTGTCTGGGGCTGCTGGGGCTGAGCAGGCTGGGCCCCAGCTCTGCCACCAGCCCCAGGTGCCTGCCAGGCCCCACACGTGTGACTCACACTCTAAATATAAATGTGGCAGCTCATTTCCCTCCATGGCAACGTTGGGAACTCAGCTCCTGCATGGAATCAGGCACGCTGTGTGCAGCCTCTGAGCACTGCATTTAAACACACAGGCAGCCTGGAGGGGCTGCTCTGCACTGGGGCTGGGCAGCCCCAGATCTGCCTCTTGTACAATTTCTGTGGATGTGCCATGGGATGGGAGTTTTATTCCTGCTGGTTTTGCAGTCAGAGTCCTTTGAGTCAGTCCATCCCTTTCTTCTGTCATTAATTACACGGGGGCAGCCTAATGGGCAGGGAAGGAGCTGATGGGATGTTCTTGTCCCTAAGGGGTTTTTTGGGTTTTTTTTTTTTTTGAGATGTAATAACTGAAATAGGTTAATTGGCAGCAGAGGTGTAACAGGGAAGGAAACATTCCTTGTGACACTTTGTGTTCTGGCACGAGGTGGCACAGGGAGGCCCCGTTCTGGGAAGGCTGGGACAGAATAAAAGGATAATAAACCCCAAGAGACTGGCTCTGTGCAGCACCTGGGGCTTGGCAGATCCTTGGGGTGTTCTGGGTCCCTGTCTGTGAAAGGGGTCAGAGAGGGGAGCCTGGATAAATACAAACACCCACCCCAGAACTAGGTTAGTGCAAAATCACCTGAACTGGGCATTTTAGCAGTGAAACGCTGTCAAGAGAACAGAAAAAGGGCTCAGAAGAGAAAAATCTGGGTAATGCTTGGCAGAGTTGCTGGGGCAGTGTGGGTGCTGTCAGTCAGGAGTGCTTTCCTTTAATGCCAGGCATCGACTCTTCCGTGAGCATTGTGTGTGTGTACAAGGGAATTACATCAAGGACCTGAACATCCTGGGCAGAGACCTCTCCAAAACCATCATCATCGACAATTCACCACAAGCCTTTGCTTACCAGGTGAGGGGCAGAGCTTCCTCAGGGGGACAGGGACACCCCACACTTGCAGTTCACTTCTGATGTCAGTCTGGGGCTTTGTGTGGAAGTTTGCAAACCAAACTGTGGGAAAAATGCCCAGGAATCTGTAACTTGGAAACGTTTCCCCCCCCCAAATGCTATTGCACAGGTCGTATTTGTTGATAAATTAAATATAAATTGTGTGTTGATGATTTTTTTTTTTTTTCGTATTTTAACTTCAGCTTTCCAATGGAATTCCTATAGAAAGCTGGTTCATGGATAAAAACGATAATGAACTCCTAAAGTTGATTCCATTTCTGGAGAAACTCGTAGAGCTGGTAAGTATTTGTTTTCTTGGCTTTCCCCAGAACTGTCAGTGAGTTCCTTTGGTTGTTCAGGGTTTCTGAGTCGCTGAGCTTGAGGCTGGTGGAGACTCAGGGATGTGCTCACACAGCAGAAGGGGCCTGGGCATTGCTGCCTGTGCTGCAGGGGCAGGGCAGTGGCATTGGGACATCAGTCCCGAGGAAATGGGGAACCCCTGAGCTTTCTGGTGCCTGTTGCTGCCTGTGCTGGGTGTCCGTTCCCAAAAGGCCAATAAACCACTCCTGAGCTCCTGTGGGTGCTGTGGAGTTATTTCAGTCCCTCCCTGGAGTGGCATAACCCCTGGTTGATCTCTGCCAGCCCCCAGGAGGGGTGTGAGAGGGGGAGCCTGTTGCTGTGGGACACAATGAACGAGACATGGACTCGTGATTCAGAAAGCTGATGTTTTGAAGAGGGGCTGCTTTATTCTCAGCACTTATTTTTATACTTTTTACAACGTGCCCACCTAAGAGGTGGGATCCTTTGGACCATTGGTCACACCAAGGGTCAACAAGCAAAGTCCCTCCTTAAGAGAGAGAAAAGTGAAAAACAAGAGAGTTTACAGAGAGTGACCTTATTTACAGTCTCAAATCCCTGAGAAAGAATTGAAGAAAAACCCCAACATGGCCAACAGTGACTACAGGAGCCCTGCTGCAGGGGGCTCTGGCTCTGTGTTCCTCCTGCTAAACCTGCCCTTTCCCCCACAGAACGAAGACGTCCGACCTCACATCAGAGACAGATTTCGCTTGCATGATTTGCTACCGCCCGATTAAAGCCTTTGCTCTCGCTGCCGAGGGGAGGAAATGCAGGACCCTGCTGGACTAAGACAAAACATTGCCATTACTGTTGAAATTTTTGCATTTTTGTACCCCCGTCTTGCTTTTCTTATCTTTGGTGCCCAACAATGATCAAGGGTTACAGGAAGAGACTTTCTACACCTGAGGTTGCCGCCATCAGTACAATCCAGTACCCGCAGTAGGGAGGCTAGAACAGAAAAGTCTTTAGAACTAGTGCAACTCCAAGGAAAATTTTTTAATGTACAGGACATCTTGCAGTTTATAAAGAAAATTCTGTTTCTGCCACCAGCAGTTTGACCTGTAGAAACACAGGATTTTATGATACAACAGAGATTGAAAACGGACTCGGATTTTCTCTCTGTTCGGTGCTCTAAGTGGGTTTGTAGCCACTTTTCTGTTACTTTTAAGATTCTCATTTCAACAGGAATGGCCAGTAAAAGTTGTTTTATTTTTCCTGTTAAGGTTTATAACCTTTTTACATTTTTGACCTGTATTAGATTAGGATTTCATTATGCATTCCTTTTAGTTGAGGCGCTTCATAGTTTTTTTTTTTCTGGAAATAGCCAAATTTTGTTAGTTTTTTTATTAAACAGTTGGCTGGCCGTTTTCCCTGCTTTGTCTGCCTGCATCCTGTATATTTGTTTAAAAAAATATTCTCTAGTTTTTAGCCCACGTAAGTTTCATTTAGAAAGAAGAAAAAAACAAAAAAAACCACAAAAAAAAAAAACCCCGACAAAAAAAAAAAAAACAAACCAACCCCAACCCTGCATTTATATTTTCTTTCTGTAATATTCTACTGTAGTCGAAAAACCTTTTTTCAAAAAAAAAATCAAGAGACTGGCTTATAGACGAGACGAAGCTAAGAATGACTCCCATTGGGAATGATCCCAAACCACGGCGATGGCAACGTCCTCTGGACACAGAGCACACCTGGCAGCGGCACCGCGACGGACGGATGGATGGATGGATGGATGGATGGATGGATGGATGGATGGATGGATGGACAAGGAATACCTCACCCTCTGCTGTGCCCTGGGGCAGCACCAGCTCACCTGGCCGAGGTGGAGGGGCGAGGAGGCTGCCTGGGGCAGGGCAGGGCTGCTGTGACACTCCTGCCTCCCCTCTGCCTCCCGGGGCCAGGGCTGCTCTGCCATCCCCCTGCCTGTCCCAGGGAACAGCCCCGGCCGTGGCTCTCCTAATGCAGCGCCCCGCAGGTGAGAGGAGGTGATTTTTTTAATTTTTATTTTATTTTTTTTTTATTTTTTCCTAGCGGTGGGGCCCCCTCTCCGGAGGCTTTTTTTTTTTTTTTTTTTTTTTTGTGGAAGGGAGGATTTGTACCGGGTCAGGAAGCTTTGCCTCTCGACTGCATTACCACGCCACAGGCTCGGACTGGTTTTGTGTAAAAGATGTCACAGAACGGCACTTTTTCTAAAGAGAAGTTTGCTATTTTGTATGCTTGATAAGAAAGTACAGTATTGGAAATTAAAGGTGGACAGCTGATAATTGAGAAGTATGTCAATTAATTTTTTATGTATATTACCTGTTTACTTGTACAATTTTATTGTACAAATTACATGCAGCTTCATTTTCAAATGAGTCCTTAAAATAAGGAAAATCTTTTTAGCAAAACATTTAATTTTTGTATTTTTGATTTTAAAAGGCATGAGTTATGTCAACTTTTTCCAGTGTATTAATGAAGATTTTAACTTTTCATCAGGTTGAGTGTTTTCTTACTATACTATCTGTTGTGTATGTAGCTAGCACATGGTGTCACTGAACTGTTAAAACTTAGCATGTAGAGCAAGCCTGTTTTGTGGAAAATCCTTATTCATTAAAAAAAAAAAACAACAAAATCATCATGGCAGATTTTCTGCAAAAAAAAAGTGAAAACATTTGCAATTCAGAATACTGATTTTTTTTGTATTTAAAGAAAGGTATTTTGCTTGCAGGAAAGAAATACTACAGATTCATTTTAATGAGAATCTTTTAAATGTATTTATCTTTAGGGCATCTGGGCATCTTTACGCTGTTTGTCTTATGTCTTTATTGAAATAAAATGTACAGAACATTACCTTTACATCTGCTTGGTGCAGCTGATGGAGAGGTGGATGGATGGACTCTGGAAGGGGCAGCTGGTGTGGAGCTGCCCCTTGGTTTGGTTTCTCACTTGTTCCTTACGATGGAAATCTGAATCTGAGGGGTTTCGGTTCCTACAGAGCTTTGCCTGACGGGGGATTCCTCCACATCACAGAGCTGTCAAATCCATGGATCTGCCAGAGTGAGCCCAGCTCGAGCTCAGGGCCTTTTCCAGCTGGAATGGGATGTTCACCTGCTCCAAGAACATCCTTGTCCCAGCTCCTCTGTGGCTCCAGCCGCTCCAAAAGTGCTTCTGGAGCTGAGGAACCCGAAGGCACCTTGCACTTCCCAGCTGTGGCTGTGTTGTGCCCCTCAGATCCACGAGGGGAAGCCGAATGTGAACGAGGGGATGCAGCTCTGCATCGCTGCGCAGCAGGACTGACAGAGGTGCCTCAGTAAACATATGAAATATTCATCTTCTCCTCTGCTGCGAGCCTGGTGTTTATCACCCAGCTCTGCAGAGCGCTTCTGCCTCCCGCAGACCTCTCTGCTGTCAAGCAGAGATTTCATCCACAGCTTTTATTTCCGTCGTGCTCATCTCCAGGGGGATGTTCCCCGTCCCTGTGCTGAGGTCTGGCTGGGCTTGTGTCCCCAAAGCAGGCTCAGGCAGGTGTCAGTGTGCCCGTGGCCCCGAGCAGGGCATGGCTGCATCGCCGAGCCCCCTTCTGTGGCCTTATGGAAAGCACCACATCCTGTGCCCAAAATTCTCACTGCTTGCCTTTGTGTCTTTGCTGGGTTGTCGTGGTGACCTGCTCCTGTCAGTTTTCAGCCTTGAAGTGGAAGAAATCGTGTCTGTGTTTTACTGTCAAAGGAAAATCGAAATGTTCTGTGTAAATCCTTAGAATTCCTAATTACATATTCCAGTATTAAGGTATTCCAAATTACTGCACAATTCCTGGCAATTCTGTGATTATCCCCACAGCACCCTGAGCCTGTGAAACTGTCCCTGTCCCTGTGGACTCAGCACCTTGGTTCTGGCAGCACAGCCACATCTCCCACACCTCTGCTCAGTGTTCCCTGGAATGGCCTTTTCCTCAGCACCGCTGCCTCCCCCACCTTGGATTCCCTCCGCCTGGCGTCCCTCGGTGCTTTGGAGCGGAGCAGGAGGCCCTGGCTGTGCCCAGGCTGGATTGGGAATGTCCCAGAGCGGGAGCGGTGCCAGCCCAGGGGACGGAGCCGCTTTGGGAACAGCCCTGAGATGTGGAACCCAGCCTGGGTGACAGGAACCCAGCACGGCTCTGCCACCACCCCAGCCCCAGGGCCAGAGGGGCCAGCAGGACAGCAGCAGCAGCAGCAGCAGCAGCAGCAGTTTTTGTTCTTGGTCCTTCCAAAAATGTCATTGTACTGATGGGGCCGGATCCTGTAAAATAATGATGGGAAGAGAAGTCCTGGGCTATGGGCTTCTGTGTCTTCTGCAATCGTTTCTAGTCCACGGAAGCACACAGATTTAATTAGATACTTCTGCTCTGGATTCTGTTTTTTATGATTTTTAGCTGATATCCTCCTTCACCGAGCCTCTGTTTTCTGTAAGTCAGGACACTGCTCCTGTCAGTTTTCAGCCTTGAAGTGGAAGAAATCGTGTCTGTGTTTTACTGTCAAGGGAAAATCTAAATGTTCTGTGTAAATCCTTAGAATTCCTAATTACGTATTCCAGTATTAAGGTATTCCAAATTACTGCACAATTCCTGGCAATTCTGTGATTATCCCCACAGCACCCTGAGCCTGTGAAACTGTGTAGACTTGGCGAGGATGTAACTTGTGACATTGTTCGATCCCTAGGTACAGCTCTGTTATTATTTATATTGTCTGCTAAATGGAGAAGAACAGGAAAAGGATGATACATTTGGAAGTCTCTATTTTTTCCTTGTGCTCTCCTAGACACACGTGTGATTTATACAGAGATCACTTACTTGTCACATGAAAGACGCGTCCTAAATTTATTATCTTCAGACAAAAGCTGTCCTCCTTTTCCACGTCCTGGGATTCTCACAGGAACTGGGAGCTGGCAGGGAAGGAGTGAACAATTCCAGCTTTTCTCTGTTGGATGTTACAGGGCAGAGGGGGAAGGAGAACCCGGCGCGCTGGTGTGGATGAACCCCTCCCGGCTGTGCCGGTACCGCCGCGTGTGGAGCTGCGGGGCCGGCTGAGCCCGCCGTGCCGAACCGAACCGGGCCGGGCCGGGCCCCGGGCGCTCCGCTCGGCTCCCGGGCTGTGCGTGCGGCGGGGCCCGGGCGGCTCCCGCGGCCGATCCCGATCCCGATCCCGTTCCCAATCCCAATCCCGTTCCCTATCCCAATCCCGATCCCAATCCCGTTCCCTATCCCGATCCCGTTCCCTATCCCATTCCCGATCCCGATCCCGATCCCGATCCCGTTCCCTATCCCAATCCCGTTCCCGATCCCGATCCCGTTCCCGATCCCGATCCCGATCCCAATCCCGTTCCCTATCCCGATCCCGTTCCCTATCCCATTCCCGATCCCGTTCCCGATCCCGATCCCGATCCCAATCCCGTTCCCGATCCCAATCCCGTTCCCGATCCCGATCCCGATCCCGTTCCCGATCCCGATCCCGATCCCGATCCCGATCCCGTTCCCGATCCCGATCCCGATCCCGATCCCGATCCCGATCCCGATCCCGTTCCCGCGCGGCGCTCAGGCCCCGCCTCTCGGGGGCGTGTCCGGGGGCGGGGCGGGGTCAGTCCGCCGCCGTCCCGGCGTGCCCCGCGCGGCGCTGCCCGGCGGCCGCGGTCGGGGCAAGATGGCGGCGGAGGCTGCGGACTCGTGGGGTGGGTGCGGCGGGGCCGCGGGGCCCGGGGCGAGCGGGGCCCCCCCCGCGCCGCTCCCCGCCCCTCACCCGCGCTCCTCTCCCCACAGACGCCGACAGCTTCGAGGTGGTGGAGCCGGTGGCGAAGCGGCTGGTGCCGGGGGTGGCAGGGGACCGCTGGGCCGGCGAGGATGAGGAGGACGACGTGAAGGTGCGGCCGGGCGGGCCCCGCCGGGGCACGGCGGCTCCGGGGCCCGGCGGCTCCGGGGCCCGCTGTGGGGGCGGCGGGGGCGGGCGGGCCGCTGCCATATGGCGGGGCCGCGGGCCCAGACGGGGCCGGCGCTGGGGCGGGGGCTCGGGGCCGGGCCGGGCGGGCTCAGGCGGCTCCGGGCCGGGCTCGGGCTCGGGCCCGGGCGGGCGGCGGGGCCGGCCCGGACAGCCCGGGGTGCCGGCGGCTCCTGGCCCCGCGGGTCCCGGCGGCTCCGCCCGCGCGGCAGCGGCTCCGGGCTCGGTGACGGTGACAGTTCCAAATGCCAAGAGAACCCGAGCCGGGCCTGCCCCGAGCCGCTGTCGCTGCCCTGGGACCTGCCGGGCACCAAGGGTCAGACAGACGCTCTGCAAGTGGCACCTCCTGCTGTCTGCGGGATCCACCTGCTGCTCTCCCGCTGCTTCCCAGGCTTTGGGGCGCCTTCCCCTCGCGTCCTGCAGCCTTTCGGGCCCCGAGCTGTGAGTGGGGAGGCGTCAGGACGGGTTTAGTGACGGCGGTGCTGTGTCGGTGCTTCTGCTGCTGAGCAGACACTTCTGTGCTCCAGCAGCACGTCCTTTCCAGCTGATCTCCCTGCTCCTGCACACACCTCCAGGCGGGATTTTACCGTCTTTCAGCGTGGTGTCTGCCCGGGAGTGGGAATAAAACGTGTGGGTGATCACTCCTGGTGCTCCTGAAGGCAGAGCTCCCTCAAAGGCTGTTTGCTCCTGCCCGGCTCCAGCAGCCCTTGGCAGGGTGGTGGTGCCACAGAAAGCTCCATCTGCTCCAGGTTCATGTGGATAATGCCAAGGGATGCCAGGGAATGCACAGGGAACTCCCCAGATGGGTTTCAAGGCCAGGTTGGATGGGGCTTGGAGCAGCCTGGTCCAGTGGGAGGTGTCCCTGCCCAGGGCAGAGGGTGGAACTGGGTGGTCTCTGAGGTCCCTTCCCACCCCAACCATCCCAGGATTCTGTGAGTAGAGTGAGGCAAGGGAGAAAGGCCTTTTTGTTTCCTCCAGCCCTGGGACATTGTAACACTGGGCAGGACTCGGGGTTGGCTTTGAGGACACTGTTACCAGAACCTCTGGAAAGCACCTGGAGTTTTTCTTGGGGCTCAGGTGGAATTCTTCTCATAAACAGTATGGACAAAGTAGTTCATCTTCTCTTAAAACCCCTAAAGTTACTGAATTTCTATGATTCTGTGTGTAATTTTCCTTCTCAAATCAAGCAGTAGCCCCAGCCTGGAGTGGCAGGTGTCACTTTAGAGCAGCAGGACAAGGACAGGGGTGTGACAGCAGCTCCAGGCACTGGGAGTGAGTGTGACACAGGTGTGTGTGACTGGCACAGGTGTGGCTGACAGGTGTGCACAGACACCTGTAGCTCACACTCTGTGTGACATCTGCTTTCCCTCCTTCCTTAGAACGTGAGAAGCTTTCCTGCTGGCTAGGATGTGTCCAGGGCACCAGGACCAGAGTGGTTCTCTCTGAGGGCTCTCTGCCTGTGGAATAAAGGCACAAATATTCCCCAGATGAAATCCCAGCCTGCTTTGGCTTGGGAGGGACCTTAAAGCCCCTTCAGTGCCATGGGCAGGGTCACCTCCCACTGCTCCAAGCCCCTCCAGCCTGGCCTTGGGCACTGCCAGGGATCCAGGGCAGCCCCAGCTGCTCTGGGAATCCCAGCCCAGCCCCTGCCCCCCTCCCAGGGAACAATTCCTGCCCAATCTCCCAGCCAGCCCTGCCCTCTGGCACTGGGAAGACATTTTGCATCTTACACGTTGTAAGGATGCAGCTGCTTAACTATTTCCAGGGGATTATGGATTTAGTGCCAGCACTGCATCTAGAGAGGCTCCAGCAGAGCAAGGTGGTTTATTTTGGTTTATTTTCCCTTGATTTGCTCTTCCTGCTGCACTCCCTGAGCCCTGCTCAGCCTCTGCACCCTCAGTGCTTGGGCCCACACGGGGAAATCCCCACCTGAGGGGAGTGACGTGGTCTGGAGCAGCAGCACAAAGTCTTTCCTGGCTCTGGCTTTCTGAGGGCACCTCACATTTTGGAATGTGCTTTGTACCTGTGCTTTGGGAGGGTTTAAGTCATGAACTTGCAGTGACTGTTAATTTGGGAAACGTCAACTTCCCGGGTTTAAAATTAGCACCTTTGGTAACCAAACTCCTCAGTTGCAGTGCTCCCCAGCACACGTTTCCCAGCAGTTGGGCCTCTTGCCAAGGAATTTCCATCTCTTGACTCAGTGCTGGCACAGCCAGAGAGGGGCAGTGCCTGCTCCCACCCCAGGCCCCCTGGCTGAGGGCAGGATGTTCTGGGAGCCCTTA
Organism: Phylloscopus collybita; assembly: GCA_027886175.1. NCBI lineage: Eukaryota > Metazoa > Chordata > Aves > Passeriformes > Phylloscopidae > Phylloscopus > Phylloscopus collybita. The sequence goes on along the minus strand of JAJNNQ010000136.1, from coordinate 304,552 downwards.
GGGACACAGACACAGTGCTGGAATGCTGTGGAATAAAGGTGTTCTCTGGGAATTACTGTCACTGCAAGGGCACAGCACTGAGGCACTTCCTGCAAGAGAGCTCCCTGGAGTTTGTAAACCAGGCCTGGCTGGCAGGATTTGGAATTCCCTGGGTTTACAAACCAGGCCTGGCTGGCAGGATTTGGTGCTCCCTGGGTTTACAAACCAGGCCTGGCTGGCAGGATTTGGTGTTCCCTGGGTTTACAAACCAGGCCTGGCTGGCAGGATTTGGTGTTCCCTGGGTTTACAAACCAGGCCTGGCTGGCAGGATTTGGAATTCCCTGGGTTTACAAACCAGGCCTGGCTGGCAGGATTTGGAATTCCCTGGGTTTACAAACCAGGCCTGGCTGGCAGGATTTGGTGTTCCCTGGGTTTACAAACCAGGCCTGGCTGGCAGGATTTGGTGTTCCCTGGGTTTACAAACCAGGCCTGGCTGGCAGGATTTGGTGCTCCCTGGGTTTACAAACCAGGCCTGGCTGGCAGGATTTGGTTCTCCCTGGGTTTACAAACCAGGCCTGGCTGGCAGGATGGGCTCAGGGCACATCTCAGGGTGTGGAGTCCTTGCCCAGGTGCCCTCTGCCTCCCAGATGTCCCAGTGCCGTGGCTGGATCCAGGCTGGGGCTGAGGCAGCTCCTCAGTGCAGAGCAGAGCTGTTTAAGCAGTGGGTGTAACAAACTTAATTAGATGTGAGCTAAAATCATGCTGCTCCAAATCCCAGTCAGCTCTGTGGAATGTGCAGGGAAGCCGAGTCCCCTGCAAGTGCCAATTACCCGGGGTGAGCTGCTGGATGGACTCGGGTGTCTCCTTGCTTGGATCAGCACATCCCAGTGGGACCTGGGGCCCTGGTGCAGCCTCCCAGGAAATGCCTGCAGCCAGGGCAGTGCTCTCCCAGCACAGGAGAGGCTCCCTGGGCTGCTCTGCCCTGGCTTCAGCTGGGCTGGGGGGTCCATCCTCGGTGGTGATCAGTCTCATCGTGCCAGAAATGAGAGTCAGGTCCTGTTTGTGTGGCTGCTGTTGGACTGTGTGTGACCTGGCTGATGTAATTATTGACACAAGCTGATAGTTTGACCAAAACCTGCCTTTTTCATGGTAACAGCTGGCCCCAAGCAGCGTGGACAGCTCCAAAAACCCCTGAGGTACAGCTCCCGTGGCTCCCTCAGCCTGACTCCAGATCAGTGGGATGGTGGGCACTGCAGAGGTTCCAGGTGTCTGTAAAAGAATCTTTTCCTGTTTTGCAGGATAACTGGGATGATGAGGAGGAAGAGGAGGAGGTGAAGGAGACAGAGGTAAAACAAGGTGAGGTTTGGAGATAACCCCTGGCCCTGTATCAGCGTGGGAGCAGGCACTGGCTGTGCCTGGGGCTGGGTTGAACAGAAACCTCTTCAGCCCTGTGCTCAGTCCCAGGAGCTGAGCTCAGTGCCTTCCAGTGTTTCTGTGGTCGTGGAGGGGGGAAAAAAAAATCATCAGACTGCTGAGAGCTGTGTTTGCTCTTCCCCCTTCTACAGAACCGAAAGTTTCGGAAAAAAAGAAAATAGCAGAAAAAATCAAAGAAAAAGAAAAGCTACAGAAGAAAAAACAAGAGGAGCTTAAAAAAAGGGTAACTCCTGATTCCTTCTGCATCACACAAAATTCAGAGGGCAGGTTTGATTTGGTTTTTTGGAGGTTGAGCAAGATCTGTAAAGGTCTTGATTTGTCCGATAAAAAACTTGGGTCTTGGATGTGATCCTCTCTGGGGCTGGGAGCTTTAATTCCTGTGTAATTTAACCAGTGATTGGCTCAGTGTTACCCCAGTTCCTCTGTGTGCAGCACCTGCTGGAACAGGCAGGAGTGGGAGGTGGGTGTCTCTTCCCATTCCTTGTGAAAGGAGCAATTTATTGAGACTCCAGGGAGCGGGTCCCAGGTTCTCCCTGTGCCCTGGGTGGAGGCAGCAGTGGGTGATTCCGTGGCTCTGGAGAAGGCACCGTGTCCTTAACGTGCCCCCTTCTTCCCTGTGTGCTCTCCCTGCAGTTAGAGGCACCTGAGGAACAGAAGGAGCTCACACCAGAAGAACAGTTGGCAGACAAACTACGGCTAAAGAAGTTACAAGAAGAGTCAGACCTGGAGCTGGCAAAGGAAACCTTTGGTGAGAGCAGGAGATCAACCCCTGAGACACATGGGCCTGTGCAAAGCTCCCAGCACACAGAGCTGGTGGAGAGCTGGTGGCACCCAGAACAAAGAGGCAGCAAAGATGCTGATGCACAGCAGCATTCCTCCAACATGGAAGCGTTTCCTTGATTGTGGTGAATGATTCAGCTCAGTGCTCAGGGGAGGCTGTGCTCAGGCACTTGTCACAGAGCACAGTGCTTGGGGGCAGCTGCAAAGAACCAGCTGAGTTCTGCACTCAGGAGGTTTGGAATTGTTTATCTGAGGGAAAAGGGGCTCCCTGGTGCAGGTTGTCCAGAGAACAGGAATAGCTGGGTCACATTACTGAGTTTGACTCAGCTTCCAAAGTTGTTGGACAGAGACTTTGGACAAGGGTGTGAAGTGACAGAACAAGGGGGAATGGCTTCCCACTGCCCAGGGCAGGGCTGGGTGGGATTTTGGGCAGGAATTGTTCCCTGGCAGGGTGGGCAGGGTGGCACAGGGTGCCCAGAGCAGCTGTGGCTGCCCCTGGATCCCTGGCAGTGCCCCAGATCAGGTTGGATGGGCTGGGAGCAGCCTGGGGCAGTGGGAGGTGTCCCTGCCCATGGCAGGGATGGCACTGGAGGGACTTTAAGATCCCTTCCAACCCAGACCATTCAGGGATTCTATGGAATTGCTGAGTTTTGCAGCCAACTTCCTTCCTTCCTTCCTGTAAGGCCAGGGATGGGCAGTGGGGGGAGCAGAGCTCAGGGAGGTTGGGAGCTGGGCCCCCTTTGAGGGCTCCGAGCTGATGTTCCCTGTGACAGCCCTGCCTGTCCCTGCAGGTGTAAATAGCACTTGTGGAATAGATGCCATGAACCCCTCCTCCAAAGATGACTTCACGGAATTTGGGAAGCTGCTGAAGGAGAAGATCACGCAGTACGAGAAGTCGCTACACTACGCCGGCTTCCTGGAGGCGCTGCTGCGGGACGTCTGCATCTCCTGTGAGTGCAGAGAGCCCGGCCCTGCTGCCAGCCTGGCCTCTGGGGCTGGGCACAGGGCAGCTCTTGGAGAGGATGAAGTAGCTAGGCCCTGCAGAGATGATTTATTAGTAAAAAAATTCTAAGAGTATGAAACCTACAAGAAGAATAGAATTAAAAGCAAAGTTTGAACTGTAAGATGCTGGGCAGGAAAAGGGTGATTAAACTAGCTGAAAAGACTTGGCTGGGTGAGTCAGTGACACCCTTGCCAGGACAAAAGGATGAATAAAGGGTTGGACCTTCTCAGGTATCAGGGATAAGGTGGTTTTTCAGGATTTTGGTCTGTAGAGTAGCATTGTAATGTTGTAGTTCCCATAGGCTGTATGTAGATTCTGTAGGTTTTGTATCTTGAGGTGATTGGTTGATGCTCATTAGAATATTCACGATAGAAAGGGTTCAAATGGAATGTAACAGGTAACTGGCTCTCTTGCTCTGGATCCCTGTCCCCCTAGATCTATGGACTCTTCCCCAGTTAGGCTGCCTTCCCACAACCAATAAACCACGACCAATAAACCACGACCAATAAACCACGTGTCCCAAAGAGCGTCCTGCTCTGCAGATCATCTCTCTCATCAGACACCACCAGCCTGCTTTCTAATAGGGAGCCTCAGCCTGTGCTCAACGAGGCACTGACCTGATTGCATTCCCACAAACTCCACCGTGGCTCCTCTCCTCCTGCAAGAGTTGCTGTTCCTGCACAGGGGTTAGAGACAGTCGTCTAAAAAGTGTGAATTTTTGTGCTGATCTAAACCCTGCGTGTTTTTCTTGAAGCCCTTTCTAAAATAATAAATCCTCTGAGGCAGATAATTTGAGTGCCTCGTTTGGAGGGAAACTGTTACAAAATTGAGTTCGTGTAATTCTGGAACTGCAGATTAGCTGTTCTGGAATTCAGCATGTAACTATGCAGGGATGAAGTCATTGAAACTCCTTTTCCCAGGGCCCTGGTGGCTGGGCTGGTTCCCTGCCCTGTGCCCAGTTGTCCTTCAGTGAGGGGTAACTCGATCCCAGCCGGGGCTGGGTACATCCATCATCCCAGCTGGCAGCTTCCATCTCAGAGGGCTTGCAGGGCTCCTAACAGGAGGGACTGCCAGCCTCTTGCACCATTTATTGATAAACAGAATCATTTATTGTTAACCCAGTGCTCCTTCTGATACATTTTACCGTTCAAATGTCTCAGTAAGAATCTTGTGTTTAGTAACTTTATTTGCAAGTTTTACCTTCTGCAATGCTCGGGCTTCCAAGGAACCAGCTTGGAATCCTTGTTGGGATTGTTAAGGACCAGAACCACCCACTCTGTGTTCTGCTGATTTAAATCAAGTAATTGCCCATAGTTACCCTAATGCTTAGTTCTAGTTTTAGAGACTGTGGATGTTATTTAACTGCCTTATAAGAACAACATTGATCAGGAATCTTTTTTTTTTTTTCTTTTTTTTTTTTTTCCCTGATGCAGTGGAGGTGGATGATTTGAAAAAGATCACAAACACTCTGACAGTATTATGCAGTGAAAAACAAAAACAAGAGAAGGTAAGACTGGGGCTGTTCCTGAGGGCTCACAGGCCCTGCCTGGGGCTCCCCTGCATTTATTAGTTATTTGTTGAGTCCAGGGGAAAGAGGATGGAAGGCAAAAGGGGGGCAGGGCTGTGGTGCAGGGAGCTGGGGACACCTCACAGCTTTCCTAGGAGGAGAAAAGGTGTGAGGTGGAAACCCTGGGGAAGGGCCACCTTCAGTGCCACTGGGCTGAGCCCAGCTGGGGAAATGGCAGAGCTCTGGGCCTGTCCAAATGACCCTCCTCATCCTCTTGGCACAGAATAAAGCCAAAAAGAAGAAAAAAGGCGTTGTGCCTGGCGGGGGGCTGAAGGCGACGATGAAAGACGACCTGGCCGACTACGGCGGCTACGACGGCGAGTACGTACAAGACTTCGAAGACTTCATGTGACCTTTATCTCCCTTCTGTTGTCTTTCTGTTGCCCATAATCCCTTAAACATGTAGCACAACCTTTCTTCCTCTAAATTCTGCCAAATGCTACAATCAGAATTGCAGTATCTGTGTGCTGGGGGCTGGAGGTGCCGGGTCCGGGCGGAAGGGAAAAGGTTTGGAAATCGCAGTTAAACACCCAAAAATCCTGCTCCTGGGCACTGCTGCTGCTGCTCAGAGCAGCAGCCACTAAATTGGGAAGGAATTGGAACAAGGTGAAGGATTATAATAACCAGCACAGCTCCATGACATGGCCTTAACTGTCCCTGCTCCAGGGCCAGGGCTGAGCACGAGCAGTTTGCAGCAAGGGCAGGGTGTGCACGTAGAGTTCCAGTCGCTTTGTCTTGAGTTTAGAGCTTGAGGATTTCAGTATTTTGGGAAGGGAACTGCTAACTTCAGTGTGGAATACTGCACCTGGGAGCGTGTCCCCTGGGACAGCCACTGCTCCAGAGCCTGACACCTGAACAGCACCTGCTGGGGCAGAGCAAGGCAAAAACCCACGCGTGTCTCGAGGATGAAGTTTAGTTCCATTCATTTAAATTTCTACTAATGCAGCTCTCTGGGTTGGGTGTTCTTTAACAGTTAATTAAGGGGTTAAGTGTAAAAGAAAAAACCAAACCACAGGACTTCCTTGGGGCTCTCCTGGCTTGTGGTGGGTCTCTCACAACTCGGCCGTTTTCTTTCATTAAAAACCAAACTTGCTTAGCAAACTGCAGCAGTTCCTACAGTTGGGCAAATTGTTATGTTAACAATTACAACATCTGCAATGTTTTATAAAGCAACTAATTTAATAAAAATCACTATTGAGGACTTCACCAGGCTGGCCTTGGAGCAGTTCTTTTGGGGCCTGACAGGAAAAACACCTGAAGAGGGAGAGCTGCAGAGCTGAGCTGTGCTGGGGGTGTGCCCATGGCTTGGGCCTGGAAAGGAATTTGTATTTAATAACTGTAAAAATACTATTTGCACTTGATCATTTCTTTTACCCCAAGACAGCAGAATTAGGAATGTGCTGTTTAAAGCTGTACAAGACTTTAGAAATCAGACTGGACTCAAAGAACACATTATTCTCCACTGGGTACCTGAAACCTTCACTGATTCTGCTGATTGCACCCCCTTGGCCTGGACATTCTGCCTGTTTCAGCCTCTTTGGACACAATTCCTGGGGTGCTCCCTCCCCCATTTAAAGAACTGCTGCATCTCTGCTTCACCCCCCACCTGGGCCAGTCAGTGTTTGCTGGTGACTCAAGTCATTTATAAACAATAAGATTTATGGATTTATTATACAACAATTACACAATTTCAGGTTTCAAATACTTACAACCCTGTCCAGTTTTCTGGAGTCATTTTTGCAGAGCAGCAGAGCCCTGTGAGGAGCAGGTCATTGACGATAAAATCTGTGCTGCTCAGCACTGACCCCACAGTCTGTGCTCCAGGCTGGAATTCAGCTGGAATTCAGTTGGATAAGAGGTCGTTGAGGCAGCAGCCAGTCTGAGGGTCCTTCAGCAGGGAGTTGACCACGTCGTAGAGCTTGTGGTCGTAGGCCAGCCTGTAGTGGGTGTAGATGTCCTCACAGTGGCTCAGGAAGCGCCGCAGGTTCCTCAGGGCAGCGTCAGCAGGGGGCTGCTGTTTGGCCCTGGAACAGTTGCACGTGCAAGTGACACCCAGAAGCTTCCCAGGCCCCCGAGGCTCCTGCTCTGGGCCTGCCACGATGACATTTTCAACAAGAGCCTGCACTCTACACCTGCATTTGAAGCTCCTGGTGCTTTATTTGCTCTGCCCAGCCCTGAGCTCCCTCCTTGTCCAGCCTCAAGGACAAGGCTGGATCAGAGCAACTTCCATGCTGTGCTCAGGAACCAAACCTACCAACAGATCCTTCCCTGGCAGGGTGGGCAGGGCTGGCACAGGGTGCCCAGAGCAGCTGTGGCTGCCCCTGGAGCCCTGGCAGTGCCCCAAGGCCAGGCTGGATGGTGCTTTGAGCAAGCTGGGATGGTGAAAGGTGTCCCTGCCATGGCAGGGGTGGCACTGGAAGGGCTTTAAGGTCCCTTCCCACCCAAACCATTCTGGAATTCTATCTCAAGTCCCTTGTATGACCCTTCCCCTGTAAGAGGCTGGACAGTTTAACCCTTTCCTCCTGCCCCTCTCAGAGCCCTGTGCAGGTGCAGGGTTTGCCCCCAGAGCCTCACTCACTTCTTGGCCACCTCCTCGAAGAGGCTGGGCTGCAGCGGCCGCTGCTGCTTGAACTCCTCCAGGTAGACAAAGTCCCCCCTGGTGATCACCTGCTGGAACAGCACCTCAGCCCAGTCCGGCAGGAACTCGTAGGCCTCGGCCACGATGGCTGCCTGCAGGGAGAGAGGAACAGGGAGGGGATTGCACAGAACATTCCAGACTCACTGCTGGGGGCCTTCTGTTCAGCCCAGCCGCTGCTGCTGCTGTTGAGAGCAGCTGTGAAATGCAGGGTGTGACAAAGCACTGAGAGCAACCTTCCTCAGCCCTGAACAGGGACACCTCCCACCATCCCAGGCTGCTCCCAGCCCCAGTGCCCAGGCTGGCCTGGGGCACTGCCAGGGCTCCAGGGGCAGCCACAGCTGCTCTGGGCACCCTGTGCCAGCCCTGCCCACCCTCCCAGGGAACAATTCCTGCCCAAAATCCCACCCAGCCCTGCCCTCTGGGAAGCCATTCCCTGTGCCCTGTCCTCCAGCCCAGGGGGTACAAGGTCGGGGTGAGAGTCGGGGCTCAGGCCAGGAGAAGGAGCTGAGCGCAGGCACTGCAGGGACCAAGGGAGCCCAGCTCACCTGGTAGAACCTGGGCAAGGCCAGGATGGCCCCTGGCAGCTCCTGCCTGCCCAGGTTGATGATCCTGGTGCTGTGGCCCGAGGCCAGGAAGTGCAGCTGCAGCGTGATCAGCCGCGTCAGGCGGCGGCAGCGCAGCGCCTGCCGCACGCACGAGTCCTGCAAGAGCAGCCTGAGAGCTTCCAGGGGAACTGGGAACGTCCCTGAGAGCAGCTGGGAGCTCTGCAGGGACTGACAGCACTGCAGCCTCCCAGGCACCCTACTCCATCAGTTAAACAAAGCTTCATTCCCACCAACACCTCCATCATAACTGTGCTTGGGTTTAGATACCTGATTTGTTCCATCCCTGCTAATTGAGCTCATGGTCCCTGCTCTGACAGCAGGGAACCCACCTGTGAGCCCAGGGGGTAAAGCCCAGCAGGGCACACTCAGGTACAGCCCTGCTGCAGGGACACAGCTCCCTTCTGCACGGGGCCAGGAGCCCGCACACCCTCCCCAGGGCAGCTCTGTGTGCCCAGCCCAGCCCTCACGTGCTCCCAGAGCTGCCCAGGAGTCATTCCATCCCACCTCACTTTACCTTGGAGTAACTTTCTGCTGCATCAATGAAGAGAGTCACAGCTTTCAGCAGCAGCTTCTTTAAATTTGCAACATCCTGAAGAGACTCCTCTGAAACAGGCAAAAAGAAGGAATAACCAATTATTTATAAAGGTGGCTGAGTTACAGAACTCCCTCCCAGTGCCAAGTCTGTCCCTGGTGCTGTCTTATAAAGCACCAACAAACTAAACCAACGTTTATGCACTAAAACAGCAGGAAGGAACAGGCTGCCTGCTCAGTGAAAGGCTCAAGGCTTTGCTGGAGCCTGGCCGAGCGTTTGGAGACTGCAGAGAAACCCCAAGCAGACATTTGTGGCAGACCCCAGCAGTGACCACTGCCAGATCCATCCAGAACCCCCCTGGCACAGCTCCCACGCTGCAGAGCTCACCCCGTGGGTGTCACACAAACCCTGCAAACACAGCCTGGCACATCCTGCCGAGGGAAACCCGGCAAGCAGGAGGTGCCACGGGAATGTTCCCTCAGGACAGAGCCCTGAACATTCCCCCTCCAACAGCTGCTGGGGGCAGCGGCAGCCCCGGGGCTGTCCCGGGACACAAAGCGCCTCCCCTGGCCCTCCCTGCCCGCGGCCCCGCTCACCCCAGGGCCGGCTCTCGATCAGTTTGAGCTGGGTGCAGGCAGCAGCCTCGTGGTTCTGGCCGATCTCCCTGCACATGCTGAAGCACAGCGCGATCATGTTGTGCTTCTCGCTGTCTCCGGGCCGGCAGCGCTTGGTGTAGTCCAGCAGCGCCGCCTTCAGCGTCCCGCTCTGGGCGCACAGGGGACACTCAGCACCGCCCCCGGCCACCCCCCCTGCACGCGGCAGCCACCCCTTCCCAAAAAGTGACCCCTGCAGCCTAAACCCCAACAGCACCCCACGGCCGTGCTCAGCTGGGTATGAAAACCCAGCACCTGTGTGCTTTTTACGTACAAATGTCAAAATGTGACGTTTTTATGACTTACTCGAACAAAGCTACGAATATTTATGGCTTTTAAAACCCCCATGAAACCTTATCTGCAAACAAAAGCAAAGTAGGATGTGAAAACTCTGACAAGGCCAAGTTTAAGTTTCAACACTGCTCTCGTTGTAGCCCTGAACTACTCAGGAAAAAAATGGTTCAGCTCAACTGAGAATAAACCCCAGCACTAATTGATTACACTATGAACCCTGACCCTGGATTCCTGCACCCAGGAGATGCCCAGGCAGTTTCACTCTGTGTAAAGACACCAACTTCTGATGCAGCCACACAACCCCCTGCACCTACCGGGTCCAGGTTCTTCCTCATGAGCACCTCGAAGTAATGCTTCTGGTGCAGCAGCTCGAAGATGTAGCTCATCTCGTTGTACCTGCCAATGCCCGTCAGCAGGCGCACCTGGGGACAGCCAGGCCACCTCAGCAGCCCCAGCGAGGGCAACAATCCCCTGCCAGGGCACCCCGGGCTGCCCTTCTGCCCTGGGAGCCACGGGGGCCACTCCGAAACCAACCCAAACTGCATCTTTCCCACAGTGAGCTGAAAGGGTGTGGTTCCATCAGATAAAAACAGGCAGGGAAGCTTTCAGCCCTGACACCGTCCCACTGGGCACAGCCCAGGCTCCTGGAGTTCCTTCAAGGCACCAATTCAAGATGCCCAACAGCCCAGGGACATAGAGCAGCACATTTCCCCAGCAGTGAACCAACACTGGGCACAGGCAGCCCTGGAGGGGCACAGGCAGCCCTGGAATGGGCACAGGCAGCCCTGGGATGGGCACAGACAGCCCTGGAGGGGCACAGGCAGCCCTGGAATGGGCACAGGCAGCCCTGGGATGGGCACAGACAGCCCTGGAGGGGCACAGACAGCCCTGGGACGGGCACAGACAGCCCTGGGACGGGCACAGGGATCCCTGGAATGGGCACAGGCAGCCCTGGAACGGGCACAGACAGCCCTGGAATAGGCACAGGCAGCCCTGGGACGGGCACAGGCAGCCCTGGAGGGGCACAGGCAGCCCTGGAATAGGCACAGGCAGCCCTGGGACGGGCACAGGCAGCCCTGGGACGGGCACAGGCAGCCCTGGAGGGGCACAGGCAGCCCTGGAATAGGCACAGGCAGCCCTGGGACGGGCACAGGCAGCCCTGGAGGGGCACAGGCAGCCCTGGAAGGGGCACAGGCAGCCCTGGAATAGGCACAGGCAGCCCTGGAACGGGCACAGGCAGCCCTGGAATAGGCACAGGCAGCCCTGGAGGGGCACAGGCAGCCCTGGAATAGGCACAGACAGCCCTGGAACAGGCAGAGGCAGCCCTGGGACGGGCACAGACAGCCCTGGAACGGGCACAGGGACCCCTGGGACGGGCACAGGGAGCCCTGGGATGGGCACAGGGAGCCCTGGGACGGGCACAGGGAGCCCTGGGACGGGCACAGGGACCCCTGGGATGGGCACAGGGAGCCCTGGGATGGGCACAGACAGCCCTGGAGGGGCACAGGCAGCCCTGGAGGGGCCCAGCCCTCCCAGCCCCCTGCCCCCAGACACTCACCACCAGGCCAAACTCCTCCTTGGGAGCCAGGTGCTCCTCGGTGAGCAGCCTTGCTGCCTGCAGCACCCGTGTGATCCCCTCCATGTGACACGTCAGGCTGAAGCAGCTGTGGGCCAGGATCAGCAGCTCTGTAACTGAGGAGCAGAAGAATTCTGAATTATTGGATTACTGCCTCTCTCCAGAGGAGAAAACACGAAACACACACAAAACCAGACAATTTCCAGCCTCCTCCAGCAGAAGCTGACAAACGTGTCACACATCAGCATCGCACTGCCTGCCAGCTCTGCACTGGGAAAAGGAAGGGCACGAGTTCTGCATTTGGCTCTGAGAAATTCAGTTTCTAACTGTGATGAATATGAACAAAGTCACAGTGCCCCTCATGTAACAAACCACCACGACAGCTCAGGTCACTCCCTGACTGCATTTCCACCTCTTGCTCTTCATAAAAATCTGAATTTTGTTCGGAAAATAAACCCCTAAAAGCAACACCCTGATCTCCTGTGCACACCCTCAGCCCTACTACCTGAAAGCAAATTTGAGAGCAGCAGCAGAGCCCTTCCCTGGAGCTGTGAGTTTCAGCCACGTTAGTTACACACAGGTTACACCAGGCAGGAGTTGCCATCTACTCACTGCAGGACAGCTCCCCACAGGGGACAGAGGAGATTTTATCCAGTAACTTCATCCCCACCAAGGTGTGATCTGGGCACAGCTTGGCAAGCTGCAGCAGTGCCTGGCTCTCCACTGCAGGGTTCCAAAGCTGCTTCTGCCCTGTGGCCAGAGAGAGAATCACATCATCATTGCAAATTGTGCAGGGGAGAACTCCTGGCATTGTTCATCATTAATTAACAACCCCCCAACAAACCCACCTGACATCACCCAGCCTGACTGAGGACTTGGGACTACAATCCTAAAGACACCACTTTGGGTGTTACTGCTTAAATTTAACAATCAGAGAAGGCTTTTTTGGCAGTTCAACCCAACAGAATCCTACTGGACAACCATACAGCTGCCCCTCATTTCCCAAAGGAAAAAAGAAAGGGGAAAACCTTTTGTCATGCTTTACACAGGGAAATGGCACATGACATTCCCAAGTCAGATGATGTGGGGCAGCAAAGACCACGGTTAAAAACCCTTCTTTTAAAAAAAACATTAAATACATGCCCACAAAAATACAATCCTAACTACTGCAACACCTCACTGGAGAGAGGAACAGCTACAGATGAACATTTGTACAGAACTGTACACAGGGCAGACAATCCTCACAGGGCAGAGCTGCTCGGACAGCCCGGGCTGTGCTGAGCCCTCAGGGATTGAGAGTGCAGGGGCTGCTCTGGGGCACAAAAATCCCACCCAGAGACCAAACCCAGGTGTGTCCCCAGCTGTTCCTCATGTAGAGACCAAACCCAGGTGTGTCCCCAGCATTTCCCTCTGCAGACACCAAACCCAGGTGTGTCCCCAGCTTCTCCCTGTGCTGTGACCAAATCCAGGTGTGTCCCCAGCTGTTCCCTCTGCAGACACCAAACCCAGGTGTGTCCCCAGCTGTTCCTCTTGTAGAGACCAAAGCCAGGTGTGTCCCCAGCTGTTCCTCATGTAGAGACCAAACCCAGGTGTGTCCCCAGCTGTTCCCCATGCAGACACCAAGCCCAGGTGTGTCCCCAGCTGTTCCCTCTGCAGACACCAAACCCAGGTGTGTCCCCAGCTGTTCCCCATGCAGACCCCAAACCCCCAGCACAGCCCAGGTGTGTCCCCACCTTTTCCCTGCGCCGAGGCCAGCAGCTCCTGGGTGATCTGCTGTGCCAGCAGCGGGGCCACGGTGGCAGGGGGCAGCCCCTGGCAGGTGATGAAGGCCTGGGCCCTGCGGCCCCGCTCCGGCCCCCGCTGGGCCAGGATGGCCCCCAGCACCTCCCGGGGCTCCCGCGCTGACACCGCCCCGAAGGAGCAGCCCAGGTCCTGTGGGAGCACCCAAAATCCCAGTCAGAGCAACCCTGACCCACTGCACACCCTGAAAGAGCAGCTCAGGTCCTGTGGAGCACCCAAAATCCCAGTCAGAGCAGCCATGACCCACATCCCATCCCATCCCCAAAGGAGCAGCTGTTCCTATGGGAGCACCCAAAATCCCAGACAGAGCAGCCTTGACCCACATCCCATCCCATCCCATCCCATCCCATCCCCAAAGGAGCAGCCCAGGTCCTGTGGGAGCACCCAAAATCCCGGTCAGAGCAGCCATGACCCACATCCCATCCCATCCCATCCCATCCCATCCCCAAAGGAGCAGCCCAGGTCCTATGGGAGCACCCAAAATCCCAGTCAGAGCAGCCCAGACCCACTGCACACCCTGAAAGAGGCAGCTCAGTTCCTATGGGAGCACCCCAAATCCCAGTCCAGAGCAGCCATGACCCACATCCCATCCCATCCCCAAAGGAGCAGCCCAGGTCCTGTGGAGCACCCAAAATCCCAGTCAGAGCAGCCCAGACCCACATCCCATCCCATCCCATCCCATCCCATCCCATCCCATCCCATCCCATCCCATCCCACAAGGAGCAGCTCAGTTCCTATGGGAGCACCCCAAATCCCAGTCCAGAGCAGCCCTGACTCACTGCACATCCCAAAGGAGCAGCTCAGTTCCTATGGGAGCACCCAAAATCCCAGTCAGAGCAGCCATGACCCACATCCCATCCCATCCCCAAAGGAACAGCTCAGGTCCTGTGGAGCACCCCAAATCCCAGTCAGAGCAGCCATGACCCACATCCCATCCCATCCCATCCCATCCCATCCCATCCCATCCCATCCCCAAAGGAGCAGCCCAGGTCCTGTGGGAGCACCCAAAATCCCGGTCAGAGCAGCCCAGACCCACTGCACACCCTGAAAGAGGCAGCTCAGTTCCTATGGGAGCACCCCAAATCCCAGTCAGAGCAGCCATGACCCACATCCCATCCCATCCCATCCCATCCCATCCCATCCCATCCCCAAAGGAGCAGCTGTTCCTATGGGAGCACCCCAAATCCCAGTCAGAGCAGCCATGACCCACATCCCATCCCATCCCATCCCCAAAGGAGCAGCTGTTCCTATGGGAGCACCCCAAATCCCAGTCAGAGCAGCCATGACCCACATCCCATCCCATCCCATCCCATCCCATCCCATCCCATCCCATCCCCAAAGGAGCAGCTGTTCCTATGGGAGCACCCCAAATCCCAGTCAGAGCAGCCATGACCCACATCCCATCCCATCCCATCCCATCCCATCCCATCCCATCCCCAAAGGAGCAGCTGTTCCTATGGGAGCACCCCAAATCCCAGTCAGAGCAGCCATGACCCACATCCCATCCCATCCCATCCCATCCCATCCCATCCCCAAAGGAGCAGCTGTTCCTATGGGAGCACCCCAAATCCCAGTCAGAGCAGCCATGACCCACATCCCATCCCATCCCATCCCACAAGGAGCAGCTGTTCCTATGGGAGCACCCCAAATCCCAGTCCAGAGCAGCCCAGACTCCTGACCCAGGCCAGGCTGGCAGTCGGGCTCCCCTCAGCACCCTGTGCCCAGGAAGCCTCTGGCCTTTCTGCACACCAAGGGTTGGAATTTCCCCCTCTGCAGCTCCTGGAGGGCCCCTGCTGAGGACCTTCCCCCCTGCCCTGCCCTGCCCAGCCCCAGCAGAGCCCCAGTGCCTGGGCTGACCTTGGAGAGCTCGTAGAGGCACAGCACCTGCCTGCAGTAGCCCCTGCCATGGACACATTCTTCTGCCAGGGCCTTCAGTGCTGCCACCACGGCATCGTCCCCACACGGGGAGCCCAGCAGGGTCCAGTCCTCCGGGCTGGATGCTGGAACAAAAAAACCATCAATTCCTACCTCATAAAGGCAGGCAGCTCCCTTGCAGCTGGGCAAGGCTGCCAAAACCTGCAGCAACTCCATAACACTTTCAAGTCTTTGAAAACTGAGCTCTTGACAGCTCTGAGTTGAAATTTTGCGTTTGTTTCAGGGTACAAACAACACAGGAGAACACAAATATCCTCAGTAGTATCTCAGCTATGAAATCTCTAAGATTGAGCGAGGGCTCTGCAGAATTCCTGATGGGATGGGATTCATTGATGCTCCTCTGTGTCTGTTCAGCTTTGCACATCACTGCTAGAGAGGGATGTTCCAGCTGAAACTTCCTCACTCAGACTGCACAGACAGGCTGAGAGCTTTACAGATAAACACTCTCAGCTTCAGCCTCGCTATTAAACAAGAAACACTAAACCCTTCATAATGCACAAAGGAGCCAGGAAAATATATTAACTAATATATCAATTAAAATATAAAAAAATTGTAAATTATTAATAATAAATTTGAATAAATTAAAATTAAAATATATTAATATATCAATTAAAATACAAAATATATAAATTAATAATAAATGTTAATAAGTTAAAATTAAAATATATTAATATATCAATTAAAATATAAAATATATAAATTAATAATAAATGTTAATAAGTTAAAATTAAAATATATTAATATATCAATTAAAATATAAAATATATAAATTAATAATTAATTTTAATAAATTAAAATTAAAATATCGTAATTAACATATCAATTAAAATATAAAATAAATTAATAATTATTTTTAAAAATTTAAAATTGAAATGTATTAATATATCAATTAAATTATAAAATATATAAATTAATAATAGATTTTAATAAATTTAAATTTAAATCTTAATTAATATATCAATTAAAATATAAAATGTATAATTAATTTTAAAAATAAAATTAGAATATATTAATCAATATATCAACTAAAATATAAAACATATAAATTAATAATAATTTAAAAAAATTTTAAAATATATTAATTAAAGCAGTTCCTTGCTTCAGCTACAGGAAAAAAAAAAAATTAGCAGAGTGTTTTCTAAAAGCAGGAACAGGGATTAAAGCCCAGAACTTCTAATTAGACTGGGAATTCCAGTGGACAGCCAGGTCACCCTTGGCACAAGGCAGGACAGAGGGGGATTTACAGGCCCAGAAGGTGAGACACATCAAATAAAGCCCTGAAACCACATTCCCTCACCTTCAAAAAGAGCTGGAAGGGGAGGTTCTGGGGAGGTACAAGGGGAGGGCAGAGGCCCTGCAGGGGGATTGGGTGTTGGGGAGGATGAAGTTGCTAGGCCCTGCAGAGATAATTTAATAGTAAAAGATTCTAAAAGTATGAAACCCACAAGAGGAATAGAATTAAAAGCAAAGTTTGAACTGTAAGCATGGACAGGAAGAAGGTGATTAGACAGCTGAAAAGGGCTTGGCTGGGTGAGTCAGTGACACCCCTGCCAGGACAAAAGGATGAATAAAGGGTTGGACCATCTCAGGTAGCACGAAAAAGGTGGGTTTCACAGGTTTTGGTCTGTAGAGTAGTATTGTAATGTTGTGGTTCCCATAGGCTGTATGTAGATTCTGTAGGGTTTGTATCTTAAGGTGATTGGTTGATGCTCATTAGAATATTCACGATAGAAAGGGTTCAAATGGAATGGAACAAGGAGCTCGGCCTCTTTGCTGCCTTCCCTTGGACCCTCTTGGACTTTGCACTGGATCCCTGGACCCTTCCCCAGTCAGGCTGCCTCCCCACGACCAATAAAGCACGTGTTCCAAAGAGTGTCCTGATCTTCAGATCATCCCTCTCGCTGGACAACCAGCGTGCTTTCTAATAATTGGGGGTCACTCACTGCTGGGGGCTCTGCAAGGGGAGGGCAGAGGCCCTGCAGGGGGATTTGGGGTCACTCACTGCTGGGGGCTCTGGGGAGGTACAAGGGGAGGACAGAGGCCCTGCAGGGGGATTGGGGGTCACTCACTGCTGCTCGCCGCGCCGCCCTCTCCTGTCCCGGCTCTGGCCGCCAGCAGTGCCCGCACCTCGGGCTGCAGCTGCTCCAGGCCGGCCTCCCCCGAGGCCAGCGCTCTGCAGTGCAGCACCAGCCACACGTCCCTGTGCCACAGCTGGAAGTAGCGGCACACCCGGGTGGCTTCCAGCACGCTGCCCTCGTCCAGCAGCGCGCCCAGCAGCGCGGCCAGCGCCGCCCGCTCCTCCGGCCCCAGCGCTGCCCGCGGCTCCCCGGCTGCCCGCGGCTCCCCGGCTGCCCACGGCTGCTCCCCGGCTGCCCGCGGCTGCTCCCCGGCTGCCCACGGCTGCTCCCCGGCTGTCCGCTGCTCCCCGGCTGCCCGCGGCTCCCCGGCTGCCAGCGCCTCCAGCCCGCGGGGCCCGGCCGCGCTCAGGGCCGGCAGCTTGGCCAAGGAGAACTGCTGGGCCAGGCTGCCGAAGGACGGCTCCCCGGGCAGGCCGGCGGGACACGGGCGCTGCTGCTGCCCCGAGCCCTCGGCCGCCAGCGCTCGCTGGGCGATGCGGCACTGCCAGATCTGCTTCTCCACCTCCTCCAGCTCCTGCACGGCCACCCCGGGCTCCTTGGCCAGCCAGTGGCCGGCCAGAGTCAGCAGCAGCTGCCTCTCCAGGATGCTGGCTGCCTTCTCCTGGCCCGAGGAGTCCCGCACGTCCTCGGCCTGGCGCAGGAAGAAGGCGGCGGCGGCTCGGCTGCAGATGCAGTGCTTGCTGAAGGTGTCGTTGCACTTCTTCCAGAACTCGGCTCTTGTCTGGCTTTGATGCCACTGCCCTGTGTCTCTTAAACGACGTAGATCTCTCAGAAGCTGTAAAATCCACAGAGGTTTATCACAGTTAATCTTTCCAAGTGAGAAAACTCCAGCTCACGCAGGTTTCACTGCACTGAAACACTGGAATTAGGTAAGTGCCCCAATACTCAACAAGCCACAGAACTGGTTTGGCTTGGAAGGGACCTTAAAGATCATCTCATTCCATCCCCTGATGGACAAACCCATTTTTCTCCCTAAATAAAACTGATTGCATACAAATAAAAACAGCAAGAGAATCAGGACAACTACCCCCCCAGCACTTACAGCCAGTGTGTTTGGTGCACTTGCACTTAAAATAAAAAATTACTTAACAAAAAAATTAACGTTTCAGGAAGGCTGAGAAGCTGCATCCTCAGTCCTGGCAGCAGCAGCAGCAGCAGGAAGAGGTGACTGTCCCTAACTGCACTGTACCTCGTGTGTGACAACGCTGTCCACGGGCAGCTCCGCCAGGGCCGCCACCTCCCGAGCCAGGCTGAACATTCCTTGGTCCTGCAGCTGCTCCAGGATGGAGCTGCACTCGCCCTGGAACTCCTCCAGGCTGCAGGGGCTCAGGATGGAGCGGCTGATGGAGATGGAGGAGTCCCTCAGGGCCTCACTGAGGGCACAGAGCCTCTTCACGTGGGGGCCTGGGTTGAAGGGGACAGCTCAGGAAAGCCGGGTCTGCACCCCAGGGGAGGCTGAACCTCCCTCAGGAGGCAGCCCTGCCACAGGGCCTGGGGTCATCCTGTCCTCACCATCCAGCAGCAGGTTCTCTGAGGCAGCCAGGAGCTGCAGGAGCTTGCCCAGCTCGTACTGTGTCTGGCACTGGTGCAGCATCAGCTCCAGCAGGAACAACGCCTGCGCCTCCAACCACGGCCCCGGCACCTCGGGGGCTGCTCCAGCTGCTGCCAGCTGTGGGGAACAAAGGGGGTTAAGGGGCAGGGCTCTTGGAGCCCTGCAGGCTGAGAATTCCAGGCTTTCTGTGCTGAAGGCACTGACCCTCCAGCAGGCACCACAGTGACCCGTGGGACAGGCTCCTGAAACGGAGTGATGGCTGTGGCTGTGTGGTTTGAACAGCAGTGTGTGATCCCACAGGGTGAAAAACTTACTATTTAAGGTTTTGGTAAAGAGTAATATATGGGGCAATGTGGAGGATTTGGGGTGTTGTCCAAGTTCTTCTTCCTCACCTTCTTCATGGGTTTGGGTGGTTTTTTCTAATTGGGTGAAAAGGGTGGGTATTGCAGCCCTTGGGTGGTCATTGCTGGGTTAAAAGTATCAGTCATCGAGGTGTCACCTCGTTATTGGGGGATTATCCCTTAAATAACCTTGGGAAGAGTTGGAAGGATCCATTTTCTACCTTGCTAGTCAGAGCTCAGAGCTGGTGAGACTGTAGCATGGATAAGAATTAATTAACACTGAGTCCAAACATGAAGCTGTGAGCCCCATGCATCAATCCTGGCTCCAACAGGAAGGGAAGAAGGTAAGAAACCCACACAGGGTGGGAAGGGGAAAGGAAAAGGGAAAAAGAAGGGGAAAAAAAGGGGAAAAAAAGGGGAAAAAAAGGGGAAAAAAAGGGGAAAAAAAGGGGAAAAAAAGGGGAAAAAAAGGGGAAAAAAAGGGGAAAAAAAGGGGAAAAAAAGGGGAAAAAAAGGGGAAAAAAAGGGGAAAAAAAGGGGAAAAAAAGGGGAAAAAAAGGGGAAAAAAAGGGGAAAAAAAGGGGGAAAAAAAGGGGAAAAAAAGGGGAAAAAAAGGGGAAAAAAAGGGGAAAAAAAGGGGAAAAAAAGGGGAAAAAAAGGGGAAAAAAAGGGGAAAAAAAGGGGAAAAAAAGGGGAAAAAAAGGGGAAAAAAAGGGGAAAAAAAGGGGAAAAAAAGGGGAAAAAAAGGGGAAAAAAAGGGGAAAAAAAGGGGAAAAAAAGGGGAAAAAAAGGGGAAAAAAAGGGGAAAAAAAGGGGAAAAAAAGGGGAAAAAAAGGGGAAAAAAAGGGGAAAAAAAGGGGAAAAAAAGGGGAAAAAAAGGGGAAAAAAAGGGGAAAAAAAGGGGAAAAAAAGGGGGAAAAAAGGGGAAAAAAAAGGGGAAAAAAAGGGGAAAAAAAGGGGAAAAAAAGGGGAAAAAAGGGGAAAAAAAGGGGAAAAAAAGGGGAAAAAAAGGGAAAAAAAAGGGAAAAAAAAGGGAAAAAGGGGAAAGGGGGAAAGGGGGAAAGGGCACCAGCTCTGCCCCCCTTCAGGGAACAAGGAGCTGCCACTCCCAAGGGAGCACTGAGCCATCCCCGAGGGCTGCTGGAGCTGGAAGTGAACATTTCACAGCAGGGTGAGCACCAGTGACTGCTGACAGCCAAGGGGGACACCAGAGGTGTGAGCAGGGTCAGTAACTGCTGGACAAACAGCCCCTGTCACTGCTGGAGCCCCCCCAAGCACATCTGCTCAGGAAGGAGCTGCCTGAGCCTGAAGCCCAGCAAGGAAAACCACTAATGACAGGGAATGGTAGTTAGCAGCATGCTCAGGGAATCAGAGAACTGGGATGGAAGGAATTGTTAAAACATCTGCAGGGAGAGACCAGGAGCAGTGTGTGAAAAGCCCAGCTGCTAAATCCCAGCAATGACATTCAGAGAAAATGAATTTCCTTACTTCTGTGAGGCTTTCCTGAAATTTGTCCAGTTTGGTTTTAGCTTCCTTGTACTTTTTACAGTTCATGCACAGTTCATACATCTCCAGGATGTGCAGCAAAGGGGAATCCTTTAAGACACGAAACCAGATAATAATGAGTTCCCAAAAGTACCTCAATAAATAAAACATACTTTAAAAAAATCATCTATTCAATAAATGCAGAATTTGTCTTCCTCAGCAGCAGAACAATGAAGTTTCAATTTGTTAAAATTGCACACAAGGTTGATGCAGGATTTACTAATCTGTGATAATTGGAAGAACTTCTAATTAGACTGGGAATTCCAGTGGACAGCCAGGTCACCCTTGGCACAAGTCAGGACAGAGGGGGATTTACAGGCCCAGAAAGGTGAGACACATCAAATAAAGCCCTGAAACCACACTCCCTCACCTTCAAAAAGAGCTGGAAGCCATTCAGAAGTGTTTTACTCTTTTGCTTCCTCAGGAAGACTTTCCAGATGACAGCCAGGTCCTGCAGGTCCCACTGGGGCCCCTCTGCCCAGCTCTGGGTGTGGGTGGTCACCTCAGCCCTGGTGGCCTCATCCACAGAAGTGATGATCCAAACACAGAGGCAGGAGATGAGGTTTGCACCCTGGAAATGCCAGAAGGATGGGGAGAGGGGTCACAGCGTGCACAGGCAGCACAGGAACACAAGCAGAGGTTTGATGCAGGTGCAGATCCCCCCCAGGTGACCCAGCTGGGCAGGGCCAGCAGCTGGCACTGCTCCCTCCCTGGAACCCCAGGAGCTGCAGACTCACAGGGCAGCAGGCTGCCAGCACGCTGAGGATGGGGGCCTGGGCCCTGAGTCCTTCAGCCAGCAGGTACCAGGAGGGGTTGGGCTGCTCCTGGCACTGCAGCAGCACCTGGAACAGGCTCCCTGCAGGGGCTTTGACCACACCACCAGGCTCAGTCCTCTGCAGCTTCCCCAGGGCCAGCAGCAGGTGATCCCGCACCACGGGAGGGAAATCCTGCAGCAGGGGGATGACCTGGGGGGAAAAAACAGCACCAGCACCTTGTCAGGCCCAGGGAGGGGGCAGCAGGATGTATACACAGAACACTGAGTGAGTGCATAAAACACTGAGTGCATAAAACACTGAGAGAGTGCACAACACCCTGAGAGAGTGCTCAACACACTGAGTGCACAACACCCTGAGAGAGTGCACAACACACTGAGTGCACAACACCCTGAGAGAGTGCACAACACACTGAGTGACTGCACAACACACAGAGAGTGCACAACACACTGAGAGAGTGCACAACACACTGAGAGAGTGCACAACACACTGAGAGAGAGTGCACAACACACTGAGAGAGTGCACAACACACTGAGAGAGTGCAAACACACTGAGAGAGTGCACAACACACTGAGAGAGTGCACAACACACTGAGAGAGTGCACAACACACTCAGTGAGTGCACAACACACTCAGTGAGTGCACAACACACTGAGAGAGTGCACAACACACTGAGAGAGTGCACAACACACTGAGAGAGAGTGCACAACACACTGAGAGAGTGCACAACACACTGAGAGAGTGCAAACACACTGAGAGAGTGCACAACACACTGAGAGAGTGCACAACACACTGAGAGAGTGCACAACACACTCAGTGAGTGCACAACACACTGAGAGAGTGCACAACACACTGAGAGAGTGCACAACACCCTGAGAGAGTGCACAACACACTGAGAGAGTGCACAACACACTGAGAGAGTGCTCAACACACTGAGAGAGTGCTCAACACACTGAGAGAGTGCACAACACACTCAGTGAGTGCACAACACACTGAGAGACTGCTCAACACACTGAGAGAGTGCACAACACACTGAGGGAGTGCACAACACACTCAGTGATTGCACAACACACTCAGTGAGTGCACAACACACTGAGTGAGTGCACAACACACTGAGAGAGTGCACAACACACTGAGAGAGAGTGCACAACACACTGAGAGAGTGCACAACACACTGAGTGAGTGCACAACACACTGAGAGAGAGTGCACAACACACTGAGAGAGTGCACAACACACTGAGAGAGTGCACAACACACTAAGAGAGTGCACAACACACTGAGAGAGTGCACAACACACTGAGAGAGTGCTCAACACACTGAGAGAGTGCACAACACACTGCACAACACACTGAGTGAGTGCACAACACACTGAGAGAGTGCAAACACACTGAGAGAGTGCACAACACACTGAGAGAGTGCACAACACACTGAGAGAGTGCTCAACACACTGAGAGAGTGCTCAACACACTGAGAGAGTGCACAACACACTCAGTGAGTGCACAACACACTGAGAGACTGCTCAACACACTGAGAGAGTGCACAACACACTGAGGGAGTGCACAACACACTCAGTGATTGCACAACACACTCAGTGAGTGCACAACACACTGAGTGACTGCACAACACACTGAGTGACTGCACAACACACTGAGTGACTGCACAACACACTGAGAGTGCACAACACACTGAGTGACTGCACAACACACTGAGAGTGCACAACACACTCAGTGAGTGCACAACACACTGAGTGACTGCACAACACACAGAGAGTGCACAACACACTGAGAGAGTGCACAACACACTGAGAGAGTGCACAACACACTGAGAGAGAGTGCACAACACACTGAGAGAGTGCACAACACACTGAGAGAGTGCTCAACACACTGAGTGCTCAACACACTCTTCAAATTCCGTTCTTAGAACAACTTTGGAGGCCTAGGGAGGAAAAGGGGCTCTGTAGGTGTGAATTATTCCAATGGAAGATTGAAGCTCAAATGTCTCCTAGAGAGCCTCAGTTCTGTTCTCTCTTGCAGTGCAGCAGCAGAGCATGAAAAGGGTCTATTCAAGTGCTTTTGTGGAGTTACAGATTCTTCAAAACAAGAAGGAGATGCAAGTTAAAATCCTAGGCCTGCTAAGCATCATCTCACCTGCAATTACCCACTTAGCTCCCTCACATGGACTTTTCCCAATTGCTTTTATTGGAGTATTTTATTAATTTTTAAATCACGTTCAAAACCAAAGGTGGAAAATCTGGATTCTCAAAAGTTTCAGTATCTTTACCAAAAAAATCAATTTGAGTTTTGAAAGGAAAGATGAGTGGCTTCATTATAACTCACATTGAACATCTGGCAACTCTTCAATTAAAAAAAAAAAAGCCGTTAACTACCAGAGTTTAAATTAAATTTACAAGTGTAGCTGGAAGGGAAGGGGCTACTACAGTCCAAGGGTATTGACATCCCAAAAGAACCAAAACCCAGGACCTGGTGAGGCTCCTGTGTCTCCACACTGGGACATTCTCTTGCTCCATGACCCAGTTTAATGCCCAGAGAACTCACCTGGGCTGGCTGGTGGCCGTGGAGCTGGCTCTGGATGAGGAACTGCAGCCACTCGTTGGATTTGGCACATTCCCTCAGGAAGGAGGTGCTCAGCTCCAGGTTATGGAGTTTGCAGAACTGCATCACCAAGGACCACTGCCTTCTGCAGTCACTGGAGGTCCTGCACGGAATTTAGAGAGCCCCAGGTGCACTGAACTGCAAGATTTGCACGGATGCTCAGGTGTGAAGTGACCCTGTGAACCAGGCCTGCTGTCTGCAAACAGCAACAGGGCACTGCAGAGAGGCCTCATCCCCCCTGGGAGCTCCCACCAAGGGCAGGCACTCTCCTGTCCTGCCCTCTTTGCTTTTCTCTGACACACAAATGACAAAAGTCAGTGCCCAATCTCCATTTCCCAGGTGACCCCCCCTCCCAAAGCTGCTCTCACCTCTTTATTCCTTGGTGCTCAATGGCATCCCAGAAAGCCTCTTCCAAGGAGCTCAGCACTGCTGCTGCTGCTGCTTTTTCACCATCAGCCAACTTTGTAAACTTCTCAACTGTTGGAAAGAACACATTCCTTGTGCTGCCTGGGATCAGAGCCAGGGCAGCATTTCCAGGAGTGCCAGCAGCTTCCTAACTTGGGGAAGCAGACACCTGTGGCCCCAGAGTTAGAAATTCAACTCTCTGAAGTTATTTCTAGGATTAAATTTAAATTCCCTACAGC
The DNA here is from genome assembly GCA_027886175.1 of Phylloscopus collybita. Classification (NCBI taxonomy): domain Eukaryota; kingdom Metazoa; phylum Chordata; class Aves; order Passeriformes; family Phylloscopidae; genus Phylloscopus; species Phylloscopus collybita. Next base: position 280,152 of record JAJNNQ010000136.1, on the reverse strand, counting down.
TCTGAACACCTGATCTCCCTGCAGGTAGGTGTGAGACAATTTTCAGTCAGGAAGGAGAGAGGAGATGTGGCAGTGGACTTTGTTTAACTCTCTGAAATACTACTACACCATGAGGCTGAAGCTCACTAATATCAGTCTTAGGCAGCTGCTGGCCAGTGTCTGTTAGATCCTGATACAGGCTGTATCACTCCTCCTGCCTTATTTCACATGAGAGGAGAAAAAAGGCACCTTCAAAATCAGTAAAAAAAACAAAAAACAAAACAAACCAGGAACAACAGAACAAGAAAGCTCTCGGATGCTTCTGCTGCACAGCTGAGCCAGCAGGGCAGCATCCCTCCCTGCTTCTCTCCCCAGGAAACCCACAGCAGCTATCCCAAGGCAGACAGAGAGCCCCTTCCTTACCCAAGGAGTCCCTGTGCTGGGAGCAGGGCTCTCTCCTGGCCCTGTGGCTGCTGATCAGCCTGGCAGCTCTCAGCTCCACGCGCAGCCGCAGGCTGTCCTGCCCCAGCAGCTCCAGGAAGCAGACGCAGGCTGCTGCCACTGAGGGGACACCCAGGGAGGACACAGCCAGCACCTGGGCCTCCCGGGCTGCCTGCTGGATCCTGCAAGGAGAGACAGCCAGGGGTTTGCAGCAGCCAGGGGTTTGCAGCAGCCAGGGGTTTGCAACACCCAGGGGTTTGCAACACCCAGGGGTATAACTGGTGCGGCGCACAGGAACGGGGCAGGGAGTGCATTAATGAGGCTGCGTGGAGCTCTTGCAAGCAAGAGACTCCTCTTTTATTTTTCTGACTCCTTTTGTACATTTTACAAATTGCCCATGCCCAGAGGTGGGACTCTTGAGAACCACTAGTCATTTTCCAAAAACTATCACTGAAGCCCCTCCTCTGAGAACAGATGTGAGAGCTTCGGTAGTTTACTAAACATGACTTTGTGCTTCAAAACTGTGCCTAAGAATAGAGTTCCCAAAACTAAAACAAGCAGGCACGAGCATAGCAACACAGGGGTTTGCAGCAGCCAGGGGTCTGCCCCATCCATGCCCAGCACCAGGGCTCCCCAGGCACCGAGGAAGCACGGAACCCTCGGAGCCAGCAGAGATAAGGATGTGTTGTCTGGGCTTTTGCTGCTCTCCTCTGCCTCTCTAAGAAGTTTTCCTAAAGTTCTGTTTTAGCCTTCTGTGTTTGCCTTTTGCAGTGGAGTCAGACACGATTTTACATCAATAACTTTCTTGTTATTACAGAATCACAGAATCACGAAATTTTTAAGTTGGAAGAGACCTTTAAGATCATCCAGTCCAAACCACGTTCTAACACCTCAACTAAACCATGGCACTGAGTGCCACATCCAGGCTTTTCTTAAACACATTCAGGGATGGTGACTCCACCACTTCCCCAGGCAGACCATTCCAATACTTTATCACTCTTTCTGTGAAAAACTTTTTCCTGGTATCCAACCTGTATTTCCCCTGTAAGGGTGTAACCACGTTTACATTCTTCTCATAAAGAGAAGACTGTTGATGGACTGCTGGGTTGCCCAGTGTGGGTGAAGAGGAAGATTTTCTTCCTCCAATCCATGGTCACTGCTGGAATTCTATAAATGTTGAAGTTTGTAAATAAACTGCCTCTTTTCTGCCTTGGACACCTCAGTGTGTGGGTGTGATTGCTTTGTGTCCTGTGTGACAATGATGAGCCAGAAGTTTCATGTTTATAAAAGATGTGGGGGTGAGAATGAAGGCTCACATGTGATAAGCAGAGTTTGGCATTTCATACCTTTATCAAAAACTAAAGCTGGTGGAATTGGTGTTATAATGAATAAAACACCCCCTCAGAGGCTGAGGGCAGAAAGAGCCTCTGCAGAGTTTGCAACCCACTGCAGCACCAGGAACCTGAGTCTGACCTGCAGGTGGTGCCAAGACAAAAATGTACCCAAAGGGTTTTTCCAGGGCAGTCACTGAAATAATCCTGTATCCCTAACTGACTGTTAAACCATGAATTCACTCTGCATTCATATTTTCACATCGCCCTTTTTGCCCCAGTTTTACCTGTTTACACAAGAGAAATAGATCTGTGTGGAAACGATGGAGAGAAACAAACAGTGACTAATACACAAACCAGACATTCCAGAAACAAAGTGATTGGTTCTAATTCCCATTTGTATGTACATTCCCATTGGACCTTTGACTGTACCCCTCTGAACACCTGATTTTGAAGCTTCAGCCAGAACATTTAATTCCATCAACCTCCAGTGCCTTTTTTTGCCTCACTATTAAGCTAAACAAGTGTCACCATTGGGAAATGTCCAAGAAAAGGGGCATCATTCTCCTGTGGAGTCACCCAGGGGCCGAGGTTCCCAAAAGAAGAGCCCACCCATGTTTGATCTGACTGGAATATTCCCCTGGCTTCCCTTGTGCAGATTTTACTGAGGTAATTCCCAAGGAAGCCCACCTCCTTTCAGGTGAGACCTGATCCCTAACCTCTAGGACCCCCACAACAGCACTGCTGTGCTGCTGGGGAGGAGGAACCCCCTCCCTGTGCCGGGCTCTGGCCCTGCTGAGGACACTCACAGCTGCCTGGGGGTTTTGCTCCTGGCCAGCTGCTGCCCCAGGAAGGTGCCGAAGGCGAAGGCGGGGCGGCCGTGGAGCAGGTAGAACAGGAAATCCAACCTCTCCAGCACGGCGTGCCTGCTCACCAGCTCGGGGCTGGAGAAGTGGGGCAGCTCGCTCCAGGCATCTGGGAACAACAGAGCAGCAGGGTGAGACAGCTGAACACAGCACAGCAACAGCCTGCAGCTGCACAAGGAGAGCTGAACACAGCACAGTGAGACACCTGAACCCAGCACAGCAACAGCCTGCAGCACAGTGAGACAGCTGAACACAGCACAGCAACAGCCTGCAGCACAGAGAGAGAGCTGAACACAGCACAGAGAGAGAGCTGAACACAGCACAGCAACAGCCTGCAGCACAGTGAGACAGCTGAACCCAGCACAGTGAGACAGCTGAACACAGCACAGAACAGCCTGCAGCACAGAGAGAGAGCTGAACCCAGCACAGTGAGACAGCTGAACACAGCACAGTGAGACAGCTGAACACAGCACAGCAACAGCCTGCAGCACAGTGAGACAGCTGAACACAGCACAGTGAGAGAGCTGAACACAGCACAGCAACAGCCTGCAGCTGCACAAGGAGAGCTGAACACAGCACAGTGAGACACCTGAACCCAGCACAGCAACAGCCTGCAGCAGTGAGAGAGCTGGACCCAGCACAGCAACAGCCTGCAGCTGCACAAGGAGAGCTGAACACAGCACAGTGAGACACCTGAACCCAGCACAGCAACAGCCTGCAGCACAGTGAGAGAGCTGAACACAGCACAGCGACACCCTGCAGCTGCACAAGGAGGGCAGAACCAAAGGCGGCTCCTCCAGCCCTCGTTCCCATCTTGGCATTCCCAAAACCACCCTGAAATCCCACTCCCCGCTGGGAAATCAGAGCTCTGCACCACCTCAGCTTGCTTTGAAAAGGAAACACTGGGGTTTTTCTTATCTTGTATTTGGAAAAAGTTCTGCCTGTGAAAAGCTTAATGCAAAAATCTAGAATTCTAGTTCAAAACCCTAGAATTCTAGTTCAAAACTCTAGAATTCCTTTTCAAAACCCAGATTTAGTACACTACACTATTTTCCTTGTGAAAGTAACAGCCTTTTGAGTGAATTTATCTGCCAAATAATTCCCCTGGATCGTATTTTATTTTAGGTGCCCAGGCTAGGAAAAGCGTGCAAACCTTGATAAGAGACATACCTGACACAGCAAGAGTGTTTGTTGACTGCCAGCCAAATAATTTCCTGGGGTCAAAGGGCATTAATGACTGAAAGATCAAAAACAAAATATATTGTGGCAGCTGAAGAACTACACATCACTGTCCTGTAACTCTCAATTTCTAATTCTTTTACCGTTACAAACATTTTTAAATTTAAATATTGTAATTTCTGCCATAATAATAAACCCACTGAACACTGCAAGAATATCCCTCTCTGACACTCCAGCACTGCAAGCTCACAGGGCCTGGAGGCCACTTGAAAAAGCAGCTCAGGATGAAGCTGTGACCTTCAGCTGCACATCAAGGATCCCAAAGATCCCTGGCCCCCAGCCCCAGGCTTTAGCTGCCCTTGTGTCCTGCCCAAAGCCCTTGGTGTACCTGCAGCAGGTGGTAGAGGGAGATGTCAGGAGGCAAAATCCCATGAGCAGTGCAGGAGGGAAAGAGAGCAGCCTTGAGCTTGGGGTAAGGGGTCAAGGCCATTTTTAGGAGCTGTGGATCAACTTTCTTCCGAGGTTTTTCTGCATCTTCGTTCTGAAGGACCTACACAAGGCAAGCAGGCAAAATCAATTAGGAGAAAACTATTAAATAACAACAGAGCAATTTAGGGGTGTGCCAATCCACCTCATGGGAATTTGACAGGCAGTGACAACACCAACTATCATCTTTTTTTTCCTCCAAAATGCTTTTAAATTGTATCCCCATCTTCCCCAGCCCCTGATGGTGCAGGTGACTGTGGATCAGGACACTCTGGCCCTTCCAGCACGTGGCTCAGGGGGAATTTTTCTGTCAAAGCCAGGAGTGCAGCACAGGGGAGCAGCAGCACAAGGGGAGAGCAGGAGCAGAACAAGGGGAGCAGCAGCAGCAGCACAAGGGGAGCAGCAGCAGCAGCACAGGGGGAGCAGCAGCAGCACAGGGGGAGCAGCAGCAGCACAGGGGGAGCAGCAGCAGCACAGGGGGAGCAGCAGCAGCACAGGGGAGCAGCAGCAGCAGCACAAGGGGAGCAGCAGCAGCACAGGGGAGCAGCAGCAGCAGCACAAGGGGAGCAGCAGCAGCAGCAGCACAGGGGGAGCAGCAGCAGCAGCACAAGGGGAGCAGCAGCAGCACAGGGGAGCAGCAGCAGCAGCACAAGGGGAGCAGCAGCAGCAGCAGCACAGGGGAGCAGCAGCAGCAGCAGCACAGGGGGAGCAGCAGCAGCAGCAGCACAGGGGGAGCAGCAGCAGCACAGGGGAGCAGCAGCAGCAGCAGCACAGGGGGAGCAGCAGCAGCAGCAGCACAGGGGGAGCAGCAGCAGCAGCAGCACAGGGGGAGCAGCAGCAGCAGCAGCACAGGGGGAGCAGCAGCAGCACAGGGGAGCAGCAGCAGCAGCAGCACAGGGGGAGCAGCAGCAGCACAGGGGGAGCAGCAGCAGCACAGGGGGAGCAGCAGCAGCACAGGGGAGCAGCAGCAGCAGCAGCACAGGGGGAGCAGCAGCAGCAGCAGCAGCACAGGGGGAGCAGCAGCAGCAGCAGCAGCACAGGGGAGCAGCAGCAGCAGCAGCAGCACAAGGGGAGCAGCAGCAGCAGCACAGGGGAGCAGCAGCAGCAGCACAGGGGAGCAGCAGCAGCACAGGGGGAGCAGCAGCAGCACAGGGGGAGCAGCAGCAGCAGCAGCACAGGGGAGCAGCAGCAGCAGCAGCACAGGGGGAGCAGCAGCAGCAGCACAGGGGGAGCAGCAGCAGCAGCACAGGGGGAGCAGCAGCAGCAGCAGCACAGGGGAGCAGCAGCAGCAGCAGCACAGGGGAGCAGCAGCAGCACAGGGGAGCAGCAGCAGCACAAGGGGAGCAGCAGCAGCACAGGGGCACCAGGAGGGATCAGGTGGCCCAGGCAGTACCTGGTCGATGCCCCCAGGCCCATACACCGTGGTGGCCAGGGCCAGCAGGGTCCTGCCCTCCAGCAGGATGCTGCTCACACCCCCCTGGCTGCTGGGAATCAGCATCTGAGCGTTGGCCAGACTCGCCTGGAAAATCATCTTGGGATCTTAAAAGGAAAAAAAAAACAAACAAAACATGACATTTAATTGCATGCAAAACCAGCATTAAGTCATCAATCACACCTTGCAGCTGTCTTCTGGCTGTGAAAAATGCTGGATTTTCTATTTTCCATACTGGTTTTCCTCACTTTGCCTACAAACACAGGTAAGATGAGCTAAGGTTTACCAAGCTCTCCCCAGTTTCAAACTACAGCTTTGCCTACACAGAGTGTCTGGGGTTGAGCCCCACAGTTTAGCACTGGAGTGCTTCAATTCTTTATCCTGATGCTTCAATTCTTTACACTGATCATGCTTTCTAAAAAAAGCTTCACTCGGGATTATTTTTGTCTTTTGTTCATGTGTGACTCTGCAGAAGAGGAAATTTTTGAAAGTGCAATGAGTTAGAAGCACAAATTCCACTGCATTTCAGTAAAGCAAATACATAATCCAAGGGCAGGGAAATCAAAATGCACCACAGGGGGCAGAGGAAGGTTTAGTTTTAATGGCATGTGTATTTATTATGAATTATGAATTCTCCTTCAGTTCAGCCTGTTGGGAATGTAACTGAACTGGAGGTAACAATGGTTACACACAGAGTGATTCCCACTTCTCTGCAGTGCCCAGATCTTCAAGGACAGCTCCAGCAGGAATCACAATCCAGATTTCAGAGATGAGGAAGTGATGGACAGGGAGGTTTGCAGCAGAGCAGAGGTTTCTCCAGCTGCCCCTCTCTGGGATTCCTACCTCGGGGATTGCTGGCAACCCCTCGGCACTGCACCAGGAACTCAAACCAGGGGTGTGCTTCATGCAGCTCCTTCTTGTCCAGGATAGGGCAGTTTGAAGGGGTTAAACTGGAAATAAAGGAGCAGCAGAGTGAAAATACAGGCTTGGACACCACTGGTGTAACACAGCATTAAAGGTGTGGAGCACCTCACGGGTGTTATGCCAAATACAAGTTTGACAAGTAACCAGAAAATGATGGACTGGCTTTTTTTCTGGTCCACTTCTACATTCCTGATAATTCCAGTGTTAGACTGGAGTTAGAGCTCAGGAATTTTAATTGCCAAGTATCCCTGAAGTGGGAAGTATTCGTATGGCTCCAATACCTAATACTGGTCCCACCTTCGAATCCCAGCTAAACCTAGTTCAGGTGGAAACCAGCAATTTCCTCATCTGTGAGCATATCAGGAGTCAACTCACACCTGTGCTTAAGCAAGTTTCTGAATTCTGTATATTCTGAGCTTCTGAAGAGCAGAAATTTGTCTTGGCTCATTTAGGACTGTACTGCTTATAGCATTATGCTAATTACAGCTGTAATTGTCTCCTTTCATGACTGACATACAAATTTATACCAAGACAATCTGAATAAAGCTTCAAAACACAGCTTAGAATCTCACACACTGCCCCCAGAGCTTCTGTGAAATGACACTGCCAGGGCTGAGGAAAACTCTCCCCACCAGCTGCTCAAATGGTGTTTCCTTCTTTGGATCTGGGATCCCTCACGGGGTCTGAGGGATGGGAAGCACTCCTACCTGTAATAGTCCAGGTAAGTGTACAGCAGGTACTGCAGGCTGTGCTCCAGGCAGTGCAGGACAAACTGAGCATGGAAATCCAGGCCAGTGGCAGTGATGTGCTTTGGAACAGGGGGAGGGTTCTGCAGGACTCCTCCGAGGCACGACAACCTCTGCAGCAGGAGCTCAAAATCTTCCAGCTCAGAAGGGACAAAAATTCCCTTTCTGTCAGAAAGAAGCACAGACACTGAGCACACAGCTCTCTCTTTGACCAGTCCTGATGGGTGTTTTCAGCTCAGGATTAGAGCAGACCTCTCCCTCCCAGGAAACAATTCCCTACTGAGGCAAACACAACGTGCCAAAATCCATCACCCTGTGGTTACTGCAGGTCACTGCACAGGACCAGGTGGGAACAGAGAAATGCTCAGAATTTCCTCCCCTGCATTAAAGCTGGAATCAAGAATACAACCCCTGGGAAACTCCCAAGGGCTGAGGGAGGAGTGCTCTTGCTCTCATGGCTCTTACTGTTCCCAGATAACTGAAAGCAGAAGACTAAAATCACATTTATCACTGGAGTCGTGCCGTTTCCAAAAGGAGCAGTATAAAAACCAATGTGCAGTGAGGATTTTATTTCTAACTTTGCCTTCACACAGGAAGGAGAGACAGTGTGAAGCCTTGGGGGCCCTACCTGGCCAGCTTGTTCAGGATGTCCTGTCTCATGTAGCTGCTGCACAGAGTGCTCCTGTCAACGATGTCAGGGCTCAGGGGGGGCCAGGCTCGGCCACACGGAGCCTGCCTGGCCTCTGGCTCCTCAAGCCAGGAGCAAATGCTGCTCCAGTCATGCTGGGCTGTCAGGTGCATCCAGAGAACCTCAGCACTGCAGCTCTGGAGTTCTGTGTTTCAAAAAAAGGCAAACGGATGAAAGCAGCACACACCCACACTTCTGAGGGAAACACTGATATTTTCTTACACAGGGTCATGGAATGGTTTGGGCTGGGACTTTAAAGAGCATCCAGATCCTTGGACAGGGATCCATCCACCATTCCAGGCTGCTCCAAGCCCATCCAGCCTGGCCTGGGGCACTGCCAGGGCTCCAGGGGCAGCCACAGCTGCTCTGGGCACCCTGTGCCAGCCCTGCCCACCCTCCCAGCCAGGAATTCCTGCCCAAAATCCCACCCAGCCCTGCCCTCTGCCACTGGGAAGCCATCCCCTGTGTCCTGTCCCTCCAGGGATCTATTTTTAATGAACAGCTGCCAGGTATGATGCTGAGATGAAGGATTTCTTCCAGCTTTTGGAGCCTCATGTTGGCAGAGCTGGAAGGGATTCCCCAGTGCAGGGAGTGGGAGGGTGACAGAGGGTGACAGAGGGTGGCAGGGGGGTGACAGAGGGTGGCAGGGGGGTGACAGAGGGTGACAGGAGGGTGGCATTCACACATGGCCATGCCTCAGGCAAGTCCCTCCCAGCTACTTCCAAACCCTTCTCTACAGGACCAGCCCAGACCCAGGATGGAACAGGATTAACCCATCCTCTCCCACGTTCACTGACAATAAACAAGTGACCTCTGTGTGTCACAGGGGCTGTGTGCTGTGCCAGAGAGATCCTCCTGGCCAGCTCAAGCCCTCAGTGCCCACAACACTTGCCTTGGGGTGGTTTCCTGGGGAGCAGAATCATCTCCTGCAGCAGCTCGTCCCACCAGTGAGCCCAGTTCAACATCAGCCTGAGCCTCCTGCTGGGGTTGCCCCAGGCCAGCTGGGAGGCCAGCACTGCCTGCTGCCTGCACAGCTCCTGCTGCCTCCTGCAGCTGCTGAAACTGCTGAAACTGCAAGGGGCTGGGGTCAGCCTGGCCTGAGCAGCCCCCCAGCCCAACACAGCAGCTGAGCTCCCAGCCTGCGAGTGCCACAGGGACTGACTTCAGCTCAGGGGTGGAGAGAACTAAAGAACTGCCTCGTTTTTAGAAAGCTGATATATCAATTTATGAGTATCGCAGCAGTTTTAGTATTATTGAACTGTGAAATGATTTTTCTAGGTTGTTTGGTTGGCTGTGTTACAGACATCGTAGAGCAAAAACAGAGCAAACATCTGAATATGAATAATTGAGTAGTAATTCTAATATTATTATTAAAAAAAGCTTGATTTGAAGCAGCAGAGCTCTGTCACCCTCACAATAGTTTGCCATGACTCACACAAGAGTTTGTCATGAGAGAACGTGACAGCAACTGCTCCATTAATGAGAAAATTACTCAGTCCCCACACTGACTCTGATTTCTGCAAACAAAGACCGGTGTGAAATTAATGAAATTAAAGACTGTATTTGTTAGTGCAGTAAATCTCACAGAACGTGGAATCCAGCACATTTTAAATCCTATCAGTGCTATTAATTAACAATTAAAAGTAATAACTCCCATTACCTGGGAAGAGACTGTGTCTCTTTATTTTCCTGGAAGGATTCCGAGTAGAGGCTTTCCACCTGATGCACAAAGTCTATCATTCTCTTCTCTTTTTCAGAAAAATAATCCTCTTCTTGCAAGACTTTCACCTTTAATTCAAATTAAAGCGTTACCTCCAGCTGTTAAAAGGATGACCTCCAATTGCCCCCCAACTTTAATATATTCAAGGAGTAAATGATCCTGCAAAGTGCAAACAACCAACCAAGTGTAGGGAAAAAAAAATGCTGGAAGCAGAGGGCCATACACTGAAATGCCAAGAGGGCTCCAAGCTGTGTGAGAGAACCAGCTCAGAGGCAGGACTAATAAATGACATTTTAACAGCAAAGGGACAGGGATGCTGCAGAGCCACCCTGGGAGGATGCAGGCACAAGGAGGATGCTCTGCAGGTCAGCTCAGCCCAGGGCTTTCCCTCAGCTCAGGGCTCAGGCTGGGCTGAAGGAGCCTTTGCTGCACTCACCAGCAGCTCCCGGACGGGCCTGTCCTCAGTGTGGAAGCAGATCCTGTGCAATTCCTGCTTCACATCAAAGCCCTGGCACAAAGGAGACATTAGCTGGAAAATGTGCTCACAGAATAATACACCAACGAGGTCAAACACAGAATAAAACACAGCTGCTTCCCCTCCAGAAAGCACACAGGCCCTGCAGCAGCTCCTACAGGGATGTCCCTGATGGAACAAACCTCCCTCCCCCTGCTGCTCAGCACCTCAGCCAACACACACCCAACAGCCAGGCTGCCTCAAACCAACTTCCACTGCAATTCCACCTGCTCCTGGTGGAACCAACACATCCACAGGACCTCGAGGTCCTGCCCTGGTCAGAAAGCAGGCAGCAGGAGGCAGCCTGAGCACCTCTCACCATGTTCCTCAGCAGCTCCGAGGCCTGGCTGGTGTTGCCCTTCAGCAGACAGTCATAGACCAGGTTCAGACCTGTCTGGAGGAACTCCTGCAGACTCTCAGCAGGATGCTGCTGCCTTCGGAAGAAGATCTGGGCCTCTGGGATTTTGTTGCTCAGGATGGCCTCAGCAACGACTTCCTGAAGGGAAAAAAAACCATGGAACAAACTGACCTGCACCATCCCTAGGCTGATCCTCTTCCCCAGGACTTTAAGATGTCTCCACATCAATGATCTGCTGCTATAAACTGAAGCACAGCAGTAAAAGCTGGGCTACTGATTGTCACCTCTGGGGTCAGTTTTTCCCACTCTTGGCTCTCTTCTATCTCAGGCAGGTCCTCATCCAGGTCAGCTCCCGTCTGCCCCGCAGGCATCGGTGGCCGAGGGTATCTCCTCAGGAATTTCCTCAGTTTGATGATGTAATCAGTTAAAATATCTGCAGCCTTCTGCAGGAATTCATCAGGTTCTGCCAAAAAACAGCCAAAGCATCAGTTAAGTGGGAATGAACAGGCAGGATTTTAATGTTTAGCGATGCTGGATTAGTAAATGTGCTGATTAATAAACAGAAACCCTTCAGAGGGAAGAGCACATCAGCTCTGTCCCCTGTAGAGGCAGTGAGAGCCCAGCACTCCCAGCACCCTGCCAGGACACAGCCACAAGCCCACAGAGCTCCCTGCCCTCACTGAGGGGTTTTCCTGCCCAGGGACCAGTAAAGGAGAACTGAAACTTCATATTAATCCCACCAATTATTAGTCAAGTAAACCCAACCTAAAGCACAGGGATGAACACCTTTCACTCACTTAATTCTAGTATTTTTAGATTAACTCCAGGCAAATTTAAGCTTTTAATTAAAAGAATTAGCTGTTCTTAGTTACTAAACGATGCCACATTACTGGATATGACCCAGCAGGAGTGATCTTACCCTCTGTGTGCACAAAGATTTCCTCCAGCTGCTTGGTCAGGAAGGTCAGGGTGAGGTTCAGGAGCTGCTCCGAGAAGTGTTTGCTGTGAGGCTCCAGATCATTGTCTTGGATTGCTGAGCAGAGCAAGTTTAAAGCTGGCCTGAGCTCCTCCAAATCTGCAATGGTTCCAAAAAAGAGCTCACACATCTGCCTCCTACACACAGCCACAGGGAGAGCAAGGGAATGGAATAAAGCTCTGGGCAGCTGCAGGTTCTTCACTCACTTCTCAGGTAAGAGTGGGAGGCCCCCTCCCCAGGGTGCTCAGGCCCAGGGCAGGGTGCAGACAGACTGAAAACACTTTCTTTGCTTTTCAGAAACAAGTCCACTGTGTCCAGCTGGCGGTTTTCCAAGCCTGCCTAGACATGAAACATGAAACAGAACAATTAAGCATGGATTTTAAACCCACACACTGTGCACTTGCTGCTGGCATTCCTGCTCCATCCTCAGTGACAAACTACACAGGCAGGAAAGCACAAGGGGTTTAAACTCTGTGTGCAGCACCTGCAGCCTGAAGTAACAAGGTGACCTGCACAGACCCTGCCCTGTACCTTCACACACAAAATGTTATTGCAGCAAGACAAAGTAAATGCTGTGAGAATCAGCACTCTGAGTAAGCTTACAGCAATTTTATGAGAACGGTACAATAAACCCAGAAATCTCGTCCCAAGGATTTCTTTTCATATTTAACATTTGCAAGAGGATAAAAAACTGCTGCAGAAACTGGCAAAGTTGCTTTTGGGTCCAATTAAGAGGGCATTTTGAGCACTGCTTTATTCTCTTTCATTTTATTAACGTGCATTCACATTTGCTGCTGGATTTCTTCCTGTGAGTTACTCATCTGCTTGGGGTTTCACTGTTTATTTAATAACCAAACCACTTCCTTTTGCCCCAAGGTTTGAGGCACGCTTTGAATTGTGGCTAAGCCTGCACTGGCATTGCCAGACTGCACTCAGTGCTTGAAATCCAGAGTTCATTGTTTCCTTACCTGGAGGGCGTGCATGGGGATGGAGCACCTCTCCCACCCATTGAGGCGACACACGGAATCCACCACCCCGGCGCTGCCAAACATCATCAGCCTGCTCAGGAACTCCTCCTGGCTTAATCCAAACAGGACCAGGGACAGGCCACGCTCTGAGTGATAGAACCAAGCCACAATTAAAGCCAGAGCAGCCACTTCTTGGGCAGCAGCATTTCTACCCACTGCTGCTTCCAAAAGAGCGAGGCAAAGCTGCAGCGGCTTTGGCTGGATCTCAGCCGAGCAGGAATGCAAGGGAAGTTACCCAGCAGCAGCAGCAGCCAGGTAAAACACTAAAAACCCCTAAAGCAGCTGTCTCAGCACACTTTATCACCCCTCACCTGTCAGCAGCAGGCACAGTGGCACCTCTGCACTGCACTCCACGTAGACGCTGCCTCTGCCAAAGTGGGAACACGTCACGTCCTGGGACTCAAAATCCCAGAGCACCAGAGACAGCCCCTGTGTGCTGTCCTGTGCCAGCACCACAAACACAGCTGCAGCTCCAGTCACCAGTTTACACTCCAGCTTCACCATTCCCTGGGGTGCTGCCACGGGGATCTGTGCCCACTGCTGTCCTGCACCCCCAAGGGCTGCACCCTGGCTGTGGAGCGCTGGGGACGCCGCCCACGTTACAGCCCGGGGGACAAAGGCCACCATCCTCTCTGGATCCTCACAAATCTCAGGATCGTGGTCTTCGAGATGGGTAAAAAACTGATACCAAGGCAAATTCGAGTCGTTCACCAGATGTGGAGAAGCTGGTGTTCTCCTTCTCCTGACTCTGTCCCACAGTGAGGATAAGTGTGCCTTCCAGGACCTGTGGAGGGGACAGAGTCACCTGTAACAGCAGGTACTCTCCAACAACAAGGCAGGTAAAGCTTCCTCAGTTAAATAAAATCCATCCAGCATCCTGCATTTTAACCTTACCACGGCCTCTTTATTTGCATTTAAATACTCCCTGCAGCCAAATGACCACAGCTGCATCAGCTGGCAACATCCGTGTTCAGCACTTTCAGTAAAAAGTTTTCTTTTCCTCACAGAAAATGCCCCACCAATTAAAAAAACAGTAGAAGAGAATTAATTCCAGAACTGAATCTTTCTTATCTACACATCAAGTCATAATTGACATGTTTCATTAACATCAATACTTTAGGAGTTAAAGGCAACCCCTAAGCAGCAGTTTCTGCTTGGAAGCTGTCTTGGTCCACTCTAAATTCAAAAGATTTACAGCAGAATGAGCTGATTTTACCTGTCACAACTACAACTGAAAAAACAATTCAGCAGTTTATTATCCCTGATCCCAAGGAGGCAAAGGCCAGCCTGTGTCAGGAGGCTCTCTGTACCTGTCTGTGCGGAAAGGCGACGACAGGAGCTCCATGCTGTGCTTAGAGCTGCCCAGGTCATCCTCATCCAGCCCCTCTGGGGGCTTCACTGGAAGATTTTCAGGATCTCTCTTACAGAGCAAATGTTCAGGGAACTGTCTGTAAAGAAATAAATACGAAATTTCACCTTGCTCAGATGATTTAAGATGGTTTTTTTCATGTTTAACTCCTCCAGGAGCTCCCGGTGCAGTTTTCTCTCAGGGTAACAGGTGAGCCACCAAAACCTGATGCTCTTCCCTTGGAGGTGGACATCACCTCTTAATTACCACCTGGATCTAATTGAGCAAGCTAAATCAGCACAGCTGTACCTGTAGGGCTTGATGATTCCAAGCCCCACAGAATTTCTAGAAGGTGCTACCACCCAGCCCTGGCACTGAGAGCACCTCATCTTCCTGGAAAAAAAATATGAAGGGCAAGACAAAGTTGGTCTACTTGTTAACAGAGAGATTAAAATAAAGAGATGAGATATAATCTCCTTGGTGACAGAGAATGAATTAGAGCAAACAATGAAAGCACAATCTTTTAAGAAAGAGGAACTTCCTGCTCTAGCAGGGAACTGGGAATGCAAAGCTGTACCTGAAGTAGGTGTTGAGCTGCACAGCCAGGGCCTGGTGGCAGCTGTTGGTCACCACGGCCGTGCTGAGATCAGGGGACACTGCCAGGGCAGCCAGGGGGGACACAGGGGCTGGGCCCTGCCCCTGCCCAGCTGCCAGGGCCACACTGACCTTCCCTAGGGTGGCACCATCAGTGCAGTCAAACGCATCTGCAAACAGCATCAAGGAAAAGGCCAGGCCCTGAGTGCCCAGCAGAGGAGCTACACACCAGGGGAAGGTGCTGAATCCTGGCTCCAGGAGGAGGGAAAGGCAACCTGACTTTATTGCACTTTAATGTGCCAAAGATGACAGGAACAGGTTAAATGCAGCAGCTGGTGGTACTGAGAGCTCTGAGCCCCTGCTCCCCCAACACAAAGCTGCCTCCAAGCTCTGATCCCCTGTGTGCCTGCAGATCATTTCTACTGAATTAAGCACTGGGGTGGCAGCAGAAGCCAGCCTGTCACACACAGAGCCACGAGTCAAAGCCATGGATGAAAGCTGTGGCTCCAATGGGGTCCAGCTGGGAAACCCTGGACACACAACTGTGGCACTGCACTGCAAGCACCAGCACTTGGCTACACAACCTCCTCTGCAGCCATCACTGAAAGAAATTTCTGTCTTTAAAGGAATTTCTGCTCAGCCCCCACAGCAAAGAAAAACAACTTTGTTCCCCCAGGTGATTTTTTTCCCCCGATCTCTCCTGCAAAGGATACAAATCCAGCCAGCAGTGTCCAGCAGGAAGAGGATCCCCCTGCAGAGCTGGCAGTCTGTTACTCTCCCCACAGCTTCTGCAGGCAGAGCCAGGGGGAAGCAGTCCCCACTCTCTGGGGGTGAGTCCTCCCCAGGAAAGGTCAGGTGCACAAGGACAAGCTGGTTGAGCAGAAGTTTGCACTTGTTGTTTCCAAAAGACAGAATCTTCACGGAGAAAATTGAAGGCAGACCTGTGAATGTAAAGATGTTTAAATGTCAGATTGCAGCCAGCTGGGACTTCTGATTTGTAAAGGAATCCCAGGAAAATGAGAGCTCAGGTTCATTGTCCCAGTTACCATCCTAACACCAGCTGGGATTGTGAGTTGGGCTGGTTTTAAATCTCACTTTCTGTGCCAGGGGCACTACCTCCAGAACAATTTCCCAAAACTTTTTATGTTTGGCTTTTTCAGCAGACAATACTATGAAGAACACAAAAAAATCAGCACCGAATAGGATTTTAGTCAGCACTGAGAAGAAAAACTACAAACTTTAGAAATAAAATACTTTAGGAAGGGAGTCTGTTTAAGCATATGTCAAACATCAAAGGCTCATTCTAACTGCACACTGCGTTTGCTAATCATAAAACGCCAGGTTAAATGTTTAATTAGTCTTTGCAGTGTTATTGATGAGCCTGTCTCTCTTTCCTTCCCATCACTCCCAACATTAAAGTTAAATTTTTAGAGAGCAGGGTTACGTGTATTTTATTAAAATTTATTTTTAACTTCCTGCCACTCAAACATGAGTTTAATTATTTCTAACAATGCCACCTTTGAATACAGAAATGTCCTCATCATTTTTCAAGCCCATGAACCCTGCTGATCACACTGGATCAGTGTGGAGGTACCTGAAACTCCCTGGTGCTCAATCCCAGCAGGAGCAGCAGAAGCAGACCTGCAGTATTTCACACAGGCAGTAAACTGAAAATTTACTCACTAATGTTTTTAGCTTCCAGGAGCTTTCTGAGTGTCTCTTCCTTACAACTGTGCAGGGCATTTGGGTTGTGTTTTCCATCTTCTACACTGAATTCATAGACAAACAGGTCATGGCTTTGACCAAGAGCCAGGAGTTTTGTCTTGTTTGATTGCAAACCATCATCTTCTGTGCTGTCCCACATGAAGCTGAAGATAAAACATTCAGGAAGGTGATTGGCTTTATTCCCTTTCCCCATTTCCTTCCAACACCTTCACTTCAGCACTGAAGGCCCTGCTGCCATCCCATCCCATCCCATCCCATCCCATCCCATCCCATCCCTCCCAGCACTGGAACTGCTTCATCCTTGGCAGGACAGAGCCTGAGGAACCCCAGCTCCTCCTCCTCCTCTCTGGGATAAAGGCTTTTCCATCCTCCTGCATTCTTCACTTCAGCCCCCCAGGGCACCAGGGATGCTCTGCTCCAGGATTCCCAGCAGGGAGAACACCAGCTCTGCCAGCGAGGCAGAGCAGAACACATTGTCCATTTCCAGATTTATTTTTCCCCCTTTTTTTGGGCCGAGAAAACGGTGTCCCTGCCCTGGCAGGGCTGGCAGGGGACGGGTGTAGTCACTGTTTGCCATGTTTGGATTTTTCTTCAATTCTTTCCCAGGGATTTGAGACCATAAACAAGGTCACTCTCTGTAAACTCTCTCGTTTTTCCACTTTTCCCTCTCCTAATGAAGGACTTTGCTTGCTGACCCTCGGTGTGACCAATGGTCCAAAGGATCCCACCTCTTAGGTGGCCTCATGGAGTCACTGCCTGTCACCTTTGGGTTTTCTGAAATTCCCTTTCCCAAAGAATCTCGTGGTAAACGAGAGCAGATTATTGTAACCCATCGTGTTTTCCTACCTTCCTTCCCCAAAGGAGAAAATTTGCTCGATAACCCCTTAAGGTGACCCGTGAGTGCAAAGATCCCAGCTCTGAGGTGGGCTCATGGAGTCACTGCCTGTCACCTTTGGGTTTGCTCAAGTTCTTTCCCAGGGACCTAAACTGCTAAACAAGGATCATGTTTGCTAAACTCTCTTGTTTCTCACATTTCTCTCCCAAGGAGGGGCTTTGCTCGTTGACCCTTGGTGTGACCAATGGTCCAAAGGATCCCACCTCTTAGGTGGGCACATTGTAAAAAGTATAAAAATAGGTTCTGAGAATAAACCAGCCCCTTTTTCAGAGCATCAGCCTTCTGAAATCACGAGTCTGTGTCTCATTCATTGTGTCCCACAGCGACAGACGGGCTCTGAGGTCCCAAAGCAGCTCAGGGTTCTGTGAGTCCCTGTTGCCACGCTTGGTGCCTACCGTGTTTTAGTTTTGGGAAATTCTCTTCCCAGGCACTCTCCTGGTACACAAGGTCACATCATGTAAACTACCTTGTTTTGGACAATTTTCCCAGAGGAGGGATTTTCGTGTGGTGGTCTCTGGAACTGACCAATGGTTCCCAAAAGTCCCACCTCTAAGGTGGGCACACCTGTAAAAGCATCAAAGCAGCCCGAGAAATAACTCCTCCTGGATGGGGAGTCCAATGCAGCCTTTCTGAATCACTCCCTGCCTCAATTATTGTGTCCAACAGCGACAAGTCCCTGCACAGCGCTGCTGCGGCTGGGACACCGCAGAAGCTCAGAATAAAATAAAATAAAATAAAATAAAATAAAATAAAATAAAATAAAATAATAAAAAATAAAAAAAAATTAAAAAAAATTTAAAAAAAAAAAAAAAAAGAAAAAAAGAAAAAAAGAAAAAAAAAAAGCGTGAGGGCGCTTCGGGCTCAGCGCGGAAGCTGCCCCAGCAGATGTTAAACAAGCCAGCATGTGACCCTGAGTGTCACCCGGGGCCGGCCGCGGGCAGGGCGCTGGGGTGTGAACCCAACAGCCTGAGGGACAAACCCCTCTTGTTTGCGCCGGCTTTGGGGTCACCGCCCTGAGCACAGCCTGGGGAGCGCCCCCCAGCCCCAGCCCCAGCCCCGCTCCCCCCGGCCCGCACTTACTCAGCCCAGGCTCCCGGCAGGACGCAGCCCCGGGCCCGCCCGGCCCCGCCCGGCCCCAGCGACTCCAGGGCGATCCCGCCGGGGAGCAGGAGCGTGCCCAGAGCGTCCCGGGCTCTGCTCAGCCGCGCCCGCGCCCATCCCCGCGCTTCCCCCGAGCGGGGCACCAGGAGCACCCGCAGCTCGGCGCGGGTCCCCGCCGCTGCCATCCTCCTCCTCCTCCTCTTCCTCGCTCTCAGCGCCGCCCGGCTCGCCCGCCCCGAGCCGCCGCCATCTCGGCGGGGCCGCCCCCCCGTTCCGGTCAGCTGGGAGCCGAGCGGCGACTACAACCCCCAGCAGGCACCGCGGCGACTACAACTCCCAGCAGGCACCGCGGCGCGGCAAGGCGCGCTGGGAGCTGTAGTCCCCGCCCGCCCGCCACGGCCGCTCCCGTCTACAGCCAGAATTCTCTTTAAGAAGAATTCTCTGTATCTTTTCTCTGTGCCCGTCCTTGCCCCCGATCTCTGTTGCAGATGGATCCCCGTGGCATTTCTGTGTTCCCGCTGTGGGGCCGGGGCTCTCCCGGGATCCCCTCTGTGTCCCGGAGTCTTCTTTGTGTCCCCACCCTGGGACCGGGACTGTCCCGGGGGTCCCTCTGTGTCCCCACTCTGCGTCTCAGAGCTGTTTCGAGGTCACTCGGTGTCCCCACACTGTGTCCCGGAGGTCTCTCTGTGTCCCTCTGTGTCCTGGGATCCCTCGGGATCCCCACTCTGCGTCCCGGGGCTGTTTCGGGGTCTCCCCGTGTCCCCACCCTGTGTCCCTCCGTGTCCCGGGGTCTCTCCATGTCCCCACCCTGTGTCCCTCCGTGTCCCGGGGTCTCCCCGTATCCCGGGGTCCCTCCGTGTCCCGGGGTCCCTCCGTGTCCCGGAGTCTCCCCGTATCCCGGGGTCCCTCCGTGTCCCGGGTCCCTCCGTGTCCCGGATCCCTCCGTGTCCCTGTGTCCCTCCGTGTCCCGGGGTCCCTCCATGTCCCTGTGTCCCTCGGTATCCCGGGGTCCCTCCGTGTCCCCACCCGCACGCGGCTCCGCGCGGGGCCGGCGAGGCCACGCCCCCACACCTGGGCGTGTCTCCCCGTATCTCCCCGCCCATTGGCTGTGCCTTGGCCCCGCCCCGGCCCCGCCCCCCGCGGAAGTGCCGCGGCCCGCGGGCCGATGGCGGAGCGCGGCCATGGCGCTGGTGCTGGCGCTGCTGTCGCAGGCGCTGGGCCGGGTGTGGCGGAGCCCCGGCAGTAGCGCCCGCCATGCGCCCCCGAGCCGCGCCATGGAGCACGACAGGGCCATCGAGGTCTACGGTGACTGCCGGCGGCGCGGGGGGGAGCGCCGGGGGTGGTGCCGGTTTGCCCTTGGGGCGCTGAGGGGGGAACCACGGCGGGTCCTGAGGGGCTCAGGGCCGTGAGGGGGCCCGAGGGGCTGGGGCACGGAGAAGGGGCCGTGTGTGGCTCGTTCGGTGGGGCTTCCAAAGAGGAGCGACATCAGCAGCGCTGGGAAGGGGGGTTCCTCACGAAAATGAAATCCTGGGGAGATTCCTGATTATATCTCGTGCCTCAGATATAATCCGGACCATCCGCGACCCGGAGAAGCCCAACACTCTGGAAGAGCTGGAAGTGGTGACGGAGAACGGCGTGGAAGTGCAGGAGATCGGGGAGGATGAATATCTGGTCACCATCAGGTTTACACCGACAGTACCTCATTGCTCCTTGGCCACTCTGATCGGTGAGAGCCCTCTAATTAAATCAGAAACAAAGGGCACGAGGTGCATTTCAGGCTGTCTGGATGCCCTCAGTCCCAGTTCAGATTGGGTCTTGGCTGGCTGTGTTGGTTTGACTGGGAATTGCAGCTTGAGAACCGAACCAAAAACCAAACCAAGCAAAAAAAAAATAAAACCCCAAATCCAGAGAAATGGGGACACCCATCTGTTAGGGAATCTCTTCAAAGAGAACCTCTCAAAACTGCTGGGAAAGTGGTACAGAATTCCTTCTTTGTATTCCCCAAGTTACTTCATGAATGTCATTAATTGACAATTTGTCAGCTCTTAAATTAAAAAAAAAAAAAACCACAACATTCTGCTTGTCCCCTTTCCCCCTGTGGCTGTGCTGCTCAGAGTACAAAGGGACATTGCCAGTTACACTGATTGTTAAATGTGGGTTCTGTGAAAATGCACCTCAGACCTTGAATGTTACAGGAAAACCTCTTCTGTGTTCTGTCCCAACAGGCCTTTGTTTAAGAATAAAACTTCAGAGATGTTTGCCTTTTAGACACAAGGTAAAGTGCCTGCTTTGAAGCCAGTTTTAAATTCCATGGGTGAGTGGCAGCCTCCCTAAATTAAACACAGCCATTCACAGACCTTTAGAGGCTTGACCAAAATAATTTGAAGAATTATTAAATTACCTGAGGCTTTCTGCAGTTGGTTTTTTTTGGGGGTGGATGTTTTGTTTTTATAGCTCCCAGTTGAACTCTGTAAGGGGAGCTTCTTGCTCCCAGTGTGGCAGCAGGGGTGGCAGGCCCTGTGTGTGTGTGGGGGTGGAGTTTTCTTTCCTTTTTCCTTTCATTTCTCCTTTTTCCTTTCCCATTTTCTTTTCCCTTTCCCCTTTCCTTTTTCTTTTTCCTTTTCCCTTTCCTTTTTCCTTTTCTCTTTCCTTTTCCCTTTCCTTTTTCCTTTTCTTTTACTTTTTCCTTTTCTTTTTCCTTTTCCCTTTCCTTTTCTTTTTCCTTTTTCATTTTCCCTTTCCCATTTTCTTTTTCCTTTTCCCTTTCCTTTTTCCTTTCCTTTTCTTTTTCCTTTTTCATTTTCCCTTTCCCATTTTCTTTTCCCTTTCCCTTTTCCCTTTTCTTTTTCCTTTTCCCTTTCCTTTTTCCTTTTTTCATTTTCCCTTTCCCATTTTCTTTCCCCTTTTCCCTTTCCTTTTTCCTTTTTTCATTTTCCCTTTCCCATTTTCTTTCCCATTTCCTTTTTCTTTTTCCTTTTCCTTTTCCCTTTCCCATTTTCTTTTCCCTTACCCCTTTCCTTTTTCCTTTATCCCTTTTCTTTTTCCTTTTCCCTTTCCTTTTTCATTTTCCCTTTCCCATTTTCTTTTCCCTTTCCCCTTTCCTTTTTCCTTTATCCCTTTTCTTTTTCCTTTTCCCTTTCCTTTTTCATTTTCCCTTTCCCATTTTCTTTTCCCTTTCCCCTTTCCTTTTTCCTTTTTCTTTTTCCTTTCCCCTTCCCCCTTCCCTTTTCCCTTTCCTTTTTCCTTTTCCCTTTCCTGAAGGTGTCCCACTGCTGTGGTGCTGCTAACACTGCTGATCTCTCCTCCAGCTGGAAATCTACATTTCTGAGGGCACGCACTCCACGGAGGAGGACAGTGAGTAGAGCCTGTGCATGCTGCTGCTTCAGCCTCCCTGTGCCCTGTCCTCTCCTCCCCTGCCTTCCCAGAAATCAATCAATCAATCAATCAATCAATCAATCCATCCATCCCTGTGGAAACCTGGAAACAAGCAGCTCTGAGGTGTTCCCCAGGCTGTGGTGACTCTGATCCCCCTGCTTGTTGCTGGTTGGGTTTTAGAACAAAATCCCTCTCAGTCCTGGCAGCTTTTGTTGTTTTTGTATAAAAAAAGGAGGTGCTGCTGAGGAATTGCCATCAGGGGCTGCCTCACTGGTTGATCCTGCTGTCCTGAAGTCCTCACACCAGAAAGGGACGTTTCCCAGTCAGTTTTTGCAGTGCAGGGACGTTCCTCAGTCAGTTTTTGCAGTGCAGGGACGTTCCTCAGTCAGTTTTTGCAGTGAAGGGATGTTCCTCAGTCAGTTTTTGCAGTGAAGGGACGTTTCCCAGTCAGTTTTTGCAGCACAGGGATGTTCCTCAGTCAGTTTTTGCAGCACAGGGACATTTCCCAGTCAGTTTTTGCAGTGCAGGGACATTTCCCAGTCAGTTTCTGCAGCACAGGGATGTTTCCCAGTCAGTTTTTGCAGCACAGGGATGTTCCTCAGTCAGTTTTTGCAGCACAGGGATGTTTCCCAGTCAGTTTTTGCAGCACAGGGACATTTCCCAGTCAGTTTTTGCAGCACAGGGATGTTTCCCAGTCAGTTTTTGCAGCACAGGGACATTTCCCAGTCAGTTTTTGCAGCACAGGGACGTTTCCCAGGCAGTTTTTGCAGCACAGGGACGTTTCCCAGGCAGTTTTTGCAGCAGAGGGACGTTTCCCAGTCAGTTTTTGCAGCACAGGGACGTTTCCCAGTCAGTTTTTGCAGCACAGGGATGTTTCCCAGTCATTCATTTTGCAATGAAGGGACATTTCCCAGTCAGGTTTTGCAGCACAGGGATGTTTCCCAGGCAGTTTTTGCAGCAGAGCTTGCAGGACATGGATGTTGTGCCAGAGCCAGGCACTGCCCTAAGCAGCCGTGGGATCCCAGCAGTGCCCTGGGCTTCAGCCTCCAGTCTCTGCCAGAAATGGGATCTTTTTGGTCAAACAGCTACAAACTGACCCTGGAGAACCCTGGGCTACTAGTTTCTCCTGAATTTCACTCTTGATTTTGGGCCATGTCACGGGAACACCTTTTCCTGAGCTGGGAAAGAATCGTTATTTCCCATTTGCTGGTTCCGTGGTGACCGAGCTCTCCTTTGCCCCGTTCCCAGTAACCCTCCTGGTAATGCCCTTCTCTCCTGAGCACCCCTGCACAGCCTGGGGTGTCCCTGGCAGCTGCTGAGCCCCCCTGCCCCGGGGTGTTTTGCAGTCAACAAGCAGATCAATGACAAGGAGAGGGTGGCGGCGGCGATGGAGAACCCCAACCTGCGGGAGATCGTGGAGCAGTGCGTGACTGAGCCCGAGTAGGGAGCCTGCCCCAGGGACAGCCCTGCTGCAAGCTGAGGGAAAGAATCATCAGCAAGGCCTTCACTTTAATACTTGAGTTCTTTTTATCTTCCCTGCAGTTTTTTTTGTTCTTTTTTTTTTTTAAAAAAAAAAAAGAGAAATTGTTTATATGGTAGATTTAAACGACGAGGAATCTAAAGGTCTCTAAGCCCACTGTAGAGTGCTGGGAGTTTGTAATTTTTTTGGTGTCCAGAGGAATATTTTGTGATTCAAAGCAACACTTCTGCATTGCCTTCTGAGAGACGTTGTGATATAACATTCAGTTTTGCAAGTTCGATTTCTACCTTGTTTCAATCACTGCACTGTAAAAATAAAACAGATTCTTGTACTGAAATGCTGCTCTCTGGGTCCTGAATTTGTATTTTTTTTTCCTTAAGGATTAAGTTTAGATTTCTGTTAGAGAAATTAATTAATTAAATTATTATTTAATGAATTAAATAATTAAATAATTATTTAATTAAATGCAATTCATTTCATTCAGCTTCTTTGGTGTTGACAAACATTAAAGCTGAAATTAATTGAGAAAAAAAGCATTTGGAGCTGAAGGACTGGACCAGAACAAGGAGATTTTTACTGGGACACAATTCCTGCTAAATAATTGTGCTCTTTTCCCTGTTAATGTTACACATTTGTGATTCTGGAAGCTTTGCTGTATAACCACCCTGAGGGTGAACGTGATCCTGCTTTTCCTTCAGGCTTTGCTGCAGCGTGGGAGGGGGCAGCACCCCAAGGCTCCCCTTGTCCTGTTCCTTGTCACTGCTCCCACCCTCCCCTCACCTGGAGCATCCAGAACAATTCCAGCTGCACCCCCTTTCTCACTGGAGACATTCCCCAGGGATCCTTTCCAGTGCAGCTCTGGATCTGAGCAGGGATTTGCCTTTCCTTGGGGATCCAGTGCAGCTCTGGGCCTGAGCATGGACTGACCCTTCCCTGGGGATCCAGTGCAGCTCTGAACCTGATTTACCTTTCCCTGGGGATCCAGTGCAGCTCTGGATCTGAGCAGGGATTTACCTTTCCCTGGGGATCCAGTGCAGCTCTGGATCTGAGCATGGATTTACCTTTCCCTGGGGATCCAGTGCAGCTCTGGATCTGAGCAGGGATTTACCTTTCCTTGGGGATCCAGTGCAGCTCGATCTGAGCATGGATTTGCCTTTCCCTGGGGATCCAGTGCAGCTCTGGATCTGAGCAGGGATTTGCCTTTCCCTGGGGATCCAGTGCAGCTCTGGATCTGAGCAGGGATTTACCTTTCCCTGGGGATCCAGTGCAGCTCTGAACCTGATTTACCTTTCCCTGGGGATCCAGTGCAGCTCTGAACCTGATTTACCTTTCCCTGGGGATCCAGTGCAGCTCTGAACCTGATTTACCTTTCCCTGGGGATCCAGTGCAGCTCTGAACCTGATTTACCTTTCCCTGGGGATCCAGTGCAGCTCTGAACCTGATTTACCTTTCCCTGGGGATAAATTCTCTCCCAGGATCTGCTCTGGTGGCTCCTGAGGGACTGAGGGAGCTGCTCCTCCCTGGAGTGCTCCAGTGCTCCCTGGCTGGTTCCGTGCTGGTTCCTTGCAGTGCAGTGCAAACATCTGTGGGGATTTCAGGGATTTGTGGCCGTTTTGATAATCCCCATAAAGCTTCCCTGGGGGCGTGGAGGGATGGAATGGACTCAGCATTTTAAACAGGGGGAATGCTCCTCTTGGTAAAGCTCCATGCCACTGCAAGGCCCTTCCCCTCAAGGGCCAAATTAGCTGAAAAAATTAATTAAAGGAGGGAGGAGAACAATCCCCTTTTCTCCACAGGTTCATGCAGGTGTGAAAAAAACACTTCCCACCTTCAGTTACTCAGCTTCAATCAAATTTCAGTTAAATTTCAAACTCCCTTGAACCCCATGGACAAATGTGTCTCGTGTGCCAGCACAGGGGACGTGTCCTGTGTCCCACCCCACTGCTGGGTGACCCAGGGAGGGACAGGGATGCAGGGAACTCCTGCAGGGATGGACCAAACACCCCAGGGAGCCTGAACTACCATTATCTGTTGGCTTCTTTCTTGGAATTTGCCTTTTTTTTTTTTTTTTTTTTGTCCTCTAGCAGGGGGTTGGTGTTTTCTTTTCAGGCCGCAGATATCTCTGCCAGCAAGGAGGGTCTGTGGATCCTGGGGCCACGAGATAGCAGCTCCTCTCCTGGGATGGGCTCCTGGGGGCTCTCTGTGCCTGCTGGCCCTGCACAGCTGGGTGGCACCACCAGAACTGCGCTCCCAGCTCCGGGAAAAGCTTGGAGGACAGGGAATGGGAGAGGTGACTCCCCTTGTATTAGAAAGCAGGCTGGTTGTGTCCGATGAGAGGGATGATCTGCAGAGCAGGACGCTCTTTGGGACACGGGGTTTATTGGTCGTGGTTTATTGGTCGTGGTTTATTGGTGGTGGGAAGGCAGCCTGACTGGGGAAGAGTCCAAAGGTCTAAAGGGACAGGGATCCAGGGGAGCAAGAGAGCGATTTACCTGTTCCATTCCATTTGAACCCTTTCTATCGTGAATATTCTAATGAGCCTCAACCAATCACCTCAGGATACAAAACCTACAGAATCTACATACAGCCTATGGGAACTACAACATTACAATACTACTCTACAGACTAAAATCCTGAAAAACCACCTTATCCCTGATACCTGAGAAGGTCCAACCCTTTATTCATCCTTTTGTCCTGGCAGGGGTGTCACTGACTCACCCAGCCAAGCCCTTTTCAGCTGTCTAATCACCTTCTTCCTGCCCAGCATCTTACAGTTCAAATTTTGCTTTCAATTCCATTCCTCTCGTAGGTTTCATACTCTTAGAATCTTTTACTAATAAATCATCCCTGCAGGGCCTAGCTAGTTCATCCTCTCCAACATCCTTGTTCCTGCAGGGCCCTCAGCCCTGAGAGCTTTGTTAAAAGTTCCTCTCCGGAGCAACAATCCGGGGAAATGGGCCAGCTCCCAGCCCAGGGCTCTGCCCGCAGGAATATCCCCAATTCCCGGGGCAGTGGATCCTTGCTGGGGCACGGAGTGTGGGTGGCTGCTGCGCTTCCCAGCCTTTCCAGCTGAACTGGGCTCGGGGTCTCTGTCCCACAGAGCTGGGCAGGGGCTCTGGGGACACTGCGGGTGACACAGGAGCGGCCAGGGAGCAGCGGACACCGGGAGCTGGGCACGGCTCGGGGGGATCCCACCGGGCAGGGCTGGAGGTGCTGAGGAAGGCGGGATGTGCCCCCCAAACCCCGGAGACAACCCACGGGCCACCGTGTCACCCTCACCTGGGTCAGAAAGCGCTGAAGTTCGGATTCCTGAATCCTTAACGAGGGAAACTGCAGAGGGCACCACAGCCCGCGGCAGCGCTGTGCCGGGAGGAGCCTCCGCCGGGATCCGGGGCCGGCCCGGGAGCCCAGCGAGAGCCCCGGGAGCGTCCCGGGAGCCCAGAGAGAGCCCCGGGAGTGTCCCGGGAGCACAAAGAGAGCTCCGGGAGCCATCCCGGGAACCCAGAGAGAGCCCCGGGAGCGTCCCGGGAACCCAGAGAGAGCCCCGGGAGTGTCCCGGGAACCCCGAGAGCTCCGGGCCCCCCCGGGCTCCCCCGGTGCCCGGCAGCAGCAGCAGCAGCAGCCCGTGCTGCGGAGCCGCCCGGGTGTTGTGGCCCAGCCGGGACGGGGAGGAACGCACAGAGCCAGGGCAGAGCTGAGCTGTGCAGGTTCTGCTCCTTTCTGGGGTAAATTTCCAGCTCTCCGCTGGAAGGGGCTGGAGCCCGTGCCCGGCACGGGGACCAGGAGGCGCCCGGGAGGAGCAGAGGGCACAGCCAAGCCCCAACCTCGGAGCTGCGGCAATTCAGCTGCCGGCAGAATCCCCTCGGGCAGCAGGGAGCACCCCGAGCCCAGGGTAACCCCTCAAACCCCAGCACAGCCCAGAGACCGCTCCCCATCCCACCCCACCCCCGGCAGAGCCAGCATCCTCCTCCTGCCCCCTTTGCCAGAGCCCCGACACGCCGAGGGCTTCACAGCAGCCTCTGGATTTCCAGCTGGCGCTTCCAGGGCTGAAATCACGATTCCAGCCCCGCTCTCCAGGCTGCGGGTCCTTGCAGAGAGGAGTGAGTTCCCCGGCCCCAGGGCTCGTGTTTGCACACACTTTACTCGGGGTGTAGCTACTACTCACCGCCGATGGCAGCGGAGCAGCCGCGTGTAGAGCCGGAGCTATTTTTAGCAGGTAGATAGTTGTAAATGTTTACAGGCGGCTGAGCCAGCCCGCAGGGCCGGGGGCTGCGGGGTTGCGGCAGCTTCAGGGAATTTCCCAACCCAAGGGTTGCTCCGGGTGAGCAAACACTCCGTGCCTTGGCACCCGCCGGGGAGAGGGGGCAGCTCCTTTCCCCCTCCTGCCTTCGTTCCTGGGCTTTGCTTCCCACCGGGAATGTCCCTCTGCACCGGGGGGAGCTGCTGGAGCCGTGGGGGCTGCAGCACCCCGGGGTGGGTGGGTGGGTGAGTGAGTGGGTGAAGGTTGTTCCCTACCGGATCAGCTGCCAATTAAAATCCAAACAGAAAGATAAAGCGGTGACATTTTTCAAATCCTTTCCTTGCTGTCCCGGCTTTGCTGCCCCTCTGTGCTGTGAACCCTTTCTGTGCAGCACGGGGAGGTTTCAAGGACAAGAGGACACAAACCCATTTTTGATTATTCCCTGGGAAGGGCAGGAGGGAGCTGAGCTGTCCCAGGCTGGACCGTGCCCCTCGCCGGTCCCTGCAGCTGCTGAAGCACTGATGACCCCTCTGGCTCCCTGGGAATTAAACCCCGGCCAGAGCCCAGGTGAGGAGTGAGCTGTGAACCACAGGTGCTCCTCCTCCCGGGGCTGGGGAGCCTTCCCGAGGATCTGAGACACAAACAAGCTCCTCCAGCAGCTGCTTCTGCTGCTGCTTCCCACTTAACGAGCTCCTCTTCCTTCCTGTCTCCAGCGTGGAAACGTCTGGAGGTGACCAAGGGAGGCACCAAGGTCTGGCTTCTGATCTGAAGCCAGACAACTCTCTCAGAGCCTTCCAGGAGATCGTGGAATCACGGGGTGGTTTGGGTGGGAAGGGACCTTAAAGCTCATCCAGTCCCACCTCCTGCCATGGGGAGGAACTGGATGGGCTGTAAGGTCCCTTCCCACCCAAACGGTTCCATGATCCCATTTCAAACATCTTTTGATCCATGAGCCCTTTCCTCCTTTCGCCCCAGTGCAGCAGCTCTGTCTGAATAACATCCTGCTTGTGCTCAGACAATAAAAGCATCTTTAGAAGCAGAAAAAAGGCATTTCTCTGTCCCATCCAACCCTGCCCTCTGTCAGTGGGAAGCTTTTCCCCCTTCCCCTGTCACGCCAGGCCCTTGTGAGGAGCCTCTTCCCAGAGACACTCACTGGAGGTGTCTCACTGAAAGCAAATATTGCAGATATTTAAGCCAGCTGTGTTTTATTGTCACTGATAATGCAGTTTCTGTGCTGCTGGGAGGCCTGGTGTCCCACGGGAGGGATCATCCCGTGCCCTCAGCCAGCCCCAGACAAGACCCTACACAGGGGAAGGCACTGCAGCAGGGGCTCCCCAGCTCCCCTGCCCCAAATAAAGGGATTTGCAGAACTGATCCACCCCACCAACCCAGCTCATGTTTTAATCAACAAATCAACAAATCCCCGTAGCAAAGGCAGCTGTGAATGATTTTCAGATGCAGTCTGATCTTTCCTTCCTGCTGCCAGTGCCTGGAGCAGCTCCAATTCACTGAAAACCTTGGGGATTCCCCTAGGGAAGAGACGATGTGAAACCCACCTGTTTCCTTCAGCAACTGTTTAATTTAACACACTCTGAGCTGTGGCCATGAGACCCCAACACAAGGCTTGTCCCTCTGCAGTCCTGGGAGGGTGACAGGGTGTGGGACAGATGGTGCTGGGGACAAGGAAACCAGGACTGGACACAAGTTCTTGGACCATAAAAAACTTTACAGCACCTCGGAACGGAACAAAGCACACACGGTGAAGTCACGGCTTGTGTTTAACATACAAATCCCAGACAGGAATTCCCCCTCTTGCACTCGGTGCTGCTCCCTGGATGCACCTGGAGCTCTGCAGGCTGGATGGGCTCCAGCCTGACTCTGCCCACTGCAGGGAGCATTGCCCTTCAAGGTCCCCCAGTTTTTGGGCATCCTCCTCCACAGCCTGAAGAGTAACAGGGAAAGGAATTCCTGCCTAAATGCTCCTGCCCTCCTCCAGAGACCAGCCTGCCAGCAAACCCTCCCCGGGACAGGGAGGGATTGGTTCCCACACCGCCCCGGGAGCAGGCGGTAGGGGCTGTGCCCCAGAGTAAATCGGATATTCTAGTTAAAAATCAGCTAACCTTAACAGAGGAGAATCTAGATAAACAGGGGAAAAAAAGAGGGTTCAGCCTGTAAGGCCACAGAAAAACACCTTAACCAAGCATTACACTGCTACACGTACAGAAAGCCAGGGAGTGAGCACCTGGCTGCTGAGGGAGGGGACGTGCCACTGGCTGCCAGGGCAGCTTCCCTCTCTCTCCCAAATGCATGCAAGGGGATGAGCTGGTGCACTCCAAACCTCGGTGTCCCTGATGGTGCCCTCTGCTCCAGAGGGACACAGCGATGGCTTTGGCAGGGAAAGCCAGCAATGGGGAGCTGGGGTAGGGAGCCCTGCACAGCTGAAGCTGAAACTTCACTCCTCTGTCTCCACTTGTTAAATTAAATCTATTCAGCTTCAGTGCGTAAACATTTTAATGAAAATTACAGGAATGGGTTGCCAGCTTCAAGTCCCTCAAAGGAAATTAAAAAAAAAAAAAAATCCCTACCCCAAAGGGTCGGCAGAGCCGGTGGAATGCTGGATGCTCGCCTCAGAGATACAAAAATAATAATAATAATAAAAGTCAAGGTTCGTGCTGGCCAGCCAACACCTGTGAGAGGCTGCAAATGTCGAGTGATAGCACCATAAGCACTTCTGAGAGCTCCTCCCCGAATGATTGATTGCTGCTTTCAGTTCCCCTTCCCCGCGGCTGTCCCAGGGCAGGGCGGCCCCGGCAGGTCCCACCTGTGGCTGGGGACAGCGGGACCCGCAGCCCGGCCCCCGCCGGTGGCTTCAGCACCAAAGAGAGCAGCACCAACCGGAGAGCCCGGGGAGCCCCGGGGAGCCACCAGTCCCGGCCCAGCCACCCGGGTCCCGGCGCTTGGGGACAGTCGTGTCACCTCCGGGCGAGGCGCTGGTGGCCGCGGTGCGGGCCGGGCGCTGCCGGCAGCCCGGGCGGGCGGCAGCTCCGGCAGCACTGCAGGCGCACCGTGGGGAGGTGGCACCTGCCCAGCAGCCGCAGCGTCTGGCAGAAGGCGAAGGTCAGGCGGTCGCGTTCGCAGGGGACACCTGGAGGGGAAGGCAAAGGGGGGGGGGGACACCAGGGGGTCAGCGCCAGGTCAGTGTCAGCGACATCGGGTGTCCGAGGGGGAAATGTCCCTGCGAGTGGCAGGGCTGGAAGGAGGTGATGCTGAAGGTTTCTGCCACCCCAAACCGTGCCAGGGCTCTGTGGAAGCTGGTAGTGGCTGGAGAGACATGGCCAGAGCCTCCCCAGCACAGAGACCCCCAAGGCAGAGCCCCCCAGCACAGAGACCCCAAAGCACAGAGCCCCAAAGCACAGAGATCCCCAATGCAGAGCCCCCCAAGCACAGAGCCCCCCCAGTGCAAAGACCCCCAAGGCAGAGACCCCAAAGCACAGAGCCCCAAAGCACAGAGCCCCCCCAGCACAGAGACCCCCAGAATAGAGACCCCCAGCACTAAGCCCCCCAGCGCAGAGCCCCCCCAGCACAGAGACCCCAAAGCACAGAGACCCCCCAGCACAGAAACCCCCAAGGCAGAGCCCCCCCAGCACAGAGCCCCCTCAAGCACAGAGACCCCAAAGCACAGAGACCCCCAGCACAGAGACCCCCAGCACAGGGACCCCAAAGCACAGAGACCCCCCAGCACAGAGCCCCCCCAGCACAAGAGACCCCAGTCACAGAGCCCCCCAAGAACAGACACCCCCCAGCACAGAGTGCCCAAGCACAACCCCCCAAGCACAGAGCCCCCCAGCACAGAGCCCCCCAGCACTGAGCCCCCCCAGCACTGAGCCCCCCCAGCACAGAGCCCCCCAGCACAGAGCCCCCCAGCACAGAGACCCCCCAGCACTGAGCCCCCCCAGCACTGAGCCCCCAAGCACAGAGCCCCCCCAGAATAGAGACCCCCAGCACTGAGACCCCCCAGCACAGAGCCCCCAAGGCAGAGCCCCCCCAGCGCAGAGCCCCCCCAGCATAAGAGACCCCAGTCACAGAGCCCCCCAAGAACAGACACCCCCCAGCACAGAGTGCCCAAGCACAACCCCCCCAGCACAGAGCCCCCCCCCAGCCGGGCACAGGTGCCATGTCCCACCCCCAGCAGAAGCCACGCCTGTGCTGCTGCCAGGCATCCCCCCAGGGCAGTGACACTCCCGGGCACAGAGCAGGGTGCAGGGGACACCCCCACCCCGTGCTGCCACCTCCTGCCAGCCCCCCAGCACCCCCAGAGCGGCGCCAAGGCCACAACTCCTTTTTGTTTGAATTGCTTTGGTTATTTTGAGAACCTGCATCATCTGCTTCGCTTCCTGCAGGTGGCCTGCAGCTCTCCAAACAACTCTGGGGCTGCTCGGAGGGCTTTGTTTTGGGAAGGGCTGCTCCAGTGGCAGCCCAGGCTCTGCCAGGCCCCACCTGGGCTCAGTCTGGCAGCACAGACCCATCACCAGATACACGTGGTTTGTATGAATACGGAGTTGCTGCGTTTGAATTTTGGATTTTCTCCTCCTCTGCTTTATCTCAGAGCAAGGCAGGACCCCCTGGGCCTGCAGCTCCTCACCCAGTGCTGTAAGGCTTGCTTAAATTACACCAACTCAAAACTGAGCCTGAGCTTAAAAAACCCTGTGATCCTGCGATTCCCATTTTACCTCCTGCAGCAGGAATGAAAACAAATGACAGCTTTGCTCTGGAAAAGGGCAGAGCTGATGCACTCCGGGGCCAAGCCCCCCCTTTGCTTCTCTCCCTGGGCGCCCTGAGCCAGCACCATGCAGAGCAGGGACAGAAAGGGGGCAGGCAAAGGGGCTTTTCCCTGTCTCAGGACACTTCTCTGCAGGGGAAGCACCTGAGCAGAGGCAGCAGTGACCCAGGCCAGGGGGGCCCTGGCTGGCCACTGCCCCTGACCCCTCTGGGAACAAAGGCTGTGCCCAGGGAGCGGCTGCTGCCCCCATTCCCACGGCAGGAGCACAGCAGGGACCTTTCCCCCCGGGTTGGGATCTCAGTCACGGCCCCCTCCTCCAGCCCAGCAGCCAGCAGGTCACTACACTGCTCCAAAATTCATTTTCTCTTTCAGCTGAGGTGTTTCCTCCCCGCCTGCCCAGCTGCAGCTCTTTGTGCCCGGCCAGAGGGTCCCTGTGCCCCCCCAAAAAAGCCATTTCTTGGTGCACTGCTGGATCCTACAGTGCTGCCAGAGTGGGGCCGAGGGGATCCCAGCCTCACACCACACCCCAGCTGGGGGCTGCCTCCAGCCCCTTCCTGCTGGGACACCCTGGCTTCTCCCTGCTGGCTGAGCAGAGCAGGTGAGGAATCTCTGCACAGCCCAGCCCAGCCAGGGCCAGGCCAGGAGTGCAGCACATCCCAGAGCTGCTGTGAGGGCACCAGAGCCCCTGGACAAAGGGAAGTGCCTGTGGGTGCTCTGCTCCACGGGGCTGTCAGGAAAACACTCCTGGGAGCATCCCCGTGGCTCCACCAGGCACCCCCAGGGCCGGGCTGCATTGGGACACTGGAGCACAGGAGTTCAGGTATTCCCATTTGTTGCAGGACTCTGAAACCTCCCCAGGGGTGCCCCATGAGAGTGGGAATGAGCCTGGCTGCCCAGGGATGGGTGGGAATGTCCTGGGCACTGCAGGGGGATGCTCTGCCCAGGCAGACCCTGCCCCAGCCCCTTGGTGCTTTTAGCGCTCGCAGCTTCCTAGAAAGTTATTTATGGATCACAACCAAGCTGCCTCCTGCCTCCCTTGGAAAGAGCTGAGAAGGCTCACACTGGGAGGCTGCTTTCCAGGCTTGCAGCCATGCTTTAGCTCTTCCCTGATCCCTTTCCAGCGGGTCAGCACCCCGGACCCATCAGGAGGTTCCTGTCCCTGTGTGTGCCCAGGCAGCCGTGAGCCCACCCTGCCCGGGGGTCGCTGCTCTCTGGGCACCCCCTCAGCACCAAGGATGGGGTCACTGAGGAGAGCAGCAGGGCTGGGCTTGGGCACAGGGAGAAGGGCCACCACCCTTGGCTGGGGGCTCTGCTGACCTTGCAGGAGACCCCAGCAGCACCCCAGGAATCCAAAGCCAAATGACCTCACAGATCATAAAGCATCCAGATTGGAAGGGACCCACAGGGATCATCCAGTCCGGGTCCTGACCCCGCACAGGACACCCCCACAATCCCACCCCATGCCTGGGAGTGATTTCCCAACCTCCCTCAGCTCCCTGAAGTCAATGGGAGCCGTGGAGGGGTTGAGTTCCCATCGCTTCCCCAGCTCCTGCTGCAGTCTCAGGGTGGATCTGAGCGGGGTCAGGCTCAGGTCTGAAAATCTTGGCCGAGCTTGTGATTCCTCCCCGGAATTTGGTCTTGGGCAAGGGAAGCTGTAATAAGCACTTCATTTGTCAGCTCTTCAGAGAGGGCCCTGCAGAACCCACCCCCAATTTTCATTTAATCCTTTTACTGCTATTCCTTTCTATTAACGATTTTTTATATAACCCTCGCACTTCATTTGGACACACGTTCCATAAGTCCACGCCAAATTTTAGGCTACAGAAACAGCTTAGAGCAGGGCTTTAAAAACCCAGGCTAAGTCAGCACATCAGAGACTGAAAACCCCCACTTTTTGGGGGGCTGTTTTTTTAGGTCGGTGTGGAAGTCGCTTTAAATTTCATTTAAGCTTCTGCCAGCCAGACCTAAGCTTTTACTTTTATTCCTGGGAAAAATAAACTTCCTGGAACACGTTTTGTGCAAACAAGGCAAGGTTGAGCTGGGAGCTGAGCTAGCAAATCCAGGGAATTAGGCTGCTGACCTCTGGCCCTGGGGATGCTCTCGGAGCCAGGGCTGAATTGAACAAGTAAATTATCCCAGGGTCCTGCTCTGGGGCTGAGGTGCCTCCCTGTGCTCCTGGGATTGGGGTGGGATGAGGTGGGATCCATGGGATGGGATGGGATAGGATGGATGGGATGGGATGGGATGGGCTGGGATCCATGGGATGGGATGGGATGGGGATGGGGATGGGATGGGGATGGGATGAGATGGATGGGATGGGATGGGATGGGATGGGATGGGATGGGATGGGATGGGATGGGATGGGATGGGGATGGGGATGGGGATGGGGATGGGGATGGGATGCATCCCCAGCTGCCAGCCTGGCCAGCACAGCCTGGCACTGACACGGCCACAGCTGGGAGAACTGGGAGAAACCCACAAACCCCACGGTTTTCAGGTGTCAGCCCCGCTGCAGGCAACACCTTTCTCCTACATCTTACCAAAACAGGGAGTCCTTTCCGGAGTATCCCTTTCCCACTGACTCCTGCTGTTAATTAGCAGTTAATTAATTGCTCTCCATGCCTCACTCAGCAGCACCTCCCGGCCTCACCACTTGGCTAGGGCCTTACACGCTCAAATGACTGAGAAAATTGGGATTTGCTGCAATTATTTCC
The DNA here is from genome assembly GCA_027886175.1 of Phylloscopus collybita. Classification (NCBI taxonomy): domain Eukaryota; kingdom Metazoa; phylum Chordata; class Aves; order Passeriformes; family Phylloscopidae; genus Phylloscopus; species Phylloscopus collybita. Next base: position 245,232 of record JAJNNQ010000136.1, on the reverse strand, counting down.
CACATGGATCCCTTGTGGACGAGCTCTGTGACTCGCAGAACCGTGAACAATTTCATTTCCTCGCTCCGAGCGAGCAGGAGCACCAGGTTTAATTGCCAATTAATCCAGTGGCAGCTGGAGATTCAGCCAGCCCCGGGTAACGAGCCGGCAAAGGGGAGCAGAGGGGGAGTGAGGGGTGTCTGGCACTGACCCAGTGTCAGCAGAGCTCTGCTCCTCGGGCCCCCCAGGCTCCCACAGCCCCCAGCAGGACCCCCTGTGCTGGGCTGGCCTCCAGCCCTGCTGCTGTGTCCCAGGGGAGCTGCACCACCTTGTAGACACACTTGTCCTTGAGCCAGGGAAGCCTTTACCTCATCCCTTTGGAATTCCCAGCTCAGACACCTGTGGAGCAGCCCTGTCTGCAGCTGGAGCCAGGAACTGGCCCCAGCACCTGCCTGAGCCAGGTTTGGGGAGCTCAGAGCTCCTCGGTGTGGGATCTGGAGAAACAGGCATGAGGGAACTGGTTCATTCCATGGCATGAGCACGATGAGCACCCCGGGCTGCCCTGTCCTGTCCTGGCAGGGATGTGTCACCACCAGCAGCATCTGCCCCAAAGCCATGCCCAGCACAGCCACCACCCTGCAGTGACCAGCTGAGTGACCAGCTGAGTGACCAGCTGAGTGACCAGCTCCATTCACCCCCTGCTTCCTCCACACTGCAATTCCCACTTCTCTGCTCTAAACCTGTCTGATCTGCTGGATAAATTGCTGCAGGTTTCTCCAGGCCCTCATGCAGACCTGGGGCTCAGCTCCTTTCCAGGACACCCTAAAGAATTCCCAGATAAATGTCCCCAGCCCCTGGAGCATCCCACAGAGGGTGCCCACGGCTGTGAAGCTCCCAGGAGCCATCTAAGGACACACTCACAGCTGGCTGCAGCTGGAAGACAACAGCCACATGCAAAAATAACCTCGGTGGAATCTTCAATTAATTTATAAGCTGGCAACAGCTCAGGACTCTGGCTCTAATTAATCCCGACCTCCTCTAATTGAGGAGCCGATGGCTGCGAGATGTTTGTTTGTGCTCCATGTTCCATCTCTGCTCAAAACCCATCTGATAACAGTTTGAACATTTAAACCCTGCTGGGGTTACTGGCACTTTTGTGTCCAGGGAGGAGATGACCACTCAGAGCCAGCCCTGGTTCTGCTGCTACCAGAGCACCTCGTGCCACAGCGGGGAGAGGCTTCTCACAGGAACATGGATGGCTCCAGCCTGAATCCCTCTTGTGCAGCAGAGATCCCTCAAAGCACAGGAAAGGGCTGGAATTACATTTATGTCTTTCTGGGAGCCTTTGCCTGTGCATTTACACATCTGGGATTTCCTGCCATGTGAAAGTTTTGTTCCCCTCCATGCTTTGGCTGGAAACGTTTGTATTTCCAAGAGGCGTTTCCTGCCCTGGGCTGCAGCCAGAGCGTTTATGTCATTTCTGATCCAGGATTTTACCATTTCTTTGTGTGCTTCCTACACATCTCAGTGGTTATTCTGGTCCAGCCTTGGCTCCACAGCTCTCATCACCAAACCTGGCACGGAAATTTTCCCCTGACCAAAACAGCCGGAACCGCGCATCTCTCCTTGAGCAAGGGCTGACTCATCACTTCCTAAACACTGAGTGCCCCATGGCCCTGCAAATGCTCCAAGGAGGAGCAGATTAAAGGCTAAAAACATCCTGATGGCCAACAGGGCCAGTGCCCAAACCCCAGTTAACCAAAGGCAGCGCTCCTGCCTGCCCTGGAATAGGTGTTAGGAGGAGCACGCTGGGCATGGGATAAACAGAAAGAGCTGGAAGGCTGGGAGGAGTGTTCCGGGCTGCAGAGGGACCTCAGGGGTGTGTGAGGAGCAGCCACTGATCCGGCTCCTCCACCCCAGGCACCAGCTGCTGCTGCCCCCCTGCCCCACCTCTCCACCCTCCCTTTGTCCAGCAAACCTCCTGGAGGTCCAAGGATACTTTTCTGGGCAGCCAAAGAGCTTTTTTTTTGCACAGACAAGTTAGAAGGATAAAGCTGCTAAGTGACTGACACGCTGATATCAGTGACATCTAATCCCTCATCATATTGCCTCTCTGTAAGTGCTGTTAACCCTTGCAGTGCCCTGCCTCCCAGGGAACTGCCTGGTGCTTGGGATGTAGTATCCCTGTGAGTGGAGGAGGGAGAAGAAGCCAAGTGAGTGCCCATGGTGTGGCCAAGCACCATGGCTGCAGCCAGGGCAGGGAAATGACAAACAGGTTAAAATGGGGCTGGCTCCCTGGAGCACCTGCTCAGACACACCTGAAGATGCTGGAGAACTGCTCCTTTATCCCATTTTCTGCTGCTGGGCCCAGCTTGTTTCACAAGTCTTGTGTTCTGGGACTCTGAACAGCTTCCTGAGAGCTCCATCACTGGGAATTGCCCTCTGCCCTCCTTTTCCTGAATGCCCTGTTGCCTCTGGACGGGGTCCCCTCCCCGCCCAGGGTCCCTCGGGTGTCCCTGTGCCGGGTGACACTGCTGACCCCAACAAGCAAGCACACCCCAGCTCCCATCCGTGCCAGCAGAACCCTGCTTGGCCCCCCCTGCGGGATGGATGCTGCGGGCGCTTACAGACGGTTACAACATTCCCACTTAATTATCAATTAGCCAAGTCAGCCTTGCTCAACCCACGGGGGCCGGGCTCTCCCTCCATCCCCCCGCAGCCCTCCCTGGCTGTGTTTGCTCACCCGGCTCGGGGCTGTCGCAGTCCTGCGGGTTGCACTTCTGGGTGCTGTCTGGCCAGGGCTCGTGGTCGCACAGGCTGCTGTCCTCCGCGGCCACCCCGCTCCTGGTGTCCATGCACTTCACCTGGCGCCGCTGGATGCCCCCTCCGCAGGGAGCCGAGCACTGCGGGGCCAGGGGTCAGCCCCGGGGCCGGGGGGGTCAGACCCAGGGCCAGGGGGGTCAGCCCCGGGGCCCCCCAGCTGGAGGACTGGCACCCACGTTCCCAGCTGGCACCCACGTTTCCTGCTGGCACCCACATTCCCACCTGGCACCCACACTCCCGGCTGGCACCCACATTCCCAGCTGGTACCCACATTCCCAGCTGGTACCCACATTCCCGGCTGGCACCCACATTCCTGGCTGGAACCCACATTCCTGGCTGGAACCCTCATTCCCAGCTGGCACCCACATTCCCGGCTAGCACCCACATTCCCAGCTGGCACCCACATTCCCAGCTGGTACCCACATTCCCGGCTGGAACCCACATTCCCACCTGGTACCCACATTCCTGGCTGGTACCCACATTCCCGGCTGGCACCCACATTCCCAGCTGGCACCCACATTCCCAGCTGGCACCCACGTTCCCTGCAGCAGCCCCCGCTGACCTGGCCCCAGGAGCCCACCACCCAGGTGGTGCAGGGCTGGCTGTTGCAGGGCCGGGTGCTGTTGGGCCGGGCTGTCTCCTCGCAGCGCCCCGGCTCCGGGCAGGTCACCAGGCGCGCCTGCTCCCCGCCGCCGCAGGGCTCCGAGCACTGCGGGACAGAGCGGGCAGGCACCGCCGGGGGCTCAGGGCTGCAGCCCCTCTGCCCCCCGGGCCTCTGCACCTGGAGGGGAGAAGCTCCAGGGAGAGCTCAGAGCCCCTGGCAGGGCCTGAAGGGGCTCCAGGAGAGCTGGAGAGGGACTGGGGACAAGGGGTGGAGGGACAGGACACAGGGAATGGTTTCCCAGTGCCAGAGGACAGGGATGGATGGGGATTGGGAAGGGATTGTTCCCTGGGAGGGCAGAGAGGAGCTGGGATGGAATTCCCAGAGCAGCTGTGGCTGCCCCATCCTTGGAAGTGTCCCAGGCCATGGTGGATGGGGCTTGGAGCAGCCTGGGACAGTGGGAGCTGTCCCTGCCCGTGGTGATGCCTTAAGTTTCAGGTTCCCTGTATTTCAGGCTCTGTGCTGCCCAGGGGTGCAGCTCTGAGCTCACACTCAGGGTCACTCAGCTCTGCACAGAGCAGGGACACAAAACAAATCCTGTTCCTGCTGCACACCAAGGACAACTTTCAGCCCAACAGCACAAACAGGGGTGGCTGGAGGGAGGGACAAGAAGGATGGGACCTCACAGCCTGCAGCTGGAACTGGACAATTAAACCCCAATGTGCAAACAGACCAAAATTGATCAAAGTGTGAGATCTGCTGACTTTTTGTCCTTTTTGTGACCATTTTGGGTCCATTTTGTGACCATTTTGTGCCCATTTTGGATCCATTTTGTGCCCATTTTGTGCCCATTTTGTGTCCGTTTTGTGTCCGTTTTGGGTCCATTTTGTGCCCATTTTGCATCCATTTTGCGTCCATTTTGTGCCCATCTTGTGCCCATTTTGTGACCATCTTGTGACCATTTTGTGCCCATCTTGTGCCCATTTTGTGACCATTTTGTGCCCATCTTGTGCCCATTTTGTGCCCATTTTATGCCCACCTTGGGCGCAGCCCTGGCCAGGCCCTGCCCTACCCAAGGTCCGCCCTCAAGGCCTCTTAATAAACCCCTGCTTTACTCTCCAGCTCTGCCCCATCTCTGTGGCAGCCCAGCCCTCCCAAGGCCTCAGTGGCAGGGCTGGCAGGTGCCGTGCCCCGGGGGCAGGCCGTACCTCTCTCCAGGAGGACGTGTACCAGGCCAGGCAGGGCCGGGCCTGGCAGGGCCGCCGCCGCGCCGGGGGCTGGCCCAGCCCGGCCTGGCAGTGGAAAGGCCGCAGCAGGCGCTGCTCCCGCGTGTCCACGCAGTGAACGTCCCGCTCCTGGGTCCCCCCGCCGCAGCTCCGCGAGCACTGCAAGGCACAGGGCAGCACAGCAACAGGGGTATTAGAAAACACACTGGTGGTGTCCAACGAGAGAGATGATCTGCAGAGCAGGACGCTCTTTGGGACATGTGGTTTATTGGTCGTGGTTTATTGGTCGTGGTTTATTGGTCGTGGGAAGGCAGCCTGACTGGGGAAGAGTCCATAGGTCTAAAGTGTTGCCATGCTCTCGTGCCTGCTTGTTTTAGTTTTGGAGAATTCTGTTCCCAAGCACAGTGTTAATGCACAAGGTCATCTTCTGTAAACTATCAAAGCTCCTACATCTGTTCCCAGAAAAGGGGCTTCGGTGATAGTCTCTAAAAAATGACCAGTGGTTCCCAAGGGTCCCACCTCTAGAGTGAGCAATTCTATAAAATGTACAAAAGGAGTCAGAAAAATAAAAGAGTGGTCTCTTGCTTGCAAGAGCACCACGCACCCTCACTAATACACTCCCTGCCTCGCTCCTAAGCGCCGGCACTGGTTATACTAAAGGGACAGGGATCCAGGAGCAAGCAAGAGAGCAGGAGTGCAAAGAGGGCAAGAGCAAGCAAGAGGGAGAGCTACCTGTTACATTCCATTTGAACCCTTTCTATCGTGAATATTCTAATGAGCATCAACCAATCACCTCAAGATACAAAACCTACAGAATCTACATACAGCCTATGGGAACTACAACATTACAATACTACTCTACATACCAAAACCTGTGAAACCCACCTTATCCCTGCTACCTGAGAAGGTCCAACCCTTTATTCATCCTTTTCTCCTGGCAGGGGTGTCACTGACTCACCCAGCCAAGTCTTTTCAGCTAACATAATCACCCTTTTCCTGCTCAGCATCTTACAGTTCAAATTTTGCTTTCAATTCCATCTCTTTTGTAGGTTTCATACTCTTAGAATCTTTTACTAATAAATCATCTCTGCAGGGCCTAGCTACTTCATCCTCTCCAACACAGGGGGATCCCCCGTGGGGATGGGAGCTGACCCCAGGGACCTGCTCTGCCCTGACACTCCAGCTCCTGTCCCCTCCTGCTCTCGGCCAACCTCTGTGCAGCTCGTCTGTCCTACCACCCCTCAGACAGCAGCTGGCCTGCAGCTGCAACACAAACAGGCTTTGTGCCTTAAAGAACTGATGATCCCAAGGAACAGCGACCACCCAGAGCAAGGAGGGCTGCTCCCCACCACCAAACCTGCTGAGTTCACCCAACCCAGCTGCAAACATCCCCCCGGCAGTGCAGAGAGTGACAAATCACAGAACCACAGAGTGGTGGGGCATAGAACCACGGAATGGTTTGGGACACAGAACCACAGAATGGTTTGGGACACAGAACCACAGAATGGTTTGGGACACAGAACCACGGAATGGTTTGGGACACAGAACCACAGAATGGTTTGGGACATAGAACCACGGAATGGTTTGGGACACAGAACCACAGAATGGTTTGGGACATAGAACCACGGAATGCTTTGGGACATAGAACTACAGAACAGTTTGGGACATAGAACCACGGAATGGTTTGGGACATAGAACCACAGAACAGTTGGGGACATAGAACCACAGAATGGTTTGGGACATAGAACTACAGAATGGTTTGGGACATAGAACCACAGAATGGTTTGGGACAGACCTCTAAGACCACCTTGTTCCAAGCCCCTGCCGTGGGATGACACCTGCTAGATCAGGCTGTCCCTCCCCACCCAACCTGGCCTTTCAGCAAATCACCTCAGCTTTTGCAAATTGCTGACTGTTTTACCAGCCCAAGGGCAGGAAGAAAGAAAACACTGAGGGGTGAGTGTTTAAAACCCCACGGCGAGCACAAACCCTCACCGTGTGAGCCGCCCCTCCCCGAGAGCAGCTGTGACCCCGCGCCCGCCTCCTCCCGTGGGTTCTGGGGACCCCCTCTCCCCACAGGGCCCTTGTGGCTCTGGTTGGTGCCTGAGATGTTTTAGTTCTCTGAAACTTTTGCTCAGAGAGTTTTCTGTCAACAAGAGACCACGTTTTTCTAACTGTAACTTCCGTTTACATTTCTTTCCCTAGGAGGGACTTCTCCTTGATATCCCTGTGGTTTAACCAACGCGATGGAAGAGGTTTTGTTTCACCAATTGAGTTGTTCTCTGCAGAACAGCATAAAAAGGAAGAAATTGCCGGAAATGAACGGAGTCATTGCCAGCCTGCTGAGCTCAGAATCCGTGTCATTGTGTTCTTTTTACCAGCGCCAGGCCCTTACCTTGCTCCAGCTGCCCACACGCCAGGCCGAGCAGGGTCTGAGGGAACACCTCCGGGCAGGGACGGGCCGCTCGGCCGCGGCACAGCCGCCGCGGCTGCTGCAGCGCACCGGCCTCCACACCGCGCCCACGCCGCACGTGGCCGAGCACTGCGGGGGACACAGGCACCTGCTGCAGCAGTGCAGCCACAGGGCCAGCCTGCCCAGCCAGCGGGGAGCTCCCTGGGCGCTCTCTCCCATGGGTGCTGCTGGCTGAGCTGGGGCTGTGGGGTGCTCAGCACCTTTCCCCGCCTCAGCACGCCCAGCTCAGCCCGGGGAAGGAGGAGGGACACGCTCCTCCACAGCCCATGGCAGTGGTTTCTGCTCTGGGTGGGACCAACCCTTCCTCCCCCTGGGAGCAGGAGGATTCTCATGGGAGCATCCCCATCCCACATGGGAAAAAAGGGCAGCACGCCATGGCTGGGGGTGCCTTTGGCTTCTGGTTACCGGTTGTTTCTTAATTAGCACTAATGACCCCAGTCACTGACCCAGAGCCAGCCAGGACAGGGACAGGTCTCACATCCTTACTGGCCACGTCACACCTTTAATGGGACTGACCACGTACCTCACTCCAGTTCCCGACCTCCCAGCTGGGCTTAGTGGTGGCTGCTGCGCTGGTCGATGGTGGAAGCAGAGCCTCCTCCTCCTCCTCCTCCTCTTCCTCTTCCTCCTCCTCCAGCCTCTTCTCCCAGAGCAAGGGGGGCAACGGGGTGGGCTGGGACAACTCGTGCTCCCCTGCACTGGAGGCAGCTGTCCCTGGGGGTGTCCACAGTGAGGGTTCCCTCGGTGATGTCTCTGGAGGTATCTCTGGGGGTGTCCATGGTGTCCCTGGGGGTGGTGTCCATGGTGAGGGCTCCCTCAGAGGTGTCCCTGGAGGTGTCCATGGTGTCCCTGGGGGTGTCCACGGTGAGGGCTCCCTTGGTGGTGTCCCTGGGTGTATCCATGGTGAGGGCTCCCTCGGTGGTGTCCCTGGGGGTGTCCATGGTGTCCCTGGGGGTGTCTCTGGGGGTGTCCATGGTGTCCCTGGGGGTGTCCACAGTGAGGGCTCCCTCAGAGGTGTCTCTGGGGGTGTCTCTGGGGGTGTCCATGGTGTCCCTGGGGGTGTCCACAGTGAGGGCTCCCTCAGAGGTGTCTCTGGGGGTGTCTCTGGAGGTGTCCATGGTGTCCCTGGGGGTGTCCATGGTGTCCCTGGGGGTGTCCATGGTGTCCCTGGGGGTGTCCATGGTGAGGGCTCCCTCAGTGCAGTGATGCTCTGCAGGGTCCCATGGGAGGTCAGCTCGCTGCGGGGCGATGCCGGATCCGGGTGCTGGGGCACCCCCTCTGTCCCCCATGCCAGGGGGGACCCTGCTGTGTGGGCAGGTGGGCCACGAGCTGGGGCAGTGGGCAGGGCTGGGCCCAGGGCATCCTGCTGGGTGAGGCCGCTGGAGGAGAGCTGGGTGGCCAGCCCGGGCAGGGACAGGGACACCCGAGGGGCTGTCGTGGCCACCGAGGGGGTCAAGGTGGGGGCTGTGGGGGTGTGGAGCTCTGCCTGCTGCCCTCCCTGTCCCACAGGAGCCCCATCAGCACCCGCAGGAGGGGGACTCACGGCAGGGTGAGGGCTGCCAGCACTCCCTGCCACCTCCCAGCGCGGGGCCTGCGGGGTGGGCAAGGCAAGGTCTGCCCTCTCCACCCCATGGGATTGCCCACCTGCCTGTGTGCCCAGCACCCCCTCTGCCACTCCTGCCCACCCCTGCTGCTCCGTGGGCTGCAGGGCTGCACCGTGAATGTCACTGCTGAGGGCCAGACCCATCTCCCTGGAGTCCTGGTGGCCTGTCCCTGCAGACCTGGCCGTGCTGTGTCCCTCTGTGCTCACACGGGCTCCTGGCCCATGGGACACATCCCCACCGGCACTGCCCCAGCCCGTGGGCACCGGCTCAGCCGGGTGGGGACCCCAGGGAGCGGGGCCAGCCTGCCCCAGGCTGCTCCTGGTGGGCACAGCTCCGTGGGGCTCATCCCAGGGTGGGTGGCCGTGGTTTGCAGAGTTGGGGCTCACGGAGCTCTGGGTGGGAGGGCGGTGCTCAGAGTGTGGCACGAGCACTGTACCCTCCTCCTCCTCCTCCTCCTCACCCCAAAAGCCAGGGGTGGTGTATCTGGGAGTGGCAGATCCCACATCCTTGGGGACCACGCTCAGGAGGTCATTGGTGGCTAAATCCCCGGGCTCTGTGTCTCTCTCTGAAGCGTTTTCCTCCTCAGAGCCTGGGAGCTCCTCGCTCTGCCCTCCCAGCCCAGTGGTGAGCAGGGCCTCAGTGGGCAGCTCCCCGGGCTCCTCCACGCCATCAGTGCCCAGCTCTGGCTTGGGCTCCTCGCCTCTGGTCTCCTTCTCCGTGAAGGGGTAGTAGGACAGATCCTCGTGGAAGTTGATGAAGTTATAATCGTAGTAAAAATCATCCACAAAGACGTTTCCTTTCCTGGCTGAGAAGTCCTCCTCGGTGATGACATTGACGTCGTTGGACTCCGGGACGTTGGGGATCAAGGGGTTCAATTGAGGAATGTGGTTGCTGGGGATGTAATGGATCTCATTGAATACCTCCCTGCTGGAGGAGCCGCTGCCAGACCAGTCCGTGTCCCATGTCTGGTGGCACTGTGGCAAGGAGCAGAGCCTGTCGGGGCTGGGTCTCTGGGCAGGGTCACAGCCGGCCCCGCTGCTGTTGCTGCAGAGGACAGGGCGCCGCTGGGTCCCGTTCCCACAGGTCACAGAGCACTGGGGAGGGAAGAGAGAGGGACAGATCTGTGGGGCAAGGCTGGGAGTGCTGCCCCTGCCCTCAGCAGTGCTCCCTCCGTGAGAGCTCCACCGTCCCCTGTGCCACGGTGCTTGGGCTCTGTGTCACTCTGCCAGCTCCCACCACCCACCTGGGCCTCTGGACAGCTGCTGTGCCAGTCCCAGCCCTGCTGGGGTGCTGGCCACCCTGGTAAGCAGAGCATTACTCTGGGGCTGCCCCGTTGGAGACTGTCCCAGAGCAGGGCTGGAGCTGTGGGGACTTTGCTCAGGGTGATCCCTGACCCGCACTCCAGCCAGAAATCCTTTCCCTGGGAGATGGACGCTGGGCAGGGCAGGGGTAAGATGATCTAATAGGTCTTTCCTGTGGCCTCTGGCCATGAATTGCATCTCTCCTCCGAGAGGAGTTCTCTGCAGCAGGCAGTAACAACATGGGTGTTGTCCGAGTAGGGAAAAAGCAAAGGTCAGGGAGGAGCTTTGCTGGGGACACACCATCCCCCCATAAAGGGCTCTTTCAGATGGGCCAGCACAAAAGAAACAGAGAAGCTGGAAAGGAGAACAGCAGCATTTTCTGCTGCATTTGGGGCTCGGAGCAACCCAGACTGGTGAAAGGTGTCCCTGCCCATGGCAGGGAGGTGGAACCGGATGAGCTTTGAGGGCCCTTCCACCCCAGAGGATTCTCTGGTAACACCTCCAGGCATTTCCAGGAGCTGGAATCAAACATTTCCACACACCAACACCTGTGAGAAGGGCTGCAAGGAGCTGCTCCTCCCCCTGGGATGGCACTGCCAAACCTGGGAGAACAGAAGTCAGCTCCCAGCCAGCTGAAACTTCCCAGCAAAGGCCTCCAGCTCCAGCCAGCAGATAACTCCAGGCATCACAGCGCTGGCAGGGGGGGAAGGAGGGAGGTCATTCACCACGGCTGGGTTATCAGGGGAGCCCTTGGGACACAGATAAGGAGTGAGGGCTGCCAGGAGCCCCGTGTGGGAGCACACTGAGCTTGCTGCAGGGCTCAGCCTTGAGCAGGGCTGGCTGGCACTGCTCCTGCCAGGACACAGCCACCCCGCTTGGGAGCTAAAGAACAGCAAAGCAGCCTTCTGCCCGCACCAGCTCCTTTGGGAAGTCCTTACAGCTGGATGCACACTGCTTGGGGGCCCTTCTGAGGCACTGGGTCCCAGTGCTGGGGCAGTTGTGGGCCACCCAAACCCCAGAGAGCCCCTCTGGCGTGGCAGTGCCAGATGGGCACACGTGCTCCTGCCGGGGCTCTGCAGGGACACAGCTGCCCCACCCTGCTGCTGCTGCTGACAGAAGGACCACGGTCCTGGGAGGCTTCCAAGCCCCTCCAATTCCCCTAATTATGGTGGTGGTGGAAATGGAAATGGAAATGGAAATGGAAATGGAAATGGAAATGGAAATGGAAATGGAAATGGAAAAGAAAGAGGACTCTGCCTTTAAATTAAAGGACAGGAAACTTGCAGAACCTCAAAATGCCAAAGACAGTTTCTCCTGGGCTGACAAATCCATCGGTGCCAGCACTGCAGAGGCAGCTGTGAGGGCTGGGGCTGGCCCTGCCCAGCACTGACCCACCAACCATTCCCCACCAGTCATTTTCCCCTTAAACCATTGCATCCATCTTTCTCAGCCCTTAATTGTGGCTTTTGTGGGCCCCTAGAAAAATATTTCCAACTCGCTCTCATCTAGCCTTCAAATTCTCTGTTCACATTTGGCTCCATTTGTTCCTTAGCAACAAGCTCTGTTCCCAGGCTCTCTCCTTTCTCTCCTGATATTTGTCTTCACTCTGAACACTTTTGGAAAGGCTGCTTAAATTAGGAGTTATCATTTTCTGGTTGAAACCCTCGGCCCGTGGCTAAGCTGATTCACATAAACACAAAAATAAATCAAAGTGTCACCATTAATCACCCCATGGAATCACTTGGGGTTGGAGGAGGCCTTGAAGATCATCCAGTTCCACACCCTGCCACGGGCAGCAACACCTTCCACTCCACCAGGCTGCTCCGAGTTGGAAAGCTCATTTCTGCCCACTTTGTGCCAAGCAGGGAGTGCAGCCCTCAGCCTGTGTGAGGGAGCTGCAAAGCCCAGAGACGGGCACAGCTCCACTGCCCAACGCTCCTCCCTCACCCAGAGACCTCTCCAAGCAGTGCAATTCCCATCCGTGGGAGCTGCTGGGTGCACAGGGACACACCCATGGATCCTGTGTGAGCAGCAGCCCACCCACCCCTCGCTCCCGGGCAGGCTCAGGGGTCTGGGGGCAGCTGTCCCCAGCTCCCACCCCTGCAGGATGTCCCCAGCGCTCCCTCTCACCTCAGACCAGTTCCCCACGACCCAGGGCGAGGGACAGGGCACCTCTGGGTGACAGGGGGCGGTGGCATCGGGCTTGGGCAGGTGCTGGCAGTCTGCTGGCTGCAGGGCCCTCTGCTCGTCCAGCCCCACGCTCTGGATGCACAGCACCGTCCTCTTCATCAGCCCCCCGCTGCCACAGGAGGCTGAGCACTGCTGCCACTCACCCACCCACCACCTGTGGGGACAGGGACAGGGACAGGGACAGGGGACAGGGGACAGCCACAGGGACAGGGGACAGCCACAGGGACAGGGGACAGCCACAGGGACAGGGAAAGGGAAAAGGGGAGAGGGACAGGGGAGAGGGACAGGGAAAAGGGGAAGGTGGAGATGGGAAAGGGAAAGGGAAAAAGGAGAAGGGAAAGGGAGAAGGGAAAAGGAAATGGGAAAAATTGGAAAAAGGGAAAAAGGGAAAAAAGAGAAAAAAAGGGAAAAAGGGAAAAAGGGAAAGGGGAAAAAGGGAAAAAGGGAAAGGGGAAAGGGGAAAGGGGAAAGGGGAACGTGGAGAGGGGAAAGGGGAAATTAGAGATGGGAAAGGGGAAGGGAGAAGAGAAAAGAGAAAAGGGGAAAGATCTCAGCCAGAGCAGGCAGCCGTGCCTCAGGTTCCATCCCATTGCCCATGGGGTCATGGGGAAAGGAGGATCCCAAAAGTGTCAGCCCAAGGTCTGGGAGCTCGGGCAGAGGGTCAGGGATGGGACAGTCCCAGGGTTACATGCACAGAGGCAGAGAGGAGCATCCTGCCAGCACGGGAGCTCCCGTGGGGCTCAGCCTGATCCCCCAGGGATGCTGCCAGGGAGCCACAGAGGGGCTGGGGCGGAGGGGCAGGGCAGGGCAGGGCGGGCTCTCACCTGGCGGGGCAGGGCTCCTCGCTGCAGGGGCGCTGCTGGTCGTCGGGGCGGGTGAGCGCGTCGCAGAACCGCTCCTCCACCAGGCCCGCCAGGCGCTCCACGCAGTGCACCACCTGCCGCTGCACCCCTGCGCCGGAGGGGGCTCAGGGCACACCGGGGCACACCCAGGGCACCCACAGGGCACCCATGGAGCACTCACAGGGCACCCATGGAGCACCCACAGGGCACCCACAGGGCACCCATAGAGCACCCACAGGGCACCCACAGGGCACCCACAGGGCACCCCGGGGGCACTGCCACCACACGGGCACCAGTGCTGGGGACTCCAACCACCCAGCACCCCAGAACCCCAACCACCCAGTACCTGGGAACTCAAACCACCCAGCACCCCAATCACCCAGCACCCCAGAACCCCAACCACCCAGCACCCCAGAAACCCAACCACCCAGCACCCAGAACCCAATCACCCAGCACCCCAGAACCCCAACCACCCAGCACCCAGAACCCCAACCACCCAGCACCCAGAACCCAAACCACCCAGCACTCAGAACCCCAACCACCCAGCACCCCAGAACCCCAACCACCCAGCACCCCAGAACCCAACCACCCAGCACCCCAGAACCCAAACCACCCAGCACTCAGAACCCCAACCACCCAGCACCCCAGAACCCAACCACCCAGCACCCCAGAACTCCAACCACCCAGCACCCCAGAAACCAAACCACCCAGTACCCAGAACCCAAACCATCCAGCACCCCAGAAACCCAACCACCCAGCACCCAGAACCCAATCACCCAGCACCCCAGAACCCCAACCACCCAGCACCCAGAACCCCAACCACCCAGCACCCAGAACCCAAACCACCCAGCACTCAGAACCCCAACCACCCAGCACCCCAGAACCCCAACCACCCAGCACCCCAGAACCCAACCACCCAGCACCCCAGAACCCAAACCACCCAGCACTCAGAACCCCAACCACCCAGCACCCCAGAACCCAACCACCCAGCACCCCGGAACCACAAACCACCCAGCACTGGGAACCCCAAGCACCCAGCACCTGGGAACCCCAACCACCCAGCACCAGGAACCCCAAACCACCCAGCACCCCAGAACCCAAACCACCCAGCACCCAGAACCCCAACCACCCATCACCTGGGAACCCAAACCACCCAGCACCCCAGAACTCAAACCACCCAACCACCCAGCACCCCAGAACCCAAACCACCCAGCACCCACTGACGGGAGGCCCCTGGTGAGCCTGAGCCTCCACGAGAGCGGGAAGAAAATGAAAGCAGCACTTGGAGCTGCAAGTTCATCGGGGCTGAGGGTGTGATGCCCTCACAGCAGCTGCAGCAGGATGGCAGCTGGAGGTGCTGCAGCCTCCTGGCACCGCTGCATCCTGCCACTGCAGCCTGTGTGCCCTGCCAGTTCTGGGGAGCCAAGGGGCAGCACTCAGCTCCTCTGGCAGCCCTGCCCAGCCCAGCTCAGGGACAAAACATTGCCCAAAGCCTCCCAGCCTGCTCACAGGGGTTTTTAAGGGTGATCTCACCACACTGCCTCTGCCCCCGTTTCTGTAACACGTACTTGACCTGTGACACGGAGAGCTGTCACCACAGGCTCAGCTGAGACTGACAGGACCCTGCTGAAGCTGCTGAGCTGGGCTCTGCCTCAAGCACTTGGGAGCTTACAGGGCCCTGGGACTCACCAGAGGCTCAGCGTGAGCTCTCCCAAACGCCCATCTCATCTCACATCATCACTCAGCGCAGGAAGAGGGGCTCAGCCCTCCTCCAGCTGCTCACCCTCACCCGGCTCCTGCCTGATTCACTCCTCTATTTCCCTTCTGCTCTGGAAGCCAAGCACTCGGATCACACAAAGGAAAGCTGGTTTTAAACAAAGCCCGTGTCCTGGCACTCTGTGCTACCTAGAAAGCACCAGTGTCCTTCAATTCCCCTTTTTTCCAGCGCCAGCTGCTCTCGAGGAAGCGCTTGCTGCTCCCAGCTTCCCCTGGCAGAAATGTCCCTCTGCATCAGCTGCCCCAAAAGCTGCCCTGGGGACCCCGGGACACCCAGGCTGTGGGGCAGGATGGGGGGAAGCAAATGTCCCCACACGGACACTGTGGGACCCCAGTGCTCCGCGTAAAACCCTGGCTATCCTCCCCCCGTGGAGAGGCCCAGCCAGGCAGGAGTGGCCCTTCCACACTCCCTGGTTTCTCTGAAGCTCTTTTGTCTCCATCCCCTGCTGGGTAACAGGACACCGAGCCGGGAGCAAAGCGCTGATAAAGCCGCGGGGCTGCTGCTGAGCACCGCGGGGACACCGGAGCCGTGCCCTCGGCAGATGTCCCTTTCTCCTTCCCCTCAGACCTCGCCAAAGCCAAGAGGCAGGAATTCCCAAGGCTCCCCAGGGAGGGAGCCCGGAGCCGGGGCTGCCCTCACCTGTCCCGCAGGTGGCCGTGCAGGTGGTCCAGGAGCCGAAGCGCCAGAGGAACTCGGGCTGCTCGATCTCGTTCTCGCTGTCGGCCGGGCGCTGGATGGTGTACTGGTACCTGACCCCGGGGTTGGTCTCCTGGAACAGCAGCTGGGGGACACAGGGGACAGGCAGGGGGTGAACTGGGGGACACAGGGGACACAGGGGACAGGCAGGGGGTGAACAGGAACTGGGGGACACAGGGGACAGGCAGGGGTGAACTGGAACTGGGGGACACAGGGGACAGGCAGGGGTGAACTGGGGGACACAGGGTGAACAGGAACTAGGGGACACAGGGGACAGGCAGGGGTGAACTGGAACTTGGGGACACAGGGGACAGGCAGGGGTGAACTGGGGGACACAGGGTGAACAGGAACTAGGGGACACAGGGGACAGGCAGGGGTGAACTGGAACTTGGGGACACAGGGGACAGGCAGGGGATGAACTGGGGGACACAGGGGACAGGCAAGGGGCAAACAGGAATCAGGGGATACAGGGGACAGGCAGGGGGTGAACAGGGACTGGGGGACACAGGGGACAGGCAGGGGGTGGCCGGGCAGGGCAGTGGGAAGTGGCTTTGCCCCAGGCACTTCTCAGGAGAGAAGGAGCTGCCCAGCAGGGCCAGAAGGACGTGAGCCTGTGCCCAGCTCCACAGGAGAGCTGGGTGGCACCTGGAGTGAGCCGGTTTGGGGAAGGTGTCCCTGCCTACGGGGGGAATTTCCTAAACTGCCTCCCACTGCAAAGGGGCTGCTGCTGCTGCTGTGGTTGACACAAGCCCTGCTCAGCCCTGTTTTTCTTAGCCTAAGCACTCCCATTATTGCCAAAGCTTTGTTGTTCTTGGAGCTGTGGCGGGAGCCAGGGCGTCCTTCCAGAACCTCTCCATGAACATGGAAACGCTCTCGTCCAAAGGTTTTCATTAGGTTGTGTATCCCAGCCAGGGATCTGTGGGTGCTGAGCACGCCAGCATTCCCATCCACAGCAGCAGGCCCAGCTCACATCCCACCCCGAGCTGCTGCCGAAGGAAAGGCAGAAGGAGATTTGGGCTGCTCGGGGTGGCCGAGCTCTGGGTGAGCCCCTGCAGGGCGGGGATGCTCCGGGATGCTTGGGCTGGGCCAATGGGCAGGGGGTCCTGGGGGGCCCTGGGATGCAGCTCTGTGGCCATCACCACACCTGGCACCACACCTGGCACCACCAGGGAGCTCAGCCTGCTGTGCCAGCTGTGCCAGCTGTGCCATCCATCGTCTGTGGGATGATTCCCATTGGTTTCTCCAGAGGAATGCTTAGCCTCACGGTCACAAGGATATTGACCCCCAGCAGCTTTGCATGAACTGGCAGCTCCCTCACTGCTGACTGCCCAGCCCAGCCCAGCCAGAAGCACTGGGGGCTCTTTCCCTGCCCAGGATAAGATACAGGAGAGGCTTCAGGAAAAGGCTCTTTCTCCTCACACTCCCTCTCCTGTGTAAATATTTTGTGGAATGCTGCAGAGGGGATGAGGCTCAGCTGGAAGTGGTGTGGGCTGGAAACACTTCCAGAGAAACACACCCCGAGGAGGAGGTGCAGAGCCCTTCCCCTGGATGCAGGGAGCGACCACGGCAGCTCAGCCCCGCCAGAAAGGCAGCGTCCATCCTACCTGGATCCACACGGGCTCCACGGTCGGCCCCGGGGAGGTGAGGTTCTCCCAGTTCCCTGTCCTCTTGTAGGTGAAGGTGGTCCCTGCCACCCTGTAGTCCCCGTTCCACTGGATGGTCCAGCCACCATTCAGGAAATACTTCTCCGGGTCCTCGCTCCGCAGCGCCAGGAAATTCCCGGCCTCTGCCACCTCTTCAATCCGGATCTCCCGGGCTCCCACCGGGATAATCCCAATGTCGACGTAACCTGGGAACGGGACCGAGCGCTGCTCTTGGTGCAGTCAGAGGTGTCTGAGATGGTTTTTATCCTTGGGTGGGTGCTGCGTCCCCTGGGTGCCAGCACTGAGCCAATCCTTACCCCTCTGCAAGGCACCAGTGGGCACCTGAGCCCACCTTGCCCTGAGCCCACCCGAGTTCCCTGCCGTCCCATCCCCAAAAACCCCACCAGCTGGAATTAAACTCCCCCCCCGCAAAGGAGCAGCAGCAGCCCAGCCGGAGCAGGCACGTGGCATTCTGGGGACAGCAGGAGTGCCCTTACCCAGCCCCTCGCTGTCCTCGAAGGTCTTGTGCACGGTGTGGCAGGTGGAGCCGTCCCCGTGGCAGACCCCGCAGCGATCCTCCACCGCCTGCGAGTCGATCTCGTAGTCGCAGCCCA
Source organism: Phylloscopus collybita (assembly GCA_027886175.1). Classification (NCBI taxonomy): domain Eukaryota; kingdom Metazoa; phylum Chordata; class Aves; order Passeriformes; family Phylloscopidae; genus Phylloscopus; species Phylloscopus collybita. Next base: position 227,463 of record JAJNNQ010000136.1, on the reverse strand, counting down.
CGTTCTGCAAGGGAGCCCCGTCAGCCCTGCGCCAGCACCTGCCAGCCACTCACCCACAGCACTGACTCCAAGGCACTCACAGCATCCTGGGCTGGCTTGGCTTGGCAGGGACGTTAAAGACAATCCAGTTCCAGCCCCCTGCCACAGGCAGGGACACCTTCCCCGGCACCAGGTTGCTCCAAGCCCCATCCACCCCGGCCTGGGTTGTGCTCTGGCTCCTTGGGGCCAGCACAGAGGCTGACACAGCCCCTACCACTGACCCCACGGGAATCAGGAACGCTCTCCAAGCAGGGACTCAGCACAAGGGGGAGGGGATGCCGAGCACCCACTGCCCCAGGCCCGGGCTGTCCCTGTGTCCTAGGTTCCAATGTAAAATTGTGCCCAAGGTATGTGTTCTATCCCCATGAGCCCTTGGAGCCAAGGTGGGGCAGTGTTTTCCTTTTCTTCTGTTAATGAGCCCAACAATGCCTTGCCACGTGACTCATAGATAACTTCCTCCGGGAGTTATCTCTGGTTAATGGGCCATCAAGGACCCACTGCATGACTCATGGAATGAGATCATCCCATTGGGAGATGCTCCGCCCAGGGGGAGGAGCCAAGCATTCCCACCTGGATAGAATCCAGGGTTTGAGACATCACGAGCAGCTTTTATTCACTGGATTCCCAGAGGAGACAAGAGCTACCAGATGGGATCACTGCTTTGACAAGAACATCTCATCTGGTTCCACTGGATTTCTGGAGGAAGACTGGACCCTTCTCACCATCCCTGGACCCTTCTCACCATCACTGGGCCCTTCTCACCATCCCTGGGCCCTTCTCTCTCAGGATCATCTCTACTCCAACAGAACCACCTCTGCCACTCCATGAGGACTCACTTTTGGACTGCTTCAAACACCCTGACCAACAGGGTGTCAGGTTGTATTGTTCCATTTATTTTATTTTACCTTTTTTTTTTCCTCTCTTCTCCTATTAAATTGTATCTCTGACTGGGAGTCTCATTGGTTTTGCTTTCAAACCAGCACACCCTGTGTCCCCACCTTGCAGATGCCGTTGATGCAGAGGTCGCGGCTGGCGTCGCTGTCGTAGCAGGGCGTCCCGTCCACCACCGCGTCCCGCAGCTTCTCCGCAAAGTACTCGTGCTCGGGCCGGCAGTGCAGCTCGCAGGGGTTCACTGGGGACAGGCACAGCCTCAGCCCCAGCTCCCAGGACACAAACCCACCCTGCCAGCCCAGCCACAGAGCCAAACACAGAAGGCGTCAGGAGCGGGCTGCCGGGCGAGGCTGGCACACCTGGCACACCTGGCACACCTGCCGTGTCCCAGCCTCTCCAGGTTTGGGCTCTCTGCCCCTCCACTCACGGTTGTTGAGCACGGGTGTCCACTTGTAGAGCTTCCCTTTGTAGAGCATGGGGTTGAACTGGCTGCACTGCACCTGGCGGAAGGAGGGCTGCTCCGGGGGGCAGCGCCGCACGTTGCAGATCCGGAACCGCTTCCGCTCCCCCAGGCAGTACCGGCCCCCGTACTTGGGCCTGGGGAGGGACACGGCAGTCACACGGGGGCTGAGGCCTCGCAGTCACAGAGCTGCGCAATGGTTTGGCTTGGAAGGGACCTCAAAGGCCACCCCTGTTCCACCCCCTGCCGTGGGCAGGGACACCTTCCACAGGCCAGGCTGCTCTGAGCCCCGTCCAGCCTGGTGCCCATCCTGCAGCTGCTCTGGAGGAGCTGCTCTCCATCCCAGGGAATCCTCCTGACTCTGCTCCTCTACTGCCCCAGGGAATGGCAAAGCTGACACTGGACTCCTTAAAGCAAGAGAGACTTGAGAAGCACCAAGAATGTTTTTCTCAGATGCCAGCAGACCCTCACGACACGGCCACCATCCCCTGCCACGCTGCCCTTTCCTTCGGTCACACCAATGTCCATGGCCCATGTCCCAGTGACCTCATGAAAATTCCTTCTCCTGGGCACACTTTGCTGAAGAGAAGGAAGCCAATGATTATTTTAGGGCTGTGTTTACATGCTCTGCCCTGAGGAATGGCTGTGGGAGGGGGGGAATGCCCAGCACACATTTTCTCACTTCATCCCAAGGGCAAAGCTGAAGATTTACCTCCAGGGGCCAAAGCAAACAACTGCCCAGGAAATTCCCCGTGTTTGCTCTCCTGCCTGTCCACAGCTGTGTTTGGAACACTCCATAAACCACCAGAGCACCTCTGCCACAGTTTATGTCAAACACCAACCCAGGTCCTGATCCTGGGATGACAAAGAACTTCCCTCAAGAGCTCAACAGCACGTGCCAAACTCACCCGAGGAAGAGGAAGGGCAGAACACGTCTGGAAGGGTCAGGAGCTCACTCCTGGGGCTGCCAGAGCTCCCCATGCCATGGAAAAGCGACTCCCCTGGAACATCCCTACAGAGCCCTTTCCCTCCCCATCCCAGGGTGCTCTGACACCAGGGCAAGCCAGGGTTTTGGCTGAACCCAGTGCAACAGTGACTTGGTGACCAAGGGGGCATCTGGGGAGCGGATGGGTCAGCCCAGAAATCCTAGGATGGAGATGGCAGCTCCTCCAGCAGTGCCTGGACACTTCCAGGCAGGAGCCAGCACTGGCCCATGGAATGCAGCAGGGTGATAAACCCCAGCAGGATTTTTCAAAACAGCTCTGAATCAGGCTCCAAGAATGCCTGCCTTGCTGTTCTGTCTCTAAAGGACACTGCACATGTTTTACATCTCTGAGTCTCTGCCCTTTGTTTGAGTCACACTGCAACACCACCGGGGCAGGGGATGGAACAGGGTCCCTTCCAACCCAAGCCACCCCAGCACTGTGACCCCTGAGGGGTGTCCTGGGCGGTCCGGGGACGGGGCTGGCTTACGTGGGGTAGCTGCAGTGCCTCTCAGCACTCTGCACTCCTGCGCCACAGCTGCGGGAGCAGGAGGCCCAGGAGCTCCAGGAGCCCCAGGCGCCGTCGATGGGCTGGGGCCGGTAGCCCACGGGGACACACTCGCCGTTGAAGCACCACTGCAGGGACAGGCAGGGGAGGGGAGCACAGCGTCAGGGACGGGGAGCACTGAGGCCCAGCACATGGATTGCCCTGTGGAAATCCCTGCTTTGCTTGCACAGAGGTATCCTAGGTTACAATGTCAAATTGTGCCCAAGGTCTGTATTCTATCCCCATGAGCCCTTGGAGCCAAGGTGGGGCAATGTTTTCCTTAGCTTCTGTTAATGAGCCCAACAATGTCTTCCTGGAGGAAGTTATCTCTGGTTAATGGGCCATCAAGGACCCACTGCATGACTCATGGAATGAGATCATCCCATTGGGAGATGCTCCGCCCAGGGGAAGGAGCCAAGCATTCCCACTTGGATATAACCCAGGGTTTGAGACCTCACGAGCAGCTTTTATCCACTGGACTCCCAGAGGAGACAAGAGCTACCAGATGGAATCACTGCTTTGACAAGAGCATCTCATCTGGTTCCACTGGATTCCTGGAGGAAGATTGAACCCTTCTCACCATCACTGGACCCTTCTCACCATCCCTGGACCCTTCTCACCATCTCTGGACCCTTCTCACCATCCCTGGACCCTTCTCTCTCAGGATCATCTCTACTCCAACAGAACCACATCTGCCACTCCAGGAGATCTTACTTTTGGACTGCTTCAAACACCCTGACCAACAGGGTGTCAGGTTGTATTGTTCCATTTATTTTATTTTACCTTTTTTTTTCCTCTCTTCTCCTATTAAATTGTATCTCTGACTGGGAGTCTCATTGGTTTTGCTTTCAAACCAGCACAGGAGGTCAGCTGGGCTCTGCCAGAGCCTGGAGCTCCTCAGGCAATGAATGGGAAGCTCAGGGGCGTTGGGCTGTCTGAGGATTTGAGGGAGGCAACAAACCCAGAGCTCCACGGAGACCCCTCAGCAAGGGGATTCACAGCCCAGTGTCAGCCCAGAGGGGCTCAGAGGTGCCTCCCCAGCAGTGGGGAAGATCCCAGGGAGGAGCCTTGTTGTGCTCTCCATGGTCACTCACTGCGGGTTTCACCTTCCCAGGTGATTCAAGTGATCCCAAGTGAGTCACGTTCCCTGAGGGCAGCCCCTGCTGGGGGCACTGGGATGAGCCCACACCCGCACCGGGCCCTGCACAGCCCCTGTGAGTGCAGGAGCAGGGGTCCCCGAGGCCATGCAGGGCTGTCCCCCACCCCTGTTACCTTGCTGTCCCCACACGCCGTGCCGTCCACAGCCGCGTCCAGCTTGGAGTGACACGTGTTCCCCACCGTGCACCACAGCGTGCTGCAGACGCTCTGTGGGGGGCAGAGGGACACGGTTCCTGCCCAGCACAGATCCCTCCCTCAGGCACAGATCCATCCCTCAGGCACGGATCAGATCCATCCCTCGGGAACAGATCCATCCCTTGGCACAGATCAGATCCATCCCTGGGGCACAGATCCATCCCTTGGCACGGATCAGATCCATCCCTGGAGCACAGATCAGATCCATCCCTGGGCACAGATCAGATCCCTCCCTGGGGCACAGATCTATCCCTTGGGCACAGATCAGATCCATCCCTGGGACACAGATCCATCCCTGGGGCACAGATCAGATCCCTCCCTGGGGCACAGATCAGATCCCTCCCTGGGGCACAGATCAGATCCCTCCCTGGGGCACAGATCCCTCCCTGGGGCACAGATCCCTCCCTGGGGCACAGATCCGATCCCTCCCTGGGGCACAGATCAGATCCCTCCCTGGGGCACAGATCAGATCCCTCCCTGGGCAGGGCGAGCACAGCCCCAGCCCAGCCCCAGCACAGCCCCAGGCCCCCCTTACGTCCATGTCGTCGCAGAAGGTGGAGTAGGGGCCGTACTGCAGCCGGCACTGGTGGCCCACGTCGTACAGGACACCCGGGGGCACCAGGGGGAAGTCCAGCACCTCCCGGGCCGGGGGGTCATCCAGGCACAGCCCCCAGCCCCGGCTGAAAGAGAGAGGTGACAGCAGTGTCACCCCGGGGCACTGCAGCTGCCGGCTGTCCCTGGGTGAGGAGCAGTCGGCATTGCCCACCGGCACCACCCTGGCTCTGCCACCCCTCAGCTGCCCCGATGTGCACGGGCATCTCTGGGTACCTTTTTGGGCTGGGAGCCCCCCAGAGTGATCCCCCCACGTCCCTCCGGGGTGGCAGGACACGGGGAAGGTGAAGGGACAAAGACAGGAGGGGCAACAACCACAAATGTCCCGGTGGATGCACAAACCCCAGAAGCGCCCTGCAGACCCCGCTGGCAGGAATAAAGGGGATTTCAGCAGCCAGAGGTGCTGCCACCACAGCAGAGCTCGGGCCGGGCTGGACAGGATCCCTTTGGAGCAGAGGTGGGAGCGCAGCGGCCAGGCCGGGCGGTGCCTCCCGCTGCTCCAGCCGCTGGTGCTCCGGTGCTTCCCAAAAACACGGAGCTGGGACAGCCCAGCCCTCGGTGCCGATTTAAACAAACTCGCCTCCAGCCAGGCCAAGCCTCTGGCAAGGCTGCCGTGGTGGATCAGATTACTGTGATTGGGAAGGGCTCTGAATTGACTCGCCACCAGATTCCTTTTTAACCCAAAGCAGCGGCACGGGAAGGAGGGCTGGAAGCAGGAGAGCTGCTCTGCGGTGCCGGTGCTGCCGCGGGGTGATGCCCAGCAGAACCAGCACCCCTTCCTCCCTTTCCCATCCCATCCCACCCCCTGGACACCTGCCAGCAGCTCCCCTGGCTGCAGACAGCCCCTCAGACTCCCATGTACATCCTTGCTGGAATACACTTCTGGTTCCTCTGGGAAAAGCCAGGAAGTGGGTTGCTTTCAGCAGAAAGTCCCCAGCTCCAAATTCCCAGCAGCAGGAGCATCCTGCTGCTCCCAGCCCAGTGGGAAGGGCAGGGTGGCTGGTGGGGGATGTGGGGTATGGACTGGGCAGCTGGGCACGGGGTGTGCCAGGCACACACACTGCAGGGCACCTCCACAGGTATTCCCAGAGAATCCTGGAATGGCTTGGGTTGGAAGGAGCCTTAAGGCTCACCCCATTCTGTGCCCTTGGAGAGTTTTCCTTAAAAACAGAAGGAATGGTGTCCTCCCTGGGAAAAGTCCAGGCTCCAGCACTTCATCCTGGATGAGCCCAGGTGTGACACTCGTGCTGCTCTGGACTCTTCACCCTCTGCCTGCCTGGGTCCCAGCACAGGGGCCCCAAGGGTCCCCCCTGCACTGTCCCCAGCCTCCTGTTCCTCTGAGCTGCCTGGGGCACTCCCTGTCCTGCCCCAGCTCACAGAGGGGTCTCTGTCCAGTCTGGGGGTGATTGGGAGCTGCCTCAACTTTCCAGCTTCTCCAGAATCTATTTCTTTGTTAAATATTTTACAGTCGTTCTCCTGGTCTGTTCAACTGGCCAAAACACATCTCCAAGCAGGGAAAAATTGGCCTGAGCCTCCCTCTGGCTTCCAGGGATCTGCAGTAAATCCCAGTCCAGAGGGAAAGCTGCAGGGGCCTGCACTGCTCTGCCTGTTCCAGCCCGCTCCTTAACAAGCTGGAGGATGGAGTGGATGGAACAATGATTAAATCCCCATCTGTGAGCGGCCTGAGAGGATCTGCAGATACATTTGAGAGCAGGATTAAAATTCCAAAAGCTCCCAGAGAACTGGAGGAAGGGCCCAAAAGAGCCAGGACAGAATTCAACCAAAACAAAGGCAAAGCTTGGAGCTGGGGAGGAATCAGCTGCAGGGGCTTGGGGCCGGTGGGGCTGGCACGGGCAGGGGAGGGGCAGCAGGCCCTGGCACGAGGAAGATGATGGAAGAAGAGCTCCAGCTCAGTGGAAAGAGGCTGGAGAGCTGGTTGTCTGGTGTAGAGCAAAGACTGAAGGGTCCCCCCACCACCGGAGCATCACAACACCCTGTGCCAGCACCCTGGCCTGGCCTGAGCGAGGGGACACCTTCCCTGGGGACACTGCTGCCACAGCAGGGACAGGACCTCTCCCAGAGGCCCCCCCTCATGCCCTTGAGTGAAGCCCCAGCTGCCCCCCAGTGCCGTGCTGCTGCCGGGAATCCCTTCCAGGTTCTCCGGCAGCGCTTGTGAAATAACAATTATCTCGTGTAAAACAACAACAGCCATTGTCCCAGAGCGCGGATTTTCCCCACGTGAGGTCTGCTCCAAGCACAGCCAGCAGCCCCAGGCCAGCAGGGCCCCCTTTCCTGGCTCCCTGCCTCCCCTTCTCCTGCCAACCCCCCCAGCACATCAGCCCCTGGCCCTGCTGGCCCTGGGGTGTCACAGCCGGTGACAGACGCCGCTCCCCAGGAAGAGCTGCTCCTCCTGGGGGAGCAAAGAGACCAAAACCCCACCAGAGGAGCCTCCAGCTGCTCTGTCTCCCCCAGCACAGCTCAGGGTCATCACAGGCAGGAAATTCTTCATTGCCAAGGGAAGGTTAAGAGCAGAGGGCCGAGAGCGCTGCGGATGCGGGGAAAGCTCCTCTCCTCTGAAAGCCATCAATCAGCACTAATTCCCCCTGCAGGGGGCCAAGCCAGGCTGGGAGCTGGGAGCTGGGAGCTGGAGCCCGGCCTCAGCAGCCTCCTGGCCATGGAACAGCAGCCCCTGGCCCAGCTCTGCCCTCGCTGCTTTCAAAGGGGGGGGGAAAATGTTCCTCCAGTGCGAGCCACTGGCTGACAAACCAAACCCCTTGGAACTTCCTAACAACGGGCTGGAACATCAGCCACGGGTGCTAAAAATAAACAAAGGCAGGGAAGAATTTGGCTGGGCCTGGTTTGCCCATGTCAGGCAGAGAGAGTCGAAGAGATTCTGCAGAAGCTGCAGAGAGCGTTGAGGGAAAACACTCCGGCCTCATCTGTGCAACCACAGCCCCCCCAAAAGCTCCTGACCCCCCTTCACAGCACAGTGAGGCAACCCAGGGAGGATCCGTGGAATCCTGGAATGGTTTGGTGGGAAGAGGCCCTAAAGCCCATCTCATCCCACCCCCTGCCACGGGCAGGGACACCTTCCACTACCCCAGGCTGCTGCTCCAAGCCCCGGGCCTTGGACACTCCCAGGGATGGGACAGCCACAGCTGCTCTGGGCAAAGACCCCCAACACTCTTAGAGAAATGATCTTAGAGATAAGAGCATCCCCCCTGCCTGGGCCCTGAGCCCCCCAGCTGCCCCCAGAGAGGAAGAAGAGGAGGAAGCACTCACTCGAGGAAGCGTGTGATGTACTCGCGGCTGCAGCGGGACCAGGTGAGAGGGGACGTGTCATACAGGAGCTGTGGAGACATGATGAAAGGTCTTTTCCCAACTGGCTCACAGTCATTGCTGCTTCCATCATGCTGAATCCCAAAACTGTGTAAGAGCACAGCCCACGGAGGGGAGGTGAGCCACGAGCACCAGAGGCAGCACAGCCACCGCTCCCGGCACAGCGCGACCCCGGAGCAGGGGCCTGCCCTGCTGCTGACAGCCCTCAGCTTTGTCCCCCCTGTGCTTTCATTTCAGCCTTCCCACTGAAAACACAGGAATACCCAACAGGATCCTGCAGGTGGGTGTTTCCCCACACAGGGGTGTCTATTGGGAGCTGCAGAGTTCAAGCGACCTCGTCGAAATTTAACTGAAACTGGGGCAAGCGAAATTCTGTCGCTGACATTACAGACAGATCCTCCTTTAGAACTTCCCAGTGGGCAACCCCTGCTCCAAAACCTTCCCAAACCACCCCAGGGCAATACACATGTGCAATTTCTCCAGGCTGCCTGGGTTACGTGGTTCTCATTAAACCTGGGACAACCCCAAAACTTAACTCTGGCATGAAACCCTCAGGGAGCAAGGGAGTGTTTGAGCAACCACTTGGGAACCACCTCCCACCTTCCCCCCTGAGCTTTCTCCAGCCCCAGGGAGCATGCAGAGGAGAAGGAGGAGGAGGAGGAGGAGGAGGAGGGTGGTACCTGTGTCCAAGCTCGTGGGCCACGGTGAAGGCGAGGGGCAGCCCCGTGTCCTCGTTGATGTTGCAGCTCCGGTGGGGTTGGCACATCCCGGCCACGTGGGACAGCCCCAAGGTCTCACAGGGCCTGTTCATGGCAGCACAGATGTCCTTCCTTGGCAGAGGGGACGAGGACACACAGACAGACAGACAGACAGAGAGCAGAGAGGGCGTTGGAAGGCGGCAGGACCCCGGCGCACGGACGGCGGCCAAACAGGAGCTGTGCAACATCCTTCCACAGGGGAAAAACATTCCTGACCTTTCCTTGCCCCTCTCCTCTCCTCTCCCAGTGTCCCCAGCCCATTATTAGGCCTGATGAATGGGAGCTGCTGGCCAGCCTGGCTGCGTTTATCCCGCTGTATAAATAAAGCTGGTGCTGGGGATAATCAAGCACATCCCAGAGGTGCTGTGGTTTTCCAGAGCAGCTCCAGCCACCCAGGAAGAGCTGCTCCACTGAAGCACAAGGCCTGAAGCGCCTCGTTTCTGCTACAAAGGAACCTCCCAGAGAAGATAAAGCTGCTGTGGGGTTGTGAATCATCACCTAAACCACCACAACAGCCAGCTCAGGGCAGCCTGAAAGCCTCAAACCGGGCTTTGACTGCAAGGTACACAAACTTGGCCAGAGGCAGCAATTCCTGCCAGCTCCGTGGGAGGTCAGGGGCTTCCCAGAGCCTCCTCTGCCAAGCCCAGCTTCTGAGGGGAAAAAGGAGAGTTAATCCTGTGTACAACTGCTGGGAGGATCCAGCCCTTCTGGGGCTTGGCAACAGGGCCACGGTGAAAACCTGGTTTGAAAACCCCAACTGGGAGCTGTGTCCAGGCTTAAACCTGAGACTGAGACCAGTCCATAGAATCACAGACTCATGGGGTGGTTTGGGTTGGAAGGGACCCTACAGATCATCTAATTCCAACCCCCTGCCACGGGCAGGGACACCTTCCAGGGCAGTTCCAGACATCAGGAAATGTCCCCGGATCTCACATTACAGATCTCCCATGCAGGTGTCCAGGCAGGGAGGGTGAGATTCCAGCAGCTCCCAGGCAGATGTTTCCCTGCCTGCCCCCACCTGCAGCCAGGTGAGATTGGAGCTGCCACAGCAGCACCCACAGCCCCAAACCTGTGCCTGGGCTCCACACCTGGTGAGCAGGACGGCGACGTCGTGGTGCAGGGGGTGCGAGTCTCCCTTCACGTTGATGCTCTTCTGCCACTTGCAGAAGCTTTTCAAGGTGTTGTCTGCGTGGTGGGAGATCTTCAGGTCCTCCTGCCAACACAGAGGGAATTCTGCTGGAGCTGTTTGGATTTTGGGATGGGGAGGGGAGGGGTCTGACCCCAGACACATCAGAGTGAGCTGGGAGTGACTGCCATCCAGATGGAATTGCTCCATGTTTATAGCTCGTAGGCTGGGTGGGAAGACAGCCCTTTTCCTGCTTGCTTTTCATCTGTGATTCCACCAAAACATTAAATCATCCAGTAACAGGGTGCAGGAAAACCCCCTGTGCTGGCTGAGAGTGAAGGACATGGCTGTGGAGACCTCAGGTTCCCCAGAGCCACCACCTGGACACGGCCACCCAGAGCCCTCTGCCACCTCAGTGCCACCAAAGCAGCCCAGAGCAGCTCTGCAGCTCCCCTGCCCGCACCTGGCTCCACCAGCCCAGGCCAGGAGGCAAACCTGGGCACCTGGGTTTCTCCCAGACAGGCTCAGCCAGGCCAGCAGGACAGCCCAGGAGGGTTTGGTGCCCTCACCTCCTCGTGCTCCAGCAGGATGAGCCGCACTATGGCGATGTTGATGGGGTTCCCGATGCTGGCGTGGTGGAACAGCCCGGCCACCTGCAGTGGGACAGCCATGGGGACAGAGCTGGGCACACAGAGCAGCCAGGACACTGCTGCTGCCACCTCCCCTTCCTCCTGCAGGGGAAGCTGCTGCAGGCTGTGGAACAACTCCTCGGGAATTCCCCACAGAGGAGATGGGCAGGGCCTGGAGTGAGGCCTGCCATGAAATCCATCCACCCTCGAGATGATCTGTGCAGGCACTGGAACTCAGCCAGAAAGGCCCAGGGAGCCCTCTGCTCTCCTCCTACTGGATGTGTCTAACACCTCAAAGGAACCTGCTCCTACTGGATGTGTCCAACATCTCAAAGGAACCTGCTCCTATTGGATGTGTCCAACATCTCAAAGGAATTCACTCCTATTGGATGTGTCCAACATCTCAAAGGAATTCACCCCTATTGGATGTGTCCAACATCTCAAAGGAATTCACCCCTATCAGATGTGTCCAACATCTCAAAGGAATTCATTCCTACTGGATGTGTCCAACATCTCAAAGGTGCTCTCTGGGAGCCTTCACCACCCTCCAGAAACCCAGGGATGTTACCTGAGCTCCTCTGCCCAATCCCACCCTTTCCTGGCCATGGCAGCAGCAGAGGGACACACTGAGCCACCTCCTCATCTGCTGGTTTCATGGCACCAGCAAAGCCCCCTCAGGTCCCCAGAGGGGCCCACCACAACGTGTCCTCTCTGGCACCACGTCCCCCATCCTCAGGGAGGGAAGGAGCCACCGTGGAAGGTGACCCTGCCCATGTCAGGGGGGAACCTGGCTGAGTGTTGGAGAGGATGAAGTAGCTAGGCCCTGCAGAGATGATTTATTAGTAAAAGATTCTAAAGTATGAAACCTACGAGAGGAATGGAATTGAAAGCAAAATTTGAACTGTAAGATGCTGGGCAGGAAGAGGGTGATTATGTTAGCTGAAAAGGCTTGGCTGGGTGAGTCAGTGACACCCCTGCCAGGAGAAAAGGATGAATAAAGGGTTGGACCTTCTCAGGTATCAGGGATAAGGTGGTTTTTCAGGATTTTGGTCTGTAGAGTAGTATTGTAATGTTGTAGTTCCCATAGGCTGTATGTAGATTCTGTAGGTTTTGTATCTTGAGGTGATTGGTTGATGCTCATTAGAATATTCACAATAGAAAGGGTTAAAATGGAATGTAACAGGTAACTGGCTCTCTTGCTCTGGATCCCTGTCCCCTTAGACTTATGGACTCTTCCCCAGTTAGGCTGCCTTCCCACGACCAATAAACCACCACCAATAAACCACGTGTCCCAAAGAGCATCCTGGTCTGCAGATCATCTCTCTCATCGGACACCACCAGGGTGTTTTCCAATAGCTGAGCCCTGGGCACCTCCCCAGCACCCAGGGTTGCATCCAGGGTTGCAGGAAGGCCGGATCCCCCGCGGCCCAGCCCCGCAGGGCCCAGCACTCACCATGTTCATGACGGTCAGCACGTACTTCTCGATGTTGTCGCTGCCGTGGAACTCCACCATCTTGGTGTCGGCCACCACCAGCGTCTCCACCCACTTCTCCCTGCTGACCGAGCGCTGCCGCCGCCTCCTCCTCCTCCTGGGCTGCTTCTGCTCCCACCTCTCCCTGCGCCTCTCAGACCGCTCCAGGCTTTCCTGCGACCCTGAGGGATTCGAGGGGGAAAAATAAAAAGGACTTTTTTTGTTGATAAAACGCCTGCAACTTTAGTGTCTTCTTTTTTCACTCTTCCCCAGTTAGGCTGCCTTCCCACGACCAATAAACCACGTGTCCCAAAAAGTATCCTGGTCTGCAGATCATCTCAGGAATCACCTGAGATGTGCAGGAGGCTCCACGCTTAGACCCATCACTCAATAACTCACGTGCATCTTGCTGTGCTCTGCTCCAAAGGACCCTGAGCTCAGCCCGCTGCACGGGAGCAGGACACCCAACAAACAAACAAAACATTCGAAGGAATTTCTTTGACCAGAAGAGGGTTTGCAGTGCTCCACAAGGAGCAGGGAGCCTCCCAAAGCAGAGCCTTAGCTCTGTTTGTACGGACACAGGAGTTCACGGACAGCACTGCAGAGATGCTTTGAGAAACAACCCGGGAAAACACCCCAGAGGCTCGACATTTCGGGTCGTCCCAAATCTGCATTCTCCAGGAAGGGATGGTTCCCACCACGATGAACTCTGTGCCCCCAAAGCCAGCCTGCTGAGTGGAGCCCAAGGCCAGCAGCACCAGAGCCCCGGGCAGGCCAGCACAGAGATCCCCTCAGGCACACGGAGACCAGGCTGGGCTCCTTCCCAAGGGAAGGAACGGGAATGTTGGCTGGAGGCAGAGGAGAGCTCCTCACGCACAGCAGCCACTGGGAATTCTCCAGCGGGGACTTTTCCTGTGACACGGCTCCAAGAGCAAGGTCAGGGTCAGCCCCAAGCTGGGTGAAGGCTTTACAAACCTCATCCCACACAGTGGGAATCGCTTTCATGGCCGGCTTGGGAGGGCTCAGCCTCACTTCCCTAACAATGGACTCCTACATTTCCTGGGCTGTACCGAACAGTTAGCTGTGAAAGGGCAGTTTTATCCCCCGGCCTGAAAAATCCCAACTATCTGGAGCTCTTGATGAATTGCTAATACCACTGTGACAGATTCCTTGGAGCTCCTTCCCATTGTGTCCTTGGCTGCTGAGCTCCCAGCTGGGCTGAGGCTGCTGCAGAGCCGCGGGGTGCCCGGGGGTCCCCTGGGGCATTTCCCCCTGAGATGATTTCCCCTTGGGATGATTTTCCCTTGGGATGATTTTCCCCTTGGGATGATTTTCCCCCTGGGGTGATTTTCCCCTTGGGATGATTTTCCCCTTGGGATGATTTTCCCCCTTGGGATGATTTTCCCCCTTGGGATGATTTCCCCTTGGGATGATTTTCCCCTTGGGATGATTTTCCCCCTGGGATGATTTTCCCCTTGGGATGATTTTCCCCTTGGGATGATCCCTGTCAAACCCCACCCAGCTGAGCACAGGGGCAGCCCTGGGCATTGACAGGAGCCCAACAACACCAGCAGCATCTGCCTGTCGTGGGGCAAAGCAAACAGCACCACAGCAGAGCTCAGTGAGAGCTCTGGCAGTCACTGAAATCCCACAGACTCTGGGGTTCCTTTGGGATTCCTCTGCAGGGCGTGCACAGCACATCCACCCCACCAGCCCTGAGATCCACAGGATTACACACAGGCCACGGTATCTCCAGAGAAATTAATTTTCGGGAATAGACTTCAAAGCCCAGAACAGACTGGAGTCAAGAACAGACTTCAAAGCCTAGAAGAAGCCATTAAGATTATTACCACAGATGAAATAATTAATTTAGATTATCAGAAGAATGCCTGAAGATAACCCTATTATGGAAGCAAAGCCCAGCTTGTGAAAGCAGAGAGAGCTCCAGGAAATGTGCAGCACATAAAGCACTGCAGCCTCCTCAGGGAGAGAAGTGCCCATCAGCTTCTGGGAATGCACTGAATTCCTCAGCAGGAAACCCTGGATCGGGGAGTTCATCCAGCCCATCTGCTCTGCACAGGGAAGGACCCACGTGCACTCTGCCCACAGCGGGAACTCCCGGGCCAGCGACCCAGTTCTGCCCCCAAAGTCCAATGCCCTGGCAGGTCAAAAAGCAAAGTTTTTGGTGGAAATGAAAGCCAAAGCTGTGTCTCCACATCATCCCCCTGCCTGCAGCAGGGCTGGGAGCAGAAGATGAGAGCCAGAGGCCTGGCACCCCCCGGGTCACTGGTGGCACAGAGGGAGGGACAGTACCTGGCACGCCGCAGGATTCCCACGGGCCCGGGGCTCTCCTGCCCTGCCCAGCCCTGTCCTGGGGCACCTGGCGCTTGTAGATCCTGTGGGGCTGTGCTGCTCCCTCCTCCCGAGGGCTGCTGGACACGGGCTCGATGAAATAGTCCTCGTTCATGAGCTGAAACACGCCTTTCTGCCAGGGGACACAAAGTGGCACCGTGAGGCACCCCCGCTCACCCGGAGGAACCCGGCACCGGCAGCGACCACGGGATCACAGGGCCGTGGAATGGTTTGGGTGGGAAGGGACCTTAAAGCCCCTCCAGTGCCACCCCTGCCACGGCAGGGACACCTCCCATTGTCCCAGGCTGCTCCAAGCCCACCCAACCCAGCCTGGCCTTGGGCACTGCCAGGGATCCAGGGGCAGCCACAGCTGCTCTGGCAATCCCAGCCCAGCCCCTCCCCAACCCTCCCAGGGAAGGATTCTTCCCAAGATCCCATCCATCCCTGCCCTCTGGCAGTGGGGAGCCATGGAGGAGCCGAGGGAGTTGTCCTCCCTCCAAAGTCAGAGACACCAGCGTG
This sequence comes from Phylloscopus collybita, assembly GCA_027886175.1. Classification (NCBI taxonomy): domain Eukaryota; kingdom Metazoa; phylum Chordata; class Aves; order Passeriformes; family Phylloscopidae; genus Phylloscopus; species Phylloscopus collybita. The sequence continues at coordinate 212,384 of JAJNNQ010000136.1, read as the reverse complement.
GCCACTGCCCCACCAGTTACGTGGGACCAGTTCTGCAAACCCACAGGAGGTTTAAACCCCTTTTCCCCCCAAAGTGCCACTCCTCCAGGTCACTGCTGCCTTAGGAAATGCCCCCAGTGGGACAAGGCAGTGGAGAGCTCAGGAACAGCAGCTCCACTACCCAGGAGCTGTGCTATCAGCAACACCTCCAGCTGCCAGCCCCTCCTTTCCAGATGTGCTCCCCACAGTCCCATTTAGGCAGCAGAAGGCAGAGCATTGCTCTTCTTGGGAATTTGGACACAAACCAGTAAACCCAGCCCTGGAGAGTCCCCAAACCACTGCAGTCCATGGGAAATTTACAGTCAGCTCATCCATGGCTGCACCACACCTGCGTGATGAGGCGCTGACCCCGCTGCTGCTGCTGCTGGGAATTTGGCGTCACTTTGGGCAGGAAAAAAAAAAAAAAAAAAAGGGTTTCCCCCAGCTCCTTATGGATTCGGGCTCCGTTAGCTCGGGGCTGTACTCACCAGGCCATCGCAGGTGCTGAGGGCAGCCAGCCCGCCCTGCAGAGCCCGGCCCCGCACCTCCCCGAGCATGTGGCAGGAGTTGTAGGAGCGGGGCCGGATCTTGGCGCCGGCGATGCCCCCGAAACGCCTCTCGCTGACAAAGCCCGGAGCCAGGAGGTGCCTGTTGAGGCTCAGGTTGAATTTCAGGGCTTGCCCTTTGTACTGCAGCTGATAGAAGGCGGGCAGCTTGCTCCTGGAGGCAGGAGACCTCCGGTGAAGGGCCCGGTGGGACAAGTCGTAGGACAGGAAGGATCCGCTCTCGTCGACCTTGATGGGATGGACGATGTCGCTGTCGGAGGGCGGCTCTGGGAAGAGGGAGGGCGGTGGTTACCTGCAGGGGTCTTCACCTTTCCTCTCACACCCCTTGTCCCGCTGGACACCCGCGGCGGCGGCATCAGGGACCCGGGCACCAGCGGGGTCTGGTCACCGGGCTCCGCCTGCCCCTGCTGCCCTCGGGGGTCGGCGCTGGGCTTTGCCAGGGGACAGCGTTAAGGTCAGGGTTAGGGGCCGGGTGGGCGAGGGGGAGTCTGGCCCGGCTGGCCCCGGTTACCAGGCACAGGCTCCCGCTGTTAAACCCCGGCTTGCCAGCAAAAAAAACCCCACCGAACGAAAAACTCCCCAAAAAATCAAATCCCCACTTTGAGACGGTGTTGGGACGCCGTCTGTAGGGGCAAAGCACCCCCGGGCACCGAGCGGCCCGGAGCCTCCCCGGGCGGGGCTCAGCGAAGAGCCGGGACGGGACCGGGGCTGCGGCTGTGCCCAACCCGGGGGGAGAGCGCGGCAGCGGCGGGGACACCGGGCTGTCCGGCCCCGGCCCCGCCGAGCGCCCCGCGAGCATCCCGGGGACAATCCCGCGGATACGGGGCGCTCATTTCCACGGGCATCCCGCGGACAATCCCTCCGACACCCGACGCTCACTTCCACGAGCATCCCGCGGACAATCCCGCGGATACGGGGCGCTCATTTCCACGAGCATCCCGCGGACACCCGGCGCTCGTCCCGCTCAGCCCCGCGGACAATCCCGCGGACACCCGGCGCTCATTTCCGCGAGCATCCCGCCCTCATCCCCGCGGACACCCGGCGCTCATCCCGCCCTCATCCCCGCGGACACCCGGCGCTCATCCCGCTCATCCCCGCGGACCCCCGCGGGCACCCCGCGCTGCACGGACGGACGTCCCGCACTCCTCCCCGCGGGACCCCCGCGCCCCGCGGACGCCCCGCGCGCCCCTCCCGCCGTCCCCGCCGTGCTGTCCCCCCCCGGCGGACCTGTCCCCGCCGTGCCCCCGCCCGCGGCCAGCGCCAGCGCGGCGGCGACGGGGACGAGGGGCAGGAGCGGGCGCAGCGCGGCCGGGGCCGCCATGGCTGCGGCGGGCTGGGGGCTCCGCGCCGGGGCGGGGCCAGGCACAACAGGGGGCGGGGCTTTGCACAACAGGGGGCGGGGCCATGCATATCAGAGGGCGGGGCTATGTATATCAGGGGTGGGGCTATGCACAATAGGGGGCGGGGTTATGCACGACATGGGTGGGATTATGCATATTAAGGGCGGGGTATTGTGCGCCAGGGTGGGCTATCCACACCAGATGGGCGTGGTTATGCGTAATAAGGGCGTGGTTATGTATATTAGATGGGCGTGGTTATGTAGATGAGGAGGCGGGGTTATGCACATAAGGGGCGGGGTTATGCAGATCAGATGGGCAGGGTTACAACATTAAGGACGGGGCTATGCACAGTAAGGACAGGGTTATGGCATTGAGGGCGGGGTTATGCATATTACGGACAAGGTTATGCATTGGGGCGGGGTTATGAACATTAAGGGCGGGGTTATGCATATTAAAGACAGGATTATGCATATTAAAGACAGGATTATGCATTGGGGCGGGGTTATGCACATTAAGGGCGGGGTTAGCTCATCAGGGGCGGGGCTTCTCTGATGCCTTGCCGGCCTGGCCCCTGGCGCCCCCTGGCGTTCCCTTGCCGCTTTGCTTCGTCTGCCCCGCCGTCAGGATTGCGATTATAAAAAAAAAAAAAATCACAAAAATTCAGGGAATTTTCGGTCAAAAATGAAAGATGGCGTGTGGCTGATGCCGCCATGTCCCTCCCTCCTCAGCCGGGGTCTCTCGTTCGCTGCCTCTTTATTTTCTCTCAGGTTAAAGCGCACCGGGAGCAAACAGCTGGGTTTACTCGGCGTCATTAATTAACCCCCTCGCCGGCTGCTCGCGACCCCGGCATCCCCCAGCTTTCCCGGGCCGGCCGCATCTCCCGGCGCTCCGCACCTACCCTCTTTGGGATCATTTTTAATTAGGCGACAATGTTAAATATGCAAATCAGCTGGGGCGCGCGCCCTCTGGCGGCCGGCGCGGGGAGCGCGCGGGGCCGCCGGGGGGGGGGGGGGGGGCCGCTGCCGAGACCCGAGGCGGCCGCTGGGTGCGCGTGGCGCCCGGCTAGCTCAGTCGGTAGAGCATGGGACTCTTAATCCCAGGGTCGTGGGTTCGAGCCCCACGTTGGGCGCATTACTTTTTTTTTTTTACCTGCCTCTTTTTTTGCCTTTTTTTTTTTTTTTTTTCCTCGGCTTTTATTAATTTATTTTTATTTTTTCTCCTCACAGCCTGTCTCCTCACAGCGCGGCCAGCCGACCCTCGGCGAGGCGGAGCGGGGCGGGGAAGCCCAGCGGACTCCATGTCCCGGCATTCCCGGGCCGCGGCTGCGCGGCGGGGCCGGGCCGGGCCGGGCAGCGCCGGGGCCCCGCGGGGAGCGGCCGGAGAAGAGGCACCGGCCCTTATAAATGGCGCCCAAGCAGGACCCCAAGCCCAAGTTCCAGGAGGGTGAGTGCGGGCAGGGCTGAGGGCGGCGGGCAGGGCAGGGCAGGGCAGGGTGGGCCCGGGGAGCTGAGGGCGCTCCGGGCCGCGGCGGGCTCGCCTCAGGCCCCGCTGCTGCTGCTGCTGCTGCTGCTCCGGGGGGGGATTCGCCCCTCATCGCTCCCTGCTCAGCCCCCGCCAGGTGCCAAGAGGTGGGAAAGAAAGCGGAATTCCCGCAGTCTTTGTCCCTTCCTCCTCTTTCCTCCCAATAACGCGCGGGCCCTTCCCACCCTGTTGTTCCAAATAGGCTTCGTTTCCCTGCGCGGCGTTAAAATCGCTGGAATCCCTCTGATTTCTCTGGTTTTTTTTTTTTTTTTTTTTTTTGTTTTGTTTTGGTTTTTTTTTTTTTTTGTTTTGTTTTGTTTTGGGTTTTTTTTGTTTTTGTTTTTGTTGTTTTGGGGTTTTTTTGGTTTTTTTTGGGTTTTTTTTTTGGTTTTTTTTTTTGGTTTTTTTTTTTTTTTGTTGTTTGGTTTGGGGTTTTTTGGGATTTTTTGTTTTGTTTTGTTTTGTTTTTTTTTAATTTTAATGCCTTTGGGAGGTGGTTGTTGTTCGTTGCCCCCCCCCCTGGAAGGCAGCCCGGTGCAGGAGGATTGATGGAGGCACAGCTGGAATCCACATCTGTAGCAGAGCACCGGGGTTTGGGTGAATGAAGATGGGCTGGGCGTTTTTTAGGAGGGTTTTTTTTCTGCGCGTATTCTGATTTTTAGATAGCGGTTGCGAGTCATGTAATGTAAATAAAGATAGCGGTGTAGTGTAAGATGGATGCCCCTGGATCCCTGGAATGTCCAAGGCCAGGCTGGAGCACTGGGATCGTGGGTGATGTCAGGATGAGCTTTGGGCTGAGGAACAGTGTGTGGCTCCAGGGGACAGCCCTTGTGCAAGGGAGCAGGAGCCTGCCAGGTTATCGTGGAGACAAAGAACCCTTTCTTTGGATTCTCCAAATCATCCCTGTGGAGTTGATTTTTTTGGTTTTTTTTTTTTTGTTTGTTTTTTTTTTGGTTTTTTTTTGATGAATATTGCTCAGTAACCATGGGCATCTCTCCTGGAAAGCAGTGCCCAGCTCTGAGGCAGAGGTGTGTCTTCCAGCAGCACCGTGACAATGAGGGTGGGAATGTCACCTCTGCTTGTCAGCCCTGCCTGTGGGGACATTTTGAAATGAAAGCACCGCCTGTGTGATGTACCAGTGTGGGCCCTTCGGGGAGAACCCTTCCGAGCCTTTTCCTTTGTTGATACTCAGAAGCATTTCACGGTTCTCATCTTCCCAAAAACGCCAGGCACTGCAGCTTCCAGGAGGGAACGAGCAGCCTCAGCTCTGCTGTGTTCAGTACCCTGCAGTTCCAGGGTGGAACCACACAATGAGCCTTGGCCCCTGAGGAGGTGAACCCAGGCTGAAGGGCGATCTCATCCTGCCTAAAATCCTGCCTAAAAGCGAGGAGGTGCTGCTGCTGCACAGCCCCAGCCCTGCCCTGCCCCACAGGCTGGGGTTTGAAGCACCTCTGGGGTCTCTCTCCCTGCCTGCCCTGAGCTGGGAGTGCCAGGTGCTGCTCTTCCTGCACCAAGAGGACACGGGTGACAGTGGCTTTCAGGTGTCAGGAGCTTGAGGTGGGGTCTCATGTTTGCATTTTTCTTAAACTCTTTCCCAGGGATCGGAGTCAGTAAACAAGGTCACTCTCTGTAAACTCTCTTGTTTTTCACTTTTCCCTCTTCTGAGGAGGGGCTTTGCTTGTTGACCCTTGGTGTGGCCAATGGGTCCAGGGATCCCACCTCTTAGGTGGGCACATTGTAAAAAGGTATAAAATAGGTTCTGAGAATAAACCAGCCCCTTTTCAGAGCATCAGCCTTCTGAACCACGACTCCGTGTCTCATTGATCGTGTCCCACAGCGACACTCAGGAGAGTGCCCTGGATCAGAAACCCCTCAGAGGGGCAGCTTTACCCACCTGTGGGTGAGCTCAGCCTGGTGTGGGGGCTGCAGCCTGGGGAGGAATTCCTGGTGGGATCTGGGAATGTCTGGCAGCTCAGGGAGGGGCAGGGAGGTGGCCTTTGGTGCCAGGTGCTGTTTGTGTGCAGCTGCTCCTGCACAGAGATCCTCAGGGATCTCTACTCCAGGCTCCAAACACTCCCAGCCCTGATGCCCTTGGGTGGGAGAGGGGATTTGCTTCTCCAGTCAGTTCCTGCTCCTTGGAGCTGCTCCCTGGGCTGGCTCCGTGCTGCTCCTGCTGGCACAAGCTCTGGAAATGGAGCTCTGAGCTGTTTCTCTGCGCTTCCCTTGCAGGTGAGCGAGTGCTTTGCTTCCATGGACCTCTCCTCTATGAGGCCAAGGTAGGTGTGCGTGGCTGCAGGTGCCTCCTGCTGCTCCCCAGGGAAGCAAGGCAGTGCTTTTGTCTGCTGTGCCTCTGGATGGGACCGAGGGCCGGAACTAAAATTAGCAAAAAACCCGTCTGAAACCAGTTTTAAACCCTGGAGCTCTATTCCAGAACAATTTCAGGAAGCCCAGCAGCTATTCTGGGGAGCTCCCAGAGGCTGTCAGGCTGTCCCAGAGCACTGGGAATACCCCAGAACACTTTGTGCCTGCAGGACCTGGGTGCCTGAGCTGCTCAGTCACCTGCCCCTGGAGCTTCCTCAGCAGCAGTGCCCAGGAGAAGCTGCATTGCAGTGGCAAAGGAGGTGGCAGTCCCAGCTCTGCTCCCCAGTTCTGCCTTTTTAACCACAGGAGCCTGGGCCTGAGTGCTCCCACTCCCTCTGAAAGGGGAGGAAAGGGCTCCTGGAGCTGGGTGGGAATTGCAGAAATTCCTGGGGCACCTCAGACAGGGATTGAAATCCTTTAGGGTTTGGTGTCAGTGAGTGTTAGTGCTCTGAATCCTCAGGAGGAAGAGTTGTGATGCTAAAATCACAGCCAGAGCACTCCCAGCTGAGGGTTCCTACTCTGCTCTTCCCCCTCTGGAGCAGGAGGGTGAGGTTGTTGGGAAGGTGTGACAATTCCCACTTTTTGCTGGGAATGTGTGCCAAGGGCTGCTGTGCCTGCAGAGAGGAGGGGGATTGAGGCTTCTGGTTCTGAGGAAATAACCTTGTGCCACTCAAACTGGGATTCTGAGCTGGGAAATCCCAGCTCCCCAGTGGGTTTTGGCTGGCTCTTTGTGCTGAGTGGATCCTCCTGAGTTCCTGCCCTGGCAGAACGAACTCCAAGTTTAATTTTAAAAAGGTTTGACTCGTTTGTTTTAGCGGGGCTTAATTTTAAAAGCTGCTTTGCCAGTAGTAATAAATAACAACCCTGCCTTTCTTCTTGCTCCTTTGATCTGTTTTTCTCCCCTGGTTCTGAGTCCAGCAGCTCTTTTGTTCCTGAGCACATCCTTGGTGTCCCACAGCAAGGTGTTCAGAGCAGCTCTTTGTCTTGGAGCAGACAGGGGCTGTTTGTGCATCTCTGCCATGCAGAATTTAAAGGAGATTCACCTCAGGTCCTTCCAGCCTCCAGCAGGGAGGATATTCTGCTGCAGAACTGTATTGGAGTCACCTCCTGCTTGGTGCTCAGCCCCTTTGTTCTCCAAAACAAGCAGAGACAGGCACAGGCTGTGTGTGGCTGGCTTTAACTCCAGGCTGGCAGAGCAGGCCACTGCTGCAGCAGAGGGTCCAGCAGGAGCAGGAGAACCTCAGTCCTGGCTGGAAGTTCACGTGAGCCTGGGTTTAAGTTCTGTCTGTGGCGTTTTGCAGATGTTTCCTGAGGTAGGAGGATCCTCTCTGGCAATGTCTGGGAGCTGGAGTGGATACAGCACAGTGTGGTCTCGAGAAAATGTTGTAGAGCCAAAAGGCTGTGCCCTCTCAAACCCTTGGAGGTGGCTCTGTGTGCCAAGAAAATGCCAATTATAATTTCTAGTGGGAGAGATTTACTGAATTTACTCCAGTGGAAGAACAACCCCTGTTAAAGAGCCTGAAATCTGGAGCCCTGCAGCTTTTACAGCAGCCTCATTCTGTCACTGCTCAGGGGGGCAGTGAAGCTCAGCACCTCCAGAGCAGGACTGCAGCTTCCTGGAGGAAGTGTTGAGTTGGTGGATTTGATTTGTACAGCCACGAGGTTCAGGAGCAGGGAAAGCTCTGCAAGCCAAAGCAGGAAAATTCCCTGAGATCTCCTTGTTTTCCCTGGCACTGACTGACCTTTCTTCTCTGTTCCAGTGTGTGAAAGTTGCCATAAAGGACAAGCAAGTGAAATACTTCATCCATTACAGTGGTTGGAATAAAAAGTAAGTACTGCATGGAATAAAAGCAGGAGCTCTCTTTCCTTCCCAGGGAGATGCTTGGAGTGTGGGCTGGCTGCTCTGCCATGTCCCTGCTGGTGGCAGATCCTCTGGGGCTGCCCAGAACAGCTTTGTGATCCACCTGAGCTGGTGATTTATGTAACAACAGAGAGCATTGCCAAGCTGGCCATTTCCTGCAGAGCTGCCAGGAGGCTGCTGGGAATGCTCTGGAATGTTCTGCCTGTTCAGGGTGGGAAACACTGGAATTCCTCCCTGGCAGAAACCTCTGCTGTGAAAACTTCCTTGGGAGGAAAGGCAGCTCCTCCTGAGGGGGGGGTAAAACCACCCAGATCCTTTCCCCAGGCTGGGCAGGGCTTTGGGGCTGGCTTCAGGCTGGGTTAGCAGCAGCAGGTGTAGCCTGTGTTTCAGCTCCAGCCTCTCAGATTAAAGTCAACTTAGATTCTTTTCCCTCCTGCAAAGCTGGCAGGGCTCCAGGTGAGGGATGGCTGAGGGTCACAGGCACCTCTGTGAGATCAATGCTGAGCCCATTACAGCTGAAAGCTTCCATCAGGTTGTTACACTGATGTGCTTTTCTCCCCTGTTTTTGTTTTTGGGGTTTTTTGGGGGTTTTTTTTGGTTGGTTGTTTTTTTTTTTTTTGTTTTTGTGTTTTTTTTTTTTTTTTTTTTTTTTTTTTTTTTTTGTTGTTGTTTTTTTTTTTTGTTGTTGTTGTTGTTGTTGTTTTTTGGGGGTTTTTTTGTTGGGTTTTTGTTTTGTTTTGTTCTGTTTTGTTTTTGTTTTTGTTGGTTTTTTTTAGTTATTTTCTACCCCTTGGCTTGAATTTAGGAAAAGCAGAGGGGTTTGTTTTTTTTCTAAGTGATTAAAAACCTCAGCTCTTCAGACCCCGAAGTCTCAGAGAGCAGTTTCCTGTTTGGTTCCATTTCAATGCAGATCACTCCTGATCTCTGTGCTGTGACTAAAAGCTGAACCTCCTCTTTCAGAGGTGCCTTTTTAATTGCATCCTCTCCCCCTCCTGCCAGAGGGACAGGGGATGTCTCAGTGCAAACACAACACTTAGAGGGCAATAATCACTTTGTGTGCTGGCTCCTGTCCTTTTGGCCCTTCCTTCCCTTGTCTGTGCCATGCAGGGGGCCAGGAGTGGCATCCTGAGCCCGCTTTTCTTGCTTGTGCTGTTTGAGCTTTTATTTCTGCCCTTCAGCTTCCAGTTAAGGGCATTCAAAGTGCTGCTGCTGCTGCAAGAGCCAGGGCAGCACAGCCTGCACGTGGCCCTCTGCAGCTGTCAGGGCCTGGCTTGGAATTGGTTTTGCCAATATCAACAGTCAGGCTACCAGAAAGCTTTGTCACCGTGGGGCACAGAGGTGTCACCTGGTCACTGCTGGAAGGTCTCTTGCAGCTGGGCAGGCAGGAGTGGGACTGAGCCAAGCATTTCCCAAACCCCACAGTCTCTGGGCAGAGCTGGAGATGTTTCTCTGCACTTTGGAGGGGCTGCCCTTGCATTGAAAATGCCTTTTGGGTGGTGCAGAGTTAATGCTGAACTGAGGTGCTGAGTAGACACTCTCTGCATTTTTTTGCTCTCTGTTGTTGGTGACCTGACACTCAAAAAGTGGGGATTCCTCATAAGTCTGGGATATCTCAGTGAAATCAGTTTCTCTGTGGAATTTCCCAGCTCTTCCAAGCACTTTGAATAAAATCCTCACAATGCCTCCACCCTCTGAAGTCCTGGTGCAATTCTGGTTTGGCCACGTGATGCTCCAAGACTGGCAGCTGCTGGCAAAGGGCACAGAACTCTTTATAAAAAGAGCTTTGACTGATGTACCTCAGGTTTCCCCTGGCCACTTGTAGTGTGTTTTATTTGGGATGAGTTGTCAGCCTGCTCAGCTGAGCCACTCTGTGCTGAAGTGGAATTCCTGCTGATGATGGCAGTTTCCCCAACACCTGTTCTCTCAAATTGTTCAGATCCTGCAAATATTCATTCATCCACCTTGCTTTCCTTCACAGGCAGAAATCACAGCTCTTCTCCTTACAGTGAGATCCTATTGCTGATTTTGTTAACCTATAAAATGTTGGAATAGATCAAGGAAACAGTAATACACTACAGTTACAGATATCCCATAATTTTGTAAGCATAGAGTTTTGTTGTTTTTTTTTTTTCCTGTGATGCTTCTTTTGAATTCAAGACTGTTCCCCCCCCCTCCTAAATTACCCATCCTTCAAGTTTGGGAAGCTGGGAATGACAGGATTACACCTCCCTGGAGAAATCATTCCAGCCCCAGTCGGTGGGGAACGTTTGGTGACTTTGACCTTGAGTTGTGCCAGCCCATGGCCTGACACAAAGCAGAGCTTAGTTCCCAATTCTGAGCAGCTTTTCATTGACTGCTGTGTGTGGAAGGCAGTCATGGGCTTGTTTTCAGTGATTTATTAACCTCTGGGTTTTGTTTTTTTTTTTCCCAGCTGGGATGAATGGGTTCCAGAAAGCAGAGTGCTCAAATACGTGGATACCAACCTGCAGAAACAAAAGGAACTCCAGAAGGCCAACCAGTGAGTAGTGGGGAAGGAGGGCTGGCTCAGGGAGGGTTGGTTTAGCACAGCTTCAACCCAGAGTTATCAGGGGAGGTCACTGAGTTTCCAACCAAAATCAAAGAAGCTTCTTTTCCCCACCAGAATCTCATTTCTGAATGTGCTCTGTTTAAAGGGAACAATATGCAGAGGGGAAGATGAGAGGAGCTGCTCCAGGCAAGAAGACTTCTGGTCTGCAGCAGAAGAATGTTGAAGTGTAAGATTCTTTTTATTTAAAAAAACACAAAGGAGACAACCCAGCCCCAAACCCTGCCCAAAACACCTCCCAAGCTTTGGCTCATCACTTTTTACTTCCAATGGCTCTGCAGCTCAGCTCCATTTCCCGTGGCACAGCCTGTGCAAAAGCAGCTGAGTGGTACCAAAAAGGCCTTTGTTCAGGTATTGCACTGAAAATGCCTTTTTGGGTGGTGCAGAGTTAATGCTGAACTGAGGTGCTGAGTAGACACTCCCTGCATTTTTTTGCTCTCTGTTGTTGGTGACCTGACACTCAAAAAGTGGGGATTCCTCATAAGTCTGGGATATCTCAGTGAAATCAGTTTCTCTGTAGAATTTCCCAGCTCTTCCAAGCACTTTGAATAAAATCCTCACAATGCCTTGCCTTCTGCCATTTGTCACAACTTCTCCAGAGCCTTTCTCTGGCTGGTTTTGACAAAACCAAAGCAATAAACACACAACTAAAAATGAGTTTGCCTCCTAAGAGACCAGAAGCAAGCTCAGGCATCTGCTAGAAAAAACTTAATTTGAGCTGTGACTGTCAGATTTCCTTTGCTCCATCCTTTTGGTGTTTCAGGGCAGGCTGTGGTAGATTTTCAGACCATCCAGCTCTGCTCATGTGTCATCTTCAGTTTGGGCAGGGCTTCACTTAGTGATGAGCGTGGCCCTTGCTAATGGGGTGTTTTGAATCCCTGACTTCATTGGTGATTCTGCCTGAATAAGGAAGCTGCTGAAATGCCAGAAGTGGATTTGGCAGCAGCCTGAGGTTCTGTGTCTCATTCAGGGGCAGGTTTGGTGTGAAAGGTGAATCATGGCTGTGAGGAGTGCAGCCCAGCTGGGGCCAGGGAATTGGGGTTTGCTCTGGATCCTGGAGCAGTTTCACTTTGGGCTTGGCCAAGGCTGTAGCTGGCTCTGGTCTGGGGGAAGGGGAGCCAGGGGGTCCCCCCTGGATCTGCTGGGTCCCCCCTGGATCTGCTGGGTCCCCCTGGATCTGCTGGCTGGGTGCTCCCCTGTGCTCAGGTGCTCCAGCTCAGCTGAGTCCTGCCAGCTCAGGGCCAGTCACTGCCTGTCCTCACACAGGGTCAGACAAAACCCAGCCCAACTCCTGTGTAGGCAGCTGATAACAGGTGTCATTAAAACCTAATTAAAACAGGTCATAATGATGGCCATCGCTAATTTGGCTGCTTAAGGGGCTGTTTCAGCTGAGTGTCTCCCATGTGGGTGCTGGGAGGGAGCTGATGTGGGTGTGAGTTTGACTCAGCTGTGAGTGTGTGTTGTTTTGCACTGCAGAATAATCCTTCCCAAAATCAAACCCCTGGATCGTTCCCTTGCACATCTGAGCTCACTGCAGATACATGAAGTGCTGGTGGTGGGGAGGGGGAGAAACTGTTCACACAACTCTTCTAAAAGGGTAACACTCTCCACCTCCATGGGCCTCAGAATTTACCTTTTGTAGCTCCTGGAGGATCTGAGGGAAAGGTATTTACATCCTAAAATTTATTCTTCAGATCCCCAAGCCGTAGTGGCACTGATGTGAGCACAGCTTGTCCCCCCAGGGGTGTTCAGTGATGATGAGCTGCCAGCAGGGCAGATGTGGGGCTGCTGGGCTGGGTGAGCTGGCCAGCAGCTCTGAGCTGTGTGCTCCCTGTCCCCAGGTTCTTCCGGCGGGATGGAGCTCACACCGTCTGCTGCCTGGAGAGCCCGGCCATCTCCACCCGGTGAGTGAGGCTGGCACACAGCTCTGCCCCCCAGGGCCTCCTCCTTCCCTGCCTCCTTCCTCCTTCTTCTTCCCTGCCTCCTGCCTCCTTCCTTCTCCTTCTTCTCTGCCTCCTTCCCTGCCTCCTTCCATCTCCTCCTTCCCTGCCTCCTTCCATCTCCTCCTTCCCTGCCTCCTTCCATCTCCTCCTTCCCTGCCTCCTTCCATCTCCTCCTTCCCTGCCTCCTTCCATCTCCTCCTTCCCTGCCTCCTTCCATCTCCTCCTTCCCTGCCTCCTTCCATCTTCTCCTTCCCTGCCTCCTTCCACTTCCATCTCCTCCTTCCCTGCCTCCTTCCATCTTCTCCTTCCCTGCCTCCTTCCACTTCCATCTCCTCCTTCCCTGCCTCCTTCCTTCTCCTCTGCCTCCTTCCTCCTTCCTTCTCCTCTGCCTCCTTCCTCCTTCCTTCTCCTCTGCCTCCTTCCTCCTTCCTTCTCCTCTGCCTCCTTCCTTCTTCTTCTCCTCTGCCTCCTTCCTTCTTCTTCTCCTCTGCCTCCTTCCTTCTTCTTCTCCTCTGCCTCCTTCCTTCTTCTTCTCCTCTGCCTCCTTCTCCTTCCTCTCCTCCTTCCCTGCCTCCTTCCTCTCCTTCTTCCCTGCCTCCTTCCTTCTCCTTCTTCCCTGCCTCCTTCCTTCTTCTTCTCTTCTGCCTCTTCCTTCTCCTTCTTCCCTGCTTCCTCCTCCTGCCTCCTTCTTCACCTCCTTCCCTGCCCTCTTCCCTGCCCTCTTCCCTGCCCTCTTCCCTGCCCTCTTCCCTGCCCTCTTCCCTGCCCTCTTCCCTGCTCCCTGGGCAGTCCCTGGCAGTGTGATTTCCTGGGGTGCTTTGGCACCAGGGCTTTGTTTGGAGTTATTTAAAGCCCTTTCCCAGTCCCTGCCCTGCACCTTTTTTTTGCTTGGGCTGGTTGCAGTGGGAGGACACTCCCTGTGCCCAGCTGACTCCAGACTTTTTGGCACTGGGTCCTTCTAGAGCTGCAGCCTGGAGCTCATGGGAAGCAGCACCAAGGAGTTTTCTGGAGCAGTGCTGCTGCTGGGAGGGAGAGCTCAGAACCTGCTCCTTGTGTTTCTGTTTGAGTCTGCCCAGAGGAACTGTCCTGCAAACTGCAGCTGCTGCTTCCCAAAAGCTTTGAAGCAATCTGTGACCAAGCAGAAATATGGGTGAAATGCAAAGGTTTGAAATAATTACTCATCTGCTGATTACTGGAAGCTGTAGCAGAAAAAATGTGCAGTTAAAGCAGGTTTTATGGCTGCCTCTGCAACATCTCCTGCTGAATTCCAGCTTCCAAGGGTTTATTCTGTATTTCATAGGCCTAAAAACCAGGAAAACAGTCAGAGTTAATGGGTGCTTGAAAAATAGGAAGGGTAACCAAGTGTTCTGCAGGGAAGATAGGGCACTGAGTAACAAATCAGGGAGTAACATCTGGTTTTAAACGCTCTAAATGCAGTTTTAAAAAGCTCTGCTTCTGTTCTCATTGTTAAGATGATTTTTATCCTGTGAATTAATCCTGGGAAGGACTCCCTGTTGGCTTTTTGGGAGAAAAGCCTTTCTCCTCAATGCACCAGCCCACTGGTAGTGACTTTCCTGGGGAAGTGCTCCCTCTCAGGGATGAGCTTTACCCTGCCCACGCTTTCAGCTGCTTTGCCTTTAAACAAACCCTTTACTCTCCCTATCTCCAGCCCTTCCTCAGAGCTCTGCCTGTTTCCTGGCCCTGATAAACCCAGCCCAGAGCCTGAAAACAAGAGTCCCTTGGGAGAGGGCTGGATTTCTGAGGGGTCACTGTTGGGCTGGCAGAGTTTTATGCACCCACTGCCCAGTTTTTGAGCAGTGGATCCAGGCTGCTGTTGGCAGGGAGCAAACTGAGAATGAGCAGTGGTACTCCAGCTGAAACTTCCTGAAAATGGGTAGTAAACAGACAGAGTGCTCCTGACTCTCCCCCCTTTGCTGCTGCAGAGCTGAAGCTGGAGGGTTTTTTTCAATCTTTTCCTGGAAATAAATTTGGTTGAGTGAGATTTTTCTGGGAATTCCCGGTGCTTCTGTTTCCTTGTGCCATTTTCTGTCCGAAACAAAAGAGCTGCAAACCTCACGTGGTTCTCCAAGAGCACTTTGGAAGGACAAAACTTCCCAAAAATGGTGAATTTTAACCTGTTCCCTGAAGACTCTCATGGTACCACAGCTCTGAAGCCAATTTCCAGCTTGTGTTTCCTCTGTGTGTCCTTAGCTGAGCACTGCCCAGGCCCCTGAGGATCTGCTCCCTGTGCTGAGTGCTTGAAACATTTTTCTGCCTTTCTGCTGTGGCTCCCTTAAGTACCACTCTCTTGATCTGTGCAATAATTTGTGTTCTTCTTGCAGGAAAACAAAAAAGAACAAGCAGAAAAGTAAGTGTGCTTTCTTTTGCATCTGAGTGGGTTCTCTCTAGTGCAGGATTTGTAGCTGGAATAAGACCTTCAGCCTGGCCCAATAATTCACTGACACCTTGTGCTGTCCCTGCTGGACTCCTGGGGCTCTCCCTGCTCAGCAAGGGGGAAGGTTCACACTTTTCTGGCTGGCACAAAATCTACTTGTTTCAGTCTGTCGGGATTTTGAGCTCGTGCAATTAGAAAGCAAAGCTAATCTGCTGAAACAATTTCCAGAGTCAAACTTAGGTTTTCTTACTGAGATGGAGATGTGACACAGCTGCAAAGCTGAGCTGCTGGGTCCAAAAATTCTCCCCCCAAGAGCTATGACAGACTGGTGTGGTTCTAGTGCAGAAACCTCCCTCAGGTAAGAGCCAGTGCAGCAGTTTAATCTGGCACAAACGAGGGACTCCCAGAACAAAAATCGTATTTAAAACAACCAAAAAAAAAAAAAAAACAACAAACCCTAACAGGTGCAAACCTGAGAAAAATGTGAGCCTCACTTTGAAATCCTCCTCCTAAATGTTCCCTGCTGTTTTTTTCCTGCTGCTGTGTGTGCTGTGCACAGCTCCAGGCATTGGGGAGGGGAGCAGCACCAGTGAGACTCCCCAGCCTCCCAGGAAGAAGAGGGCTCGGGTGGATCCAACAGTTGAAAGCGTGAGTATTTTCCATCCCCTCCCAGGGATTTGGGGTGGAAAACAGAAGGCTGCTGTGCTCCCAATTAGTACATGAGAGTGATTAGTCTGGCTTGGCTGTTCTCAGGAGGAAACGTTTATGAACAGAGTTGAAGTGAAGGTGAAGATCCCCGAAGAGCTGAAGCCGTGGCTGGTGGATGACTGGGACTTGATCACCAGGCAGAAACAGGTACCTGTGAAAATCCTGCCCAGCTCTGGGGGGACACCTTCCATTACCCCATCAGGCTGCCCAGCTTTGCTGGGTTTTTTTTTAATGCCCAGCTAAACTCTTGGAGGAGTTCCTTTCCTAACCTGTACCATCTGATTTCATCCCAGAAACGCCCTGGTGAGAAAGGGTTTCAGTTCAGCCTCCAGGTATAAATGTCTGCAAGAATGAGACATTTATATTTGTTCTGTTTTGCATTTGTAGCTCTTCTACCTCCCTGCCAAGAAGAACGTGGACTCCATCTTAGAGGATTATGCAAACTACAAAAAATCCCGAGGGAATACTGATAACAAGTGAGTAGTGGCACTGCCAGCCTTGAACACCTCCTTGGCTGCTGCTGTTGGCCTTGGGTTCCATGGGAAATGGAGTAAGGTTGTGAAACCTGAGCCTGCCCCATCCCCAGTGCCCTGTCCCAAGCCCAAGGTGATGGTGGTGTTCAGAAACCCTGAGGGAGTCATTCCAAACTGCATCTTCTGCTTTCTGGATGGGATTTCTGCTTCCCCACTTGCCCTGAGCCTCTTCCTGAGGGGAGCTGGTAGAAACTTCCCAGAAAAGCTGTGTGGGGTGAGCTCAGTGCCCCTGGGCTCCCTCACAGACCCAGGGGCCAGGGAGGTGCACGAGGCTTTGTAAATACTCAGATGGGCAAAGCCAATTATTGTTTGTAATTAGCCCAGCAATCAGCCCTGAGCAAAACAAGGTGTGTTTACTCTGCAGGAAACTTTCCTGTTTGAAAGGGAGAACAGAAAGGGGAAGTAATTTTCTTCCACTCAAGAGGAAGCAGATTATTGACCTGTCAGGGTGTTTTAACCTCCTCTGATGTAATTGTCCTGATGCCTGTTCCAAATTTGTTGGCAGGGTGGGGTGAGGCTGCTGTGTCACTGCCAGGTCCTGTACAGGCAGGGTGAGGTTGGAGGCCTGCAGGAATCTGGCAGGAAGGGAGCAGGTGCCTGAAATACGAGGGGGCTGTCCCCCTGTTCAGTGCAATTAATTCAGTGCAATTAATTCAGTGTTGTCCTTTGGAGCTGGGGTGAGCTTTGGGTGACAGCAGAGAGCTGCTGGGTGTCCCCAGTGCTGCCCATGGCTGCAGGAGGGCTGCTCCAAGCCCATCTCTTGCAGAGGATGACTGAAAGCTGCAGCTCTTGGTTTGCCTAAATCCTGGCTTAGTTCAGAACAGCCCATTGTCCAGGGAGGTCTGGAATTGCACCCCTCCCTGTGGCTGTAGATTTTAAGGCCTCCAGACAAATTCCCTTGCAAGATGTGAATGCCTGTGAAAGACCCTCCCGATTTTGGAGGTCTCCCTGGGCTGGGTCCTTGGAGCAGGCCTGGCAGAGCTCTCTGTCCCCAGGGAATATGCTGTCAACGAGGTGGTGGCTGGGATCAAGGAGTATTTCAATGTCATGCTGGGCACTCAGCTGCTCTACAAGTTCGAGAGGCCGCAGTACGCCGAGATCCTGGCGGATCACCCCGATGCTCCCATGTCCCAGGTCTACGGTGCCCCACACCTCCTGAGGCTCTTTGGTGAGTGTCCCCTGGGGGGGATGAGGGGCACTGGGAAGGATTCAAGTGCTTGTTTCCCTCCCTCGAGCCTGTGCCAGGCAGCTCTGAGGTGGGGCTTCATTCCCTGTCCCTGTATCCGAAGGGCTCGGAGCCATTGCGGGGTTTGGGATGGAAATGAATTGTTGAAGTCTGGTTGGGTTGGATGGAATTGGATCTATTGGAAGAGATTCCTGGGCTGCTTCTCTGTGCTGCTGTGAAGCTGGGGGCTCACACAACTTTAGCTTGAAGCAGAGTTTGTGACGAGTGTCCTTGCCTCGAGCAGTGCGCATCGGAGCCATGCTGGCCTACACGCCCCTGGATGAGAAGAGCCTGGCTTTGCTCTTGAACTACTTGCATGACTTCTTAAAGTGAGTACTTGGGAGGGCTTCCAGCAAGAAACAGAAAGGTCAGGCTGCTGTGAGGCTGCCCCTTTTCAGTGGATTGTTGTAGGACTGGGGCCTGCGTGTGGCATCTTGCCCACGGCTGCAGTGAAGCCTCTCAGACTCCACTTCTCTGCTTCTGTTCATCTGCACTCCTACCCCGTCCCATCTGCTCCCCGTTGCAAAATAAATGCTTCAACATTTATTTATAGCTGCTAAAAAAAGGCAGATGATAATTCCAGCAAGCTATTAAATTATGCAACAGTTACTCAACAACAATTGAGCAAATGTTTAAAAACTGATGAACTTTAGGAATGTTATTTCTGAGACAGACTGTCACCAGGGCTTTAGTGTGCTGTGGTACTCTGCAGCCATGGGATGTTTAGGAGGAAAACATCCTGATAATAATAAAACACTTCAATGTGAAATGAGGTGAGCTTTAAGGTCCCTTCCAACACAAATCATTCCGTGTTTCTATGATTAGGAGCTATTGGCAGCTGAAAGAAAACCCTCAGTAAATCCAGGGTTGCTCTGCGGCAGAGCTTGGCAGGAATCAGCCTGCTGGCCAGGGTGAACCTGCCCTGGGACAGCCCTGCTCTTTTGGGGCACTCTGAGGGAAATGCTCTGAGAAGAGCTCTGGCTGTGAGGTAGAAATGTGAACCCAGTGACCAGATATCCTGAACCCATTCCACAAGAGTTAATGGCACACAAGCCATTCCGTGCTCTGCCATCCTTCACTCTGCTCCTGAGGGTCCCTGTTGGTGCAGCCAGAGCTTCCTGCTGTCCCCTTCTCTGTCCCTTCTCCTCTGAGTAGAGCAGGACCAAACCCATGCTTGGTACAGCAGCTGCCTGAACCTCAAATATCATCCTGTTAACCCTGGAGCCAGAGGTGCTTGGCAGCTCCTTTGGGATGGGTTTTTTTGGCTGAGCTGGCAGATCTGCAAGTGCTTGGCAGAGCTGAGAGCAGCCCAGCACTGGGCTGTGGGACAGCTGCTCCTCAAACCCCGCCGTGTGTCTGGGCAAACACCTCCCCATCCACTGCACACCAGGGGGGATTTGGGCAAGAAGCAGCCTCACGTTTTCTGTCCTTTCTGTAGATATTTAGCAAAGAACTCCTCGGCGCTGTTCAGTGCCAGCGACTACGAGGTGGCCCCTCCCGAGTACCACCGGAAAGCGGTGTGAGCCCAGCCCGGGCTCCTGCAGCAGCGCCGTCCCCTCTGCATCCCGTCCTTCACCTCCCCGTCACACAGCTCCTGTAAGCATGAAGTGAATCAAGTGGTGTGTGTGTGTGTGTGTGTGTGTGCAGTGGAACTGCAGCCCAAGGCCTGAGGATTTCTTGTTTCCCTGCTGGAATTCCTTGTCCCGAGGTGGAAGCTGGGAGCTGCCTGGGTGTTTGCATCGCTGGGATGTGAAGGGATGTGTGTCCTGCTGGTTGAGCTCAGTGCTCCTAGGGCCTTGCTAACCCACTCGATTCCATAGCAGACCCACCGGGGCTGTGTCACCTGTCTTGGTGCTATTGACTGTCTCACTCGCCCCAGTGACTTTTTTTTTGGTGTTGGAAGTTCAATGTTTGGTTCATAAATGTCTGCTTTTCCATGGGGTAGTTTGAAGGACTGTGACTTTTTTTTTTTTTTTTTATATTCTAATGGTAGGAAAACGCATTCTCATCTCGTAGTGTTTGGAAATGTTGGTCTTTGGCAGAGCTGTTTTTACAGATCTGCAAATAAAACTTTTTTTAATTTCAAATGTGGTTTCTGATGTTCGTGTTTGCAGCAGTCGCTGCCGTGGGAGTGCTCTGGCCAGGCTGATCAAGGGAATGAGGGGTTTGGATCTCTTCAAGGCATTGCATGACTTGGCTCTGAGTAGCTGCTCTTTGCAGGCAAAATAACCAGGTTTTAATCACAGATGTTCCTGCAGGAAGCCACAGGGATTTGGGACCTGTCCTGCCCCAGGGCTACTCTGATGCAGCTGGGGTGAGACTGAGCCTTTCCTGCCGGGGATGAGGGGCAGGAGGGTCCCTGGGCTGCCCGGGGCTGAGGGAAGGGGTGAGCACATTCCCTGGACAGGAATCCACCCTGCCCCAGTGCCCTCCTGTGCTGAGCACAACCCCCAGTGCTGCTGGGGCTGGGAGGGCCTGGTTGGATCAGGAGCTGTTTGAGAGAGCAGCAGGATCTGCTGTTACATGGGAAAAGAACAATATTGAGCAACGGGGTGAGGGGGAGCTGTCATGGAAACTGAGGCAGGGCTGGGAGCAGCTGTGGCACTTCCAAGGTCAGTTCCTGCTGGGAATTGTGTCCAGGGCAGGGGCAGTGTGGGTTTCCCTGCCCAGCTCTGGGCTGGAGCCCTGTGGGAAGGTGGGTGCTCCTCTGGCTCCTGGTGCTGTTCCAATCAGCCTGCTCGCCTCGGCATTGTTAATTAGCCACTTCTCAGTATTTATCCTGGCCATTACCCGGAGCCAGGATCGTGTTCCAAACTGAACAATGGATTGATCCTTTGCCAACTACTCCAAGAGTGAAAACGGCCTTTTGCTGTCAGTGCTGCTGTTCACAGAGCAGGGTTTGTACCGAGGCCTGCTGCATCTTCTGGTGATTCTGCTCTATGTGGGAAGGTCGCTGGGCTCCTGCTGGCAAACCAGGGGTCCCAGCGAGAGGACACCTGGGGCTTTGGTGCCTCTCTGAGCTGGGAGCCTCTGCTCCTTCCAGCTCTTCCTGGGAAGGGTGAACTCTTCCTGGCTGGCCTGAGGCATCGTTGGCTTCCTTGGTACCCTCAGCCCCTGCAGAGGCTGGGTGTGCTCATGGTTGTGGCTCCTCAGACAGGGCCTTACCCCCTGGAGAAGCTGAGGAGTTTGTAGAGCAGGAAGTGAAATCTTTGCAAGGATGGGACTGCTGGAGGCCAAGCCCCGTGGCAATGGCACAGCTGGAACACTGGGAAGGGAGGCTCTTGGAAGTGGAGTCCCTGACAGAGCCTGGGGGAGCTCAGCTGAGCAGAGCTCCCTCCTGGAAAAGGTGCTTGTACTCATGGAAAATGGCTCTGTGGGGAGGTGGTGGTGATGAACTGTCCCTGTTGGGGTGACCCCAGCGGGAGGGTGGGGCGGTGCCATTCCCAGTGTTCCAGCTGTGCCATTCCTGATGTTCCAGCCGTGCCATTCCCAATGTTATGCCATTCCCAGTGTTCCAGCTGTGCCATTCCTGATGTTCTGCCATTCCCAGTGTTCCAGCTGTGCCGTTCCCGATGTTCTGCCATTCCCAGTATCCCAGCTGTGCACCCTGCCATCGTGCTGTCGCCCTTTCCCTCCCCTTGCTCCAGTGTCAGGCTGCTTTCCTGTGCTGCGGGGTGTGGAGGGCTGGCTCCATCCTGGCCCATTTTTCCTGCTGCCCTTCCGAGCCTGCCCTGTGCCAGATGCGATCCCAGCACTCCCCAGGGCCGGCCCCTGCCCTGCTGCCTCAGCCCAGCTCCGTGGGATGGCCGGGACAGGAGGGGAGGGAGCAGAGCGATCCCTGCAGCACTGCCCGAGCTCAGCCATGGCATCCACGCAGGTGAGTGCCCCCGAGCCACCTCCCGCTGTCCTCCTGGCTGTGTCCTGCATGGGCCGTGTGGGATGTGCTGGGAGCTGTGCCCTGCCCGGGGCTCTGTGCCCTGCCTGGGCTCTGTGCCCTGCCCCAGGTATCTGTGCCCTGTCCCGGGGCTCTGTGCCCTGCCCGGGGCTCTGTGCCCTGCCCGGGGCTCTGTGCCCTGTCCCGGGGCTCTGTGCCCTGCCCGGGGCTCTGTGCCCTCTCCAGGGCTCTGTGCCCTGCGTGGGTTCTGTGCCCTGCGTGGGTTCTGTGCCCTGCGTGGGTTCTGTGCCCTGCCCAGGTTCTGTGCCCTGCCCGGGGCTCTGTGCCCTGCCCAGGTTCTGTGCCCTGCCCGGGGCTCTGTGCCCTGCCCAGGCTCTGTGCCCTGCCCAGGCTCTGTGCCCTGCCTGGGTTCTGTGCCCTGCCCGGGTTCTGTGCCCTGCCCGGGGCTCTGTGCCCTGCGTGGGTTCTGTGCCCTGCCCGGGTTCTGTGCCCTGCCCGGGGCTCTGTGCCCTGCGTGGGTTCTGTGCCCTGCCCGGGGCTCTGTGCCCTGCCCGGGGCTCTGTGCCCTGCGTGGGTTCTGTGCCCTGCCCCAGGTATCTGTGCCCTGTCCCGGGGTTCTGTGCCCTGCCTGGGGCTCTGTGCCCTGTCCCGGGTATCTGTGCCCTGTCCCGGGGCTCTGTGCCCTGCCCCAGGCTCTGTGCCCTGCCCCAGCTCTGTGCCCTGTCCGGGGCTCTGTGCCCTGCCTGGGCTCTGTGCCCTGCCCCGGGGTTCTGTGCCCTTCGTGGGCTCTGTGCCCTGCCTGGGGCTCTGTGCCCTGTCCGGGGCTCTGTGCCCTGCCCGGGCTCTGTGCCCTGTCCCAGCTCTGTGCCCTGTCCGGGGCTCTGTGCCCTGCGTGGGTTCTGTGCCCTGCCCGGGGCTCTGTGCCCTGCCCGGGCTCTGTGCCCTGTCCCAGCTCTGTGCCCTGTCCGGGGCTCTGTGCCCTGCCCGGGTTCTGTGCCCTGCCCGGGTTCTGTGCCCTGCCCGGGGCTCTGTGCCCTGTCCCAGCTCTGTGCCCTGCCTGGGCTCTGCGCTGGGGATGCACACATCGCTCCGTGTGGCCCTGGGGCTGGCTCGGGCTGAGGGGGCTCGGCCCTGACACACCTGCCCGAGCTGCTGGGGGTGCTGGAGCTCCCTGAGATAAGGAGCTTACTGCAGGGGATAAGGAGCTAACGGGTCCCAAAGCCCATTAATGCTCCGTGGGGCTCCCTGGTACCTGCACGTGCTCACCGGGCTTGCCACGCGCTCTGATGCCACACCGGGATCATGCCCAGCCCTTGCCCTGCTCTCTCCTGTTAATTATTCACTGGAATTAATGAGATGAAGGGTGGAGAGATGCAGGGAGCACCGCAGAGGATGCTCCCCTGGCCCATCACCCCGAGGACCCGCTGGTGCACCCGGAGCAAAGGTGGCACCAAAGCCTCCAGCCCCAGTGTGGGTTCTGCTGCCTGTGTGGCCTCCCAGGGTGCCAGGGAGCTGTAATCGGCTTCTCTGGAGCAAAGCAGCTTTCTGCAGCTGCCTTGGGCCGTGAGCAGGGGGTGCCAGGGGCTGCCAGGAGCTCTGTGTCCCCTCGAGGACCCTGCTGCTGCTGGGTGGCACCGTTAGGTTTCCATTCCCACAGCTTCACCAGCTGCTGGAGGGTCTGGGAGCCTGGCACCATGAGTGGGTGGAGGGTGGGAGTCCCACGGGATCCTGTCCCTGTCCTTGGCAGGAGCAGCCAGGGCAGCAGGGCCAGGGAGCAGCTCTGGCTCAGCCGCTGCTCTCACCTGTAATTGGCACTGAGGGGTTGCTAAATGCAGCAGTGGAGGCTCTGGCTGATTTAGTTTATTCTCTACATCAGCCTTTCAGGAGCAGCTCGCTGATCTGGGAAAGGCCAGGGCTGGACAAGGGATGTCATTACCTCCTTAGGCCAGCTAATGGAGCCGGGAAACACAAACCTGTGCCCGCTCCAGTGTGGTGCAGCAGATGTGGGTCCGTGAGTGCGGTCCGGGCACACCCGAGCCTGGGAAACCTTCGCGGGAGACAGCGCCGAGCACCTGCCCTGGCTCCCGGCGCTGCGGCAGCCTCGGGCACACCCCGAGGGAAGAGGGAAGAGGCTTCTGCAGAGGCCGTGGGGCTGTGAGCTGGCTCGGGACGCGCTCCCTGCGGAGCTGCGGGCGCGCTCTCAGCCGGGCGCTCCCGCTGCCACAATCGCGGCTTTTGTTTCTGAGCTGGGCGGGGAGTGGAAACCCGGCGTCCCTTCTGGTGTAAAAACAACAGGGATCCCTTATCCAGGGCCACAGTGCTCGGAATCGCACGGATGGAGCTCCCGCCCCTCCCCGTCTCTTCTGATCTCTATCGAGCTCTCCATGGAAACGGCATCAGCATCATCCCAGCGATCATCCCACAGCCATGCGGGCGTTATCGGGGCTGGGGCTCCGAGCTGTCACCAAAACAGCCGTGTCCTCCCTGACCTGAGCATGCCCCGATCCCCGTGCCCTCCCCGGCCTGAGCATGCCCCGATCCCTGTGCCC
Source organism: Phylloscopus collybita (assembly GCA_027886175.1). Classification (NCBI taxonomy): domain Eukaryota; kingdom Metazoa; phylum Chordata; class Aves; order Passeriformes; family Phylloscopidae; genus Phylloscopus; species Phylloscopus collybita. The sequence goes on along the minus strand of JAJNNQ010000136.1, from coordinate 188,885 downwards.
TCCCCGGCCTGAGGATGCCCCGATCCCTGTGTCCTCCCCGGATTAGGGGATGCCCCAATCCCTGTGTCCTCCCCGGATTGAGGGGATGCCCCGATCCCTGTGCCTTCCCCGGATTCAGAGGATGCCCCGATCCCTGTGCCCTCCCTGACCTGAGGATGCCCCGATCCCTGTGCCCTCCCCGGATTGAGGGGATGCCCCGACCCCTGTGCCCTCCCCGGATTCAGAGGATGCTCCGTGCTTGTGGGACACGTTGTCCGTTCCCTTCCCAGTGCTTGCGGGTTCCGTACAGCAGCAGGGCAGGTTCCTGGCGCCCACTGCTGCTCCAGCGCCCGCGGACAGCGGGACAGAACAGGAGAGCTGCATCGGCCGTGCCGATTTTCCCTGCTCCCTCCCTGGGTTGCTCAGTACACGAGTGATGCCGGGAGCGAGGAATGCAGGGCTGGCCGAGCTCCTCCTGCCGCAGGGCAGGTATCGCCACCACACCCAAACCTGTGCGGGGAGCCCTGACCCCGACACCCCCAAGCGTGCGCTTGAACCCGGCCGCAGGTGGGGGCGATGCTCCGAGGAGGAGGAAGAGGAGGAGGAGGGATAATTACTGGCCCGGGCCATCCTTGCGTGCTTCTTGGTCCAGCGGCTCAGCAATTAGCGCTTGGGAGCGGCCGGGGAGGAGCTCCTCGTGATCCTTTGTCTCTCGGAGTTTCCCAGCAGAAGCTGTTCCCCGTGATTTGCTCTGAAGTGTCGCAGCCCCAGCTCAACCTGTGCAGCAGCTGCTGCCTCACCTGCCCGCAGGTCTGGGCAAAGAAAACGCTGGTCCCTCCATAAAGTCAACACCGCAGTAGGCTCTGATTACATCTTGCAAACAGATGCAGTCACACGTCTATTACATTTTTTTTTTTTCACCCCTGGAGAATTAATGAGAGAGAAAAATTAATTTTGATTAACGACTGGTGTGTCACCAAAAGGGATTTTTCTTTTTAATGAGCAAAAAAAGAGTTATGCCAGAATAATCCCAAACTGGTGCCTCAGGCAGCCCTCCGAGGGAACAGCATCAGTACCCCAGGAGCAGGGAGAACCAAAGCAGACAGAGGTGAGGGTCGGTGGAGCAGGCTGGTGCTGGAAGGAGAAGGTGCCCAGGACAGAGATCTGTCAGTGGTTGGCTTGGGGGCTCTGTCAGCTGCAGCTCAGCCCCTGCATCCCCAGCCCGGGGCACTGCCGGAGGGCCGGGCCGGGAGCGGGGCAGGTCCGCCCGGCACGGCCGGCTGTGTGTGACACCGCTGACTGAAGTTTCGGTGGCTGACCTGCAGAGCCCGGACACCTTCCTGTGCCACCCCAGCACCTCCTGCCCTGGTGTGTGGCAGCCGGGAGCGGTCCCTGGAACCAAAGGCGGGAGGTGCCCCGGGAGGGGTCTGGAATGTTCCCGCGGTGCGAGTGGGCAGCGGCGGGAGCGGTGGGATGAGAGCCCTGCATCCATCGGCATGTTTCTACTTTTAACGTGCTAAGGGTCGCGTCTGTAACCTGCCCTAATTTTAGGCATTGGTCTCCGGCGCTGAATTCCCGCAGGGAAGAATGAGTGCAGGTGTAAAATTAGCCGGATTATTTCTGGGCTGGCGGTTACCAGTGCTCCATCAGGAGATGTCCCGTGCTCGTGTCTGTGCTGCTGCCCCCCCAGGCAGCCCCGTTCCCACCTCAGGCTCGGCCTGCAATCACAACCTTGTTATCCAGCCGGAGGTTTAGAGGGAAAGGGCACCCTTCCTGCATTTAGGAATTGATCCATGTTAGGGGCAGCTAAACACAGTAGCCTTTCAGTCCCAGTGGATTGGCTGGAAGTGCTCGGAAAGCAGAGACTGAACGAGGATAAATGGTGCGTTTCTAGGCTCTGCCACAGCTGCAGAGGAGATTATTGTGGAATAACTAACATGGAAATGTTAATCGGCATTAGCTGCAGCCCAAATTCCATTAGAGGAATGCTAAACAAAGAGAAGGAAAAGGCTGGGATTAGGGTGGCTTGGCAACAGGCTGTCCTCCCCAAGGTTTGGGTCCCGTGCTCCAGGATTTAAGCTGTTATTTAAAACACAAGTCATTTTTTTTTTCCCCTCCTCGGTGCAAACACCAGAATGTCCAAGTGCAGAGCAGCTGGAACCGGCACAGGGAGCGTGCAGCAGCCTGGAACTGAGGACACAGCAGAGCAGCAGCTCATTAGTGTGAGCACAAACATCCCTGCCCAGGCTGCTCCTGGAACTGCACTGCCAGGGACCCGTGTCACCGAGAGGGGGTGACCGAGTGGGGCTGCAGGGGACACAGCCAGGCTGGGCAGCTGAGGGGACTCTGAAAGGACAGTTCTTGGCGTTTTGGTTTTTCATGCCTGGACATGATCTCCTGAGCTTTTGGGGTTTTAATGCTTAATGTTACCTGGTGTTTGACTGCTCGCTCCCTGGTTTCAGTACTTTTCCCTGCTTGCTTCGTCCTGGACCTTTTTTTACCAAGTTTTCAGAGTTAATATTTCTGAAGTAACTCAGGTTCCTCCTGTTCTTCCCCTAAGGAGCCAGGCTGGGAGAGCAGGGGTAGTTCAGCCTGGAGAAGAGAAGGCTCCAGGAAGACCTTAGAGCCCCCTCCAGTGCCTAAAGGGGCTCCAAGAGACCTGGAGAGGGACTTTGAACAAGAGCCTGGAGGTACAGGACAAGGGGGAATGACTTCACACAGCTCTAAGGTCCCTTCCAACCCAAACCAGTCTGGGATTCTGTGATCCCTTGTTCTCATTCCAGCTGGAAATGCAGGAGGACATGGAGCTGTGGAGCCTGACACAGGTGAAACCCCTAGGGCAGAGCTCACCCCAGTCCAGCAGAACTGGAACTGGTTTGGATTTAGCTGTGCCTCTTCCCCCACTTGCACACTCCTGGAGGGCTGCAGGGGATGGAGAGGGGGTGACGCTGTGCAGTCACACACACTGTGCAACCACACACGCTGTGCAGTCACACACGCTGTGATCTCTGCCTACAGCTGATTGTTCCAGAGGCTCTTGCTGCAGGGAACCACTCTGGAGTGCAACCCAGGCTGGATGTGAGGCGGCACTTGAGTCTGGAGGCTGCCCTGTAGGAGAACTGAGGTTATTTTCTCCACGGAGTTTGCAGATTGCTCCCTGTATTTGAGAGACTGAGCAGACAAGCGTGCTCAAACAACAGAATCCAAGAGCGATGGGCACCGACACTGTTTAGCAGGGCTGGAGTCTGACCCAAAAGAGCTAAAAGAGCTAAAAGAAGCCCTGAACTGAGGAGCAGGAGTTGCCCAGGCAGCAGGGAAGCATTCCCAGGTGGGATGCTCCGTGGCAGGCGCCGTCCCGGCGGGCTGGAGGGGCTGATGTCGGGACAGTGTCTGGTGTCTGCCCCGGGCACTCACCACACCGAAAGGGCACAGAACCGGACAGGTTCCCAGGCTGCTTGGGTGCTCTGCCCACGGGTATTTTTTCCCCTTCTCTTGAAATGACAAGACTTTGAGAAAAGCCATCCTTGAATAGCAGGGGCAGCGCAGATCCGCAGGGAGCCGGCTCAGGTTTCCCAGCTGCCGAAGCCATCCAGCAGGTATTTCGGGCAGCCTCGAGGCTTTGTCCAGAAAGCTGTGGGGTGCCAGTGGAATTAGGACACAGTGTGCCTGCCCCTTCTTCCAGCACTGCTCCAAGGGCTGAGGCCTCTGCTCCGCGGTGAGATCAGCTCCCGGATTTGCGCACAGATTGCTGCCCAGCAGGAGCCGGAGCTCCTTTCCAGAATGAAGCCCATTCACAGGAAATTCAGCCCCCGTTTGCCATCGGCCGGCATCCAAGAGAGAGCAGGACCAGCTCTCGGGGTTTATTTTGCAGGAGTGCCATGAACTCGGGGGTGCAGTGACAGCCCTGTGCCCCTCAGGTCACCCCGCTCTCCTGTGCCACCCCGGGGGTTGTTCCTGCCCCAGCCCCTCTCTCCGTTCTGTGAGCCCACGCTGGTTTGGCTGCTGCAGGTTCAGCTGCTCCCTCCGAGCAGGCAGGAGCTCAAACCCCGCTGGTTTTCCCACTGCTCAGAGCAGATGGAGAGCAGGGAAGGCAGGGCCAAGATAATGGAGCTACTTTGCGAGGCTCGGGGAGCTGTGTGGCGTTTCTGTGGCTTCAGGAGACGCTGCTGGTTGGGATTACTGCGGGAGACGCTGGGGTTGCTATTATTACACTACAAATCCTGCGTGCCTGCATGCCTGCTAACCTGGGACCCTGCTTGCTTTGCTCCTCATCAACCTAAAAATGAATCCAGGATCTCTCCGGTGCTGACAGGAGTTCCCAAGAAGGGACAGAGGGTGAGGGAGCTACTGAAGGTCACGGGGCTCCAGTTTCACTGTTGATCCGTTTGAGCTTAAACAAGGCTCCGAGCTGTTGATGGTCCAACCCCGGACATCACACACACACACAAGGACAAGAAGCTCAGGAAGAGCTTTTCCTTTGCCTCTGAAGCTTTGGAAAGTGCGCTGTGGTTGCCTGGGAGCTCTGGTTTCCAGTGCAGCTGGCCGGCCCATCCGTGAGGATGGAGGAAGATGTGCTGATGACAGCAGCTGTTTGAGATGTTTTTCCTTCAGTTGGGCTGGCTCCCCACAGATGGAGCATTGTCTCCCTGAAGACCTGTCTGCAGCTCTGCCGGTGCTCTGATGGATTTGCACACTCTGTTGGCACAGAGTCCCCTTTTTCTCTCTCTTTTGCTGTGAATGAAACAGTTAAACTGCAGCGTGGTCACTCCCTGGCCAGACTGCTCTGTGCAGAAAGGCATTCTTCTCTGGTGAAGTTCCTTTTGATCTTCACATTCCTCTGGCTCCTTATCACTTCTCCTTATCCCTGCTGTTTGTCTGTCCTCCCATTTACCATTGCCCACGGTAAGGCTTTATCTCCAGGATCAAACCAGTCCAGGGGAGATCAGGGTTTCTCCTGCCATTGCTCTGGCCCCTGGTGCAGCCCCAGGAGCCCTGGTCCGAGGTCCCTTTCGCCTCTGCTCCTATGCTGCAGAAGTGGCATAATCCCACTTGAAAGCCTGCCTGCTCCTGCTGATAAGCCAAGGCAGCAGCAAACCCCACTTCTGTTTGAGGTGAGGGGATCCAGAACCTATTGGCAACAATGTCCTGATGGGAACGTGAGTGTGAGTAGTTTTTGGTATGTCCTTTGCACCCACTTCTAATTCCACTTCCCACCCTCGGGTATGACCACAACACGTGTGACACAGCTCAGTCTGTGTGGGACATGCTGCCTTCACTTGGGAACTCAGCTCCCTTACACTTGCTGGAATGTGCTGCTTAATTAACACCATTTATCACACAGACACTGCAAACACAGTGAACAGGGTTTGGTGGCTGTCTCTCCGTGCCTCAGCACAAGGATTCCACTTCTCTGAGAGTGAATTTGCTTTCTCTCAGCAGCTGAAGTGCTCAGCAGGGCTTGGAGCCCCAAGGAAAGATGCCTTCACTGTACACCTCCCCCAGTGACATTCCAAAGCTTTCTCCTGGCATCCGGAACAAGAGTTTACTGCAGCCAAGCAAATTAAATTCACCACTCCACGTGCGAGTGGGGAAAAATCTGAGGAGCTGTTTTCAGTCTTCATCCACAACCTGAACTTCACCCTCTTTTGCTGCCAAAACAGATTCCCCTTCCTTTGGGGTTGTTTTCTTCTTTTGGGATGTGCTTTAACCCGCAGGAACAGTCTGTCCTGCTGGCTCTCTCGGCAGCAGGCAGCAGCCCCGGTTTCTGCACCCACTTCTGAGCTGACGTACAGCTTTGGAGAGTCATTCCCCACCTGCTCCCTGTCCCGGCGCTGCCCCGCTGGCTGCAGGAGCTTCTGCAGGAGCTGCTGCCAGGCACGGTCTGGCGCCGGCTCCGGGCACGGCGAGCGCTCCCCGTGCCCGTCGGGCACTGCTCGGGAGCAGCCGCCAGGAGCCAGGGACAGCGGCCAAGTTGGCAGCGGGCGCTGGTGGCACTCGGCTCCCCGAGAGGTTGGCACACGCGGTTGTTTTTCCCGAGCTCGGCCTCAGGCCAGGCGGGCTCAGAGCTCAGTGTGCAAACACTGCTGAGCGCAGCTCGCCGTCTGAACGTGTTCCCTTCCTCCTCCTCCTCCTCCTCCCTTTCTGGGAGTCCAGGACAAGATGGGGTGGAAGGAGTAAGAGGGAAGGAGGTTGTAGTGATGTGGCGTCGGGCTCTTCTCCCAGGGGATAACCCACAGGATAAGAGCGCACAGCCTCGGGTTGTGCCAGCTGAGGTTTAGGTTGGACAGTAAGAAAAACTTCTTCACTGAAAGGGTTGTCAAGCTTTGGAAGAGGCTGCCCAGGGAAGTGGTGAAATCATCATCCCTGGAAGTGTTCAAATAACCACGTGGATATGACATTCAAGGACGAGGTTCAGTGCTGAGCATGGCGGTGTTGCGTGGTTGACAGCTGGACTTGATGAACTTAGAGGTCTTTTCCAGCCTTAACGATTCTGTAATTCCATGATTCTCAAGAGCTTGGACACTGGTTTGCTTTGGCTGTGTGTTGTTCAGTCTTCCCACTGCTTGTCTGTACGTCCCTGAGGCTGTGTCCCCTCCCCATCCAGCACTGCAGGTTTGTGCACACCTGGCTGGCCTTCCAGGTGTGGAACCCCTGGGAATGGGCAGGAGCTGCCCTGGGGAAGGTGGGAATCAGCCAGGCTCCGGGGGCTGCTGGGCAGTGACTGCGTGTGTGCCCCTGCCCATGTGGTCACTGCTGCTCCCAGGACACGCTGTGACCTGGGACCCAGGTCTGAGGGACACCAGACAGACGTGTGTGTCCTGCTGGGGACACTGCACCCAGTGTCACCCCATGGCAACAAAGCCCTGCTCTATCCTTGCACTGGAGACTGGGACGCTTCCTGGGCTCAAGAGCAAAGGGAGATAAAATTATATCCTCCTCCGTGCGCGTGCCTGGCACGGGGATTAATTTATCCGGATGATTAAGGCAGCAAGTGATGCAGGAGGTGGCTGGCTGATTTAATGACCCAGGTGGAAACAGAAAGCCAAGAGTGTGTTTCTCTTTCAATCGTGCTGGGGTTTGACTTTTATGTCCTGTTATGAATGGATTGATAAATGAACCCCTGGAGAAGTGGAATATGTTCCCACTGATCTGACTCTCTGTGGGATGAAACTGCTGAGCACCAGAACTTGCTGAGCCCCTTTTTGGGGACAGATGTTGCCATGGCTTGTGCAGAGGGGGTTCCCCAGCTCCTGCGTGGCTGTGAGCACAGGTGGAGGTCCTGGAGTCACATCCCTGTGGATTGGGTCTCGCACACTCAGACAGTCAGCACCACCTCATTTTGTGGAGTGTGTGACCCCTTAGCACCGTGCTTTTGTGACTGATTCAAAAGCTCTCTGAGCTTTGACTGGGGTAAGAGAGTGGCACAAATGCTCTTCCAAAGGAGCAGAAACCCAGGCTCTGGCGCTGTAACTCTGGCAATCCCACCGTGCTGCAGCAATTCCTTCCTCCTGCCTCGCTGTACAGTTTGGCTCCAATTAGACGGTCTCGACTGCTGCATGTGCAGGCCAACGCTGCTTCTATTTCAGGGGGACTTGCCAGAGATTAATTAGATCCCAGGCCTGCAGAGAACCAGCCAGCACATTTCGTGTGCCATTAACTCGGCACTTATCAGGCAAACATTGTCGGGCTAAACCTCCCCCTTTGTTGTGCTGCTGTAAGCGATGGCTGTCACAAAGATGAGCCGTGTGAGCAGACACAGGGGGGATGGTTTGGGAGCTGCAGAAGCTGCTCACACCAGTCACTGGGGTGGCACTAAGTGTGTGTCAGTGCTCCCCACAGCTTCCCTGCTCACCCAAGCGCTGAGGCACAGCGCCCACAGGGCCCTGAGTCAGTGCACAGAGATGTGCAGTGTCAGCCAGGAAAACCTGTGCTTCCAAGGGTAAAATCACGGGGAGAGCCATCACGGAGCTGGGCAGAGCGGGGAACAGATCTCCAGCGGGAGCTCCGGATTTCTGTTTGGAAAGCGTGAAGTGACCTTATCTCACCGGCCTCAGGTTGTGCTCTGCTCCGGGTGCCCACGCACTGGGAACACAAACCGCAGCGGGCTGGCTTGTCCTGGCTCGTCTCACTTCCAAGAGAGCTGGGAGAATGTCTGGCCAGACAATGAGGGACAGGAGCCAAGAACCAGGAATGGAGTGATGGCGAGAGCGAAATAAAATCAGGGACCAGAAACAAAAAAAGAATCTTGGAGCGACCTGGTCTGTGGGGCTGGAACTGGTCCCTTCCAAGCCAAAGCACTCCAGAATTTCATGATTCCATGATATATCATCTAGCTAATCATCTAGAGGGGATGGGACGTGCAGAGGGGTGATGTAGTGGGAGCTACATGCCAAGAATCTTAGCAGCAGCAGCCCGGATTAATTTGAAGAGCAAAGTGAGAAGTCTGGAGAAAAAGCCTGTAGAAGTGTCCAGAATGAGGGAATGGTCCTGGCAGTGTGGTCAGGGAAGAGCCAGATGTGGAATCTGCCCGGATTGCACTGGCACAGTGTCCTGGGTGCACTTGTGCGGGGAAGAGTTCTTGTCAATAAATCGGTTTTTTTCCACTTGTCTCCTCCAAAGAATTTCCTTCCCAAACCCAGGGCTGGGGGCGGGGAGGGGTGGTGGAGGTTTGTCTTAGGGGATTTCCTCTCAGACGGTCTTCTAATTTGCCCTAAACCAACACACACAAGCCCGGCTTGGCCTGGGGACCGCGAGGTGAGGTTGGTTCGCTGCCACTCACACCGACAAGTCAGGCTCCAGTAATTCAACATGAAACGTCTTGTTCTGGTGCTGACACATGGGGCTGGGAGATGGTGTTCAGATAGGGCACTTCCTGCTTTGACAAGCAGGGGAAAAATGAAAAGGCTCCGCTCCAGCTGCTCTGGCTGAAGGCTCTGCCCCTGCACTTCGGAGCCCAGCCAGCGAGAAGCAAGCGCGGTGTGCCTGGGCCAGGCTTCCCCCGGGATGGGCTCCAGATCACAAGGATCTGGATGGATCACAAGGATCTGGATGGATCACAAGGATCTGGATAGATCACAAGGCTGCACGCCACCCTCTCCCTGCAGCACTGAGCCCTCAGCAGAGCAGAGGCTCTGCTGGCTGGGGCAAACGCCTGGATGTGTGTGTGTGATTATCAGGGGACGGGGAACGGCGCCGGAATTGGCCCAGCACTTGGAACCGCTCCGTGCAGCTTCTCGGCACTGACTCCAGAGCAAGGAGTTATTTTTAAGATCCTGCTTTCCCTCGCGCTGGAATGACTCAGAAAGAGCTTCCTTTGAACAGCACAGATTCGGTGGGAAAAGGGGAGAGCTGCTGGTGTTAGCTTGGTCCTGAGAATGTGACAATATTTTTGTAAAGCTGAAACTTTTGGTAAACTTTTGGCGAGAAGTGTCCGGAGCTGTGGCTTCTGCTCCAGGACACGCTGGAGTTGTTGGTGCCCTGGAAGCACGGAGGCTTCCATGGGGGAATGAAAGGAGAGATGCTGCCTGAAACACGGCTCTTCAGGAAGAAAAACACCACAAACTTTCAACAGCATTTGAGGCATGACCAGTGTGTCTCCAGAGAGCCCAAATCTGGGACTAATCCGTGCTGGATGAAGGGTCAGAGTGCCCAGGGGAAGGTTTCCATTTCGGAGCTCGCTGGACTCCCCAGCCACCCTGCTGTACACAAAATGAGTTCATATTTAACAGCACCTTTTTTTTTTTTTTTCCTTCTGAACAGGCCACCTATAGAGTAACCCAAGTGTTTGAACAGGGTTTGGCCGGATTGATTAAAAGGCAGTGACATTTACCTCCAGCCTTGCTTATATTAGACATCCATTGATCAAACAGCCCTTTCCAGCTCTGATAAGCAAGGTCTTAAACCCAACCCATGGGCTGTAATTAAATAAGTCTCAAATAAGCTTTAAAGCCTTCTGTCATCAACGCAGCGTGATGGGGCTGTGAGGAAAATGGGGTGAGAAGGGGACAGTAAATAAGACTTGGGATGAGCAGGACTGAACTCCAACTCGGACGTGCTCACGCTGAGGCTGGAGTTAATTGTGTTGTTTAAAACGCTGCCTATGCCCAGCTCGGGCCTCTGCTGTGTGACCTCTCCATTGCTTTGTGCACAGATGTCGTGTTTATTACAGGGTCTGTTTGCACAGCGGCCGTTGGTTCGTATCACCCGCTGCAGGTGAGCGGGAGGGCTCTGAGCTTCCTTCTCAGCCACCGGGAGCTCTGCAATTGGAGGGACGGAGGGAGGGTCCTCCCGGCACCAGGTACACCCGTGCCGGTGCTTGTCCCGGTTCTTCTCCCGGTCCTTCTCCCGGTGCCTCAGTCAGCCGCAACCCCGCCCTCTCTATGGTGCCCTGAGGGGCCGCCCCGTGCCAGAGCGCCGCCCCGCCCGCCCCGCGCGCCTGCCCCGCCCGCAGCGCGCCCCCTGCCGGCCGGGCGGCTCCGCGCCGGGCAGCACCCCTCGAACACGAGGAAGTCCCTCCCTTCCGCCCCGCTCGCGGATTGGCGGCAGCGCCCGCGAGGGCGGGCGGCGATTGGCTGCGGTGGGGCTGGGCGGGGCAGGGCCGGCGCGTCCCGGCCGTGGCGGCGGCGGGAGCGCGACGGGGCCGGTGCGCGCCCCCCGCCCGCGGCCGCGCCATGAAGAGCCTCAAGTCCCGCCTGAAGAAACACGAAGCGGTGATCGGGGGCAGCGCGGTGCGTGTCGGGGCGGGACCCCCGCGGGTTCCTGGAGTGGGGCAGAGCACGGGGATCCCGGTTCATGGAGGGGCAGAGCACGGGGGAGTCCCGGCGTTTGGGTGGACGGAGAACGGAGGGTCGCGGCTCTTGAGGGCGCAGAGCTTGGGGCTCCCGGAGAGGCAGAGCACGGAGGATTCCAGCTCCCCGGGGAACGGGGACTTCGCTGGGAGCAGAGGGCGAGGGGAGCGGCGGTACGGCGGGGGAAAAAGAGCCCGGGATCCCTGGGGAGGCTTTTGGGGGCGCCGGGCTGGGCCGGAGGAGAGCGGGGCTGAGCCGTCCCTGAGCCGCCCCGGGCAGGTTCCCGGTGCCTGCCTGCTGCTTCCTGCCTCCAGCACAAATTCACGCCTCTTTTCCCTGAGAGCCTCGGGAGCCGGTGCTGAGCCCCGTCCGTGTGCGGGGCCCGGGCAGGAGGAGCGGGTCCTGCCCCGGGAGTTGTGGCGAACTCCTGTGGAGCGCTCCTGAGGGAGGGCTCGCTGAGGGGAGCGGGCAGAGAGCTGTGGTTGCTGAGCATCCAGCCTGGAATGCAGAGCTGGGGGGAGGCAGAACCTCTGGAAATGCACCTTTGTGATGGTGCAGCTGTCTGCGCCTTCTCGTCCGCGGCTTCCGAAATTTAGGCTGGTTCTAGCTGGCTTTAACTGGCTCTCTCGGGCTTTTATTTTTTTTACTTCATTCATCCCTGCCGGATTGAGGGAGGAGGTGCTTTGTCGCTGGAGAGGGCTGTGTTTGGGAGCCGCTTAATAAATCACGGTTAATTGTGCCCGTTCGGTGAAGGCTTCCCCGGGAATCCACCCCGAGCGGATCCCGGTGCTCCTTCCTCTGCCGGGCTGCCCGCAATAGCGGGACAGGGAGGGGAATGGGAGACACCGGCTTTTATCAGCTGTCCTTGCAGATACTGCCTATCTCTCCAATCCATCCTTTGCCTTGGGTCCGAAGCTGTTACCTGACAGGAGCAGCTCGTGGGGAGGAGCTGGAGCTGCTGGAAACACGGAGGGAACTCCCTGGCAGATGACAGCTCCGTCCCAGTGCTCAGCAGTGATTCATGAGGCTGTTATGAGGGTTTGTCAGCTGTGGGCTGGCACTGCTCTCGGTGCTCATTAGTTGTCCTGTACTTTAGAGCTGTTTGTTATTCTCAAATTAGCCCAATAATTACGTTCCAACAGAGACTGACAGCACCTGCGTTTGGTTTTGAGTAGAGGTGGAGTTTTTTCACTTCCAGTGAACCTTCTCCTCGGAGGAGGTTTGAGCAGTCTGGATACCTCTGAGAGCTAAAGTTACTCTGGAATACGTGAAGGGAAATTGCTTTCAGCGAGATCCTGTAAAAACAGGGATTTCTGTCCATAGTAAACTTATTTCCCCTGTTCATGACATAGTTTGGTTATGTGATCACTCCACCATCTCATCAAATAGCGACTTTTAATCTTCTCTGTGGGGGAACAAATCCATCCCCGTGGGTGGGTGTTTGCAGGAGGGCCGGTGGGATGAAGCAGGGTCTCTGTTCTCCTGCTGGGAAGGAGGGGAAGTGGGTGGGAACCCTGCCAGCGGCAGCTTTAGAGATCCTGCTTGAAAGGAGTTTCTCTGTTTGAGAAACCTCATCCCTCTCTCCTCTCCCCACCCAGTGCTATTTCCTGGGGGGTGGAGAGAAACCTAATCCAGCCTGCTTTTGGAGGGTTTCCTCCAGGTGAAGGTGGTAGTTCTGATGGGGACCTGTGGAGAATGGCTTTACTTCTGATTTGGGATGGAGGGAAGCCACGAAAAGCAGCAGAAAGTAAAAACGGTGTTAGTTATTACCAATTCCACGATTATCCTGAAGGCTGCGCCTGAAAATGGAATTAACCCGGTTTTGCCAACTCCAGCTGGCCGATGGTGCTTGGAAAATCATCTGAGCAGCCTGCTCAGTGCCCTGCATAGTGAGACAAATGCCTGTCATTAGCAGGAGGGCAGGCTGGAAACTTGGATGTGAGCTCCTGTGGGGCACGAAGGTCAGAGGAGGTGCCTCGTTCACCAGCATTTACAAGAAAGATGTTAATTAATGTACTCAATGCCCCTGGGACTGCAGCAGCTCCCACTGCCCGTGCTTCTGAGATTCCAGAATACACCCTGACACTATAAAAGTGTGTTTGGGAGCTGGACTGTGGTAAGGAGATGTGACTCTTCCAGCAGAGTTAGGAACTGTGGCTGTAACAGTGAGATACCCCTGGGCTGGTCTCTCTTGGGGAAGGGTTGGTTTGTTGTTCTGCAAGGTTGTCTCTGGGTCAGACCTGTGCAGGTGGGCTTGCAGTGCTGAGTTCTGACTGTGGCCTCTGCAGGGGCACCTGCTTATTGCTGTAACTCTGGGGGAACACCTGGGGAGGGGCTCTGCTCAGCCTCAGCTCTGTTATCTCCTCAGGAAAGGCTTTAACCTCGCTGATCCCTGTGATGAGGCCTGAAATTCAGGGAGGGGGCACCTGGAGTTCCTGGGAAACCTGGGCTTACTTGGGGGTGCTTTGAGCAGAGCTGGAGCTGCATCCCGAGGTGTGGGATCTCCAGGGTTCAGGAGCCACCAGCACTGCCTGGGGTCCCTGCAGGGAGGTGGGAATCACCTGCAGGGAGGTGGGAATCACCTGCAGGGAGGTGGGAATCACCTGCACTGCTGGCAACAACGGGCAGATACAAAACCATGTGAAAACTCCTACCGATCCTTCCCCCTCTGGGAAAAGTGGTGCCGGGTTTTGTTTAATTAAGAGAAACCAAACCTGCCATATAATTAGCGGATACCATTGTGCAAGGAACAAAGGGACACCTGAGCACTTGCCCTGGTATGATGAGCTGTGATTATTAAATGAGTATCTGAACAAGCTCTGCAGTTAGTGACAGCTGAGCTTGTTCGAGGTTGTGTCAACAGTTCTTTCCCCGCGGATGCTGCCCAGCTCTGCGAAGTGGATGAGTTTTTCCTCTGGGAGAGGAGTGGAACTTTGTGGGGTGACCCAGCACACCATTGAACATCTGCTTCTGCCCTGTCAGCAGCAGAGAGAGCAGGTACCACCTCCTCTTCTGGGCTGACCCGTTTCGTTATGGGAACCAAGGATGCTGCTTGAATTTGCTAATTCATCAGCATCACCCTCTTGTTGGATGTGCAGCAGCATAAATGCTGGCAGTGATTTGTAGCCCCAGCGTGCTGTCAAATGCACGTTAGTAACTGAAGGGATGAAGTGAAAAACAGGTGTTTGATAACCTGATTTTAACCCTTTAAAGATTCAAGGTCATTCACAGAAGCAGCACCTGCTGCTGCTGGGGGCACACGAGGGTTCGTACACGAACAAGAGCTCTGTGGTGTTGTGTCCTGACTCTGTGCCCCCTGCAAGGACACAGACCAGTTTGCCAGCCAGGCTGGTCCCAGTGCCCTGAGCCATCAGCAGGGTTTTCCCAGTGGTGCTGCTGTTGGCTGCAGCACTTCTGTCCCCTCCCTCCTTCCCTCCTCCTCCTCCTCCTCCCTGGGGCAGCCTGAGGTGACTTTGCTGTGGCATCCTCAGGCACCCAGCACTGTAATATTCCAATGTCATTCCTGGCCCGGCTGGGGCTGTTCCTTGCAGCCTGTTTGGTTCCAGGAAGCTTCATTCAGGCGCGTGCTAAGGCGTTTGTTCTTGGAAAAATCGCTCGCTGATTCATTTGCATTGAGTTAGCTGGAATTAGAGCTCGTTTGTGTGATGTTTGGGGTGAAGCAGAAGGAACACAAGGGGCAATTTGTGGTGCAGCCTGTTGACAGGTGCACTGCAATTTTCAGGCTCCGTAGAAAGGAGGGTTAGTGCTTTATCGCTTTGGAATGTGGCAATTAAAAATATTTCCAAGAGTGGAGGTTCAGTGTGGGCCTGGGAGCTCAATATCCTGAGCTGATTTGCAGGCATAATTGCACAGATAAGCTCTGTGTGTATATCTGTTTGGAGTTCATGTGACCTTTTGGGTAGAAGCAACTCACGGAGTGCTTTGTCAGTATTTAAGCATTAATGTTAGCAAGCACATGCTTGAACATCTGAGGCTGATCCTGTTCTCATCACTTTCTGCTACTGGTGACTGACCCAGGGCTGGGATTTGTTGCTCCCTTCCCCGTGTGCTGGGTGCAGCACTCACGTCAGGCTTCAGCACCTCTGATATTTCCTGATGCTTTAACAAATGGGAGCGCACAAATCAATGGGGCCTTGCCTGAGAGCTCAGAAATTCCCAACTAATGCTGTCCCTGAGGTCCTGGGGAGGCAGGAGCTGTGCTGCTCCCACTGCCAGCACAGGCAGCTGGACTCTGACCCTGCTCCTGTTTCTCCCTGGTGGAAGGGGAGATATTTCTCCTGGGCTGCAGCAGGAGCTGAGCTTGCTGGGCTCCCCTTTATCCAGGAGGTGGGAGCTGTGGGGAGGGGGGGTGATGTTCTTTGTTGGTGCCAGTCTGGCCCTGGTGACCAGGAGATGTCCTTAGCAGAGCTGGGAAATGCAGCTGCACAGCCACTGCCCTGTGCCCAGCGTGCCCCAGCAGCTCTGATCACTTTTATTGGTGTCAGGCTGGGCCTCAGGGCTGGCAATCCGAGGCTGTTTTATCAAGAAGCTGCTCTGGAGTTGGCCGTGAGACGTGAGAAAGTTGTTTCAGAACAAAACTGGGACTGTTTTTAATTCTTTCAGCAGGCTTTGCCTCCTGCGGGGGCTGCAGGCAGAATCCTTTGGCACTTCCAGTGTAGCCTCTTGTGGCTGGTGCTGGTGGATTTTCCCCTGGCACAGCCTGGAAGAGAGACACTGGCACTGCTGCGAGGGACCTGTTGATTTGGAGAGGATTTTTTTTTTTTTTTTTTGACACATAACGGAGCTAGAAATCATTTTGAATTGTTTCTTGATCAATATGCTGACTTGGGAAGAAAATGCCTTCAGAACAAGAGGCAAAAATCAGGAATGTTTGTGAGGAAATTTGTTGCTTTAAGCTGTTTGTTAGGACACTGTTACCTGCACTGATGCCAGTTAAGCACCAGGCACAGCACAGCTGTTCAGGTGAGTTTTTGACAGGAGTGTTTTCACTGTGCCAAACCAGAGCAGGCCTGGGGGAGCTGCTGGTTTTGATCCCGGTTTGGACTGAGCCTTGCCCACTTTGTGGCACTCAATGGCTTTTTTTTATTCTGAAGGATTTTTGGTGAATGAGGTGGTAACACAAAGTGCTGCCTGTGGGGAGGTGCTGGCTGAAACAAGAGCCCTGTGTTCAGGCTGTGTCTGATCTTCCCCTGCACAGACTAAACCCCACATCTCACTGACGTTCCAAAGCATTTGCACGTGGAGACAGACACGTCCTGGGAAGTAAAATATGCCTGTAAAATACAAAACGTCATTTCTGCCTGCCCCAGTGGGGTTTAGCCCACTATGTGCAGTATTTTTTCAGACAGGTAAGCCAAATTCTTCAGGAGAGATGGGTTTAGTGAAGTGCCCTTCCCCTGCAGGGGAAGCTGCACCTGGGGAACGTTTTTAAAAACTAAATTAGTTTTCTAAACTAATTTACCCTTCCATTCTGTCTGTGCAGAATTTCAAATCAAAGTACTTCAAAAGCATTTGTCACCCATTGAAAGGGCAGGGTGTGTCTGCCCACACGTGTTTTGATGACGAATGTACTCTGCCCTCTGGAGAAAGAGCAAGGACTCAAAGCAAGCGTGGGGCTGGTGGATGTGTGAGCCTGCCCCCGGCTCTGAAAGAGCTGCTTTGGATTGGATGTTGGCAGGAAATTCCTCCCCATGAGGGGGTGAGGCCCTGGATCCCTGGAATGTCCAAGGCCAGGCTGGACACTGGGGCTTGGAGCAGCCTGGGATGGTGGGAGGTGTCCCTGTCAGGACAGGGGTGGCACTGGATGGGCTTTAAATCCCTTCCATCCCCTCCTGGGGTTCTGTGAAGGGCCTGTGAGCTGTGTTGGTGCTGGCAGTGCCACCAGAGCTCCCTGCTCTCCTGTGTGCTTATGTCACCTGCTAATGGCATTACAGGGGCCGTGTCCCTGCTGGGGACGGGATCAGCCTGGCCCTGCGGTGACAGAGCTGGGCTCACTTTCACAGCTTTATCCCAGCTCGCTGTGAAGGGCTTAGGAGCTGCTTGGAGTTACAGCTGATATTTCTGAGCTGGGTTAGGTGGCCTTAGAGCTCATCCCAGTGCCACCCCTGCCATGGCAGGGACACCTTCCTCTATCCTAGGGAGCTCCAAGCCCTGCCCAGCCTGGCCTGGGGCACTGCCAGGGCTCCAGGGGCAGCCACAGCTGCTCTGGGCACCCTGTGCCACCCTGCCCACCCTCAAAGGGAAGAATTTCCTCCAAACCAACCTAAAGCTCCTCTCTTTCTGTGGGAGGCCATTGCCCCATGTCCTGTCACTCCGTGCTCTGAAGCTGTACAGTTTCTTAGCAGAGGGTGTGGAGGATGCTCAAAGCTCACCTGGATTTGGGGAATAACTGGGGGAATCAATTCTTTCAGCGCAGGAGGTTTGTCACTCCCTGGGAGCAGTGGGTTTGTGCTCTGTCTCTGGAATTGCACTGACAGCACACCTCACACAGGCTGCTGGCAACCAGGCTGCTCCTGCTGCTAGCCCAGCAGGGAGCTGGGGTGTACTCCTCATCTTATCTTATCTTGTCTTTGGGGTACTCCTTATCTTTGGAGACAAGGAGTTGGGAGGGATTCCTGGCAGGCTGAGCTTAGGAAAGCAGGTGCTCTGTGTTAGCACAGAATGGGCAATACCAGCCTTGGCCAGGCATCTGTGATGTAGCACCTCCAGAGATCTGTGCTGCTGGGGTCTGATCATGCTTCTGGTCTTAATTTTGGAAAAAAAAAGTCTGAATTAGGCTATAGACTTTGGTCTAGCCTAATTGGCGCCTTTGAGCTCTCAGGATTCAGCTGCCTTGGAGAAGGTTTCGTCTGTGGGGTTTGTAGCTGGACCACGGTTCCTGAGGCTGCTCTGTGCCTGGCTGCAGCTGGGCAGGGCAGCGTGGTTCAGCAATCCTAAATCTTCCTGTGGCCAGGGCTGTCTCAGGAGGATCTGCAGCACAAAGGGGCTGCAGGATGAGTGCAGCTCCCGAGGCACGAGGGGTGTTTGCAGGCAGGTGAAGTGGGGACAAGGAAAAACTTTTGGGATGAGTTCTCTGGAGAAGGCTGTCCACCTGGAAGCCTTACAGTCTGACCTGCCTTTCTCACCAAATTGATTTTGGTGAAGTGAGGTTTTTTTGTTGCTGCCACTTGGGAGGTGTATTTATTCCCCCTCCCCAAAAATAGCCGTTTTTAGCTCAGGAGACAGACTTGCTTGTGGTCAGAAGACAGCAGAGTCACTGCGCTTTTTTGGAGTGGCTTTGTCACATGGATGCTAATTGCAGAGAGGTCTTGGGACATTCTTTGAGGAATGTTGGTGCTGTGGGGCAAAGGCTGGTGCTCGCCCAGGGGATGGGGGACAGTTCAGAACTGACTGGGAAAGAGAGGTTTTGCCCAAATCTGAGTGAGTGGCTTTGAAATCCTCTGCTGAGAGGATCCATTTATTAGGTTATTTGCAGCCTCTGCTGTATGTGTCCTCCAGGGAGTGTGTAAGTGGTTTTCCTGGCTCTGGCCCAGGTTTCTCTCCTGCAGACAAAACAGTGCATTGCTTGTCTTGTTGACCTACTCCTCTAAATACGGCACTTGGGAGATCTCCATTTAAATTTAAAACTTGTGAAAGGGGATTCTCCATCTCCCTCCTGTTAATCATTGCGCTGTCTATTTAATGTTTTCACAGCCCCTGTGACTCCTCGCGTTTCACATGTTGGGAGACAGACTGGCAGCAGCAGTAAGCTGAAACCAGGTTTTATTCAGGAAGGGTTTTCAGCGCTGTAAAAGGAGAATTTTTTTTTTCTTTTTTTGCTTTTAAAAGCGGAGGCATGTGTGTTTTCTAATTTAAAAATGGGTTACATTTCTGTCAAAATAGGATCACGCATTCCATCTGCTCCGCAGTTGTAGCTGTCTGAAGCCTGAAGCCTGAGTCTGGTTACAGCAGGGGAAAAAATGACTGCCGGGAGTATTTCGGTCCTCGGGTTTTATTAGCGGTGCCCTTGCTCCGTGTGGGCGCACGGTGAAGGCGAGCAGCGCGTTTGTTATTCCAAGAGGGAGTTTGTCTGTCTGTCTGTCTGTCTGTCTGTCTGCGGGGCTGGGGCCGTGCCTGTCCCCTGAGCGCACCCGTGACTCAGGGCGCGGGCACGCCCGGAATGTTATTTATTAACAGCTTTTCTATCGCCCGCCTAGCAAGTACACTGCCTTATCAGAAAATAGATCGGGACTGATCAGACCGCCTGCGGATTGTTTACAACCTCCCCGGGGGTCCGGGCGGGATTTTCCCCGGAGCGCAGTCCGTCTGTCTGTCCGTCTGTCCGTCCGGCACTGAGCGCGGCTCTGGCCGGGCTCCCTCCGGGCAACGCGGTTCCTCCGGCCGCAGAGTGATGAAGGCTGAGGATGATGCTGAAGATGGGGAAAAGACCCTCGGGGAGCCGAGCTAAGTGAAGGATGGAGCGGGAGGAAGCGCGGAGCAGCCGTGCCTCGCCCTGAGCTCGGGCTCGGCTGTGACGGGGAGCGGATCGCTGCTGGCAGCCCGGCTTCAAGCATGATTTGTTGGTTCTCTTGTGCAGCCAAGGAAGCAGTAGGTATCGCAGGTCTGGGAGCTCTAGCCGGGCTTTTATGTCCTGGCAGTAATTGACAGTGAAAATGTGAAAGCTTGGATGGTGTAAATGTGGTGTAGTACTGGTGTTTAATTAGTGAGTGTTGTATCTCCTTAGCAGCTCCTGCTGCCAGGGAGTTTTTCCCTCGAGGTGAAATGCATTTGTTGAATATATAATGATTTAGTCATGGAATGGTTTGGGTTGGAAGGGTTCTTAGGGCTCAGCCCATCCCACCCCTGCCATGGCAGGGACACCTCCCACTGTCCCAGGCTGGCCTGGGGCACTGCCAGGGATCCAGGGGCAGCCACAGCTGCTCTGGGCACCCTGTGCCAGCCCTGCCCACCCTGCCAGGGAACAATTCCTGCCCAAAATCCCATCAGATCCTCTGGCAGTGGGAAACCATTCCCTGTGTGCTGTCCCTCCATCCCCTTTTAAACTCAGTACACCATAGGCCGTGGATACAAGTGACTAAAATTATTTTCTTTTTTTAAAATAATGCTTCTGTTAATCGGGACTTGGATGAAATGGGAGCGAGGACTGGCTGGGGAGGGTTTGGGAAGATTTTCTGTGCATTTGGGTGAATTGTGCTGGCAGGTGTCATCTGCAGAGGTACAACCCAGCAATGCCACCCCAGTGTGAACACCCAAGGTGAGCTCTCTGTCCTGTAGGGATGGGAAGGTGCCAGGAGAATTCAGGGAGCAGAGCTTGGTGCTGCTGTGTTGTGTACGATCTCTAAAGTGTTTGACATGAAAAGCTAAGCCTTGCACGAGGAGGTGGCTTTGCAGGGCAGCCTGTCCCAGCTGGGGAAGGGACACGGCACTGGTGATGTCACCAGTGCAGAGTGACCTCTCAGGCCAGGCTGCCTTGGCTTTCAGGCTAATGGATGTGTTAATTGATTGATGAGTCAGTGCTGCACCTCAGCCAGGCAGCGCTGATGCTAATTTCATTAGCGCTCTATTTTTATTACTCCTGTCACTTCTAGCAGGGTTGGAGTGGGTTAGCTGCTGCTAAGCCTTCAGTGATTACTGTAATCTTGTTTATTGTGGGAAAGCAGAGTAAAGATAATCACCTGGAGTCGTTAGGACTGGAAGGGCCCTCTGGAGATCCTCCAGGCCAAGTCCCCTGCACAGGCAGGTGCCACAGGAACGTGGCCAGGTGGGCTTGGGATGTCTCCAGACAGGGAGAATCCAGCCCTCCCTGGGCAGCTGTTCCAGTGCTCTGCCCCCTCTGTGGAAGGAAGTTCTTCCTCCTGTTGAGGTGGAAGTTCTGGTATTTTAATTTCTGGCCATTGCTTCTTGTCCTGGGTACCACTGAACAATGTGGAGCCCTCCTCTGACACCCCTTGGAGATGTTTGTGTGGATTGGTGGGATCCCCTCTGATCATGAGTGCAGCTCCTTTGACAAATCACTGCAGATGCAGGTGGTGGCAGTGGATTTTTGGGATTGTTCTTTTTTTGTGTAGCCTCTTTTACTTAAGCTCTGGGCTGGGGTTACCTGGTTTAATGTTCTTTGTGTTGTGAGGAGTTCCTGACCCACAGGCTGCTTGGGTCTCACCCTTACCAGCCAATTCTTTTGCTGTGCAGAGTTAGATTTGAATGCAAGACTCCTATTTTGAATATAATACTGCTTTGGAAGCCTTGTTCCTCTTGTTAAAAACTCCTTGAATCTCAAGTCATCAGTGTCCAGCTTGGATGTGAGGTTTCTGTCACAGACCAGTTTCCTGGAAAGCCCTGAGCTGCTCAGAGGGGTGGCTTGGCAGGGAAGAGAGCAAGCTCTGCATTTTGGGGTGGGAGGCTTGGCCTGGGGCCTGAAATTCTGAGTTTGAAGTAAACAAGAGAGGAGTGGGGGGTGATGACTGTCTGGGGCTGAAAGGGTGGTGGTCTATTTATAGCTGACTTGGGCTTTCTCTGCCCTCCGCAGTGCTTTGGGAATTGCAGGCATTTCAAAACTATCGACTCTGGATTTCTCTCTTCTGCAGCTCAGTAGATGTTCTTCCCTTGGATATCACATTTAGCTAATTTATGACCCACTGAGCAGCCTGGCACAGCCAGGGAAAGCCATGGCCTGGAGTGTATTTTTAGTTATTTAGTTATTATTTGTTGTCGGAGTACGAAAACCGAACAAACTGACCCAGAATGAGGAAAACCAAAGAAGTGTGATCCTAAAAGTCTCCTTTAGGACCCAGGTGGCTTAACCAGGCTGTCCCAGAGCTCTGCACATTCAATACCAGCAGCAGTGTCACAGGGATGCTGCACAAAAGCCTGCAGACAAAATCCTGGTGGGTGCAGCACTTTTGGAAAGCCAGGGTGGATTTTGGCTGTGCCCCTGGGGGATCCACGGTGCTCCATGAGCTCACACCTCTGCTTCTGTGTCCCAGGTGAACCCAGACTGGAACAAGTACGATGACAGGTTGATGAAGGCAGCTGAAAGGGGAGATGTGGAGAAGGTTTCATCCATCCTGGCCAAGAAAGGCGTCAGTCCCACAAAGCTGGATGTGGAAGGGAGATCTGCGTAAGTGACTCCTGGAGCTCTGGGAATGGTGGTGGGAAGCTGCTGAAAATCATGTTCCTGCTGCTCCAGAAGCCTTTTTGAGTACAGAAATCTGTGTAATACCTCACCTAAAATCTAGCTTCACTAAGCTGGAATGCAGCTGGCTGGAAGTCTCAAACAATCCTCACTTCCAAGTGAAGATCAGTGTTTAAAGAAGACTTGCCTCTTGCCAGGTTTGAATATTAAAGAGAAACTGAAACCCCACTGGTTTTTTCCCCTGGTTCACTGATCCAGGTAAATAATGATTGTTGCTCAAGAAATTTGCCTTGTTCCTTGAAGTAGTATTTGCAGAACCCTTAACTCTGGATGCTGCCCAGAGCTGGGCCCAGTAACACTTCCCTTGTACAGCTGTTGGCTTTGCCTTTCCTGGCCAATATTGCCATTTTTTGTGTCCAAACCAGCTGTGCCTAAGCAAGGCCCTTTTCTCTCTTTTTTTAGATTCCATGTTGTGGCATCAAAGGGAAACCTGGATTGCTTGAACACCATCCTGGTGCACGGAGTTGATATCACAGCCACTGATGCTGCAGGTGGGTTTCCTGCAGGGGCAACCTGAAAATGCTCTCAGCTGGGTTTCAGTCTGGACTAAAGTTAAGCTGAACCACAGGGTAGCTCTTCCTTCTGGCTGTAGCTGGCAAAAAATAATAAAAAAAAAATCCCAAATTTATTTGTGTGATTTGTTGCTGGTCTTGAGGAAAGTGGCCGTGTCCTGTCATGGAATTCATGGATGCAGCAGAAGTTAAAGGAATGTGGGTTTGTGCTGCTGTAACTGTGTTTATAACAGCTCCAGGCTGTTATAATTTATAAATAATAAATTTATAAATAATAAATTTATAAATTATAAATTTATAAATTATAAATTTATAAATGCTCCAGGCTCAGTGCTGAGAGCAGCATTTCTGGGGGAGGACAGCAGGAGAGGAGCAGTTCTAAATGAACTCGAGGGGAGGATTCAAATGGGAGGTGTTTGTGTGCCCAGCTGAGCCTTCCAGGAGTGAGCCCACCTGGAACCTTCCAGCTTTCCTTCTGTGGAAGGTCTGATGGAAGAGACACTTAAAAACAGTTTTCAGGTTGTTACCTCAGCATTTAACAGGTTTAGTATGACACTGAAAACGAGGCAATCTACAGAGAGAACTCGGCCTCCTCTTATGGGAGAATTTATTTATTAAATCCTTGCATGGAGTCAGATGCAATATTTTGAGATTTCATTTCACAAACGAGCTCTCATCCTTGACTGAGGACCCACTAGAACAGGAAAAGGCTGTAACAAAGTGAGATGTAGACAGGAGAGATGCCCCTTACAGCACAGACCTGTGGGGGCTGGCACATTTGTACCTAAAATGCTGGGAATATTCATCAGGAATCCCCTGGAGCCCAACCCTGAGCTGCTGTTCTCTGTTTTCAGGCAGAAACGCCCTGCATTTGGCTGCAAAGTATGGCCACGCTCTGTGCTTGCAGAAGCTCCTGCAGGTACTGGAAATAACAGCTTGTCTCTTACAGCTCTGATGCTGGGGAGTGGGGGGAAAGGTGGCTTTAAATGCACTGATTCAAAACTGGCATGTGTGGTTTCTTTCTTAACCAGTCAGAGCCTTTTGTAAAAATAAGAGTCATGGGGAAAAGACCTTTTTGTGTTAAATACCAGGTAGGGACTGAAGGAGGGCTAACAGAAAGAAAATAAAACTTTTTTTTTTTTTAAATCTTTTCAGACTGTCAAATCAAGTTGTAGTTTGTGCTGCTTGAAGAAAATGTCTTTTTCTCTCTCTGAATGCAGTTTAGAAACAGTAACGCTGGCTGCTCCAGAGTAGTGTTTGCTTCAAAAGCTGGGCATTTATAGCCACAAACTCTCGTTAATGAAACAACATTAGAGAGTTGTCTTAGGTTTGTGTGATGTTTAGTTTTTCTTCATTTATTCCTGATCAGTGTATGCTCATTTGAACTGGGGCTTTTTGGTTATTTTTTGGGGGTTTTTTTGTTAATATTTTTTGTTAATATTTTTTGTTAATATTTTTTGTTAATATTTTTTGTTAATATTTTTTGTTAATATTTTTTGTTAATATTTTTTGTTAATATTTTTTGTTAATATTTTTTGTTAATATTTTTTGTTAATATTTTTTGTTAATATTTTTTGTTAATTTTTTTTGTTAATTTTTTTTTGTTAATTTTTTTTGTTAATTTTTTTTGTTAATTTTTTTTGTTAATTTTTTTTGTTAATTTTTTTTGTTAATTTTTTTTGTTAATTTTTTTTTGTTAATTTTTTTTTGTTAATATTTTTTGTTAATATTTTTTGTTAATATTTTGGGGGGTTTTTTGCTAATTTTTTTGCTAATATTTTTTGTTATTTGTGGTTTTTTATTTATTTTTTGGTTTTTTTGGTTATTTTGGGGGGGTTTTTTGTTATTTTTTTGGTTTTTTTGGTTTTTTGTTATTTTTTGTGGGGTTTTTTGTTTGTTTGTTTTTGTTTTTTTATTATTATTATTTTTTGTTATTTTTTGTTATTTTTAATGGATTCTTTTAAACTTTTATTTTGTCTCCATAAGGTATGACTGGCCTATCAGCTGTAAAAAGTCTTATGGATTGTGCAATTTCTGTGCACAGCCTTAAATTTGTTTCACGCTGTGTATGTTTAGAGCCCTGAAGTGCACAGACCCAGAGCTCTTCTTTTTCATGCCTGTCACGACATTTGTAGCTCCAAACTTGCATATTTTTCGCTTAAATAATATTTTATTGCTTTAATTCAAACCTCAGAACACCTAAAGCTGTAAATGCAGCCTGGATTCTGATTGATAACTGGGATTATTTATTTTAACAGTACAACTGTCCAACAGAGAATGTGGATCTCCAGGGAAGAACTGCTCTTCATGATGCAGGTGAAGGGGTTTGCTTTGCTGGTAACTGGATGGAAAAGAAGATTTAATTGATGGATTTACTTCCAGATGGGCTGAATTCTTCTCTCTTCATTTTGGTGACCCTAGGAGGGGAGAGAGTGTTTAATATTCTCATGACATTTGTCCTCAGTAATGAACTTAACAGTCTTATGGAGCATGGAGGCCTGAGATGAAATGGAGTGAAACTGAGTAAAATCTTCAATTATCACCAGCAGGGTTTTAGGGGAGGGCTGAGAGCAGGCTGAGACCCCTTTAGCCTGGGTTTTCTGCCCCCTCCCTGTCTGGCATAGGAGGCTTTGATTTCTGCCTGGGGTGGTGTGAGAGCTGAGCCCTGCAGCCTTTAACTCAGCTGTGGGCATTTGGGTGGAGCAGACCCAGGCAGGGCTGTGCCTGGAGCCTGCCCAGGCTGCTCTCCCAGGGCTGCCTGCCCCGTGCCAGTGCCAGCTCCCTGCTGCCAGTGCCAGTGTCACATCCCTGCTGCCAGTGTCAGCTCCAGCTCCTTCCCTGCTGCCAGTGTCAGCTCCAGCTCCCTGCTTGCTGCCAGTGTCAGATCCCTGCTGCCAGTGTCACATCCCTGCTGCCAGTGCCAGCTCCAGCTCCCTGCTGCCAGTGTCAGCTCCCTGCTGCCCATGTCAGCTCCAGCTCCCTCCCTGCTGCCAGTGCCAGATCTCTGCTGCCAGTGCCAGCTCCAGCTCCCTGCTGCCAGTGTCAGCTCCCTGCTGCCCATGTCAGCTCCAGCTCCCTCCCTGCTGCCAGTGCCAGATCTCTGCTGCCAGTGCCAGCTCCAGCTCCCTGCTGCCAGTGTCACATCCCTGCTGCCAGTGCCAGCTGCAGCTCCTTCCCTGCTGGCAGTGTCAGCTCCATCTCCAGCTCCCTGCTGCCCCATGTCAGCTCCAGCTCCCTCTCTGCTGCCAGTGCCAGCTCCAGCTCCCTCCCTGCTGCCAGTGTCACATCCCTGCTGCCAGTGTCAGCTCCAGTTCCCTGCTTGCTGCCAGTGTCAGATCCCTGCTGCCAATGCCAGCTGCAGCTCCCTCCCTGCTGCCAGTGTCAGATCCCTGCTGCCAGTGCCAGCTCCAGCTCCAGCTCCCTCCCTGCTGCCAGCTCCAGCTCCCTCCCTGCTCTCTCCCCAGCCATGTCCGACTGCTCCGCCAGCATCCAGCTGCTCTGCGACCACGGCGCCGCCGTCAACTCCAAGGACGGGGTAAGGGGCTGCCCTCCCCCTGCTCCCCCTCCTCCTCCTGCACAGGCTCCCTCTGCCCCCTCACCCTGTCCCCTGTGTCCCCTGTGTCCCCCAGGACGGGAGGACGCCGCTGGTGCTGGCCACCCAGATGTGCCGCCCCGCCGTCTGCCAGCTGCTCATCGACCGCGGCGCCGACGTCAACGCCAGGGACAAGCAGAGCAGGTCAGTGGGAGGGTGTCCTGGGCCTGGAGTGCCTGCAGGGCCTTGCTGGAGCTCCTGCTGGCACCTGAGGGAAAGCTGCCCCTTGGCAGAGTGAAGGTGCCAGGTCTGGGGGAAGAGAAGCTGGGGTTTGGTTCAGAAGTGGATCTGCTGACTCAACACTGCAGATAAACCCGGCCTGTGCTCCTGCTGGCATCCAAAGGAGCCCCAGCCTTGTTCTTCAACCTGCACCTGGTTGTTTGAGGGTCCAGAGCAGCCTTTGGGATCAATGTGCACAAGGGGCCGTGGCAAAAGTGGTGCTCTGGCAAGGAGTCCTGAGTCCATTGGAGCTCCCAAGGGACCTTGAGCTGTTTATCCCTGGGGTCAGGGGAGGGGGGTTCTCTCTGTGGCTGCTGCTTTTGCCAGTTATTTCTTGGAGAATTCCTCTGTGACATGAGGCTGCCATGGGACAAAACCTGGCTACTCACTTTGCATGTCCTGCAGCTGGGAAGTGTTTGGGGGAGCACTGGCAGGCACCCCCCTCCCCAAACCTTGTCTAAACTCCTTGCCTGGTGTTTGTTGTGTCTGTAGAGATTTGTATCTGGTAGAGGAAACCAAAGTCACGGGAGTTCTCCAAACACAGGGTGGCTTTCAAAGGCAGCAGTCTGTGCTGGTGCCATGGAAATGCTGTTATGATGGTGGGTTTGTTTGCTTTCCCACAAATATTTAAACATTGCCCGAGTGACTCTTGAAAGCCATTTCCCCTGTGGGCAGAGGGAGGGTGCCTTGGCTGGAGTTCCTGTGATCAGCCAGGGATGTAGCTCTGTGAGAAGATGCTCTGGGGGCTCCCTGGCTCCCTCCATCCCATCTCTGTGCCCACCCTGCTGGAGTGTGTACCTGGTTCTGGCCCAGCCTGGTGTTCAGCCTGGGCTGCAGGCTGCTCTGATACCCTACAGCAATACTCTTTTGTGGGGTCTTGGCTCACACTGTCATGGCTGTGATAAAAAGAGGGGACTCTCCAGAGGCTTTCAGGATACAGAGGTGTTATTTGGGGGGGTCAGGGAATCCCCCAGCCTCAGGTAGGTGCCTCTGAGAGAGACCCCAAGCCTGGGCTGCAGGGCGGTTTTGTACAACACAATCTGGGGTGGGTACAAAATTATACACACCAATAAAACAATCCAAACACTACACGCCAACTAAGTTACCTAAATTCTAACAAATCCAACACAGGTTTGGGAGTGGTCTCAGGAGAGTCTTGCCAACTAGTGGCCAAAGCTCTTGGACCTTAAAGATAAGAATTCCATGATGGACAAAGGGAAAATTATGCATAACACAAGAATGAAACAAGAAGGAACCAATAAAGAAGAGTCTCCAGGCAGAGGCTCTAGTTGTCCTAGAAACCCTTATCAAACTACGATAAGAATACATTCTAGGACGAGAGGCCCTTTCAAGGTGTTCAATAAAAAAAAAACCTGTGCTGTATTCATAAACAAAGCTTATCAATCATTTCTTGCAAACTCACACCACCCCAGGACTGCCCTGATGCTGGGCTGTGAGTATGGCTGCAAGGATGCCGTGGAGGTGCTGCTCAGGAACGGCGCTGATGTCGCCCTGACCGACGGCCTCGGGCACGACTGTGCTTACTATGCCAGGATTGGGGACAACATTGACATCTTGGCTTCGATAAAAGCGGCCCTTGAGGACTCCAGCAGAGGTAGGGGGAGCCTCCAGCACCTTCCTTTGGGTGGGGTTGTGTCCCTACCCCTGTTTTGGAGGGCAGCTGTGGTCCTGTGGCCACCAAGGTCACAAGCTGCCTGTTTGGGAGGGGTGTTAGAAAGCAGGCTGGTGGTGTCCGATGAGAGAGATGATCTGCAGAGCAGGATGCTCTTTGGGACACGTGGTTTATTGGTCGTGGTTTATTGGTCGTGGTTTATTGGTCGTGGGAAGGCAGCCTAACTGGGGAAGAGTCCGTAAGTCTAAGGGGACAGGGATCCAGGAGCAAGCAAGAAGGAGCTTTTCCTGTTACATTCCATTTGAACCCTTTCTATCGTGAATATTCTAATGAGCATCAACCAATCACCTCAAGATACAAAACCTACAGAATCTACATACAGCCTATGGGAACTACAACATTACAATACTACTCTACACACCAAAATCCTGATAAAACCACCTTTTCCCTGATACCTGAGAAGGTCTAACTCTTTATTCATCTTTTTGTCTTGGCAAGGGTGTCACTGACTCACCCAGCCAAGTCTTTTCAGCTAACATAATCACCCTCTTCCTGCCCAGCATCTTACAGTTCAAATTTTGCTTTCAATTCCATTCCTCTCGTAGGTTTCATACTCTTAGAATCTTTTACTAATAAATCATCCCTGCAGGGCCGAGCTACTTCATCCTCTCCAACAGAGGGGAAAGAGTTTTCGGGCTTGTGTGGTTGTAGCAAAGCTTTTCAGGGGGCTGCAGGCTCTGATGCCTCGAGGGCTCCACAGTATTCCTCTTACTTACCCCTATTGATAGAAATAACCTTTATTTTGTAGAAATAAACAGCCTTTCTTTGATAGAAAGCCTTGTGGATGTTTCCACGTTTGATTAATTGGCGAGCTGTGTTTTTTGAAACGCCCTCCCAGGGTAGAAAGGGGACAGAACCAGCTGAATGTCTGGCCTTGTTGCCTTCATGGATCTGAATGAAATGCCTTTTGTATTTCTTTGTGGTGTTTTGTTTTTTTTTAGGAAGAGACAGCGTGAAGAGAGGGCAGGCTGAGCAGAAGGTACTTGCTGGGGCTGTTTGTCAGGGATCATTTGTCAGGGGTAACCCCTGTCCCAGTGGGAACTGGGGAGGGTTGGGCCCTGGGGAGGCTGGGGTGGGCACAGGGGTGTAAAGGAATGTTCCCCTGCTGCACTGACAGGTCACCAGCGTGTCCCAGAAGTGGGGTCGGGGCTGTGGAGCACAGGAGGAGCTCAGAATGTTCCAGAAGGAGCCCAGCACTCAGGTGGGTGGGTGGGGAGGATCCCGTGGGTTCCCACAGGGATAATGAGCCACAGGCACTAAAGGCAAGCTGAGCTGCTGAAGTGAGCACTCATGATCCCATCAACAAAGGTCATGTATTGCTGTTTGCTTAAAACCTAATTGCATGATGTGGAGGGTGGCAATTATGCAGATGAGATGTAAACTTCTTCAGGGATTAAAAAAACACACTTTTTTGGGTAATAAATCATTGAAAGTGTCCCTGTCTTAACCTTTCCTACCTCTTAACCTTCTGCCTCTGCAGTAAAATCAGTCACAAATGAGGAAGGTTTCTTTTTTTAACGCTCTCAAGAGGTGTATGTTTGTGCCATACTGAAAAATAACCTGTGTCATAATTGTTCTGCTAACCAGCATTAATTTTCCCATCTCATTCCCGTGTCCTTGCAGTTTTCAAAAGCTTAGGCAGGGCTTGGGGTCCTCAGTAGCTGTTAAAGACTCTGACCCAACAGATTTACCTTTCCCAGTGTGTGTGTGTAGCGTGGAGAGGTCTTTATTTCTTTCTTTTTTTTAATTTTAAAATTTTTAAAATATATATTTTTAAATTAGTTTTTAATAATTAATTTTTTTAATTTTTTTAAAAAAATTTTTCTCTTTTTAAAATTTATTTATTTTTTTATCTACTTTCAAGGACTTGGAGTTGGAAAACCAAGATCTGAAAGATCGAATGAGGGAGGTGCAGGAGGAGCAGAGGCTGCTGCTGGACAGGATCAGTGGGTTGCAGCTGCAGCTGAGTGAGGTAAAGCAGGGCTTGGAGCACCTGGCTGGAAACGTGGGACAACCACCTGGTGCTGGCCATGCCAAGCACGTGGAATAATTAGGATGTGGTGTCCATTGCTCTCCTGGGAATTACTGCAACGTGGCTCACTCATTTCCTGCTGGAAAAGCCTTTGGTGTGGCAGTTACACTGGGAATTGTGAGGAGATTGATGCAGTTCTCCTTCCCTGGCACCCAGAAATCTGTGCAGCAGCATTTGTGCCTCTGCCTCCCAGTGCACCAAAAGTTGCTCTGGAGTGCTGGAATTTGGAATTTGCTGAACTTCATCTCTCTCTTAAATGTAGGTGGTGTGAGGCAGGGCTTTGTCATCAGCTGATTTTCCAGCTGTTACTGGAAGTGGAAACACAGAGAGAAAAAAATCTTAAATAGACAAGAAAACAGAGCCAAAGGTTTTCAACAGAAGTTTCTCACCCAAATTTGAAACTTTGATTAAAAAAAAAAATCCCTCTTTTTGGAGGTCTAAGTGTGGAAAGAAAATATAAAGAGGATTTTTTTTTTTGTTGTTTTTTTCCCTCTCTGGAGCCTATTTCTTTGCTGTGTTTTTGTAGAGGTGCATTTATGCAGCTTCTCCTAAACGCAGCCCACGAAGAGAAAGAATTTTTCTTAGTGCAGTCACTGGCTTGTCTGAACTCCTGTTTTTAAGCATTGCCTTTCTAAAACAAACTTCTTCACAGTCACTTCCCAGAGTAAGCAAGCCTCTTCTGAAAAGCTGCAGTCTGCTGCCTCAGTGGTGTCTGAGCTGGAAAACTGGAGATATCCTGGTTTCCAGAGACCCTGCTCTGTCAGGCATCCTTAACTCCTGGCAGGAGAAACAGAAAACAGAGCAGTGAAGCTGGGTGGAGATTGCAAGGGGGAGCATTAGAAACTGGGGTGGGTTTGTCAGCTGCTGACCTCCGTGTGAGCCCCTAAACATCACTGAGAAAATGATTTGGGGGGGGGATTTTTGTTTTTTTTTGTTATTTCTGCAGGAGCAAATGTTTGCAGATGGTCTTGAGAATGAGGTAGGACGAGTCACCTGCAGGTGGAGCAGGGCTGGGGAGTAGGGGAAGCAACTCTCTCTTTTATTTCCTCTGCACTTTTAGATGCATTACTTAAAAAAAGCTGCCTAAAAAATGCCAAATGAAGCATCTGCTGCCCTGGATCTGTTGATGCAGCTCCACAGCATTTCTGTTACCACGAATAATTATCATCCCCATGGCTCCCCTGAAGCACCTTTAGGGGATTCAGCACTCTGATAACATTAAGCATCTCTGTAGTGACTTTCAGTAGTGCAAGACTAACAAAGACGAGTTAATTAAACAGTAGCAGCTTGTGCTGGTGCCTGTTCTTGACTCATCCTTCAAGACTCCTCCTGCAGAGGAGCAGTCTTGAAGAAGCAAAAAAAAAAATTAGGGATTCTCTCAGTGCTGGTCTTGGTTGAAGTTCTGCCTAAACTCCTTAAAAAGTTGCTTGAGGCTTTGCAAGCCTGCCCATCCTCGTGGCTTTGGCTATGTGGCACTCCTTCTCTTTCAGAAAGATGAGCTGAAGAAGATGCTGACTACCAAGGAAAAGCAGCAGGAAGAAAGTTTAAGGACTATTGAAGCTCTCAAAGCTAAACTCAAGTATTACGAAGTACGTCGAGTGATTTGAAATGGGATGTAGCAATTGATATTTGCAGTAGGAAATACTTCAGCATTTTAAATTGCTGGAAGTGTTGGATGGTTATCTCATTGCAAATGCTTTCCCTGGCCCTTCACCCCTGCTTGAACACAGAGCAGAAATTTGAAATGAGTTCTCAGCTTTGCCTTTTGTTCCTTGCTCTTTGATTTCAGGGTGACTCGGCGGGGTCTGGAGGTAACTTTGGCAACAGTAAGTACAGATAATTGTTAGGGCTTGCTGTGCATGGGGCAGGGTTAGAACAGAGGGATCAAACGGTGGGGGGGTTTGGTCACCTCCTCCTGTTGCTGCTCAGAAATGCAGCCAGGCCCAGCCCTCAGCCCCCCGAGCAGAGCTGTGTTTGTAGGAGCTGCCAGGGCACCTCTGATCCATCTCCCAGGGTGGGAGGTGTGCCTGGGGACTCTGCTGACACCAAAAATGAGCTGGGCAGGATCCACGCTCCTGCTGGAGCTGCCCTTCCCCTCCCTGCAGGCTGAGCAGTGCCCCTGCCTGCCTGAGGGGCAGCAGCTTGGGCTCCCAGCACACGGCCTGAGCTGCCACTTGTGTCAAGAACAAACCCCATTTCCAGGAGCTGGAGTCTCCTGCATCCAGCCCAGCTGCAGGCCTGCCTTGCACTTGTGTAACACAAGGGCTCTTGACAGATGAAAGGATGTTTGGAGTGTTTGGCTGCCTGGGGATGCTTGCCATGCTGCTGTGGTCACGTGCAGACGTGAGCTGGGCAAGCTGCCAGCTCTGACCCTTCTGCAGGACCAGAACCCAGCCTGGCAAAGCACTTCCCTGCTCCTCCTTAGGAGGGACTTTGGCCAGGCTTCCTGTGGGGATTAATTAAGTAGAAGTTGTTTTAATAAGAAGTACTTAAACACCAGCCTTCAGCCTGGTGTGACCCCAGTGACCAGAATAAAGCTGGGCAGGAAAATCAGTGTTCTTGTGTGATTGTGTTACTGTTTTTAACCAGAGCCTAAACACTGTTTGCTTTGTAAATCCAGGAAAAGAAGATTTATTACTTAAACAAGGCCAAGCATTTGCAGTGGAATCCCAGGTAATAAATATTTTACCACTGGAAGAACTCTGAGACAGTCATGCTGGGAAAGCCAAACCTGCATATAAATGTGTGTTTATTGAGCATTGCTTCTGAACACACAGTTCTGAGGAATTCCTGCTGTTCCATGTTTATTTTTAACTGTGGGTGCCCTCTAGAGTCCTGTCTGTGACAGGGCTGTAAATGCTGGGCTCTGCCATGGGCTCTCCTAAATGTGTTTTACACACTCACTCTGTAAACTGGGGACTCATCTCCATCATATTTT
The DNA here is from genome assembly GCA_027886175.1 of Phylloscopus collybita. Lineage (NCBI taxonomy): Eukaryota > Metazoa > Chordata > Aves > Passeriformes > Phylloscopidae > Phylloscopus > Phylloscopus collybita. The sequence goes on along the minus strand of JAJNNQ010000136.1, from coordinate 155,921 downwards.
TCTAATTTAGATTCAGCTAATATTTGAAGACTTCCTTTTCCTGCCTGCTAGATGATAGTTCCCTGACCATTCTGTTTGATAGCTGTCAGCCTTCTGAAGCAACAATTTGGGTATAAACCAGGCCCAGCAGACCCTTGGGGGTGGAATGAGATGGCCTTTAAGGCCCCTTCCAACCCAAACCCTTCTAGAATCCCAAATGACTGCACTCCTCAGCCTTCTCAGCAAGCAGGGTTTGTTAACTGTGCCATTCTCTGCTCTGATTCCTTATAAAATGATCTCCACACACTTGAGGGATGGGAGCAGTACCTTAATGAATTAAATTTGTTCTAGCAGATGAGTGATTAAATATGAATGCAGAACAAGGAAAGTGGGTTAAATGCATTATACCTGCCCCTCTAGGTTTTTGATGGGATATTGGGCAGGGATTGTTCCCTGGGAGGGTGGGGAGGGGCTGGGCTGGAATTCCCAGAGCAGCTGTGGCTGCCCCTGGATCCCTGTGGCAGTGCCCCAGGCCAGGCTGGACATTGGGGACAGCCTGGGACAGTGGGAGGGGTCCCTGCCCTTTAAGGTCCCTTCCAACCCAAACCATTCCATGACTGGGAAGCAGCAATGTAGAGCCATATTCAAGATTTTCGCTGTTAAAAGCTGAAATACCTGTTCTCTAACAGGAGCAGGAATAACTCAGTGTGATTTGAAGAAAAAGAAAAATCAATCTCTTACATATGCTATGCTCACAGCAGCTGGATTTCAGACAGCTCAGTAACAAGTGATAAACACGTGTGTGTGTGTGTGTCACCTGGCAGGGCTGTGAACTTTCATTTTTTTTTTTTTTTTTGTGCCCATTTCCCTTCAGTCCAGGTCCATGCTGAGGCCCCTGGAGCTCTCCCTGCCCAGCCAGCCACCCAGCTCAGAGAAGGAAGCTTTGAAGAAAGAGAGGGACAGCCTGAGGAGCTGCTATGGTGCAGCCAAGGAGGAGATCAGCAAGCTGCAGAGGGAGCTGTCCCTGAAGGACTCCGAGTGCAGAGCCCTGACCTCCGAGTGCCAGAGGACCAAGGCCGAGGCCGACAGCCAGGTCAGGCAGCTGGAGGACGCTCTCAAGGACGTGCAGAAGAGAATGTTCGACTCCGAGGGCAAAGTGAAGCAGATGCAGAGCCACTTCCTGGCCCTGAAGGACCACCTGAGCAACGAGGTGGCCTCGGGCAGCGCCAAGGCCACGGAGGAGCTCAAGGAGCAGCTGCAGGAGATGAAGACCAAGTACGAGGGAGCCTCTGCCGAGGTGGGGAAGCTGAGGAACCAGATCAAGCAGAACGAGCTGCTGGTGGCAGAGTTCCAGAGGGACGAGGGGAGGCTGCTGGAGGAGAACAAAAGGTTGCAGAAGGAGCTTGGGAAGTTGGAGATGGAGAGGGACAAAAGGGGCAGGAGCGTCATGGAGTTGGAAGGGCAGCTCAGGGAGACAGCGGCCAAATTGGCCCAGGCTGTGAGCACAGAGAAGTTTGAGGAGATGAAGAGCTTGCTGTCAAACGAGGTGAGTGAGAAGGCAAGGAGGTTGGCAGAGGTGGAAGGGGAGAGGGAGAAGCTGCAGGCGGAGGTTGTGCTTTTGCAGAGGGAGTCTGAGAGTCAGAGAGCTCAGCTGGCGCAGCGTGTGAAGCTGGAGGAGCACGAGCAAATGAGGGCTGGGTTTGAGCAGAGGCAAGAGGAGCTGGGGAAGGCAATTTCTGAGCTATCACAGAAGAATGAGACTCTGCAGAAGGAGCTGGAAAGATTGCAGGCTGATAACAAGGCGCTGAAGCAGCAAGTCCAAATGCTAAAAACTGAAATTAAAAGCCAGAATGTGCCTTTAAAAATTCATGAGGAGTTGAAGAAAACAAACGATCTGGCTGTGGGTGACCTGACAAAAAAGCTTTTTGAAATAACAAAGAAGTACAATGAAAGCAAAGCAGAAGCTGAAAAGTTGCTGGCGGAGAAGAATGACTTAAGTGAGACTGTCAGCCACTTCCAAGCTGTGTACCTGTCTCCGGAGCAGCACAAGAAAGAGGTGGAAGCTTTAAAATCTAATGGGGTTGAGCTGGAAAAGCAGCTTGCTGAGCTTCAGAAGAAATACGAGGAGGAGCGAGCAAACGTGGGCAAGCTGGTGGCTGAGAACACGGGCTTGAGGGACACCCTGAGGGATCAGTACGTGCTGGCCACCACGCACGAGGAGGTTAAAACCGTCCTGAACAGCACCCTGGAAAAAACCAACGGGGAGCTGGCAGAGCTGAAGGGCAAAATTGGAGAGATAAAGCAAGAGTTCCTGAGGGTAAACGAAGAGAACGGAGCTTTGAAAAGCAAGGTGAAACTCCTACAGAACCAACTGAGAACGGAGTGCATAAGCTTGACGGAGCACGAGGCCGCGGTGAGCGCTCTAAACAAGAGCGTGCAGGAGCTGCAGGAGAGCAACGCTGCCATCAGGGCTGAGCACCAGAGGGGCCGAGGGGAAATCTCGCGGCTGCACGCGGAAATCGAAGCCCAGAAGAAGGAGCTGGACACCATTCAGGAGTGCATCGAGGCCAGGTACGCCCCGCTGGCCTCCTCTGAGGACAGAGAGCGGAGCTTCGAAGCCACGGTGAAGGAGTTAAGGGCTCAGCTGCAGCAGCAGGAGCAGAGGTGCAGGGACAGCCAGGAGGAGGCGCAGAGATGCCGGGAGGAGAACCAGAAGCTCAGGGCCGGGGTGCTCTCCATCCAGAACGACCTGCAGCAGAACTACGTCCTGGCTGAGAAGTCCCACCAACTGGAGCAGCTGTGCGCCAGCAGCATGGGCCAGCTCAACCAGCAGCTGAGGGCTCTGCTGAGGAGGTGCACGGGCCAGGAGGGCCAGCAGGAGCAACCCCTGGCTCAGCAGCCCCCGGCAGAGCAGGTGGAAGCCCTGAGGGAAGCCCTGGCCGGCACTGTGGAGGAGCTGAGGGAAGCCCTGAGCAGGCAGGAGGAGCGGCAGGGCAGGGAAACGCGGCGCCTCGGCGAGCTGCAGCAGGAGCTGGCTGATCTCCGCGGTTCCTCGGTGCCTCTGGTGGAGCACACCCGGCTGAAGGAAGCGCTGGAAGGAGAAATCACGGCCGCCAAGGCCGGCCTGAGGGAAAAAGAGGCGGAAACCCAAGCCAAGAGCCAGGAGGTGCTGAGGCTGCAGGCGGAGCTGCGGCTGAGCCAGCAGGCCTTGGCGGAGCTGCAGGGCCAGGAGGTGGTGGCCGTGGCAGAGTACAGCTCCATGAAGAGTGCCCTGGAGGCCCAGGTCAGCAGCCTGGCTGGCCAGTTGGCCAGCGTCAGCCAGAAGTACGAGCAGGCCTGCCAGGAGGCTCTGCAGGCCAGGAGGAGCGAGCTGTCCCTCCAGGATGAGAAGCTGCGGAGCTGCAGCATCGAGCAGGAGATCAAGGACCAGAAGGAAAGGTGTGACAAATCGCTGACCACCATCATGGACCTGCAGAGGAGGATCCAGGAGTCTGCAAAGCAGGTGGAGGCCAAGGACAACAAGGTGAGATCTGGGGTTGGTGCTCCTGATGCTCTCAGCTCAGCACTCAGGGGCTGCAGCTCCTGAGGGGTTCCAGCACCACTTTGTGCTGAGCATTGGGTACCCAGGGCTGGCCCAAAGCAGCTGAAGTCCTGATTTTGCATTATGCAAAGTTTTGGGTTTTTTTTCCAGTCCCTTACGTGTTCTGGACACTGTGTGGTATTTAAATTCAGTTAAAGCTTCAGGTTTCTGGGGCTATCAGCTCCTCCTCCCACTGGAGCTGTGTTTGTTGGCCATCTCTGACTTGCCTGCTGAGGGTTCATTGTTCTTCCTACAAGTTAGGCCTGGAATATCCTTAGATCCTCCCTTTTCCCAATCCCTCGTGTCACTGCTGACCTGCAGGCTCTGTCCCTGGCACACCCCAGTGCCAGGGAGCACAGTGGCAACCAGCAGCTCAGCAAAGCCAAGTGCTCTCTTAGCAAAGCTGGGACAAAAACCTTTCAGTGCTTGCTGGCCTTCAGAATGTCAAAGAACACTTTGCCACTGAGCCATCCTCAAATGTGGGTGTTTCCTGTGGGTTTGTTTGGGTTTTGTTGGTTTTTTTTTTTTCCCCTAAAGATAACAGAGCTGCTGAACGACGTGGAGCGCTTGAAGCAGGCTCTCAACGGCTTGTCCCAGCTGACATACACCACTGGGCTCCCCTCCAAGAGGCACAGCCAGCAGGTGGAACTGCTCCAGAGCCAAGTGAAAACACTCCAGCAGCAGCTGGCTGTAAGTGCTCCTCACACGAGGTGTTGCCTGACTGTGCAGTAGCTTGGTTTAATTCCTTGTGTAAACAGGGAAATCTGGCTGGGGCAGGGCTGGGGCTGCAGCTCCACCTCACAAAGTGCAGTGTCCATCAGTTTGCTGGTTTGGTTTGGGGGTTTGTTTTCTGGTTTGTTTTTTTTTTTTTTTTTTTTTTGTGGTGGGTTTTGGGTTTTTTTTGTTTTGTTTTGTTTTGTTTTGTTTTTTTCTAAATTTGTTTTGTTTTGTTTTGTTTTGTTTTGTTTTGTTTTGTTGGTAGTGCCCAAACCAGAGATTCAGCTTTGGTTGTTCTGGTAGTGCCCCAAATCCAGAGATTGACCTTTGGTTGGTCTGGTAGTGCCCAAAAACCCAGAGATTGAGCTTTGGTCCCAAAGACCCAGAGATTGACCTTTGGTTGGTGTGTTAGTGCCCCAAACCCAGAGATTGACCTTTGGTTGGTGTGTTAGTGCCCCAAACCCAGAGATTGACCTTTGGTTGGTGTGTTAGTGCCCCAAAAACCCAGAGATTCAGCTTTGGTCCCAAAAACCCAGAGATTGACCTTTGGTTGGTGTGTTAGTGCCCCAAACCCAGAGATTCAGCTTTGGTTGGTCTGGTAGTGCCCCAAAACCCAGAGATCCAGCTTTGGTTGTTCTGGTAGTGCCCCAAAACCCAGAGATTGACCTTTGGTTGGTCTGGTAGTGCCCCAACACCCAGAGATCCAGCTTTGGTTGTTCTTGTAGTGCCCCAAAAACCCAGAGACTGAGCTTTGCTTGGTCTGGTAGTGCCCCAAAAACCCAGAGATTCAACTTTGGTCCCAAAAACCCAGAGATTGACCTTTGGTTGGTGTGTTAGTGCCCCAAACCCAGAGATTCAGCTTTGGTTGGTCTGGTAGTGCCCCAAACACAGAGATTGACCTTTGGTCCCAAAAACCCAGAGATTGAGCTTTGGTTGGTGTGCTAGTGCCCCAAACCCAGAGATCCAGCTTTGGTTGTTCTGTTGGTGCCCCAAACCCAGAGATTGAGCTTTGGTTGGTCTGGTAGTGCCCAAAAACCCAGAGATCCAGCTTTGGTTGCTCTGTTGGTGCCCCAAACCCAGTGTCCAGGGCTGGCAGGGGCAGGAGCAGAGGCTGGAGGTGTGAGGAGCTCAGCTGTGTCCCCGTTGTCTCTCCTAGGATGCCAAGAGGCAGCACCAGGAGGTGGTCTCGGTGTACCGCACACACCTGCTCAGCGCCGTGCAGGTGAGGCTCAGGGCTCTGTCCAGCTGCTGCTGCTGCTGCTGCAGGGAGGGCAGGGGCTGGGCTGGCTTCAGGCTGTGTGACAGACACCAGGATGTTTTTGTCCCCCAGGGTCACATGGATGAAGACGTGCAGGCTGCCCTGCTGCAGATCATCCGCATGAGGCAGGGGCTGGTCTGCTGAGGTGCTGCTGCCCTGCTGGGGGCACTGGGAACCCTGCAGGGGCTCTGGGGTGGGGTCAGTGCTGCTGCTAAAGCTGCACCCACAGCCTCCCAGCAAAGCCAAGCACCTCTCAAAGCTGAAGCATTTTCTTCTCACAAAACACTAAAGCTGTGGCATTTCAGGCCTGACACTTTTTTTTTTTTTTTTTTTTTTTTTTTTTTTTTTTTTTTTTTTTTTTTGGTGAAGTGGAGAAAAGGTGTAGAACATCTTTTAAAACTTTGTCAGCGTGATGACATGGAGGTGCAATTGATTTAATGTCTGATTGACCACTGAACTAAAGCAGGGCCTGAAGTACCCCAGCAGCTCCAGCTGATCCTTGAACTTGAACTCTCACGGGATGGTTAAAAATAAACGGTGCAGAGGAGCGTGGCTGAGTGTTGTGCATGTCCCTGAATGATTGAGGGACAGTGGCTCATCTGTCCCACTGGCTGAGCAGGATGTGCTGTGACACACACACACACACAGGAAGGAGTTCCAGTGTCTCTTGTAACTTGGCTGGCCGAGTTACAGCCTTTATTTAATATATAAGCTAACAAGACTTAGTGCCTTTGCTTCTACAAGACTTAAGGAAAATCAGGTTTTCCATCCAAAACACCAACACTCCCTCCCCACCCTCTCCCTGCTCCCCAAACTGTTCCTGGATGCTTCAACCCTGACTCCTGCAGGGCTGGAAGAGTTGGGGCTGCAGTGGTCCTGCTGCTGCAGGGTTTCCTTCCTCCTCAGGGTGGGACTGAGCAGCTCATTCAGGGCACCTCGGGGTGCTGCCTTTTCAAACAGCAGCTCCTGAGCTGTAAATGATGTGCTTTCATCTTATTTGTGGGGGAAAGGGTGTCAGCAGTCGAGGATTAATGAAAGGAGAATTTTTAATGGCTGCAATCTTCCCCATCAAACGAGGCTTCGTTTTTTTTTTTTAACTGAAGGATGGTTTCCATAAAGAAGTTTTATAAAAAAAACCAAACAAAACAAACCAAACACCAAACCCATGAAATTTGTTACTGTTGAAGGGAACTCTTTGAAAAACGAGCCTGCTAACGAGTGGGGCTGTTTCAATGGAGCACCAGTGAGTGCTGACCTCAGTCTGCTTTTTTAAAAGCCTTTGCTGATAACCACCGAGGGGGGAATGTGGCATCCTGATGCAGAGAAGCCAAACTTCCTCTCCACATTCCTGAAAAATGAGGGCTGGAGTCAGAGTTGCCTGCTTTGTGTTGTTTGGGCTCCCCCAGCTGCCCCCACCCCGGGCCTTGGGCTCCTTTTTTTTTGCAGCAGAGTTGTGTTTATCTCCTTTTCTTCTCCCTTTTTGGGCAGAGTCTTGTAGGGTTGAGGAGGCCACGTTGGAGGCTCCGGGCAGTGCTGGATGTGCAGGGCAGTTTTTTTTATATAGAAATACCCTTAATATATTTACTAAATCCCTGTCTGCAGTGAAACAGAGCTGCTGCTGCTTTCCTTTAGTTTCTTAGAGGGCTATGATGACAGAAACCATCTCAGAGCAAAGAGTTACTTTTTAGCCAAATCCTTTTACCATTGCATTACTTGAAACTTTACTGGAGAGGCTTGGTTTTGTTGTACTAACTGGCCTATTTTGATACTGTTGTTTCCTTACCCAGGGACTTCTAGCTGTGGGGTTTTGTTGTTTTTTTTTTTTTTCCTAAATCTCTCCTGTATGACGACATCAATAAAACGGTTTCTTCTTTTTATTATTATTATTTTTTTTTGTGTGTGTGTGTGTGTGTTGCAGTGGTCAATTCTTTGTAAGGTAAAGAAGCATCAGTGGAGTTTGGAGCTTTGATGGGTTGTGTGAGTCCTGGGGAGGCTGGGGGTGTCCCCAGGCTGGTGGAAGGAGCAGGGCAAGCCACCACTCTGTCCCTTCCCCAGGGGAGGAAAGGGGAGGTCACAGAGTCCCAGATGCCACCAGAGAGGTCCCTGTGTCCCCTGGAGCAGCAGCAGCAGCAGCACATTAACCAGGTCCTGGAGCTGGGGCTGGCACCAGGTGCTGCTGTGCAACAGCTCTCTGGGGAAAAAAGAAGAAAGAAAAAGAAAAAAAAAAGAAAAAAAAAAAGGGAATTTTGCCTTTTTGTCTGGAGGAGCTGGCTGGGAATGCTGGGAGCCTGGAGCTCACTGCTTTTGTCATCCCGTGCCTGTGTTGCTCTGCCAACTCGGAAAATTACCTTTTAATGGGAGGGCCATGGACGTAATTGTCCCAGCCATTAGGTCAGATGGATTTCACAGGAAGGGAAAGAGCTGTTGAGCGTTTAAGGGCCATTAAATTGTGCGGGTTGCCATTGGTGGGCTGCAGCCTCCCAGGCAGCACCACGCCGGCAGGGATATTTATTTTTACATTTGCAGAGCAGGGGAAAGAATGCACTGCAGAGGGAAAATAGGACATGGAAATGGGCTGCTTTTCCACTCGGTGAAACAGCTAGTTTTATTTCATAATAATTAGTTTTACACTTCATTAAGTGATGGGGGTTTTGCTTATAGACTTGGAGAACACAGTGGAGAAGATTTAAAAATTCTCAGCAGGGCCTGAAGTTCCAGTTTTATGCTGTAACGAGGGATTTCACAGGGAGGTGGATCTGTCTGAGGAGGATCAGGAGTGGGATAAGAGTCAGTGTGAGTTCACAGACACCTCTGCTTGCCCTTGTCCCCACTGTCCAACTTGCTGGAGTTTGGGCTCTGGGAGGTTTTGACTTCTGTCCCAGTTGGACAAACTATGAGAGGTGCTGCAGGATCTCAGGGACAGAAGTTGGGCATTCAGGAGCGATTCCTCCTGCTCCAGCCCAGGCCAGGCAGCACCTCTGGGTGCTGTGGGGAGGGATGGAGCATTGCAGGCTGTGGCAGGGGATTGCAGGGAAGGGCTTGGCTGCAGAGCTGCAGTGCAGCAGATCCTGCAGGGCCTTCAGCAGCTGATGTTACAGGAGCCAGGAGTTCCAGCACGGACTGGGACAGGACACAGGGAATGGCTCCCAGTGCCCAGGGCAGGGCTGGCTGGGATTTTGGGCAGGAATTGTTCCCTGGGAGGGTGGGCAGGGCTGGCACAGGGTGCCCAGAGCAGCTGCCCCTGGCAGTGCCCCAGGCCAGGCTGGGTGGGGACTGCAGCAGGGGACAACTGCCCAAAGTGGCTCCAAACTGACCCTTCCTTGCTTGCCCTGCCCCAGCTGCCACCAGAGCTCAGCTCTGGGGGCACCGGAGCCTTTTCCAAGGATTATTTGGAATGTCCCCCCCCCAATGCAGCTGCAGGGACTGAGCACAGACTCCCCCAAGCAGCCCCCAGTGCTGGCTGGGATTCCCAGGGGTGACATCCACCTTCTCCTTGCCTGGAAGGGAGTGACCCCCATCTCCTCTCCTGGCTGCAGCTCCGTGGAGCTGTCAAATTCCCCAAACTCCAGCTCCAAGGCCACTCTGTGTGTGGATCTCAGCTCATCAGGCTGCCACCCTGGGGCTGCTGGGGTTTTTTTTTTTTGGAGGTGCTGTGCTGAATCCCCCAGGCAGACACAGAGTGGGAGGCTGCACTGGGACCTCTGCTGCTCCTGACAAAGCCCACAGCTCTCCCCTGCAGCCCCAGGCTGGGACAGCTCTCACATCCCACTCCTGCTGGCAGGGGAAGGAGGAGAGAAATCGGTGGGCACTGAGGCTGGGATGAGAGGGAGTTCCCTGGCAGGCAGCAGAGCCTTGCAGGAGCCTGTGGGGAGGGCGAGCAGGACCTGAGGAAAGGCTGGCAGGGTTCTCCTGGGGCTGCAGCTTCCCCTGGGGAGAGGGAAGGGGACAAAAATGCCATAATTCGGGCAGCTTTGAAGAATTCTGGCAAGTCTGCCTTTTGCTTTTGCCTCTCCTGAGTGGGGACAGGAACAGCCCTGAGGGAGAGGGGGCTCTGTGGGTTCCCTGGGGGGGCATCCACAAGCAGAGAGGGGCAAGGACACGGCTGGGCCAGAGGGCAGGCTTGGGTGGGATCCTGGGAGGGAACAAAACCTTCCCGGGTCACCTTTGCAGTATCTCCAAAGCAGTGGATGGGCACTCCAGGGACACATTTGGAGGTAAATTACACGGAACAAATAAACCAATCTGTTCCTAAAGAGCTCCTGTGCCTTTGAAAACACCACTCTCACTGACTGCTGCGCCTCTTCAGGGGTATTTTAATCCATTCCAATTGGGCTGCTTGCCTTTCCTTTTTTAAGGTCAACAGAACAAACCCCACCGAGCACTGGGGGCTGCTTGGGGGAGTCTGTGCTCAGTCCCTGCAGCTACATTGGGGGGGAACATTCCAAATAATCCTTGGAAAAGGCTCTGGTGCCCCCAATTCTGAGCTCTGGTGGCAGCTGGGGCAGGGCCCTGGCCCAGAGCAAGCAAGGAAGGGTCAGTTTGGAGCCACTTTGGGCAGTTGTCCCCTGCTGCAGTCCCCACCCAGCCTGACCTGGGGCACTGCCAGGGCTCCAGGGGCAGCCCCAGCTGCTCTGGGCACCCTGTGCCAGCCCTGCCCACCCTGCCAGGGAACAATTCCTGCCCAAAATCCCAGCCAGCCCTGCCCTGGGCACTGGGAGCCATTCCCTGTGTCCTATCCCTCCAGTCCTGAGCCTGGAGATGTGTTTGGGGCTCTGTTCCCGTGTGTTTGGGGTTCTGTTCCCGGTGTGTTTGGGGTTCTATTCCCGCTGTGTTTGGGGTTCTGTTCCCGGTGTGTTTGGGGTTCTGTTCCCAGTGTGTTTGGGGTTCTATTCCCGGTGTGTTTGGGGTTCTGTTCCCGGTGTGTTTGGGGTTCTGTTCCCGCTGTGTTTGGGGCTCTGTTCCCCGTGTGTTTGGGGCTGTTCCCGCTGTGTTTGGGGCTGTTCCCCGTGTGTTTGGGGCTGTTCCTGCTGTGTGTTTGGGGCTCTGTTCCTGCTGTGTTCGGGGCTCTGTTCCCGCTGTGTTTGGGGCTGTTCCCGGTGTGTTCGGGGCTCTGTTCCCGCTGTGTTTGTGGTTCTGTTCCCGGTGTGTTTGGGGCTCTGTTCCTGCTGTGTTTGGGGTTCTGTTCCCGGTGTGTTTGGGGTTCTGTTCCCGGTGTGTTCGGGGCTCTGTTCCCGCTGTGTTTGTGGTTCTGTTCCCGGTGTGTTTGGGGTTCTGTTCCCGGTGTGTTTGGGGCTCTGTTCCCGGTGTGTTTGTGGTTCTGTTCCCGGTGTGTTTGGGGCTGTTCCCGGTGTGTTTGAGGCTCTGTTCCCGGTGTGTTTGGGGTTCTGTTCCCGGTGTATTTGGGGCTCTGTTCCCGCTGTGTTTGGGGCTCTGTTCCCGCTGTGTTTGGGGTTCTATTCCCGGTGTGTTTGGGGTTCTGTTCCTGCTGTGTTTGGGGCTCTGTTCCCGTGTGTTTGGGGCTCTGTTCCCGCTGTGTTTGGGGTTCTGTTCCCGGTGTGTTTGGAGCTGCTCCCGCTGTGTTTGGGGTTCTATTCCCGGTGTGTTTGGGGCTCTGTTCCCGCTGTGTTTGAGGCTCTGTTCCCGCTGTGTTTGGGGTTCTGTTCCCGGTGTGTTTGGGGCTCTGTTCCCAAACCTCCTCTCCTTCACCCTGCCACCATTCCCTCGCCCTTCACCTCCTGCACGTGTCCTGTCTCGGAGTGGCACGAAGGCCACGAAAACCACTTCCTTTCAAAACCATTTTTATTTTTTTGGAATCCTCCAAGCACCTGGGCGCTCTGGGGCTGAACCGGAGCAGCAGCTGGACCCGCCGCTCTCTGCCAGCCCCACCAAGCAGCAGCCACGTCCCGCTGCTCAACAAACCGCAGCAAAAGGAGATTTCCCCGAGCCCCCCGGCCTCCCCCCGGGCGCGGTTTGTCGGATCCCTCGGCAGCTTCAGCCCTGATTGGAAACACCAGCTCGGCTTCATTACAACCACCGCGGCTTCTCCCCCCCTCCCACCACCGCCCGCACTTAACATTCCCTACAAATTGTTTGCTCAACTCCGGCATCTCGCCTCGGAGGAATTGCTGTCACTTGAAGGTTTAAGTCAGCTCTTGGAGCCCTCGCAGCTGTAAATGAGAGGCTGCCGCCAGGAGAGCTGCTCCTCCTCCTCCTCCTCCGCCGCTTTCCCAAGGATGGAAGTGCCGGGAATCCCTGTCACGCTCTTGCCGTCGAGAAAGCCCAACCCTTGCCCTGGGAAAAAAAAACAACAAAACAAAACAGAAACAAACAAAAACAAAACAAAACAAAAACCAAAAAAAAACCCCCCAAAAAAACCACAAAAAAACCCCCACCAAAAAAAAAAAAACCAAAAAAAAACCCAAAAAAAAACACACACAAAAAAAAACCAACCAAAAAAACCCAAAAAAAACCCCACAAAAAAACCAAAAAACAAAAAACAAACAAACAAACCAAAACAAACAACAAAACAAAAAAACAAAAAAAAAACAAAAAAAACCCCAAAAAAAACAAAAACAAAAACAAAAAAAAATTAAAAAAAAAACAAAAAACAAAAAACAAAAAACAAAACAAAAAAAAAAACCAAAAAAAAAAACCAAAAAAAAAAACACTCCTTCCTAGAAATTGAGTGAAACGAGGCGCTGTTCTTAGGCACATGTTCCTGGTTTGGCCTTTATTGCTTTAACGTGTCGGCGCTGGAGCGGTGCCCCGGGAGGCTGCGGGTGCCAGCAGCACACCTGGCCCGGGCCGGGAGGAGAAGCCAGGGCTGCCCTTTCATCTGCAGCTCCCTGCTCTGATTGGAACCACGGCTTGGCCCCAGATCAGACACAGCGAGCTGCAAACCAGCCTCGGAGCTGGCTCCTGGAGGAAGCCTCGTGAGGCTGGGGAGGGGGGGGGGGTTAGGGGCAGGTTTTTTTTTTTTTTTTTTTTTTTTTTTTTTTTTTTTTTTTTTGGGGGGGGGGGGGTTGTTTTTTTTTTTTTTGGTTTTTTTTGTTGTTTTGTTTTGGGGTTTTTTTTGGTTTTTTGTGGGTTTTTTTGGTTTTTTTTTTTGTTTCTTTTTTGTTGTTTTTTTTTTTTTTGTTGTTGTTGGTTTTTTTGGGGTTTTTTTTGGTTTTTTTTGTTTTTGTTTTTGTTTTTTGGGTTTTTTTGGTTTTGGTTTTGGTTTTTTTGTGGTTTTTTTTTTTTTTTTTTTTTTTTCCTTTTTGGAGCTGTTTGGATGGAGCTGATGTCCTGGCAGAGGCAGGAAAAGCCGGCGTGTACAATGTGGCAAGCAGAGCTCGCAGGCAGCCCGGCCAAGGGCTGTAAATCACGGCTTTAATTTCTTGCTTTTATGGGCTCTTGTTGACTGCGGATCAATAGGAAAAAAAGGTGCACGGAGCCACCTCTTTTAATTAAAACGCTGCTTGGGACTGGGCCGGGGAGGAGTGAGAGGAGGTGATGCTGCCTCCCAGGGTGGGGTTTGTGTCCCTCTCTGCCTCGCTCCTGCTTCCCAGGGGCCAATTCCTCGACGAGATCCACGGAATCACGGAATACCCTGGCCTGGGAGAGACCCGCGGGGATCATCCATCCAACCCCTGGCCCTGCACAGACCCCCCCTGCCCCCAAAATCCCACCCTGTGCCTGCGCTGCCCAAACGCTCCCGGAGCTCCGGCAGCCTCGGGAATGTCACCAATTCCTTGGGAACATCAGCAATCCCCGGGGCTGGCTCCAGCCCGGGCTGTGTTTGCCTCCTCACATCCCCAGCCAGCTCACCGTGTTTTCCAGAGAGCAGAACCTCAGCCTGCTTCGCTGGAACCTTGTTTTAAACCAACCCCAGCTCACCCCAAAGCGGGGACGCTCTCCCCGGGGCAGGATTTTGCTCCCCCAGCAGGTGCAGCCGTATTTTTCTCCCCGAAGAATTTCCAAGAGCAGCATCTCCCATCTGTGCCAGAGCCTCCTTTTTTCCCTGCCCCTGGCCCTCTGACACGGCCCTAATTGAAGGCAGAGCTGCAAGCCCAGCCCGGTTTTTGTGTCCCATCATCCTCGGGAGAGCGACCCATCGCGTGAGGTTGTTTGAAGTCTTCGTTAACCTTAAATCGTTCGGAGGCTGAGTCTGGTTTTGATTTCGCTGCGGGAGAAAGGAAAGAAAAGAAAAAAAAAAAAAAAAAAAGAAAGCAAAAAAAAAAAAAAAGGACATTTTGCGAATTCTTCAGGAAGGAAACGTGCCAGTCCTGCGGCATCTCTCGCTGCCTTTGGAATCTCTTTGGTGATGCAGGCTGTGGAATGGAGGCTTTTTTTTTTTTTCCATTTCCTTGCTGGGCTTCCCTCTGTCCTGCCCGAGGTGCCCGGCCTGCAGGTTAATTAATTGCTGCACTCGGGGCAATCCGCAGGTTTAAATCAGCTTCTCTTTGAGCCCTCACCACTGTAAATAAGAAGCTGGGGACCCCAGGGGGAGGCAGGCACGGCTCAAGGTGAGTCTCAGGTAGGGAATTGCCTCCGAGCTGAGCTCTGCTGGGTGGGCACCTGAGGAGCCACCTCCAGGTGTTCAGGGCAGCAGGAGGAGGAGGAGGAAACTGTTCAAACCACCCCCCCCCCAGCGCATTCCAGGACAAACCCCGAGCCAAAAGCTCCTCAGCAGCCTCCCTGCTCGTTGTTTGTTCCTCCCGGTGGGAGGTGCTGGCTGCCCGCCCCGGTGCCAGGGAGCCAGGGGGAGAATTCCCCGCTCCCACCCGCAGCCTGCAAGGGGAGCTGGGCCTGGCTGCGGTGCCTGTGAAGGAGCTGCCTGCCGCAGGGGGCTTGGAGCTCTGCCTGCAGCCCCTCCCTGCTCCTGCAAGGTGGGCTGGCAGCCCCAAACACCCAGCTCTGCAGCACGCCCGGCCTCCCGCAGCCTTCAGCCCGGTGCCCGCGCTTCCTTCTCGGCACAGCGCCTTCCCCAGAGCCCTCCCAGCTGTTTCCTCCTGCGAAGGAGGAGAAATAAACTCCCTGAGCTGTGGCCAGGACCTGAGCACTGCTGGGAGCTGCACGGGCCAGGGGCAGTGAGGGGAATGTGCTTCCCAGCCAGCCCTGGAAACTCAGCCCTTGCTCCTGGGAGAGCCTTTTTCCTTTTTCCCCTTTCCTTTCCTTTCCTTTCCTTTCCTTTCCTTTCCTTTCCTTTCCTTTCCTTTCCTTTCCTTTCCTTTCCTTTCCTTTCCTCTCCTCTCCTCTCCTCTCCTCTCCTCTCCTCTTTCCTTTCCTCTCCTCTTTCCTTTCCCCTTTCCTTCCCTCTTTCCTCTTTCCTTTCCTTTTTCCTTTCCCCTTTCCTTTCCCCTTTCCTTTCCTTTCCTCTCCTCTTTCCTTTCCCCTTTCCTTTCCTCTTTCCTTTCCTTTTTCCTTTCCCCTTTCCTTTCCTTTCCTCTCCTCTTTCCTTTCCCCTTTCCTTTCCTCTTTCCTTTTTCCTTTTTCCTTTCTCCTTTCCTTTCCTTTCCTTTCCTTTCCTTTCCTTTCCTTTCCTTTCCTTTCCTTTCCTTTCCTTTCCTTTCCTTTCCTTTCCTTTCCTTTCCTTTCCTTTCCTTTCCTTTCCTTTCCTTTCCTCTTCCCTTCCCTTCCCCTCCCCACCTGCAGTTTGGCCATGAGGACAGGCTGCTGCTGAGCCCCCCGGGGCTGGATTTGGGAGCTGGGGCTCAGTCTCAGTTCTGCCCCATCCCTCCCTCCTGGTGCCGACTGCGCCCTGCAGGAGATGCCGCAGCCCTGCCTCGGGGGATCCCCAGAGTCCCGGGCAGGCTGGGAGCCGGCTGGGATCAGATCCCCGGTGCTGGGCGGCCCCTGCAGCTCAGGAGCTCTCCAAGCCCCGCTGGAAGAGCTGCAGGGGCTCCCTGGGCTCTCCCGGGAAGGATTTCTGTTTTTGGGAGGGTGGGATCTGGGGGGTCTGGGCTGCTCCCCGGGGCTCCCCATGAGAGCAGGGCTGGGGCTCTCCAGGAGGATGAGTTGGGAGGGAGGTTCGGGCTGGCTCAGGCTGAGGGACAGCTCGGTGCTCACCCCCCTTTCCAGGGATAGCGCTGTTCCCTGGGCACCCTTCCCGGGGCAGGCTGGCCCGGGAGGGCTCCGCCGAGCTGGAATTGTGGCCCGGGAGGTGCCGCTGCTCCCCATCCTCCGGGAGGGAATCGCGCTGCCACCTGCAGATGGTGCCAGAGACGGGGACAAAGCTCAGAGCTGCTGCTCCGGGAGAATCCGGGGGAAAAGCCGGGAAATGAGGGGAAATTGGGGGGGGAAATCTGCCCCCGGAGGGCTGACGCCGGATCTCTGCTCCACCCTGGCTCTGTGGCTTGGAGCAGAGACCCCCGCGGGTCGCCCCTTCCCACCTGAGCCCTGCAGTGATGCTGTGCCTTGGCTGTGCCACCAGCATCTCCCCGGCTTTGGAGCATCCTCGGGGACACCCCCACGGATCTCCTCCAGCCTCAGGGATCCACACGGGCTAAAAACCCCCCCGGGAAGCCGGGCAGGCGCTCGGATGGTGCCGTTCTGGAGCGGGCTGGGGAGCAGCGGCCGTGCCTCGCAGCCCCCGGGGCCGAGCTGCTGAGCTCTGCATCTCCAGAGGGGTCCCAGCGACAGCGACAGCGACTGCTGGTCCTCCTGCTGCGGGAGGAGCTGCTCGCACCCGGGGTCAGCTTCTGACAGAACAGCCCCCGGTCCGAGCCGGGTCAGTTCCGATAGAACAGCCCCGGTCCCGATAGAACAGCCCCGGTCCCAGAACAGCCCCGGTCTCTCCCGGGTCAGCACTGACAGAACAGCCCCGATCCCAGAACAGCCCCGGTCCGTGCCGGGTCAGCTCTGACAGAACAGCCCCGGTCCCAGAACAGCCCCGGTCTCTCCCGGGTCAGTTCCGATAGAACAGCCCCCGGTCCCGATAGAACAGCCCCGGTCCGAGCCGGGTCAGCTTCTGACAGAACAGCCCCGGTCCCAGAACAGCCCCGGTCTCTCCCGGGTCAGTTCCGATAGAACAGCCCCGGTCCCAGAACAGCCCCGGTCCGAGCCGGGTCAGCACTGACAGAACAGCCCCGGTCCCAGAACAGCCCCGGTCCCAGAACAGCCCCGGTCCGAGCCGGGTCAGTTCCGATAGAACAGCCCCGGTCCTTCCCGGGTCAGCTCTGACAGAACAGCCCTGGTCTCTCCCGGGTCAGTTCCGATAGAACAGCCCCGGTCCCGATAGAACAGCCCCGGTCTCTCCCGGGTCAGTTCCGATAGAACAGCCGCGGTCCCGATAGAACAGCCCCGGTCCGTGCCGTGCTCCCAGCACAGCCCGGTGCGGGCGCAGAGCCTGCTCAGCCTCTCGGGAGGTGCTAATTGGGGCCGTTAATTGGCCTTGCCGCGCTGTGTCTCTGACAGGGGTGAAGCCCCACAGGGGCAGGGCCTCTCCCTCCCTGGGGGGATTCCCAGGGGCTGCCCCCGCCTCTGGCCCCGGGGAGCCCCCCGAGAGCCCCCGGGCGCGGTGCTGCCCGGTGCGGCGGTGCTGGAGCTGCCTCTGCTCCAGCCCGGGATGGGATTTAGCCCCGTGCAGACCCAGCTGGATCCCGCATGGGGCAGGGGGGGGTGGCGTTCACCTTCTCAGCTTTGGGCTCTTGTTTCCTGGGAGGTGAGAACTTTACAGGGCAGGGGAAGGAGGACACGTCTCCGGGAGCCCATCTGGGCAGCGCAGGCAGCAGAGGGAGCTGCCCCAGCAGCAGCGCGGCGGGCTGACCCTTTTTCCCCCACCCTTGACAGAGCTGTTACCTTTTTAGGATCAAAGCTTTTCACATTTGGTCGCTGCTCTTGAAGGAGCTCAAGTGTTTCCACTGCAGCCCTGAGTGATTCTGGCTCGGCTCCTGCCACCCGGCCCCGCTCGGCTCGGCGAGCAGCTCCTTGAAACTGGAGTTTACAAAAATAAAACCCAGATTAAAGCCAGTGCAGCTGCCCCGAGGTTTAAATCGATGCTGGTATGATGTGCTGCCAAAGAGAGAATTACTCAGGAGTGTGGATTAGAGCTGTTTGTCTCCAGGAAGACCTGCTCTTCAAAGCCAGGGAATTTTCCCAGCTCTGGCTGGTGCATCTTCAGACACGAGGCTCTGGTGCCCTGCTCCGTGGGCACCAGCCTGTCAGCGATCTCGTTTTTATCTCAGCTGCTTCATCTCCTTTCTTCTTCTTCATCTCTTTCTTCCTGTCTGCTTTGGTATTCTCCCATGCTCCTACTTTGGCTGGAATTCGCTGGCCAGGGCTGCCCTCCAGCCTTCCCCGGTGCTGCCTCTCACCAGCTGTAAAAACTTCAAGGCTTTCAAAAATATTTTTCTTCCTGTTGGGAGAGAGGTTCCATTTTTTTTTTTTTTTTTTTTTTTAATTTTTATTTATTTATTTTTTCCTGTCGTGTTTGCCGGTTCTAAAGAGCCCAGCTCTGCTGAGGGTCCGGGTGCTGGGGAGGGAGGGGAGGTTTGCAAAGGGCAGGTTTGGGCTGAGCTCGGAGGCACAGGAGGTGCCTGTGCCCTGCCCCAGAGCAGCGGGGGAGCAAAGGGCTCGCTCAGAGCAAGGCTGGGGCTCAGCAAAGCCCAGCTTTACCCTGCCAGGGCTGCAGCAGATGGGGCTGGGTGCCTGGGACAGCCCTGAGCAGCTCCTGCCCGTCCCCTGGCTCCCTGCTGCTGCTGCTCTGCCAGAGCTGCATTTCCTGCAGCAGCGCCCTGCTGGCCCTGGGTGGGGACCCCCCAGGAGCCCCCAGGCAGGAGGGGAGGCTCGGCTGGGGGGGGGTCCCAGCCCCTGCAGAGGGGATGAGAGAGGAGCTCAGCCCGAGGGTCACCTGTCCCTGCCCCGCCTGTGCCCAGGGCAGGGCAGGGACTGTGCCAGCCTGCAGCTGCTGCCCACCCTGGAGCCGGCACGGAGCCTCTCTGAGCCCACCCTGGAGCCAGCACAGAGCCTCTCCGGGGGTCTGGAGCCCTGCCCTGGGGCTCAGCCCCCCTCTGGGCCCATCCAAAGGGGGCTCAGCGCTCCTGGCTGCAGGAGGGGAACCTGAGGCTGCCATCAGTGAGCCCCGGTCCCTGCCCAGCCCCCCAGGCACCCCGAGGGTCATCTCCAGGCTCTCTGAGATCCCCGTGGCTGCAGCCAAACCCCTCCCTGGGAGCTGGGACTGTGCAGCCAGGGAAGCCTTGCCTGGGTGGGCTTAGGCCAGGCTTTGGGGGGGGTGGTGAACCCGGGGGGCTCCGGGGGTGCTCAATGGAGCTGCAGCCCCTGCAGAGAGCCTGGGTGTGCCTGGGACGGGCAGGGGCTGCTCCAGCCCGGCTGGGGGGAAACAGGGAAGGTGCTGGGGGGAAACAGGGAAGGTGCTGGGGGGAAACGGGGGAAGGTGCTGGGGGGAAATGGGGAAAGGTGCTGGGGGGCAGCAGGGGAAGGTGCTGGGGGGAAAACGGGGGAAGGTGCTGGGGGGCAGCAGGGGAAGGTGCTGGGGGGAAATGGGGGAAGGTGCTGGGGGGCAGCAGGGGAAGGTGCTGGGGGGAAAACGGGGGAAGGTGCTGGGGGGAAATGGGGGAAGGTGCTGGGGGGGAACGGGGGAAGGTGCTGGGGGGAAGCAGGGGAAGGTGCTGGGGGGCAGCAGGGGAAGGTGCTGGGGGGCAGCAGGGGAAGGTGCTGGGGGGAAATGGGGGAAGGTGCTGGGGGGCAGTGGGGGAAGGTGCTGGGGAGCTCTGCGGGCTTTCCTGCAGGGCTGATGGATGTTTTGATGGATTCGGGCTTTATTTATTAATGTTCCGTTTTCTGCCTTGTTTGTCCATCTCCTTAACAAGGTCACGGCTGTAAAACAAAAATAGCATCCGCCAGGGATCTCAGCCTTCCCCCATTAAAACCTCCCGAAAAGAAACACAAGGCTGGATCCTTTAAAATAATAATAAAAATTAAAAAAAAAAAAAATAAAAATCCAGCTCGGCACGGGGGAAGGGTGAACCTCAGATTCCCCTCTGAAGAGCAAATTTCTTCCAAAAAAAAATTAAAAAAAAAAAAAGAAAGAGGACCTGCTTCCTCATGTGTGCAGACCCCAGGCCGGTTTAATTTCGGTGTCAGCGCTAATTGATTGGAAGCAACAATTTTGCCAGACAAAGCTGTAAATTAGTTTCAAATGGGGGGAACCGGGCCACCCACCGCCCAGCGATCGAATTGCAGTAACAACATTAAACACGGAGCAAAAAAAAAAAAAACCGTAACCCGGGGAAGGAAAAGCCAAGTGAAACCAGATTTGCACTCGTTGCCTTTCCCCGGCAAAGTGGAACCAGATGGTTTGTGGCTTTGATAATGAGCGAGGCCGCTCCTCTCAGATGCAGCTCGGGCACAAAGGGATGGGCCGAGAGGCAAAACCCTCCCAGGCAGGAGCTCAGCCTCTCCGGAGACCACCGGCATGTAAACCCCTCCCAATCAAAACATTACCCAAATTGCCTTCCTAATTGCGGGCGAGCCTCTCTCGCTGGGACGGCCCCTCTCTCTCTCTCTCTCTCTCTCTCAGCGCCTCCCGCGGAATTCCAGCGCCGCTCCCAGCGCTCTCAGCCGCAGATGCAGATCCCTGCTCCCGCTGATCCCTGCTCCTGCTGATCCCTGCTCCGGCAGATCCCTCCTTGTTCTATCTCCTGCAAATCCCTACTGGTTCCCCTGCAGATTCCTCCTGGTTCTCCTGCAGATCCCTGCTGGATCTCCTGCAGTTCCCGGCTCCATCTCCTGCAGATCCCTCCTAGTTCCCCTGCAGATCCCCTCATTCTCCTGCAGATCCCTGCTCCATCTCTTGCAAATCCCTGCTGGTTCTCCTGCAGATCCCTGCCGGATCTCCTGCAGATCCCTCCTGGTTCTCCTGCAGATCCCCTCATTCTCCTGCAGATCTCTCCTTGTTCCCCTGCAGATCTCTCCTGGTTCCCCTGCAGATCCCTGCTCCATATCCTGCAGATCCCTGCTCGTTCTATCTCCTGCAGATCCCTCCTGGTTCCCCTGCAGATCCCTCCTGGTTCCCCTGCAGATCCCTGCTGGTTCCCCTGCAGATTTTTCCTTATTCCCCTGCATATCCCTGCTCCTGCAGATCACTGCTCCATCTCCTGCAGATCCCACCTTGTTCTCCTGCAGATCCCTGCTGGTTCCCCTGCAGATCCCTGCTCCATATCCTGCAGATCCCTGCTCCATCTCTTGCAAATCCCTGCCGGATCTCCTGCAGATCCCTCCTTGTTGCCCTGCAGATCTCTCCTTGTTCCCCTGCAGATCCCTGCTCCTGCAGATCCCTCCTGGTTCCCCTGCAGATCCCTGGTCCATCTCTTGCAGATCCCACCTTGTTCTCCTGCAGGTCCCTGTTTCTTCTCCTGAACACCCAGCCCCAGGTCCCAGAAAGGTCTGGAGGGGCCGATGCTCGGCTCCCCCCGGCCTCTGGAAGCACCTGCAGGCTGTTCCCAGCCAGTCCCCTCACGGCCACAGCAGCTCCGGAGTGGGGAGCGGGGAGCTGAGGGGAAAGCTCTCTGCCTTTTCTCCCTTTTCGGCTGTGAAATATTGACCTTTTCCCAAGCCAGGGCTTCCCACCGCCGCCCTGGGAATTGGCCTGGCAGAGGAGGTTGTGTGTGGAGCACAAACCAGGAGCTCCCGTGGCAGCCTCCGGGAAGTGCCGGCCTCGGGGCACCGGCCTCCCAAAAACCATCAACACATAAATCATTGCCGCTTCTTCCTCTCGGCCCTGCCGTGAGGCGGCAGCGGGGCTGCGAAACCGCCGGGGCGGCACAGCCCAGCCCCCGGGGCCGGACCGAGCCCTGGGTCAGTTCCCCCGGGGCCGGACCGAGCCCTGGGTCAGCCTCCCCGGGGCCGGACCGAGCCCTGGGTCAGCCCCGCCCGGGCCGGACCGAGCCCTGGGTCAGCCCCCCAAGGCCGGACCGAGCCCTGGGTCAGTCCCTCAAGGCCGGACCGAGCCCTGGGTCAGCCCCTCAAGGCCGGACCGAGCCCTGGGCCAGTCCCCCGGGGCCGGACCGAGCCCTGGGCCAGTTCCCCGGGGCCGGACCGAGCCCTGGGTCAGCCCCTCAAGGCCGGACCGAGCCCTGGGTCAGCCCCTCAAGGCCGGACCGAGCCCTGGGCCAGCCCCTCAAGGCCGGACCGAGCCCTGGGCCAGCCCTGCCGGGGCCGGACCGAGCCCTGGGTCAGTTCCCCGGGGCCGGACCGAGCCCTGGGCCAGCCCCTCAAGGCCGGACCGAGCCCTGGGTCAGCCCCCCAAGGCCGGACCGAGCCCTGGGTCAGCCCCGCCAGCTCCCGGGGCTGCGGGGACACCGCCCTGTGCGTGTGACACTTGGGGACATGGATGAGTGACAGCCTTGGCAGTGCTGAGGGAACAGCGGGGTTTGACCTTAGAGGGGTTTCCCAGCTAAAAAGGGACAGGGCCGTCCGGGTGGAGCCTCCTGGCCTCTCCCCAGGGCTGTGTCCCCCACACGGGGACACCTCAGGGTGGCCGGGCCGGTCTCCCGCATCCCACCCGGACCAGTCCCGGGAAAAGCCGCAGAGCTGCTGCCCCGCTCCTCCGGCTCGGGCCTTGTGAAACACAGCCCCGGAGAGGCAGGAAATTCCCAGCAGGAGCCGGGAACAGCCCGTGGTCCTTGAACTTGTGAGGACTCGCAGCTCCGATTATGCATGCGGCATCTTCCCCCCCCGGGTGCCGATGGAATTACAATGCCGGGTTCTCCCGGGCTAATCGCTGTTTTGAACAACAAGATTGATTGCCTTCTCCTGTAATTATTTGCAGATCACTGAGACTTTGCGGAATGCTCTAGGTGATATAAACCGCAGTTTAGTGCCTTGGCATTTGCCCATCTCGGGGATTTTTCCAGCTTAGCCACCAGCCGGGCTGTGGGAAAGGCGGAGTGCAAACATCCCTGTCCTCTAATGACCCGCCTGGCACACAGGCATTAATTCCGCCTTAATGGGGCGCTTTGGGGAGCAGACGGGGCGTCTCGTCCCCCGTCCCCATCCCTTTCTGATTAACCTGCTTCAATTGAAGCACTTAACGCTTTCTGACTGCCTCATTTGCAGCTCAAAAACCCTCGGCGGCGAGCCAGGCGGTGCCGGATCTGTGCGGCGGTGACAACCTGGGCTGGGGCTGTTCCAGGGGCGCCTCCGCCAGCGCGGCGTGCCCCGGGGGGGTCACGGGGCCGCTCCAGCTCCGCTGACCTGGAAATCGGAGCTGCGAGGCGGCCGCGGTGCCTGGGAGCCGCCGCCGAGCGCCATCCGAGCCTCCCCGATCCCTGTCTTCTTCAAAGGTCACGATATCTGCAGCGACTTTTCCAGCTCGGGCTGCTGCAGGGCTGCGGGAGATCTTGTGCTTGTCGGGTCTCATTCGGGAGAGCAGAGCAGAGCAGAGCAGAGCAGAGCTGTTGCCGGCGTCACACCGAAAATAGCAGCTCCTGCTCGGGGAGGGCTTGGCCGAGTGACCGAGTCCCCTCCAGCGCCTCCATCCCTGCATCCCTGCATCCATCCCTTCATCCATCCCTCCATCCATCTGTCTGTCCATCCATCCATCCCTCCATCCATCCCTCCATCCATCCATCCCTTCGTCCATCCCTCCATCCATCTGTCTGTCCATCCATCCATCCATCCATCCCATCCATCCCTTCATCCATCCATCCATCCATCTGTCTGTCCATCCATCCATCCATCCATCCATCCATCCATCCATCCCTCCATCCATCCATCCATCCATCCCATCCATCCCTCCATCCATCCATCCCTCCATCCATCCATCCATCCATCCCTCCATCCATCCATCCCTCCATCCATCCATCCATCCCTCCATCCATCCATCCATCCATCCATCCATCCACCCATCCATCCATCCATCCATCCATCCATCCATCCCATCCATCCCATCCATCCATCCCATCCATCCCATCCCATCCATCCCTCCATCCCTCCATCCATCCATCCATCCATCCATCCATCCATCCATCCCTCATCCATCCATCCATCCATCCCTCATCCATCCATCCATCCATCCATCCATCCATCCATCCATCCATCCATCCCTCTGTCTGTCTGTCCGTCCCTCCCTCCATCCCCGCCCCCGCGGGAGGAGCCGGGCGGGGCTGGGCCGCCCCTCTGCTCCCACCGCCCCCGGCCCGGGCCGGGCAGGAGGAAGCCGAGAGCCACCTCCGAGGATTCCTTGTGCTGAGGACGCAAACGAGCTGTAGAGAAATGCACGTCTGCTCCATAATTCCAATTAAAGCGCAGCTTGGTGCTGATTAGATCTCGGAGTTACATCAAGAAAAAGGAAAAAAAAAAATATGTAAATAAGCAGTATTATTTCCCCCCTCCCCCCCATCCTTTCGACAGATGGAGCCGCGCTGATTAGCTTATCTGATCTCCTGTGAGAGAACAAATTGTTGGTGGGAAGCGCTTTGTGGGTTCTGACTCGGCTCGGGCTGGGGGATGGCGATGATGACGCCGGGTTTGTTCCCTGGGTTTGTTCCCTGGGTTTGTTCCCCGGGTTTGTTCCCCGGGTTTGTTCCCTGGGTTTGTTCCCCACACGCTGAGCTGCTTCCGCCGGCTTCGCGGGCAGAGACTGCCCTGTCCCCACACTGCCCTGTCCTGTCCCCACACTGCCCTGTCCCCACACTGCCCTGTCCCCATCCTTGTCCTGTCCCCATCCTTGTCCTGTCCCCATCCTGCCCTGCCCTGTCCCCACACTGTCCTGTCCCCAGCCCTGCCCTGTCCCCAGCCCTGTCCTGTCCCCATCCCTGCCCTGTCCCCATCCCTGTCCTGTCCCCATCCCTGTCCTGTCCCCACACTGCCCTGTCCCCACACTGTCCTGTCCCCATCCTGCCCTGTCCCCATCCTGTCCCGTCCCCATCCCTGTCCTGTCTCCACACTGCCCTGTCCCCACACTGCCCTGTCCCCACACTGTCCTGTCACCACACTGTCCTGTCCCCATCCCAGTCCTGTCCCTAGCCCTGTCCTGTCCCCCTGGCCACCGTCCCCAGCCCTGTCCTGTCCCTGTCCCCATCCCTGCCCTGCCCCCATCCCTGTCCCCAGCCCTGTCCCCACCCCAGTGACAGCCACCACCGGCCGTTCCCGCTGGTGCCGGGCTGGCCCCGTCTGCTTTCGGGAACGAGGTTTTTCTTACAGGAAATCACTTCCTCGGAGTAATTACATCAGCTAATTAGGGCCCTAATTGGCTAATTAGAGCGAAGTGACAGTTTCTCCCCTGCACGGGAGAAGGAACACGGTGTGACTGCAGAGCTCCCGGCTGCCAGCGCCCGCTGTGCAGGGGACTGGGGTGACAGGGGGTGACAGGGGGTGACAGGAGGTGACAGGGGGTGACAGGGCCTGGCTCTGTCCCTGCTCAGCTCCAGCTGCAGGGCCTGGGGCTGCAGGAAGCACAGCGAATGTGGAAAGGGGGCTGTAGGTGCTGGACCAGTGCTGGAAGTCTCGTGGGGAGCAGGAGATCAGTGCCAACACCCTCCAAAGGTGGCAAAGGACCTTCCAAAGGCCTCTGGAGCACAGCACAGGGCCGGGGGCTGGAGCCCAGGGAAACATGGAATGGTTTGGGTGGGAAGAGACCTTCCAGCCCAACCAGTGCCACCCCTGCCCTGGGCAGGGACACCATCCACTGTCCCAGGCTGCTCCAAGCCCATCCAACCCGGCCTTGAACACTTCCAGGGGTGGTGAATCCACAAAACCTCACCCTCCCTTTCCTCTGGGCTTGGCTCCGCTGGAGAGCCTTGTCGGGAGAAAGCTTTGGGAAGGATCAGAGGGAAAGGACGGGTTTTACTTTCCCCATCTCTTTGTTTGCCTCAGACAAAGGGAGCTGAGAGTGGCTGCCCTGGTCTGTGGTTGGGTTTGGCTCCTCTCCGGGAAGCCCTTGGATGTGGTTTGTGTGTCGAGGGCCCGGGCTGGGAGCTGAGCCCTGGATGCTGTTCCCTGCTCTGGCACTGCTTTGGGGTGGCCTCCAGCAAATTCCTCCTCAGCCCTGGGCTGCTTCTCCTCTTCTCTGCCAGCCTTGCCTTGTAAGTGACCTCCTTGGAGCAAAACCACGTCTGTGTATCCATAACAGGCCTGGAGCCCGCTGGGAGCCACGTCGGCTCCGTCCCAAAACGACTTGGCCACCTCAATCCGGCCCTGCCACTCCTGTCAGCATCCAGATGGGAAAGGCCACGCTGGGATCTCACCCTCCACGGGCTCAGCAGCTGGACTCTGCCTCCACCTCAGGGTGCTGGGGCTGGCTGTCCCTCAGCTGCCATCTCCAGACCCACGGGGGCCAGAGCAGCCCCGGGAGCAGCTTCCAGGAGGTGGAGGAGCCTGGAGCACGCCCCTGGAGCAGCTGCAGCCCGGGTGTCCCCAGCTGGGATGGACCCACAGGGGTGGCTGGCCCAGCCTGAGGTGCCTGGAGAGTTTCTCTGGTGAGAAGGATCCAGGGGTGGTGAGAAGGGTCCAGGGGTGGTGAGAAGGGTCCGGGGATGGTGAGAAGGGCCCAATGATGGTGAGAAGGGTCCAGGGGTGGTGAGAATGGTCCAGGGGTGGTGAGAAGGGTCCAGGGATGGTGAGAATGGTCCAGGGGTGGTGAGAAGGGCCCAGGGGTGGTGAGAAGGGTCCAGAGATGGTGAGAAGGGTCCAGTGATGGTGAGAAGGGTCCAGGGATGGTGAGAAGGGCCCAGGGATGGTGAGAAGGGTCCAGGGATGGTGAGAAGGGTCCGGTCTTCCTCCAGGAATCCAGTGGAACCAGATCCCTGGTGTTCCTGTGTCTCAGTTTTTATCCAGGTGGGAATGGTTGGCTCCTCCCACTGGGTGGAGCATCTCCCAGTGGGATGATGGAATGTGTCCTGTCCCTGCTGAGCCTCCATGGCCCATCAGCAGCAGATACCCCCTGGAGGGAGGGCGGGTGGTGACAGAGATAACAAACCCTGCCCCACCTGGTTTTATCAGCTGGCCCCTTATCAGAAGGCACCTGCCACCCTCCCCCCAGAGTCACAAGAGATAAATAAAAATATCTTCCCAGCTGCTCCCAGCAGATGAAACAGAACACAGATTTTGGGTTCCACAACCCAGGACTGTGGGATCCTCCCTGGGACTCCCATCACGGGCTCCACAGCCTGGTTTTCCAAACGTGCCACGAGCTGCCAGGGAGCAGAGCCACGGCCTCTGGGGGACAGCCCAGCCTGCCCCACCACGTTTCTGCAGCTGGAGGAAAAGAGCCTTGTAGCACTTAAGGAAAAAGCGGTTTTAAAGCATTTTTGTGGCGGGGGGAAAGAACGTTTTCATGTGCAGAGAGAGAAAGGAAACAGGCAGGGAAAGGATGTTAAATCCCTCCAGTAAATTGCTCAGGGAATTTTCGCTTGGACTCGGATTTTACCAGAGGGGAAATCTTGCTGTGCTGGTGATGTGCAGTGCCAAGGAAATGAGCCAAGGCTGCCCGTGGTCCCGGGGTGACAGGAGTGACAAGTGGCACAGCGGGGACAGTTAGGGGGTGAGGGGGTCTCCAGGCAGGGCACCCTGGAGCTCAGGTGATGCCTCAAGCCCTGCAGAGCCCTGGGGACACGGGGACAATCCCAGCCCCCCCTCGCTGAGCTGAATTAGCCCAGGAACCAGCATCTTCCTGTCAGGTCTTTTTTAAATGGAAAAAAATAAAAAAACCAACTAAAAACCAACCTTAAAACAGGTTGTTCCCAGAATTTGGGTTTCCTGGGGCGTTTGTTCAGCAAACCTGGGAGGAACCAGCTCTGAACAAGCCTTTCTTGTCTCTCTTACTTGAAATAGAATTTTGGTTTCTTGAAGTAAAACAACAAGAAAGAAAAAAAAAAAAATCCGTTTCAAATCAACGTTTTGACTTGAAATGTCATTTTGTTTTTAATTGAAGAACCAGAACGAAATGACATTTTAAGTCAAAATGTTAATGTTTTGTTTAGACGTCTCCCATGGGAAAATTCAAACGTTTCAGCAGAGCTGACATTTGCCTGTGAAAGATTCCCCAAACCGGGGGGTTCCTCCAAGCAGGGGTGAGAAGGCTTTCCAGGCTGGTGTCTGGGCAGGCTCTGCAGCTGATGGTGGCATTTGCAGGGGGATCCTTGGGGGTCCTGGTGGCCACTCCAGCTGCCCCAGAGGCTCCGTGGTGGAGCTGAGGTGGCCACAGGGCAACGCTGAGCTCCTGCTGCACCTCCAGCTCCCCTGAGCTCTGTGACACCGGCAGCTCTGCTGAGCGTTTCACACGCCCTGCCTGGGCTGCAGGGGCCCTGGGATCCCTCTCCTCCGGCCCCAGGGGTCACGGGTTCCATCTCAGGGAGATGCTCGGGTCCTGTGGAGAGCAGGGCAGCTTTGGTGCAGGGCACCTGAGCAGTGCAGGGCACCTGAGCAGGACAGAGCACCTGAGCAGGACAGGGCAGTGCAGGGCACCTGTGCAAGACAGAGCACCTGAGCAGTGCAGGGCACCTGAGCAGTGCAGGGCACCTGTGCAGGACAGAGCACTTGTGCAGGACAGAGCACCTGAGCAGTGCTGTGCAGTGCAGGGCACCTGTGCAGTGCAGGACACCTGTGCAGGACAGAGCACCTGAGCAGTGCAGAGCACCTGAGCAGTGCAGGGCACCTCTGCAAGACAGAGCACCTGAGCAGTGCAGGGCACCTGTGCAGTGCAGGACACCTGTGCAGGACAGAGCACCTGTGCAAGACAGAGCACCTGAGCAGTGCTGTGCAGTGCAGGGCACCTGAGCAGTGCAGGGCACCTGTGCACCACAGAGCACCTGTGCAGTGCAGGGCAGGACAGAGCACCCATGCAGTGCAGGGCACCTGAGAAGTGCAGAGCACCTGTGCAGTGCAGGCTCTCCCTCTCTCCCGGCTCCGGCCGTTCCCGGAGGAAGCAGCAGGCGCTCCCCCGTGGCCGGGAGGATTTCTCTCCCCCGTGCCCGGGTCCCCTCGCCCCCTCCCCGCGCTGCCGTGCGCGCTCCGCTCCCGCCCCGGGGCCGCGGCTGAGGCTGAGCGGCTGCGACAGGCGGGAGCAGGTCCTGGAAGGGCGAGGGAGCGGGATGAGATGGGGACTGACACCCGCAGCCGGCGCGGGGCTGTTCCCTCCTGCTGGGGGTCCCAGCGGTGCTGAGCCTGGCTGCCCACGGGTGACCACCCAAAACTGCCCCCCCTGCTCTTTTCAGCCTTCTGATGTTTCACTTTTTGTGGTGGGGTTTCTCACGCGCTTTTCGTGTCAATAACGATTGTTCTGCATTCCTTTCTGCAGGAGGAGAGAATTGATTGGGCTGTTGGGGTGCCCAGTGTGGTTGGAGAGGACAATTTCCATCCTCCAACCCACGGTCACTGCTGGAATTCTATCAATGTCGAGGTCTGGGAATAAACTGCCCCTTTTTTATTGCCTTGGACACCTCAGCGTGTGAGTGTCGCTCATTTTGTCTGGTATTGCCACCCCAAAACCTCCTCGGGATGGCCCCTGCTGGTTCTGGTGCTGCCGGCAGGGGAAGCTCCCCTGGCCCCAGGGCAGCCCGGGAGTGCCGTGCTGGTTAACCCGGGGCAGGCTGGCTGGGCGGCTTTCAGCGCTAATTACAGATAATTGGGGTGTTTGGTGTTGGCAGACAGCGCCAAACCGAACCCCGCGGCCCCAGCGCAGCCAGGGTTGGGATTTTTCCTGCAGAGCTCTGCCTTCCCGCAGGGATCTTTGTCCCACAGCGGCACCAGGGAGGGAAAAGGCAGAGCTGAGTCCCGGGAAGAGCAGGGAGCCGCGGTGCCCCCAGACACCGGGAGCAGCAAAGCCCGGTCTGAGGGCAGCCAGGGCAGGGCTGCAGAGCACAGCCGGCATCTGGGGGGGGGGGTTCTGTGCTGGAACCAGCCCCAAACTGGAAGCTCTGAGGGGCCACAGGAGTGGGCTGTGCAGAGGAAGCCGTGCCTTGTCCCCCTGTCCCTGCGTCCCTCTGCTCCCCGTGCCGGGCTGCAGGCAGGAGGAGGCAGGGAGATGCCAGGCTGCCATCCATCCTGGCCATCCACGCTGCTCTTGGGGTGCCCAGCGTGGTTGGAGAGGACAATTTCCATCCTCCAATCCACGGTCACCGCTGGAATTCTATCAACGTCGAGGTCTGGGAATAAACTGCCCCTTTTTTATTGCCTTGGACGCCTCAGCGTGTGAGAGTCACTCATTTTGTCTGGTATTGCCACCCCAAAACCCAGTTCTCTCCTCCTGCAGAAGGGCATGCCCAACAATCGTTATTGACACGAAAAGCACGGCAGAAACCCCACCACAAAAAGCGAAACCTCAGAAGGCTGAAAAGAGCACGGGGGGGAAAGCAGGCAGGTGGTGTCCGGCGAGAGAGATGATCTGAAGATCAGGATATGTTGCCATGCTCTCGTGCCTGCTTGTTTTGGTTTTGGGGAATTCCATTCCCAGGCACGGTGTTGAGGCACAAGGTCATCTTCTGTAAACTACCGAAGCTCCCACATCTGTTCCCAGAGGAGGGGCTTCGGTGATGGTCTCTGGAAAACGCCCAGTGGTTCCCAAGGGTCCCACCTCTGGGGTGGGCACATCTGTAAATGTACAAAAGGAGTCAAGAAAATAAAGGAGGGGTCTCTTGCTTGCCAGAGCTCCACGCAGCCTCTTTGATGCACTCCCTGCCTCGTTCCTAAGTGTCCCCCGCAGTTATAAGGATGCTCTTTGGGACACGTGCTTTATTGGTCGTGGGGAGGCAGCTTGACTGGGGAAGGGTCCAGGGATCCAGTGCAAAGTCCAAGAGGGTCCAAGGGAAGGCGCGCAAAGAGGAGCCGAGCTCCTTGTTCCATTCCATTTTAACCCCTTCTATCGTGAATATTCTAATGAGCATCAACCAATCACCTCAAGATACAAAACCTACAGAATCTACATACAGCCTATGGGAACTACAGCATTACAATGCTACTCTACAGACCAAAATCCTGATAGAACCACCTTTTCCCTGATACCTGAGAAGGTCCAACCCTTTATTCATCCTTTTGTCCTGGCAGGGGTGTCACTGACTCACCCAGACAAGTCTTTTCAGCTGTCTAATCACCTTCTTCCTGCCCAGCATCTTACAGTTCAAACTTTGCTTTTAATTCTATTCCTCTTGTGGGTTTCATACTTTTAGAATCTTTTACTAATAAATCATCTCTGCAGGGCCGAGCTACTTCATCCTCTCCAACAGGGGGACACTTTTAGGTGGTCACCCACGAGCAGCCAAAGCTCTGCCGTGTCCTCCAGGGCCTTCCCCCCTCCCCACGCCCTGCCGGGGTGTTTTTTGGGATCACACCCCCAATTCCAGCCCCTGAGCCCGGGGACAGCCCCAGCGCCCTGCCCTGCACCGTTCCCAGCCCCAGCTGGACACCCCGAGGTTCCCTTTGCCCGGAGAAACCGCGGCCCCGTCTGCGCTGGGCTTTAATTGCTGCTTCTCCGGAAGACTTCAAAGAATGTTTCTAACCGCAGTTATGTGGCACGGATTATTAGATTTGTTTTTGGAATATAATGATAAACTGTTGCCATTATGGAGGTAGACGTAATTATCCGAAATCTATTTTAATCTATTCTGCCTTTTAAATATTCTGTGTTCCCTTTTAATAAGAGGGAGCATCCAGCCTTTGATGTTGTAGCGGAGGTGTAGAAAGCTCTCCTCTCCTTGCTGCAAATGTTAATTGAATAGCCTCCCTTTCTCTTCATTAGCCGCATTAGCTTGCATTAACACCTTTTAATATCTCTTTAAAATCTTGTTCAATTTACTTTCTTTAATCTTTTCCTTTCCCAGAGTGTTGCATCACTTTGATCCTCATCTCCTTCTTTTCTTTGATGACAACTTGGAGTTTAATTTGTATTTGAATTGAAATGGAAATTTCCTAATTCCCCAGAATTCAGCAGGCATTTATTTTTTCTTTTTTTCTTTCTTTTTTTTTTTTTTTTTTTACGAGGGTTTGGCATCCGCATTTGCATTTGGGGCTGCTCCTGCTGGGGAGGGGATGGGGGAGGGATCCTGGAGCCTTCTGCCCTCAGCTCCCCTCCTGTGCCCGCTGCCAGCGGCTCTGCTGGCACAGCCCCGCGGGATGCCAGGCAAGGGGGATGAAAGGCTTCTGCAGCGCCTGCCTCCGGGCCTGATCCCAGATCCTGGGTGTTCCCGGGCTGTGCCCGGGGCTGGGCAGCACGTGGGGAGCTCCAGAGGCGCAGCAGCAATCCCTGCACCCCTGCCTGGGGCTCAGGGGAGCCCCTGCCGTGCTCGGGATCCTGCACTGGGCTGGGATCCCTAAATCCCATCCTGTGCCACCCCTGCCAGGGCTGGGATCCCTAAATCCCACCCTGTGCCACCCCTGCCAAGGCTGGGATCCCTAAATCCCATCCAGTGCCACCCCTGCCAGGGCTGGGATCCCTAAATCCCACCCTGTGCCACCCCTGCCAGGGCTGGGATCCCTAAATCCCACCCTGT
The DNA here is from genome assembly GCA_027886175.1 of Phylloscopus collybita. Classification (NCBI taxonomy): domain Eukaryota; kingdom Metazoa; phylum Chordata; class Aves; order Passeriformes; family Phylloscopidae; genus Phylloscopus; species Phylloscopus collybita. Next base: position 123,961 of record JAJNNQ010000136.1, on the reverse strand, counting down.
GCCACCCCTGCCATGGGCTGGGATCCCTAAATCCCATCCAGTGCCACCCCTGTCAGGGCTGGGATCCCTAAATCCCATCCTGTGCCACCCCTGCCAAGGCTGGGATCCCTAAATCCCACCCTGTGCCACCCCTGCCATGACAGGGATCCCTAAATCCCACCCTGTGCCACCCCTGCCATGACAGGGATCCCTAAATCCCATCCAGTGCCACCCCTGCCAAGGCTGGGATCCCTAAATCCCACCCAGTGCCACCCCTGCCAGGGCTGGGATCCCTAAATCCCACCCAGTGCCACCCCTGCCAAGGCTGGGATCCCTAAATCCCACCCAGTGCCACCCCTGCCAGGGCTGGGAACCCTAAATCCCACCCAGTGCCACCCCTGCCATGACAGGGATCCCTAAATCCCATCCTGTGCCACCCCTGCCATGGGCTGGGATCCCTAAATCCCACCCAGTGCCACCCCTGCCAGGGCTGGGAACCCTAAATCCCACCCAGTGCCACCCCTGCCATGACAGGGATCCCTAAATCCCACCCAGTGCCACCCCTGCCATGACAGGGATCCCTAAATCCCACCCTGTGCCACCCCTGCCATGACAGGGATCCCTAAATCCCACCCTGTGCCACCCCTGTCAGGGCTGGGAACCCTAAATCCCACCCTGTGCCACCCCTGCCAGGGCTGGGATCCCTAAATCCCACCCTGTGCCACCCCTGCCAGGGCTGGGAACCCTAAATCCCACCCAGTGCCACCCCTGCCATGACAGGGATCCCTAAATCCCATCCTGTGCCACCCCTGCCATGGGCTGGGATCCCTAAATCCCATCCTGTGCCACCTCTGCCATGGGCTGGGATCCCTAAATTCCATCCAGTGCCACCCCTGCCAGGGCTGGGATCCCTAAATCCCACCCAGAGCCACCCCTGCCAGGGCTGGGATCCCTAAATCCCATCCTGTGCCACCCCTGCCATGGGCTGGGATCCCTAAATCCCATCCTGTGCCACCCCTGCCAGGGCTGGGATCCCTAAATCCCATCCTGTGTCACCCTGCCCGCGGCCTCCTCTGGACTCTCTGACTATGGATTGTTAGGATTCAAATGTGAGAAATCAGCTCTCCTTTGAAAGAAACACTGATTTTTTTTTTTTTAAAGGTCTTTATTCCCCACGCTCCTCCTCGGAGCACTCGGTGTTTGTTAAAAGCACCTTGGTGTGGATTTTAACAATAACACCACAGATGAATCGCTGGTGTGGTTTTTTTTCTTTCCTGAGCGCTTTGAATGGCACTCGGTGAGCCCAAAAAGAAGAGGCTCTTGATTGATCCATTATTCCCAGGCTCGAGCTCCTGATTTCTGTAAATCCTTCCCTCCCCTGCAGAGCAGTGACTGGGATATGGGGCAGCCCGTTCCTGCCAGGGCCGTGGGCTCGGGCTCGTGTGGCACTGGTGAATATGAAATGAAATGAAATGAAATGAAATGAAATGAAATGAAATGAATGGGTTTTAGGGATCCCAGCCCTGGCAGGGGTGGCACAGGGTGGGATTTAGGGATCCCAGCCCTGGCAGGGGTGGCACTGGGTGGGATTTAGGGATCCCAACCCTGACAGGGGTGGCACAGGGTGGGATTTAGGGATCCCAGCCCTGGCAGGGGTGGCTCTGGGTGGGATTTAGGGATCCCAGCCCTGGCAGGGGTGGCACAGGATGGGATTTAGGGATCCCTGTCATGGCAGGGGTGGCACAGGATGGGATTTAGGGATCCCAGCCCTGGCAGGGGTGGCACTGGGTGGGATTTAGGGATCCCAGCCCTGGCAGGGGTGGCACAGGATGGGATTTAGGGATCCCAGCCCTGGCAGGGGTGGCACTGGGTGGGATTTAGGGATCCCAGCCCTGGCAGGGGTGGCACTGGGTGGGATTTAGGGATCCCTGCCCTGGCAGGGGTGGCACTGGGTGGGATTTAGGAATCCCTGCCCTGACAGGGGTGGCACTGGGTGGGATTTAGGGATCCCAGCCCTGACAGGGGTGGCACTGAATGGGATTTAGGGATCCCAGCCCTGGCAGGGGTGGCACTGGGTGGGATTTAGGGATCCCAGCCCTGGCAGGGGTGGCACTGGGTGGGATTTAGGGATCCCAGCCCTGGCAGGGGTGGCACAGGATGGGATTTAGGGATCCCAGCCCTGACAGGGGTGGCACTGAATGGGATTTAGGGATCCCAGCCCTGGCAGGGGTGGCACAGGATGGCACAGCATCAGGGTGGCTTCTGCAGGGTCCAGGTGACTCTTCCCTGTGCCCCCCATCCCCGGGACTGTCCCTGGGTGTCACCCCTCCGCTGTGACGGCAGGCAGAGCTCAGCTGGGAGCTGGAAGTGCTCCAGCCCATCCCAGCAGCTCCTCCCAACCCCTCCAGCCCCTTCAGCCCCCCCAGCCCCTTTCCTTTCACCGGGTACCCCCGTTCCCCTGGGCCCCACAGCCCTGGCTGCCACGGGCAGGGCTCGGGGGGGGGCCCTGGTGGGCACTCCTGGCACCCCCAGAGGGAGCCAGGATTTTCCATGTTGTCCCTCCCGAGGCTCCCAGAGGAATCCCTGTGGAATCCAGCGTGGAAGTGAAGAAGGGAGCTGCAGGGAGAAGCTGTGGCAGAGGGGGGGACACTGTGCTGTGCTGTGCTCTCCCTGTGCTCTCACCTCCGCAGCTCTGCCTCGCACAAATCCACGGCGTGCTTTGCATCTCTTCCCTTCTAAACCCCTGCAAAGCAAGCTCTGGTTTTGTGTTGGGGTTTTTTTGGGTTTTTTTGGGTTTTTTTTTGGTTTTTTTTGGGTTGTTTTTTTTTTTTTTTTTAAGCGTTGCTCTTTTCCTTCTCTTCCTTTTCAGGGACGAGGGGAGCTTTGCTGGGAGGCTCCTGCGTGGCGGATGCTCCTGGGGAAACGGGAGATTTGTCACTTCCCCGCCGCCTTCCCTCCCTCTGATCCTCCATTTGAACCGGAGGCAGCAGCAGCAGCTGGCAGCACCTCCCCGGCTGGCGGGGAAGAGCCGTGTGAGATGGAAGGAGACAGGGAAGCGTCTTTAAGGGATCACAGCTTCTCGGGGAGGCTGGGGAGGCGCCTTGATGTGGGGTGACGGAGCACGACCTTCCCCCAGGCTCCTGGCCCTGTGCTGGATGGGAGTGGGAAGGGAGGAGACCCAGAACTCGCGGTGTTCTCTGTCCTTCCTCAGCCACACACCTCCTCCTCCACCTCCTCCTCCTCCTCCTCCTTCCCTTCTCCTCCTCCTCCTCCTTCTCCTTCTCTTCTCCTCCTCCTTCTCCTCCTTCTCCTTCTCCTTCTCCTTCTCCTTCTCCTTCTTCTTCTCCTCCTCCTCCTCCTCCTCCCCCTCCTCCTGGGGGCCACAGCTGGCAGATGTGTCCTGCTGGACACGAGTGGCCTCCTGGATGGAAGGGTGAGATCGTCCCCGTGTCAGGGGAGGTCTTCTGACCTCTTGTGTCATTTTTGGGCTGAAAGGGGCCTGGGGGTGTGACCTGTGTGTGTCTGTTCGGGACAAGCAGCAGGGATGTGCCACCGCCCTGAGCCTCGGAGCTCGCCGTGTCCCCTCCCCGGGCTCTGGGGACATCAGAGCCACCTCCAGCAGGTGGGGCTCAGTGCCAGGAGCCCAGGGGTGCGGGCTGAGGAGCTGGAGGCTTCAGGGATTGAGGCAAAGCGCCGTTCCCAGCCCGAATTCCCGGCACACCTGGCGCTGGGGCTGCTCCGGCTGCCTGCTGTCCTCTCCATCGCTCCGGCTCCTCTGCGAGAGAGAGACAGAGAGAGAAAAAACAGCCCCGAGCACTGTTGGGTTTTCCTCCCTCCTCACATCCTGGGAGAGCTTTGTCTCTACACCGCGCCTGATTGAAGTGGACTTTTATCTCCCCGCTCATTTCCCTGTCTCCAACCCCTTTGGTAAACCTCGTGCTGGGGTGAAAACCTCCAGCGGCCAAACCCCGAAGGGAGCCCCGCCCCGGGTGCCTGGGTGGCACCGGAGGGGCACGGGGGTGCCCGGGGCTGGCAGCAGCCTGGCAGCTCCTCCCTGGGTGTCCTTCCCACAGCCCCACAGCCCCACAGCCCCACAGCCCCACATCCCCCACATCCCCACAGCCCCATAACCCCACATCCCCCACAGCCCCACAGCCCCACAGCCCCACATCCCCACAGACCCACAGCCCCACAGCCCCATAACCCCACATCCCCACATCCCCACAACCCCACATCCCCCACAACCCCACAACCCCACAACCCCACAACCCTACAACCCCACATCCCCACAACCCCACAACCCTACAACCCCACAACCCTACAACCCCACAACCCCACATCCCCACAGCCCCACATCCCCACAGCCCCACATCCCCACAACCCCCACAACCCCACATCCCCCACAACCCCAGAACCCCACAACCCTACAACCCCACATCCCCACAACCCCACAACCCTACAACCCCACAACCCCACAACCCCACAACCCCACATCCCCACATCCCCACAGCCCCACATCCCCACAGCCCCACATCCCCACATCCCCCACAACCCCTCAGCCCCACATCCCCACATCCCCCACAACCCCACAACCCCACAACCCCACAGCCCCACAGCCCCTGGGGACAAAGCCTCTCTGCCGCTTGCGCAAGGCTCCCCCTCCTCCTGTACCAAATCGCAGCCTCCCTCCCGCCCCAAAGGCATCCAGACACATGTTCCTGCCTGCTCCTGCCCGCCTGCTGCGGGAGCCCGGCCTGAACCGGGCTGGCTGACACGGAACAGCCCCTTCCCTCCCTCGGCAGCGCTTTGGAAAGGCTCGGGGCTGCGCGGCCTCGGAGCCGCCGGTGGGTGTTGGGGTGTTGGGGTGTTGGGTGTTTGGGGTGTTGGGGTGTTGGGGTGTTTGGGTGTTGGGGTGTTGGGTGTTGGGGTGTTTGGGTGTTGGGGTGTTTGGGTGTTTGGGTGTTGGGGTGTTGGGGTGTTGGGGTGTTTGGGGTGTTTGGGTGTTGGGGTGTTTGGGTGTTTCGGTGTTGGGGTGTTGGGGTGTTTCGGTGTTGGGGTGTTGGGGTGTTTGGGTGTTGGGGTGTTGGGGTGTTGGGGTGTTGGGATGTTGGGGTGTTTGGGTGTTGGGGTGTTGGGGTGTTTGGGTGTTAGGGTGTTGGGGTGTTGGGGTGTTTGGGTGTTGGGGTGTTGGGGTGTTGGGATGTTGGGATGTTGGGATGTTTGGGTGTTGGGGTGTTGGGGTGTTGGGGTGTTTGGGTGTTGGGGTGTTGGGGTGTTGGGGTGTTGGGGTGTTGGGGTGTTTGGGTGTTGGGGTGTTGGGGTGTTTGGGTGTTGGGGTGTTGGGATGTTTGGGTGTTGGGGTGTTGGGGTGTTGGGTGTTTGGGGTGTTTGGGTGTTGGGGTGTTGGGGTGTTTGGGTGTTTGGGTGTTTGGATGTTTGGGTGTTGGGGTGTTTGGCTGTTTGGGGTGTTTGGGTGTTGGGGTGTTGGGGTGTTTGGGTGTTGGGGTGTTGGGGTGTTGGGTGTTTGGGGTGTTGGGGTGTTGGGGTGTTGGGTGTTTGGGTGTTGGGGTGTTGGGGTGTTTGGGTGTTGGGGTGTTGGGGTGTTGGGGTGTTGGGTGTTGGGGTGTTGGGGTGTTGGGTGTTGGCGTGTTTGGGTGTTGGGGTGTTGGGGTGTTGGGGTGTTTGGGGTGTTGGGGTGTTGGGGTGTTGGGGTGTTGGGGTGTTTGCGTGGTGGCTCTGCCCCGGGCTGCTGCTGAGCTCGGGGGCGTTTCAAAAAAAAAAAAAAATTAAAAAAATAGACAGAGAATGTGAAATCCAGCCTGGGTCGGATTACCATCTCCTACCTTAATTAGGTTGGAGATGTGAATTAACGAAGAGCTCGGAGGGGCTGAGTGAGGGCCGCGGCAGATTCAAACCTGGTGGGGTGGGACCTGCAGGTGGCTGTGGGACACAATGAAAGACACGGACTCGTGATTTCAGAAGGGTGATGTTCCCAAAAAGGAGCTGGTTTATTCTCAGAAGTTCTTTTTATCCCTTTTTACAACGTGCCCACCTAAGAGGTGGGATCCTTTGGACCATTGGTCACACCAAGGGTCAACAAGCAAAGCCCCTCCTTAGGAGAGAAATGTGAGAAACAAGAGAGTTTAGCAAACATGATCCTTGTTTAGCAGTTTAGGTCCCTGGGAAAGAACTTGAGCAAACCCAAAGGTGACAGGCAGTGACTCCATGAGCCCACCTCAGAGCTGGGATCTTTGCACTCACGGGTCACCTTAAGGGGTTATCGAGCAAATTTTCTCCTTTGGGGAAGGAAGGTAGGAAAACACGATGGGTTACAATAATCTGCTCTCGTTTACCACGGGATTCTTTGGGAAAAAGGGAATTTCAGAAAACCCAAAGGTGACAGGCAGTGACTCCATGAGCCCACCTAAGAGGTGGGATCCTTTGGACCATTGGTCACACCAAGGGTCAACGAGCAAAGCCCCTCCTTGGGAGAGAAATGTTTAAAAAGTGTGCCCTCGTTTACCAGTTTAGATCCCTGGGGAAGAACTTGAGAAAACCCAAACGTGACAGGCAGTGACTGCAGTGGGACGTGCCAGGGATGCTCTCTGCCCGCTCTGCTGGGGGTTTCCTCAGTGTCCCCCCGCTCCTGCAGGTGCCCCCACTCCTGGCTGGTGACCAAAAGCTGCAGCAGCACCCTGCCGTGTCCCCGAGCTGCCCGCTGGCCTTTGGGACGCTGGCAGACACACCCTGGGCTCTGCGAAGCTGCTCTGGCACAGACCGGCTCGGGGAGCTCTCTCGGAAAAAAAAAGAAAAAAAAAAAAAAAAAAAAAAAAAAAAAAAAAAAAAAAGGCTGCAACAAAAGCAGCTCCTCGGTAATTGGGAGCCTCTGAGAGCAGCAGATTTAAATCCTGCCGGGAGGCTGTGCCCACATGAAGGGAAACCAGCCCAGTTTTTTCCATGTGCTTTGGTCCAAAGAGCACCGAGAGCATCCAGCGCGGACCCCCTCGGCTGGAGGAGGCCGTCCCTCGACCAGGGTGGCTCGACTTCAGAGGCGCACGCACAAGAATGAGGAATATTTCCCATTATTAAATCCAGTTTTTATTTGCTTACAACTTTACAGCTAGCTCCGGGGGGGGGGGGGCGGGGAGGGGAGAAAAGCTTTCTGCGGGCAGCGTCTGCTTTAGGTCGAAACTTTGTATTCGGGAAGTTTTTTTGGCGAAAACAATCCGACCACATCTGAGAGCGCTGGGAGGGAAGCGGGCTGCTTTGACATGTCGGAAAAAAAAAAAAAAAAATAAAAAAAAAAGCCAAATAAAAGGCAGGCTGCCCCCCCCCCCCGGCACGGATGGGGCGGCACGGCAGGCTCCCAGCCGGGCTGGGCTCCCAGCCTCAGCTCCCAGCCCCTCCCCTGGCCCCGTGTTCGCTGCTCCTGGGGCTGCCCAGGTTCCCAGGCAGGTGTGGCAGGGCCCCTCTGGGCACGGGGACACGGCCAGGGCGTGGCTGTGCCCCACACAGAATCACAGAAGTTTTAGGTTGGAAGAGTGTCGTTGTGGGACACGATCAATGAGACACGGACTCGTGGTTTCAGAAGGCTGATGCTCTGAAAAAGGGGCTGGTTTATTCTCAGAAGTTATTTTTATCCCTTTTTACAATGTGCCCACCTAAGAGGTGGGATCCTTTGGACCATTGGTCACACCAAGGGTCAACGGGCAAAGCCCCTCCTTGGGAGAGAAATGTGAGAAACAAGAGAGTTTAGAAAACATGATCCTTGTTTAGCAGTTTAGGTCCCCGGGAAAGAACTTGAGCAAACCCAAAGGTGACAGGCAGTGACTCCATGAGCCCACCTCAGAGCTGGGATCTTTGCACTCACGGGTCACCTTAAGGGGTTATCGAGCAAATTTTCTCCTTTGGGAAAGGAAGGTAGGAAAACACGATGGGTTACAATAATCTGCTCTCGTTTACCACGAGATTCTTTGGGAAAAAGAGAATTTCAGAAAACCCAAAGGTGACAGGCAGTGACTCCATGAGCCCACCTAAGAGGTGGGATCCTTTGGACCATTGGTCACACCAAGGGTCAACGAGCAAAGCCCCTCCTTGGGAGAGAAATGTGAAAAACGGGAGTTTAGAAAGTGTGACCTTGTTTAGCAGTTTAGATCTCTGGGAAAGAACTTCAGAAAAACCCAAACGTGACAAACAGTGACTACAGAAGAGACCTTCAAGATCATCCAGTCCAACCCAGCTCTAACACCTCAACTAAACCACGGCACCCAGTGCCACATCCAGGCTTTTCTTAAACACATCCAGGGATGGTGACTCCAGCACCTCCCTGGGCAGGCCATTCCAATACTTTATCACTCTCTCTGTGAAAAACTTTTTCCTGATATCCAACCTGGATTTCCCACAGCTTGAGGCTGTGTCCTCTGGTTCTGTCAGTTGTTCCCTGGAGAAAGAGACCAACCCCCAGCTGACCACAACCACCCTTCAGGGAGTTGTGGAGAGTGGTAAGGTCACCTCTGAGTCTCCTTTTCTCCAGGCTGAACAACCCCAGCTCCCTCAGTGGTTCCTCAGGGAGCTCTGGGTCACCTCCCGCTGGGGGTGCTGGTCACCCTGCTCCTCTAAAGCTTTTCTAAATTCATTTCAGCCTTCTGATGTTTCACTTCTTCTGGTGGGGTTTCTCAGGCACTTTTCCTGTCAATAACGATTGTTTTGCATTCCTTTCTGCAGGAGCAGAGAATTGATTGGGCTGTTGGGTTTGACCAGTGGTGGTTGGAGAGGACAATTTCCATCCTCCAATCCACGGTCACTGCTGGAATTCTATCAATGTCGAGGTCTGGGGATAAACTGTTGTCCTGGTTTTTCTCTGTTCTTCTCTGTTTTTTTCTAAGTTTTACTTCAGCCTTCTGATGGTTTACTTTCTGCAGTGGAGTTCCTCACGGATTTTCACACCAACAGCCGATTGTTGCTGTCACTGTCCTTTCATGTGCACGTTCTTCTCATGAGGAGGAGAGAACTGATTGGGCTGTTGGGTTTGACCAGTGTGGTTGGAGAGGACAATTTCCATCCTCCAATCCACGGTCACTGATGGAATTCTATCAATGTCGAGGTCTGGGAATAAACAGTCCCCTTTTGTTTGTTTGTTTGTTTGTTGTTTGGGTTTTTGGGTTTTGTTTGTTTGGTTTTTGGGGGGTTTTTTGGTGTTTTTTTTTGTTTTGTTTTGTTGTTTGTTTTTGTTTGGGTTTTTGGTTTTTGTTTGTTTTTTGTATTTTTGTGTTTGTTTTTGTGTTTGTTTGTTTTGTTTTTGTTTGTTTTGGTTTGTTTGTTTGTTTGTGATGGGGTTTTTTGGTGGCTTTTTTTTTTTTGCCTTTTTTTTTTTTTTTTTTTTTTTTTTTGCCTTGGACATCTCAGCGTGTGTCGTTCATTTTGTGTCACGTTGTGACACTGCTGCACCTCTGCTGCCCACAGCCCCAGGCGCCTGGGGAGGAAGGAATCAATCCCTGGGCTGCTGCTGGCTGAGGGATCCCGGCCTCAGCAGGGATAACCAGGTAACCACCCCAGCTGCAAACCCCGGTGGGCAGTCCAGCCTGGGGGTGCTTGGACATTGAAGTGTTCCCTTTCTCTCTGCCCTCTGAGATCAGTTGCTAGCTTAGATTTAGGGAAGTTAGGGTGAGGGGAAACTTCATGATAGGGACATAAAACTAAAGGAGGCTCTTACCCTGAGATGTGTTTTAAGGCTTTATTCCAAGAAGGAGATCCTAGGGCGAAAAAGAGACCAACCCTGGAGGGAAAGGGGGTTTTATGCATTTCAGGGTAGGGGGTGGGGTTACTTATGGCCAAAGGCCATAGGTCAGAGTCAAGGGACAGGTAGGGTTTCACAGGGGAGGGGATACCAAAGGGAATACAACAGGACATCAGCCCATCACTGACACTGGATCCATTCCCCTCCCTCCCTCTGTAAAATCATAAATCCCCCATTAAATAAAAACAATTTTCCCATCAGAACTGGCCCGAGCTGTGGGCTCTGGGAACCAGGGGTGCCCGTTTCTCTGCTGGGGGTTTGCACGGGGGAATCCGGCAGGGTTATTAAGCGGGAGAGCAGTGAATTTATTCCGCTCATTAATTATTGATAGGTAACACGATGCTTTTTAATTCATCTTCTCTGATCCTGCCGCAGCTCAGCGAGGGCGGGGCTGGAGCCAGCTCAGGGGAAAACCAAATCTCCTTCCTGCATCAGCCGAGAGCCTGGCTGAGCCCCGCCGGTCCCTTGGCTGCCCAGCTTGCCCTGGATCACCGAGGCTGCTGGGCACAGCACCGGGAAATCCTGGGGTGCTTTAGGGGGGGGAAAGAACCTTAAATCCCACCCAGCCCCTAGGGCAGGAATTAGAAAGCAGGCTGGTGGTGTCCGATGAGAGAGATGATCTGCAGAGCAGGACACTCTTTGGGACACGTGGTTTATTGGTCGTGGTCTATTGGTCGTGGTTTATTGGTCGTGGTTTATTGGTCATGGTAAAGCAGCCTGACTGGGGAAAAGTCCGTAAGTCTAAAGGGACAGGGATCCAGGAGCAAGCAAGAGGGAGCTTTTCCTGTTACATTCCATTTTAACCCTTTCTATCGTGAATATTCTAATGAGCATCAACCAATCACCTCAAGATACAAAACCTACAGAATCTACATACAGCCTATGGGAACTACAGCGTTACAATGCTGCTCTACAGACCAAAACCCTGTGATCCTAACGGGGTGCAGGTGATCCTGTGGGATCCAGGGGGCCGCTGCAGGCACAAGGGAGCTCCAGCACCCACAAATCCTCCCCCCAGCATCAGCCCTGCCAGAGCCCAGCCCGGCAGGCTGGCCAGGTGCCCCACAGGTGCCCCACAGGTGCCCTACAGGTACCCTACAGGTGCCCCACAGGTGTGTGGGGCTTTGGGGTCAGACTGCTCTCGGGATGAGCGGGGAGCCCCCAGCTTTGCCCCCATCCCCAGCAGCTCCCGCCGAGTTTGCTCAGGGTTCTGATGTGCAGAGGGCTGTGTGGAAATGAAAGGGAATATTTTGCCTTTGAAAAAAAAAAAAAAAAAAAAAAAAAAAAAAAGGAGAGGAATCCTGTCTGCCGCGTTAAATTCAGAGACCTGGATGTGGGGGGAAAATAAAATAAAATAAAATAAAATAAAATAAAATAAAAATAAAATAAAATAAAATAAAATAAAATAAAATAAAATAAAATAAAATAAAATAAAATAAAATAAAAAAAAGCGTGTGGGTGTGATGAAAAGCTTCCCAGGAGTTCAGCCCAGTGTAATTGGGCTGGGAGCTCTCCCCAGGCGCGAATCACCGAGCCGGGCAGGGAGGGGAGGCACCGGGGGAGGGACAGCCCGGGCTGGGCTCTGAGCGGTGCCCGCAAAAATCCCAGAAGGGGCCGTCGGGAATTAGAGCTCCGCTGTTAAACCCGGGCTTGGAAATCAAGCAGGACACACACAGGCGGGCTGGGCTGGGCTGGTGGGGCTGGTGTCAGCTTCAATTGGAATAAAGCAGCCTCGCCGGGAAGGCAGAGCAGCGCCGGGGAGAGCCGCTTGCCCGGCTCCTGCTCGTTTTGAAAAGGCGGGCGGTTGTGGAGAGCCGCAGGGTACTCAGGGGTGCTCATTACCGCCTCTGCCTTGCAAGAGTTTCCCTCCAGCGCCCGTAAAAAAAACGCCCCGGCTCGCTCTCGCCGGGAGACTCCGCATCAAATATTCGAGGCAGATTACAGCCAGGGCCGCGCAGGAGGAGCGGGGAGGGAAAATAAAATAAAATAAAATAAAAAACAACAAAACCACAGCAACCAACCGTCTAAACTGTTGGGTTGCTTTAATGAAGGAGCCAAAAAGGTTAAGGAAGAGGAAGGCGGGAGGGAGGGAGGGAGGGAGGGAGGGAGGGAGGGAGGGAGGGGAGAGGCTCGGCGCTCCTCCCAGGGCAGCGCTCCTGGCAGCCCAGCCTGGCCCAGCCCGGCCGAGCCCAGCCCATCCCATCCCATCCCATCCCATCCCATCCCATCCCATCCCATCCCATCCCATCCCAGCCCATCCCATCCCATCCCATCCCATCCCATCCCATCCCAGCCCATCCCATCCCATCCCATCCCATCCCATCCCATCCCATCCCATCCCAGCCCATCCCATCCCAGCCCATCCCATCCCATCCCATCCCATCCCATCCCATCCCATCCCATCCCATCCCATCCCAGCCCATCCCAGCCCATCCCATCCCATCCCATCCCATCCCATCCCAGCCCATCCCATCCCATCCCAGCCCATCCCGGCCCAGCCCATCCCATCCCATCCCATCCCATCCCTGCCCAGCCCAGCCCGGCCCGGGGGTGCTCGCTGTTCCTGCCCCAGGGTGTTCCTGCCCCGGGGAGATGGGTGGGATTGCTCTGGGGCTGCACAGAGGCGGCTGCAGGGAGGTTTGGGGGGCAAAGGCTGGATTGGAGTGTCTGTGAAAGGGCTGGCAGTGTCCAGCCTGGCTGGGAGTGCCCATCATGTGAGTGTCCATCAATGCTGTCAGTGTCCAGCCATGCTCTGAGTGTCCCTCCTGTCAGTGTCCATCCTGTCAGTGTCCATCCTGTGAGTGTCCCTCCATGCTGTGAGTGTCCGGCCTGGCTGTGAGTGTCCAGCCATGTTCTCAGTGTCCATCCTGGCTGTGTGTCCATCCTGTGAGTGCCCAGCCATGCTCTGAGTGTCCATCCTGGCTGTGTGTCCATCCTGTCAGTGTCCATCCAGGCTGTGAGTGTCCATCCTGTGAGTGTCCACCCAGGCTGTGAGTGTCCCTCCATGCTGTCAGTGTCCAGCCTGTGAGTGTCCATCCTGTGAGTGCCCAGCCATGCTCTGAGTGTCCATCCTGTCAGTGTCCATCCTGGCTGTGAGTGTCCAGCCATCCTGTGAGTGTCCATCCAGGCTGTGTGTCCATCCTGTCAGTGTCCATCCTGTCAGTGCCCAGCCATGCTTTCAGTGTCCATCCAGGCTGTGAGTGTCCATCCTGTGATTGTCCATCCTGGCTTTGAGTGTCCATCCTGTCAGTGTCCATCCTGTCAGTGTCCATCCTTTGCGTGCCCAGCCCTGCTCTGAGTGCCCACCCAGCCCGTGAGTGCCCACCCAGCCTCTCTGCTGGCAGGGCTGTGGCTCACCCCAGCTTTCCTCCCGTGCTGTGGTGCCCCGGTGAAACCTCCCAAAACCTCCCTGGAGCACACAGATAACATCTCCCCCAAAACACTGCTCTGCTCCCTCCCTCCCTCATGTTTTTCTTACCACCTAATTACTTTTCTCCTCCTAATTGCACTGCCGGGCAGGGCCCTGGCTGGGGGTGGGGAGGCGCTCTGTGTGTGTGTGTGGAGATGTTTTTTTGGGGAGCTGTGCCCTGGGGTCACCCTGCAGGAGGTGCTCTGTGTGTGTGTGTGGAGATGTTTTTTGGGGAGCTGTGCCCTGGGGTCACCCTGCAGCGGCCTGGGAGGTGCTCTGTGTGTGTGTGGGGGGCCAGGGGCTGTTTTTTGGGGAGCTGTGCCCTGGGGTCACCCTGCAGGAGGTGCTCTGTGTGTGTGGAGATGTTTTTTGGGGAGCTGTGCCCTGGGGTCACCCTGCAGGAGGTGCTCTGTGTGTGTGGAGATGTTTTTTGGATCTGGGGTCACCCTGCAGTGTCCTGGGAGCCCCCCTGGCTGGGGGTGGGCCAGCAGGGGCTGCTTGCTGGGGTGTCTGTGTCACCCCGAGGGCACCCCAGGGGTCCCTCCCGTGGCTCTCAGCTCTCAGCCTGGGGTGCAGCCCCTTGGTTGCTCGAGGTGGCCTCGGCCTCTTCTGGAGCCTCTGGGTTTCTGCTGCGCCGGCTTCTGAGGTGATTAAAGATCACAAGGACACAGACTCTGACTGCAGAAGGCTGACAATGACTCTGTTTATCTCTGTTATCATATCCCATCCCATCCCACTGATCCCATCCCATCCCACTGATCCCATCCCATCCCACTGATCCCATCCCATCCCACTGATCCCATCCCACTGATCCCATCCCCATCCCCATCCCCATCCCCATCCCATCCCATCCCATCCCATCCCATCCCATCCCATCCCATCCCATCCCATCCCCATCTCATGGACCCCATCCCATCATTCCATCCCATCATCCCCATCCCATCCCATCCCATCCCATCCCATCCCATCCCATCCCATCCCATTATTCCATCCCATCATCCCATCCCATCCCATTATTCCATCCCATCATCCCATCCCATCCCATCCCATCCCATGGATCCCATCCCATCCCATCCCATCCCATCCCATGGATCCCATCCCATGTACCCCACCCCATTATCCCATTATCCCATTATCCCATCCCATCCCACTGATCCCATCCCATCCCATCCCATCCCCATCCCCATCCCCATCCCATCTCCATCCCATGGATCCCATTATCCCATCCCACCCTCTTCCCCCATCCCAGGCTGCTCCCAGCCCCACCCAGCCTGGCCTTGGACACTTCCAAGGATCTCTGGGCACCCTGTGCCAGGGCCTGCCCACCCTCATGACCCGGATTCCCCACAGACAGAGGACTTTTTAAAACGTTTTTTTTTTTTTTTTTTTTTTTTAATTATTACTATTATTTTTATTTATTATTTTTACAGCTGGGATGCTCCTTTTCCCCGCAGCTCCTGCAGGGAGGGAGGAGCCGTGAGGCAGCCCCGGCTCCCCGCAGCAGCAGCAGCAGCAGCAGCAGATGCCTCCCACCCATCCCTCCCCTCACAGCAGCTTCCCCGGGTGGCAGGCTGCAATTTGTGTTGGGAGTTTGGCTTCCCAGCGAAAAAAAAAAAAAAACAAACTCTTGGCTTGTCACTCTCGAGGCACAACACGCTCCCTAAATAGCAGGCTGAATTTCCCCCACCTAGCCCGAAAAAAAAATAAAAAAAAAAAAACAAAAAAACCGGGAGCCCTCTGCCAAAGGAAAGGACACATTCCAGTCTGCTTTGTTGTTACAACAAATTGGGTGGATACTGTCAGACTTCTGCATTCTGGGAATCCTTCCAGAGCCTCTTTTTTTTCTTTTTTTTTTTTTTTTTTTGTGTGTGTCTGCGAGTCGGTTACCATGTAATTGTCAACTTAAATTGCAGTGTTGGGTAACTGAGCTGGGGGCTGGAGAGAATCCCTCCCTGAGCCTCAGCCCCACCCCTGCCGGGGGCTCTGCTCGCCCTGCCAGCCAGGGGAGGAGACAGAGGGGGCTGCAGGGCTGGGGAGGGGGCTGCTCCGGGGGTGGGTGGGGGGTTTGGGGTGTTCTGTGTTGCCATGCTCTCGTGCCTGCGTGTTTTAGTTTTAGAAATTCCATTCCCAGGCACGGTGTTGAGGCACAAGGTCATGTTCTGTAAACTACCGAAGCTCCCACATCTGTTCCCAGAGGAGGGGCTTCGGTGATGGTCTCTGGAAAACGACCAGTGGTTCCCAAGGGTCCCACCTCTGGGGTGGGCACATCTGTAAAATGTACAAAAAGAGTCAGGAAAACAAAGGAGGGGTCTCTTGCTTGCAAGAGCTCCACGCAGCCTCTTTGATGCACTCCCTGCCTCGTTCCTGTGTGTCCCCCCACAGTGATAGTTCTGAACACGGCCTGAGGCTGGAAAAGCCCTCTGAGATCATCCAAGCCTGGCTGTGCCCACCCTGTCCCCACCCCCAGGCCCTCCTGGGGCACCTCTGTGCAGCCCCGGTCTGTGCCTGCCGTGTTTTGGGGTTTTTTTGACTCTGATTTCGGGTTTGTTCTCAAAGCACCTGTCTTTAGACTTCTTTACAATGAGCCTGTCGCTGTGGGACACGGAGGAAGGGACGCCAGTCTTGCTCAGAAGGCTGATGTTCCCAAAAAAGGAGCTGGTTTATTCTCAGAAGTTCTTTTTATCCCTTTTTACAATGTGCCCACCTAAGAGGTGGGATCCTTTGGACCATTGGTCACACCAAGGGTCAACAAAAGTCCCTCCTTGGGAGAGAAATGTGAGAAACAAGAGAGTTTAGCAAACATGATCCTTGTTTAGCAGTTTAGGTCCCTGGGAAAGAACTTGAGCAAACCCAAAGGTGACAGGCAGTGACTCCATGAGCCCACCTCAGAGCTGGGATCTTTGCACTCACGGGTCACCTGAAGGGGTTATCGAGCAAATTTTCTCCTTTGGGAAAGGAAGGTAGGAAAAACACGATGGGTTACAATAATCTGCTCTCGTTTACCACGAGATTCTTTGGGAAAAAGGGAATTTCAGAAAACCCAAAGGTGACAGGCAGTGACTCCATGAGGCCACCTAAGAGGTGGGATCCTTTGGACCATTGGTCACACCAAGGGTCAACAAGCAAAGTCCCTCCTTGGGAGAGAAATGTGAGAAACAAGAGAGTTTAGAAAACATGATCCTTGTTTAGCAGTTTTCATCCCTGGGAAAGAACTTGAGAAAACCCAAACAGGACAGGCTTGAGGAAACCCTAAGAGCTGGGATCTTTGCACTCACGGGTCACCTTAAGGGGTTATCGAGCAAATTTTCTCCTTTGGGAAAGGAAGGTAGGAAAACACGATGAGTTACAATAATCTGCTCTCGTTTACCCAGAGATTCTTTGGGAAAAAGGAAATTTCAGAAAACCCAAAGGCGGCAGGCACAAACCGTGGCTACACCTGCGGGGCTGGGGCCGTGCCGGGAAGGTCGCAGGGAGGGCAGGGGACGGGGACAGAGCTGTCCCCTCCCTCCCGGGGGCTGCGGCTGCTGCGGGGAGCACACCAGCGGTGGGAATGGCCTTCTTCACCCTCTTCCTTCCCCTTTCCCACCGGCAGCTGCTTGTGCTGCCTTTGCCTCAGCCCCGGTCCCGATGACAATTAGCGCTGCGAGGCCGGATTAAGCTCTTTTGGTTTTTATTTTTTTTTTGCTTGTGTTTTCTTTCTCCCTTTGATTTCCACCTCCTCCCCAAAATTCTTAATCCTCCTGAATATTTCATCTCTGGTAAACCAGCCCGTCAATTGAGAGGCTCCCAGCGGGCCCAGCTCTGCTCTGCTGGATGGAGCTCGGTGCTGCTTTCCCCCCACCCTCCCCGCCGTGTTCCGGCCCCAAACCGCAGCATCCGCCCCCGGGGATCAGGGAACCGCGCCGGGCACCAAAGGGGAACCGGGCTGCTCGCTGAGAACGCCGAGCTGCCCTTGTTCCCACCCCCCGCCCGCGCCGGGGAAACCCCGGTGTGGCCGCAGGGAGGGAGATCCCGCCCCGAATTTGGGGAGTTTTCGGCCTGGCGAGGTCGGGGTGGTGGGGACGGGGATGCCCCGTGTGGGAGGGGAGCAGGGAACGGCCGGGGATGGGCTCAGGGGATGGTGGAATATCCCGATTTTGGGGGGAAAGCACAGGGAGCATCCGCTCCAGCTGCTGTCCCTGCACTGGCACCCCAACACCCCCAGCCTGGGCATCCCTGGGAGCTCATTCCAGAGCTCCCGGAGCTCCGGCAGCCTCGGGGCAGTGCCCAGCACCCTCGGGGTGGAGAACCTCTTCCCAATACCCACCCTAACACAGCTCCAGCCATTCCCCGGCTCCCGCCCATCTCGGTTGTGAGGCCCCACCTAAAGCTGCACTTTTGCCTCTTTTCCTGCTTCCTGGGATGCTCTGGGACTGGGTGCTGGGGGTTTTCCCATCCTGGGATGCTCTGGGACTCGGTGCTGGGGGTTTTCCTTCCTGGGATGCTCTGGACCTCGGTGCTGGGAATTTCTCTTCCTGGCATGCTCTGGGACTCGGTGCTGGGGGTTTTCCCTTCCTGGGATGCTCTGGGACTCAGTGCTGGGGGTTTTCCCTTCCTGGAATGCTCTGTGCCCTTCCTGGGATGCTCTGTGCCCTTCCTGGAATGCTCTGTGCCCTTCCTGGGATGCTCTGTGCCCTTCCTGGAATGCTCTGTGCCCTTCCTGGGATGCTCTGTGCCCTTCCTGGAATGCTCTGTGCCCTTCTTGGGATGCTCTGGGACTCAGCGCTGGGGTTTTCCCTTCCTGGGATGCTCTGGGACTCGGTGCTGGGGGTTTGTCCTCCCTTTAACCACTCCCAAACCCTCTCCTGCTCCCCGCCCTCCCCCCGCGGGGCTGCGGGGCTGTGTCTCCAGGAACCCCCCAGGAGCACTCAGCAGCTCCTGCGCCGCAGGTTCTGTGCCTCCCGCCGAGCTCCAGCGCTCCTCACCTGCTCCGTGCGCTGCCGCCGAGCCCCCGAGCGCCTGCGGGCTGGCTGCGAAGAGCATTCCCTGGCAGCAGCCGGCTCGGCGAGCCGCTGCCAAGGGAGCTGCGGTGGCATATGTTCCCTCTCAGAGCAAGGTTACACTCCCGGCTCATTAGGAGCTCCTTCCCTCATCGCGGGGCATCTGCGGGAGGGGGCCGGTGCCAAGCTGGCAGCGCCGAGCGGCTCCGGGAGGCTCCGCGGGGAGGTTTCTCCTCTCTCCTCTCCTCTCCTCTCCTCTCCTCTCCTCTCCTCTCCTCTCCTCTCCTCTCCTCTCCTCTCCTCTCCTCTCCTCTCCTCTCCTCTCCTCTCCTCTCCTCTCCTCTCCTCTCCTCTCCTCTCCTCTCCTCTCCTCTCCTCTCCTCTCCTCTCCTCTCCTCTCCTCTCCTCTCCTCTCCTCTCCTCTCCTCTCCTCTCCTCTCCTCTCCTCTCCTCTCCTCTCCTCTCCTCTCCTCTCCTCTCCTCTCCTCTCCTCTCCTCTCCTCTCCTCTCCTCTCCTCTCCTCTCTCCCCGCGCCCCAAGAGGCGAGCAGCCGGCTCCGGGTGATGCCTGCCCGGGGGGAAGGCCGGGCAGGGTGGGATGGAGCAGTCACTGCCCGTCATCTTTGGGTTCTCTCAAGTTCTTTCTCAGGGACTAAAACTGGCAAACAAGGTCACACTTTCTAAACTCTCTTGTTTCTCACATTTCTCTCCCAAGGAGGGGCTTTGCTCGTTGACCCTTGGTGTGACCAATGGTCCAAAGGATCCCACCTCTTAGGTGGGCTCATGGAGTCACTGCCTGTCACCTTTGGGTTTTCTGAAATTCCCTTTTTCCCAAAGAATCTCGTGGTAAACGAGAGCAGATTATTGTAACCCATCGTGTTTTCCTACCTTCCTTTCCCAAAGGAGAAAATTTGCTCGATAACCCCTTAAGGTGACCCGTGAGTGCAAAGATCCCAGCTCTGAGGTGGGCTCATGGAGTCACTGCCTGTCACCTTTGGGTTTGCTCAAGTTCTTTCCCAGGGACCTAAACTGCTAAACAAGGATCATGTTTTCTAAACTCTCTTGTTTTTCACGTTTCTCTCCCAAGGAGGGGCTTTGCTTGTTGACCCTTGGTGTGACCAATGGTCCAAAGGATCCCACCTCTTAGGTGGGCACGTTGTAAAAAGGTATAAAAAGAACTTCTGAGAATAAACCAGCCCCTTTTTTTGGGAACATCAGCCTTCTGAAATCACGAGTCCGTGTCTTTCCTTCGTGTCCAACAGCGACAGGATGGGGTGCGTGAGGAACCCCACAGCCCCCGGTACCCGGGCAGGGTGGGACGGGGTACGTGAGGAACCCCGCAGCCCCCTCCCTCCCCCGGTGCCCCCCCGAGGCCGGTGCCAGCCCCGAGGGCCGCGGGGAGCTCAGCACATTCCTAAAGAGCGGCTCCGGTGGTTGAGCGGGGTCTGGAGCCCGCCGCTAATGGCTCCTTGCTGAGCCCTAAGTGGTTGTGTTATACTTTGGATTTATTGGAGGCCAAGGGATTAATTTCCTGAAATATACGGTCGTGACGTTGAGGTTAAATTAAGATCTCATTGGAAAGGATTCTTTTTATTACATTTAATTTGTAACCCCCCCCCCCCTTTTCTAGAGCCGTTTTACAGCTATTCCTCCCCCCCTCCCCTCCCTCCCTCCGGTGTTCAGTGTCGTGTTTCCAGGAAGAATCTTATTTCATGCAGACTAAGAGCATTTTTCAGCATAACCTTTTTACAGCTCCTCGCCGTTCCAGTTCCCCCAGCCTCGCTTGTTTATACACAACAAGGTCTTAAATCCTCGCTCGGCAAATAAAGACGTTGATGCAAAAAGCGACGAGAGCTCCTGGCAGAGCTCAAACCCATCCGTTCTCTCCCTCCTTCCCCGCACGCCACCCCCCCCTTCAATCTGCCGGAACTAAAAGCCCTTTTTACTTCGGCGCTCGAGCACTTTGATAAAAGGCGTGTTGAGTAAATCTTACATGACATTTTTACTCCGGGTGAGATGTACATAAAGTGGAGCCGGCTCAGCGCCGGCCTCGCTTGGCCCGCCCTTCCCCACCGTGCCATTACGGGGAGCTGATTAATTAACTGCGGGGAATCGCCGCCTCCAGGGGACGGGGGAAGGTGGGAAGGGGACGGGGGAAGGTGGGAAGGACGAGAAGGAAAGGATTTGGGAAGGGGAGGCTCGGAGGGAGCACCCTGGAGCTCCTAAAGGGGCAAAGAGAGCAGCAGAGGGATTTCGGGCAGGGACCACCCGCAGCATTCCCAGCGCGGCATTCCCAGCGCGGCCGGGGCTGCCGGCGGCTCTCACCCCGAGCTGTCAGCTGCTGCTCCTGCCGGGATTTTCTCCTTTTTCCCCCCCTCCCAGAAGTGCTGACGGACTCGCTGAGTGGCCGTATCTGGCGGCTGCAGCCGCGGCGGGGCCGAGCCGGGGCCGCAGCGGGTGCTGACTGGCATCCACGGGCCAGATAAGATAAAAACAACTGATGACAGCAGGGAAGTGAAACAGTCATCTCAGCACTTGGATTCGTGCCCGGCGAAGAGGAAGGGAAAAAAAAAATAAAATAAAAAAAAAAAACCCTACACCACCACAACCAGCCGAGGAGGGCCGGCGGGGAGGGGAAGAGGGTGGAATATGGATCAGAATAGAAACTCTGGAAAAAAAAAAAGCTATCAGGAGGCAGCAGATTTGGGTGTTAAATATTTATGAATTAGCGGCACTTGTCGGGTTCTCTGCGAGCTGAGAGTTTTCCAGGATGGGGAGGGAGGGAGTGCGGCTGCCATCCCGCCGTGCCAAACCGCGGATGGTGGGAAAAGGGAAGGCGGGGACGGGGGGGAGAGGAGGAGAAGGGATGGTGGGGAAAGGAGAAGCAGGGATGGTGGGGAAAGGAGGAGCAGGGATGGTGGGGAGAGGAGGAGAAGGGATGGTGGGGAGAGGAGGAGAAGGGATGGTGGGGAAGGAGGAGAAGGGATGGTGGGGAGAGGAGGAGAAGGGATGGTGGGGAGAGGAGGAGAAGGGATGGTGGGGAAGGAGGAGAAGGGATGGTGGGGAAAGGAGAAGGGATGGTGGGGAGAGGAGGAGAAGGGATGGTGGGGAAGGAGGAGAAGGGATGGTGGGGAGAAGAGAAGGGATGGTGGGGAGAGGAGGAGAAGGGATGGTGGGGAAAGGAGGAGCAGGGGCAGTGGGGAGAGGAGGAGAAGGGATGGTGGGGAAGGAGGAGAAGGGATGGTGGGGAAGGAGGAGAAGGGATGGTGGGGAAAGGAGAAGGGACGGTGGGGGAAGGAGGAGAAGGGATGGTGGGAAAGGAGGAGAAGGGATGGTGGGGAGAGAAAGAGAAGGGATGGTGGGGAAGGAGGAGAAGAGATGGTGGGGAAGGAGGAGAAGGGATGGTGGGGAGAGAAAGAGAAGGGATGGTGGGGAAAGGAGGAGCAGGGATGGTGGGGAGAGGAGGAGAAGGGATGGTGGGGAAGGAGGAGAAGGGATGGTGGGGAAGGAGGAGAAGGGATGGTGGGAAAGGAGGAGAAGGGATGGTGGGGAGAGGAGGAGAAGGGATGGTGGGGAGAGGAGGAGAAGGGACGGTGGGGAAGGAGGAGAAGGGATGGTGGGGAGAGGAGGAGAAGGGATGGTGGGGAAGGAGGAGAAGGGATGGTGGGGAGAGGAGGAGAAGGGACGGTGGGGGAAGGAGGAGCAGGGATGGTGGGGGAAGGAGGAGCAGGGATGGTGGGGAAGGAGGAGAAGGGATGGTGGGGAAGGAGGAGAAGGGATGGTGGGGAAGGAGGAGAAGGAATGGTGGGGAAGGAGGAGAAGGGATGGTGGGGAAGGAGGAGCAGGGATGGTGGGGAGAGGAGGAGAAGGGATGGTGGGGAGAGGAGGAGAAGGAATGGTGGGGAAGGAGGAGAAGGGATGGTGGGGAAAGGAGAAGGGACGGTGGGGAGAGGAGGAGAAGGGATGGTGGGGAGAGGAGGAGAAGGGATGGTGGGGAAGGAGGAGAAGGGATGGTGGGGAGAGGAGGAGAAGGGACAGTGGGGAGAGGAGGAGAAGGGGTGGTGGGGGAAGGAGGAGAAGGAATGGTGGGGAGAGGAGGAGAAGGGATGGTGGGGAAAGGAGAAGGGATGGTGGGGAAAGGAGGAGAAGGGATGGTGGGGAGAGGAGGAGAAGGGATGGTGGGGAAAGGAGGAGAAGGGATGGTGGGGGAAGGAGGAGAAGGAATGGTGGGGAAGGAGGAGAAGGGATGGTGGGGAAGGAGGAGCAGGGATGGTGGGGAAAGGAGAAGGGATGGTGGGGAGAGGAGGAGAAGGGATGGTGGGAAAGGAGGAGAAGGGATGGTGGGGAGAGGAGGAGAAGGGATGGTGGGGAGAGGAGGAGAAGGGATGGTGGGGGAAGGAGGAGCAGGGACGGTGGGGAAGGAGAAGGGACGGTGGGGAAGGAGAAGGGACGGTGGGGGAAGGAGGAGCAGGGGCAGTGGGGAGAGGAGGAGAAGGGACAGTGGCAGAAGGAGGAGCAGGGGCAGTGGGGGAAGCAGAGGCCCGGCTGGTGGCAGCCCAGCCGAGGTGACCGGCCCTGGTGGCTCTGGCAGTGCCGAGGGCCGGCGGGATCGACCCGGATTGGGAGCAGGAAGGAGAAATGAGGTGCCATGAAAGTGACTGTTATTATTCAGAGAATTCCGCTGGAGTGCCTTGGAGTAATTAAATCCTAATTGCTTATTACTCTAGCTGAAGTGACATTGTAAGTGGCTGAAGGTCTGTGACGAGCAGGGGAAGGGGGGCTGGGCTCTTCCCCTGCTCTGGCTCCTCCGGGGATGGGGTGGGATGGGATCCATGGGATGGAACGGGATGGGAATGGGAATGGGAATGGGAATGGGAATGGGGATGGGATGGGATGGGATGGGATGGGATGGGATGGGATGGGATGGGATGGGATGGGATGGGATGGGGTGGGATGGGATCCATGGGATGGGATGGGATGGGATCCATTGAATGGGATGGGATGGGATGGGATGGGATGGGATGGGATGGGATGGGATGGGATGGGATGGGGTGGGATGGGATCCATGGGATGGGATGGGATGGGATCCATTGAATGGGATGGGATGGGATGGGATGGGATGGGATGGGATCCATGGGATGGGTGGAGCCCCCGGCAGCCGGGCAGCAATCCCAGCCCCCAGTGAAGGTCAGAATTCCCCCCCTGAGCCTGCAAAGCTCGTTCCCAGTGGGACAGAGAACCTGTGGGTGCCGCAGGAAGGGAGCCAGGAGCAGCTTCACCCCGCGGGACAAGAGGTGCCCAAACCGGCCCGGGTCGGCCGGGTACTCCTGGAGAAGGGCCAGGTATCCCTGGAGGTGAGAATTCCTCGGGGTTAGGCCGACCCGCTAAACCTCGAGAGCTTGAACGGAGCTGTTCCCCACCGCGGAAACCAAGAGCTGCAAATCCCCTAAGCCCTTAATTACAGAGCGCTGGTGGTGGAAGACGCGCGGGGGCTCAGCCCCCCCGGCTGTGCGGGCAGGGCTGGGGAGGGGCGGCTGCCCCTGCCCGCCCCCAGGGCCGTGCCAGCGCTCCCCGGCCGAGCTGCCGGTGTCAGCCGCAGCTGAGCTGTTGGGAATGTTTGGGTTTTGTTTCCCCGTTCTCCTTTCGCTCCGGGTTTTGCTGCCTGAAATGTCCCGAGCCGAGGCCTCCCCGCGCTGAGCTGAGCTGAGCTGAGCTGAGCTGAGCTGAGCATCCCCTCACGGATTTCCACCCCCTCTCCCCTTTTTGCTGCCCCCTCCCTGTAGGCACTGCCTGTCACGTTTGGGTTTTCTGAAGTTCTTTCCCAGGGATGAAAACTGCTAAACAAGGTCACGCTTTCTAAACTCTCTTGTTTCTCACATTTCTCTCCCAAGGAGGGGCTTTGCTTGTTGACCCTTGGTGTGACCAATGGTCCAAAGGATCCCACCTCTTAGTTGGGCTCATGGAGTCACTGCCTGTCACCTTTGGGTTTGCTGAAATTCCCTTTTTCCCAAAGAATCTCGTGGTAAACGAGAGCAGATTATTGTAACCCATCGTGTTTTCCTACCTTCCTTTCCCAAAGGAGAAAATTTGCTCGATAACCCCTTAAGGTGACCCGTGAGTGCAAAGATCCCAGCTCTGAGGTGGGCTCATGGAGTCACTGCCTGTCACCTTTGGGTTTGCTCAAGTTCTTTCCCAGGGACCTAAACTGCGAAACAAGGATCATGTTTGCTAAACTCTCTTGTTTCTCACATTTCTCTCCCAAGGAGGGGCTTTGCTTGCTGACCCTCGGTGTGACCAATGGTCCAAAGGATCCCACCTCTTAGGTGGGCACATTATAAAAAGGTATAAAAATAACTTCTGAGAATAAATCAGCCCCTTTTTTGGAGCATCAGCCTTCTGAAATCACGAGTCCGTGTCTTTCCTTTCGTGTCCCACAGCGACACCTCCCCACCTTGCCCTCCCCCCCAGACCCTTCCCACAGGTCCTGGAAGGGCAGGAGCGAGCCCTGGCCACGTCCCACCTCCCGCTGAGCTTTCCTGGTGAGAAAGGAGAGGAGAAGGGCCCCGTGCTCCTGCTGCTGCTGCTGCTGCTGCTGCTGCTGGTGCTGGTGCTGGTGGTGTTGCTGGTGCTGGTGCTGGTGGTGCTGGTGGTGACATCCTTCTGGTCCAGCTCCAGCCAGCAGAGCAAGGTCCAGCACTGGGAACCCGAAGGACTCAGGAAAAGAGCAGCAGATCACCCCCCGCCCGCCCCCGCGGAGCAGAGGAGCTGCCGGCGCTCGCACCGCCTGCCTTGGATTAGATTTTGGGAATCGCTGTCGGATGAGTCACCTGGCAGAGCAGCCGAGCCCCCCGCGAGCAGAGCGGCGGTGCCAGCGAGCTGCTGCCGGCACAGCACCCCTGCCTCGGGCACCTCTGCTGCGGGGCTCCCGGGGCAGCCGGGACAGCGGCTGGGCCAGCGCTGACCCGGGGAGGGCAGAACTGACCCCGGGGGGGCAGAACTGACCAAGGGAGGGTGGCAGAACTGACCCTGGGGGGTGGCAGAACTGACCCCTGAGGGGCAGAACTGACCCCGGGGGGGCAGAACTGACCCTGGGGGGCAGAACTGACCCCAGGGGTGGCAGAACTGACCCCTGTGGGGCAGAACTGACCCCTGAGGGGCAGAAGTGACCCCGGGGGGTGGCAGAACTGACCCCGGGGGGTGGCAGAACTGACCCTGGGGTGGGGCAGAACTGACCCTGGGGGGCAGAACTGATCCCGGGGTGGGGCAGAACTGACCCTGAGGGGCAGAACTGACCCCGGGGTGGGGCAGAAATGACCTCGGGGGGGCAGAACTGACCCCGGGGGTGGGCAGAACTGACCAAGGGAGGGTGGCAGAACTGACCCTGGGGTGGGGCAGAACTGACCCGGGGGGGGCAGAACTGACCCCTGAGGGGCAGAACTGACCCCGGGGGGGCAGAACTGACCCCGGGGGGGTGGCAGAACTGACCCTGGGGGTGCCAGCACTGACCCTTCATAGGTGCCAACACTGGTGCCTCCATTTGTCCCTCCTGTCCATCTGAGTGCCCTGTGTCCATCTGGGTGTCCCCTGTTCTGCCTGGGTGTCCCTGTGTCCATCTGAGTGCCCTGTGTCCATCTGAGTGTCCCTGTGTCCACCTGGGTGTCCCTGTGTCCGTCTGTCTGTCCCTCTGAACCCATCTGAGTGCCCTGTGTCCGCCTGGGTGTCCCTGTGTCCATCTGTCTGTCCCTGTGTCCATCTGAGTGTCACTGTGTCCGTCTGTCTGTCCCTGTGTCCGTCTGTGTGTCCCTCCGAGCCCATCTGAGTGTCCCTGTGTCCATCTGAGTGTCACTGTGTCCATCTGAGTGCCCTGTGTCCGTCTGTCTGTCCCTCTGACCCCATCTGGGTGTCCCTGTGTCCATCTGAGTGTCCCTATGTCCATCTGAGTGCCCTGATCCCATCTGAGTGCCCTGTGTCCGTCTGTCTGTCCCTCTGACCCCATCTGGGTGTCCCTGTGTCCATCTGAGTGTCCCTGTGTCCGTCTGGGTGTCACTGTGTCCATCTGAGTGTCCCTGTGTCCATCTGGGTGTCCCTGTGTCCATCTGAGTGTCCCTGTATCCGTCTGAGTGTCCCTGTGTCCATCTGAGTGTCCCTGTATCCGTCTGAGTGTCCTGTGTCCATCTGTCTGTCCCTCTGACCCCATCTGGGTGTCCCTGTGTCCATCTGAGTGTCCCTGAGTCCATCTGAGTGTCCCTGAGCCCATCTGGATGTCCCTGTGTCCATCTGAGTGCCCTGATCCCATCTGAGTGTCCCTGTGTCCATCTGAGTGTCCCTGTGTCCGTCTGTCTGTCCCTCCGAGCCCAGCCCTGCCCTCTCCTCGGCTCCCTCTGCCCTGGCAGGGCTTGAGGAGCCGGGCGAGGGCGCAGGGCCCCGGAGCTGCCGCCAACAACAAAACTTCCCTGGGAGCTCGGGAGCCGCTGGCACGGCCCCATCCCCCCCGCACTTCAGCGGAAAATCACCCGAGAAGTGCTATAATCCGACAGATTTCTCACAGGCTTAAATATTCATGAATTAGAGGAATTGGCAGAATTTTCTGCGTTATTAGCTTTCATCGCGGCTCCAGGAGCAGTTGGTGCACTGGCTGCTCTTCAAAAGCTATTAATCGAGTCTGTCATCGCAGCAGCCATTTTTTTAATTAGCTGCTCCGCGGAACGATCTGGTAGCGGGGAGGGAGGGAGACGGCAACATTTAAATGGCATTAAAGTTTTTAAAGGTGCTCTCCCCCCACCTCCCCACCCCACCCCTTTCCATTTTTTAATCCCGGGCTCTGGAAGGCCACGATAGGGAGCCCAATGCTTAACTTCCCACTTCCAGCTTCCCTCGGGCGAAATAAAAATTTCAAAAAATAAATTAAAAAAAATTTTTAAAAATTAAAAAAAAAAAAAAAAAAAAAAAAAAAAAAAAAAAAAAGGGACTTTTGGAAAACCCAGCCGTTTCTACTCGCAGAAGAAATCGCGGGGAAAGAAAAAACACCAAACCATCTCCCTGGAAGCTCGCAGCATTCCTGCCCGATGAAATCAAGGCGGGACGCTGGTGGCTGCAGCACGCAGCGCCCGGGGAAGGAGGGAGGGAAGGAGGGAGGGAGGGAAGGAGGGAGGGAGGGAGGGAGGGGCAGGACCTGGCCTCTGGCCGGGCGGGGATTTTGGGAACGCTCATGGAAATCCTCTCCCGCTGGTCCCTGCGTCGCTCCAGCGCCCGCCCGGAGCCTCTCCTGGGCGGGCAGAGCCTGGGGCAGCACCGGGGTGCCACCCCCAGCACCCCCGGCTGAACTGCTGCGGGAATTCCGGGGGATGGAACCCCGAGCTCGGGCAGGTGGGGAAGAGCTCCCTCCCGAAACAGGAGGGGCCTGTGAAATGCGGGTGTGAGATGGTCCTGCACCCATGGGGGCTGTTCCTGCACCCATGGGGGCTGTTCCTGAATCCATGGGGGCTGTTCCTGCACCCATGTGGGCTGTTCCTGCATCCCTGGGAGCTGCTCCTGCACCCATGGGGGCTGTTCCTGCACCCATGGGGGCTGTTCCTGCATCCCTGGGGGCTGTTCCTGCATCCCTGGGAGCTGCTCCTGCACCCATGGGGGCTGTTCCTGCATCCCTGGGAGCTGTTCCTGCACCCCTGGGAGCTTTCCTGCATCCCTGGGAGCTGCTCCTGCACCCATGGGGGCTGTTCCTGCATCCCTGGGAGCTGTTCCTGCACCCCTGGGAGCTTTCCTGCATCCCTGGGAGCTGCTCCTGCACCCATGGGAGCTGCTCCTGCACCCATCGGGGCTGCTTCTGCTGGAGGTGGGCGCGGGTCTGGAGTCACCCCCCAGCAGTGAGGCTCAGATCCATTGGAGGCTCAGGTCCATGGGATTTTGAGGCTGGGATCCATGAGAGGCTCAGATCCATGAGAGGCTCAGATCCATGGGATTTTGAGGCTGGGCTCCATGGGATTTTGAGATTCAGGTCCATGGGATTTTGAGGCTGGGCTCCATGGGATTTTAAGGCTGGGGTCCATGGGATTTTGAGGCTGGGTTCCATGGGATTTTGAGATTCAGGTCCATGGGATTTTGAGGCTGGGATCCGTGGGATTTTGAGGCTGGGATCCATGGGATTTTGAGGCTGGGATCCATGGGATTTTGAGGCTGGACTCCATGGGATTTTGAGGCTGGGATCCATGGGATTTTGAGGCTGGACTCCATGGGATTTTGAGGCTGGGCTCCATGGGATTTTGAGGCTCAGGTCCATGGGATTTTGAGGCTCAGGTCTCCATGGGATTTTGAGGCTGTGCTCCATGGGATTTTGAGGCTCAGGTCCGTGGGATTTTGAGGCTCAGATCCATGGAATTTTGAGGCTGGGCTCCATGGAATTTTGAGTCTGGGCTCCATGGGATTTTGAGGCTCAGGTCCGTGGGATTTTGAGGCTCAGCTCCGTAGGATTTTGAGGCTGGGCTCCATGGGATTTTGAGGCTGGGCTCCATGGGATTTTGAGGCTGGGATCATTGGGATTTTGAGGCTGGGATCCATGAGATTTTGAGGCATGGATCCATGGGATTTTGAGGCTCAGGTCTGCGGGATTTTGAGGCTGGGCTCCATGGGATTTTGAGGCTCAGGTCCATGGGATTTTGAGGCTCAGGTCCGTGGGATTTTGAGGCTGGGATCAGTGGGATTTTGAGGCTCAGGTCCATGGGATTTTGAGGCTCAGGTCCGTGGGATTTTGAGGCTGGGATCATTGGGATTTTGAGGCTCAGGTCCATGGGATTTTGAGGCTGGGATCATTGGGATTTTGAGGCTGGGATCCATGAGATTTTGAGGCATGGATCCATGGAATTTTGAGGCTCAGGTCTGCGGGATTTTGAGGCTGGGATCCATGAGATTTTGAGGCATGGATCCATGGAATTTTGAGGCTCAGGTCTGCGGGATTTTGAGGCTGGGATCCATGAGATTTTGAGGCTCAGGTCCATGGGATTTTGAGGCTGGGATCCATGGGATTTTGAGGCTGGGCTCCATGGGATTACCCCCATGCCACACACGCTGTCCGAGCTCTCCCCCAAACTTTACCCGCCCTGCCCTCGGCTCGGGCCCCGCTCCGCTCCCCGAGCCGCAGGAGCCGCTGCTCTCCCGCCTGATTATTTGCATGGGAAACACGGGAAACCCAGGAAAATCCTGCCTTTGTGGCGGCTCGGAACGGGAAATTTTTTTGGCATCAATGTCGCGTCTCCAGCTCGGGCTGCCGCTGGCTGCCAGCGCTGTAATTTGTGTATTGTGGTGCCGCTGTCCCGCTGACCGGGACGGGAATTGCTGTCTGGGGAAGATTTCGCTCGATTGTCATGTAAAACATGGAAAGCAGAGAAATTGGCAGCTCAAAATCGCTGAAATGCCGCCGCTGCCTCCTCCGCGGCCCTGGGGAAGCTGCTCTTTGTAATTCCGGCTGGGAAGCAGAGGATTGGAGGGGGGTTGGGGATTTTTGGCGTTGTGATGGGATAAGGAAAGTCTGAACCTCGGGCCTCAGGTGGGTTTTAATCCTTTGTGGGAAACGCATCTTTGATTGGAGCGCCAATATTTGTGTTTGGGTAGGGAACGTGATCCCCTGTGAGGGACAAACTCTGGCCACAGATCCTCGGGAAAAGGGGGAACAAATCCTGCTCTGCTCCGCAGCTTCGGGGGGAGGAGGATGGGGGAAACATTCCCCCAAAAAAACAAAAAAAAACAAAAAAAACAAAAAAAAACCAAAAAAAAAAACAAAACAAAAAAAACAAACAAACAAACAAAAACAAAACCCCAAAAACCCTCAAAACCCCGCACCTTTTACTTACACTGAGTGACTTTTCTTGGCTTTCCCTGCCTCGTTTGGGTTTGTGGGTTGGTTAGCACCAACCCGGGATGGTGGGAGGTTCGCTGCCCGCGGAACCGGAGCAGCTCGGAGCTGCCTTCCCACCCAACCCAGCCCTGCTCGGGGCTGTGCGGATCCACGGAGAGCTCCTCGCTGCTCGGAACCCCCCGGGAGGCTCCAGGCCGGGAGCAGGGATGGGGATGTGGGAAGGGCAGGAATCACAGCCCTGCTCACACCCCCCGGTGGGTTCACCGCGCTTTCCCACCTCTGCTCCCTCGTTTTTCGTGTTCGCTCGCTCCAGCCAGGCACACGCCCTCCTCCTGGCAATTAACTGCGGTCGTTCCCTGCCAGCTCTGGAACAAAATTCTTCTTCCTGAGGGCTCCCAGCCCTCAGATCTGAGGGATCCCCAGGGGATGGGGTCGGGATTGGGGGTGGGATGGGGATGGGGTGGGATGGGTTGGGGATGGGATTGGGGTTGGGATGGGATTGGAATGGGATGGGATGGGATGGGATGGGATGGGATGGGATTGGAATGGGATGGGATGGGGATGGGATCGGGGTTGGGATGGGATGGGATGGGATGGGATGGGATTGGGGATGGGGTTGGGATGGGATTGGGGTTGAGATGGGGATGGGGATGGGGATGGGGATGGGGATGGGAGCAGCTCTGCAGCCAGGCTGGCATTCCACAGCTCTGCCTCCATCCTGTGCTCCAGAGCCCCTCGGAACGCAGGGCTGCCTGAGAGCTGGGATTGGGAACTCGCACATCCACTGGAGCAAGCCCCAAAATCAGCTTCATTTCCCTGCTTGAACAATGCGGCCATATGGGCTTCTCCTCATTAAAGGCCTTTTTTTTTTATATTTTTTTTTTCCCAATCTCTCTCTCTCTCTCTCTCAGAACGAGCGTGGAAGCCGACATAATTAAAGGCTTCTTTTCTCCCCAGCCGTGCTGCTCCGGCCTTTGAAGAGCTCGGGGATCCCGGAGGAATGCTCTGAACTCGGCAATATTTTGATAGCTGCAATAACATCATCAAAAGAGGCTTTCATGGAGGAGAGCACCTCGTGTGCATTGCGGCCGCCCCGCTCTCCCCCCCGGCCCCGCTCTGATGGGGTCCAGAGCTCCCGTGCAGAGGGGGAGCTCCCTTCCCTTCCCTTCCCTTCCCTTCCCTTCCCTTCCCTTCCCTTCCCTTCCCTTCCCTTCCCTTCCCTTCCCAACCCTTTCCCATCCCTTCCCATCCCTTTCCCATCCCTTCCCTTCCCTTCCCTTCCCTTCCCTTCCCTTCCCTTCCCTTCCCTTCCCTTCCCTTCCCTGGCTCCTCCAGGGACGCTGCCTGGCCAGGGCTGAGAGGGAGCCGGAGCCGTTCCCAGCCCCGTGTGAGCCCTGTTGATTAATTAAAATCTGAATATCCATCTGATATCGATACCCAACTGTTCTGCCTTTTTTTTTATATTTCCACTCTGCCTCTTCTTCCTCCCTCCAAACCCGCCCCATCTTCATTTTCCCCTTCATTTCTGCCTTTTTTTTTATATTTCCACTCTGCCTCTTCTTCCTCCCTCCAAACCCATCCCACCTTCATTTTCCCCTTAATTTCTGCCTTTATTTTTTATTTAAAGTGGGGCCCGACTCGAGTGGGAGGCTAAACTCAGCTCGCTCGGTCTGCTGCTCACAGAACACCAAAGAGGTGGAATGCCAAAATGGTGATTTATTGAAACTTGCACAGAGTTTTTATAACTTTTGCTACCCAAACCCCACCTGTCTGCTTGGGTCATCCTTCAGATGTGATTGGCTGACCCAGCAGGCCTATCAATAGGAGAGCCTAACCTTATCACCTACCCCTACACCCCGAGATCTTCCAAATCACTGTCCCTAGCTGCTACATGTCCCCCCCTCTGTGCTGGTTTGGAAGCAAAACCAGTGAGGCTCCCAGTCAGAGATACAATTTAATAGGAGAAGAGAGGGAAAAAAAAAGGGTAAAATAAAATAAATGGAACAATACAACCTGACACCCTGTTGGTCAGGGGGTTTGAAGCAGCCCAAAAGTGAGTCCTCCTGGAGTGGCAGAGGTGGTTCTGGTGGAGCAGAGATGATCCTGAGAGAGAAGGGTCCAGGGGTGGTGAGAAGGGTCCAGGGATGGTGAGAAGGGTCCAGAGATGGTGAGAAGGGTCCAGGGGTGGTGAGAAGGGTCCAGAGATGGTGAGAAGGGTCCAGGGGTGGTGAGAAGGGTCCAGTGATGGTGAGAAGGGTCCAGTGGTGGTGAGAAGGGTCCAGGGATGGTGAGAAGGGCCCAGGGATGGTGAGAAGAGTCCAGGGATGGTGAGAAGGGTTCAGTGATGGTGAGAAGGGTCCAGGGATGGTGAGAAGGGTCCAGTGGTGGTGAGAAGGGCCCAGGGATGGTGAGAAGGGTCCAGGGGTGGCGAGAAGGGTCCAGTCTTCCTCCAGGAATCCAGTGGAGCCAGATGAGATGTTCTTCTCCAAGCAGTGATCCCGTCTGGTAGCTCTTGTCTCCTCTGGGAGTCCAGTGGATAAAAGCTCCCTGTGATGTCTCCAACCCTGGGTTATATCCAGGTGGGAATGCTTGGCTCCCCCCCCAGGGAGGGCACAGCTGGAGGTGCTGGGGTGGGTTTCAGTCTCGGGTTTGCTGAGATCTGGGGTTTATCAACCGTGGGCCAGCCCTGGCTGTCCCCCAATGTCCTGTCCTCAGCATCCTGCAGGGAGCTGTTCCCGTGGGAGATGTGGGCCAGGAGAGCAGGGAGGGCGGTGATGGAGCAGGACCGTGGTTCCTGAAACACCTCCACACCAAACTCCCTCCTCACTCCCATTCCCTTGCCTTCACAGCTGCTGGGAGGTGGTTTTGTTTAGCACCAGGAATATTTCCACTTCACCTCTTCCCCCTCCAAACCCGCCCCACCTTCATTTCCCCCTTCATTTCTGCCTTTTTTTTTTATATTTCCACTTCACCTCTTCATCCTCCCTCCAAACCTGCTCCACCTTCATTTTCCCCTTCATTTCTGCCTTTTTTTTTAATATTTCCACATCGCCTCTTCTTCCTCCCTCCAAACCCGTCCCACCTTCATTTTCCCCTTCATTTCTGCCTTTTTTTTTTTATATTTCCACTTCACCTCTTCCCCCCTCCAAACCTACCCCACCTTCATTTTCCCCTTCATTTCTGCCTTTTTTTTTTATATTTCCACTCTGCCTCTTCTTCCTCCCTCCAAACCCGTCCCACCTTCATTTCCCCCTTCATTTCTGCCTTTATTTTTTATATTTCCACTCTGCCTCTTCTTCCTCCTTCCAAACCCACTCCACCTTCATTTTCCCCTTCATTTCTGCCTTTTTTTTTTTTTTAATTTTTTTTTTATTTTTTTTTTTTTTTAATTCTCAGCTCCTTCAGCCCTGCCGGCCGCTTTAGCATAAGCAACGAAATTAATTCCCGCGCTCGGGCTCCGCATGCAAATTCCTTTATTAATAATTGAAAAGGGGGGGGATTTTATTTATGCGGTTTGATATTTCTCAGGTTCAGGGGAAGCGACTCGCTCCTCTCTCTCGCCTTGCTGATCAACAGCCGCCGTCATTAAGCTCTTCCCCCGCCTTTCCCCGTCCCCTTCCTCCCGGTAAACAGATAAAAGCCGGGAGCCCGCTGCTCCTGCCGGCCTCCGGGGGAGGTTTCCATCGGCTCAGGGAAGTAAATAATTCATTGGATTTGATCTCCCCTCAGCTCCTGCCCAGGACGAGGGGTGGATTCTTGTAGTCACTGCCTGTCGTGTTTGGGTTTTCTCAAGTTCTTTCCCAGAGATCTAAACTGCTAAACAAGGTCACGCGTTCTAAACTCTCTTGTTTCTCACATTTCTCTCCCAAGGAGGGACTTTGCTCGTTGACCCTTGGTGTGACCAATGGTCCAAAGGATCCCACCTCTTAGGTGGGCTCATGGAGTCACTGCCTGTCACCTTTGGGTTTTCTGAAATTCCCTTTTTCCCAAAGAATCTCGTGGTAAACGAGAGCAGATTATTGTAACCCATCGTGTTTTCCTACCTTCCTTTCCCAAAGGAGAAAATTTGCTCGATAACCCCTTAAGGTGACCCGTGAGTGCAAAGATCCCAGCTCTGAGGTGGGCTCATGGAGTCACTGCCTGTCACCTTTGGGTTTGCTCAAGTTCTTTCCCAGGGACCTAAACTGCTAAACAAGGATCATGTTTTCTAAACTCTCTTGTTTCTCACATTTCTCTCCCAAGGAGGGACTTTTGTTGTTGACCCTTGGTGTGACCAATGGTCCAAAGGATCCCACCTCTTAGGTGGGCTCATTGTAAAAAGGTATAAAAATAACTTCTGAGAATAAACCAGCTCCTTTTTTTGGGAGCATCAGCCTTCTGAAATCACGAGTCCCTGTCTTTCCTTTTGTGTCCAACGGCGAGAGATTCTCCCCTCCCAGATGTTCCCAGGGAGGAGTTTCTGCCCCTGGGGGAGCACCCTGGGGTCACCCCCAGAGGCTGGGGGGGAGCGGGGATGTGCTCCTGCAGCTGCAGCACCCCTGGGCCCATGGAAATGGGGGAATATTTTTAGCAGGAATCTTCTGATGATCTTCTGCTAATGGGTCATTAAGGGTTATCTCCTGCTAATGGGCCATGGAGGCTCACCAAGGGCAGGACACATTCCATCATCCCAGTGGGAGATGCTCCACCCAGTGGGAGGAGCCAACCATTCCCACCTGGATAAAAACTGAGGTGCAGGAGCACAAGAGATCTGGTTCCACCAGATTCCTGGAGGAAGACTGGGCCCTTCTCACCATCTCTGGACCCTCCTCACCATCTTTGGACCCTTCTCACCACCACTGGGCCCTTCTCACCATCACTGGACTCTTCTCACCATCACTGGGCCCTTCTCACCATCTTTGGACCCTTCTCAGCATTTCTGGACACTCCTCACCACCACTGGACCCTTCTCACCACCACTGGGCCCTTCTCACCATCACTGGACCCTTCTCACCATCACTGGGCCCTCCTCACCATCCCTGGACCCTTCTCACCATCCCTGGACCCTTCTCACCATCACTGGACCCTTCTCACCATCCCTGGACCCTTCTCATCATCTCTGGACCCTTCTCACCATCCCTGGACCTCCTCTCTCAGGATCATCTCTGCTCCCCTAGAACCACCTCTGCCACTCCAGGAGGACTCACTTCTGGACTGCTTCAAGCACCCTCAGCAACAGGGTGTCAGGCTGTATTATTCCATTTATTTTATTTTACCTTTTTTTTCCTCTCTTCTCCTATTAAATTGTATCTCTGACGTGGGAGTCTCACTGCTTTTGCTTCCAAACCAGCACATTTAGCAAAACCCCTTCCCTAATTTATTGTTTTGGGTTTTTTTTTTTTCCCTCCGTGGCAGGTGGGGAAATGCAGGGCAGCCCTGCCTGCAGCCCGGCTTCCCGGGAAAGCGGCGACGGACATTGATTTATGATCAAAAAAGGGAAGGGAAAAAAATAAAATAAAATAAATAAATAAATTTTTAAAAAAAAAGAAAGAATAAAAAGAATACTTAAGGCTCCAAACCAGGGAAATCTCGTTTCTTCCTGCGCCGGCGTTACCTGGGAATCTTTCATGTTCAAACTTAAATGGAATGAAGAATGAGGAGGGGGGGGGGGGGGGTGGGAAATCGCCCTGGGAGCGGCGCCATCCTTGTAGCCCTGGATTAAAATGAATCCTGGCATTGATCTCTGCAGTTTATGAACGGCCTGGCACGGGGAGAGCAGCCGCTGCCATAAACACCCCGGAGCATCACCTCAGCCCTGCATCCAGCCCCTGAGCCCAGCCAGCCCTGCCAAAGCCCCAGCACCAATTAACCAGCGGCCCCCTGACCCCGGCCCTGCCTGCTGGGGAGAGGGGACGACACCACAGCCTTGAAAAGCAAAAAAAAAAAAAAACAAAACCCCAAAACCAAAAAAAAAAAAAACAAACCCTGAGAGCAAAGCCCTAAATCTTTTTTGGCTGCCTGATTAATAATCCTGTCAGGCCTATCACAGGCACTAAACAGCAATGCTGGTTGCAGCTGAATTTTTTATACTTTCTATTAATCTTTAATGATGGCTTGGTCACCTAGTCTCTTTTATCTTGTCAGATAAATGTATGGTTAACAGGATAATGAGATTTCTGAGGCTCTGTGCCTGCTCACAGCCAGGCAGCACACGGGCTGACCCCTGCCCCTGCCGGGGGAGCCGGCGGAGGGCACGGTAATTGCTGGATGTGCTGGGAATGGATTGGGAGCTGATGGATGGTTTAAACTTTGATTCGGGGTCAGCGGGTCCCCCGGCTCCGCCAGGCAACTGTGGTTTTATTGCCGGCAGGATCTGATGGGGATGTAATTAGATTTAGCTATTGCTTTATTAATAAGTAATTGTTCCCCGCTGCTGCTGGGGGGTGTCCCGCTGCTAATTTGGGGCATGGGCGGGGGTTGGGTGGGTGGTTTGATCAGAAATGGGGCTGAGTGTGTGTGTGTGTGTGTGTTTGGGGTCCTGGCAGAGCCCAGCCCTGCCTGGGACTGAGGGGTGGGCTCCTCGTTAATTCCATAATTAACAGAACTCTGGGAGCCCAGCTCGGTCCAGGACTGAGGGGTGGGCTCCTCGTTAATTCTGTAATTAACAGAACTCTGGGAGCCCAGCTCGGTCCAGGAATGAGGGGTGGGCTCCTCGTTAATTCCGTAATTAACCCAACTCTGGGAGCCCAGCTCGGCCTGGCTGTGCCAGGAGGGATCCAGGAGCTGCCTGGGATGAGTTTGGGATGAGCTGGGATGTGCTGGGATGTGCTGGGATGAGTTTGGGATGTGCTGGGATGTGCTGGGATGTGCTGGGATGTGCTGGGATGTGCTGGGATGAGCTGGGATGTGCTGGGATGTGCTGGGATGAGCTGGGATGAGTTTGGGATGAGCTGGGATGAGCTGGGATGTGCTGGGATGTGCTGGGATGAGCTGGGATGTACTGGGATGTGCTGGGATGAGTTTGGGATGTGCTGGGATGAGCTGGGATGAGTTTGGGATGTGCTGGGATGAGTTTGGGATGTACTGGGATGTGCTGGGATGTGCTGGGATGAGTTTGGGATGAGCTGGGATGAGCTGGGATGTGCTGGGATGAGCTGGGATGAGTTTGGGATGTACTGGGATGTGCTGGGATGTGCTGGGATGTGCTGGGATGTGCGGGGATGAGTTTGGGATGAGCTGGGATGAGTTTGGAACGTGCTGCATATGCTGGGATGTCCCAGGATGTCCCAGGATGTCCCAGGACATGCTGGATGTCCAAGGATGCACCAGCCCAGCAGCAGCACTGAGAGCTCCCACATTTGGGATCAACTCGGGTCCTTTGGAGCCCTCTGCTCCTGCTGCTTCTCCCACCTCCCTGCCAGGGCCTCTCCCTCCTCCGGGGCCCTCCAGAGCCGGGAGGGACCCCCGGACCCTCCCCTTCCCTCCCCGGGCAGCCTCGGTGGCAGCTCTGGGGCTGAGCCCACCTTGGGGAGCGCTGGGCTGGCTCCTGCCGGATCCCTCTGCCTTTCCCTTCCCCTCCCTTCCCCTCTCCCTTTCCCTTTCCCTTTCCTCTCCCTTTCCCTTTCCCTTTCCCTTTCCCTTTCCCTTTCCCTTTCCCTTTCCCTTTCCCTTTCCCTCTCCCTCTCCCTTTCCCTCTCCCTTTCCCTTTCCCTTTCCCCTTTCCCTTCCCCTTTCCCTTTCCCTTCCTCTTTCCCTTTCCCTTTCCCTCTCCCTTCCTCTTTCCCTTTCCCTTTCCCTTTCCCTTTCCCTTCCTCTTTCCCTTTCCCTTTCCCTTTCCCTTTCCCTTTCCCTTTCCCTTTCCCTTTCCCTTTCCCTTTCCCTTTCCCTTTCCCTTTCCCTTCCCCTTTCCCTTTCCCTTTCCCTTCCTCTCCCCTCTCCCGTCTCCCGTCTCCCCTCTCCCCTCCCCGCTGCCCCGGGGTTCATTTCCGCAGCTCCCGGGGCCAGGAGCCGTCCGTCCGTCCGTCCGTCCGTCCGTCGGTCTGTCCGTCCGTCCGTGGCAGCCCCGGGGCGCTGAGCAGCTTCCCCAGCCGATTCCCAGTGAGCGAGCCGGGTGCCGGGCCCCCCTCCCCACGTGCTGCCGTATTTTGGTGGCGTTTTTGTTTTTGTTTTTGTTTTTTTTTTTTGGTGTTTTTTTTTTTTTTTTGTTGCTCTGCTGCTCCGATGAAGCTCCTCGCATTAATTATGTTGCCATGTAGAAAGCTCTGGCCTGTCATACTTTTTTTTTTCTTTTTTTTTTCTTCATCCTTTTCTTTTTTTTTTTTTTTTTTTTTTTTTTTTTTTTTTTTTTTTTTTTTTTCCCAAGCTCTGTTTTTCATAAAGTGGTCCTAAAATGACACGGAAAGCAGCTGCTTAAGCAATTGTGCCAATTAATGGGTCTCTGAAATTAAAACGCCTACACAGTCTAGATGAGATTTCTCCAGGAGGGAATTCGGCAATTGTCTTCATGATAATCAGGCTTGACTTGTCTTAGCACACATTAATAAAAAAGCAAATGCATTCAAAGAGATGCCCTTTAGTGGAGAATATCCACAATATAGTAATGAGTCTCCAAAAAAAAAAAAAAAAAAAAAAAAAAAAAGAAGGAGAAGAAGGAGGAGAGGGGGGGGAGAGAGGAGGGATGCTGAGCTGGCTCCAGCCTTTCCTTCGGGGAGGGAGACTTGGAATTCGTGTCATGGACTCGCCGGATTCTCCCGCTGCAGCTGCTGCAGGGATGCAAAGCTCCTCTCTCCGCGCCTCTCCGAGGCAGCGGCTCCGCGGGAGGGGCGGGATTCCCGCTGGAAGCGGCAGCGGCGGGGGCTGCGGGGACCCCCGGGACCCCCGGGACCCCCGGGACCCCCGGGGGCTGGGCTGGGGCTGCCGGGGGTGGCCCCGGGCCCGCGGCACCCACCGGCTCCTGCCCAGGGGATGGGGCAGGAACTCCTCGGGAACAACGGCGGCTGTGTCCTGCCCTGGCTGGGGGGACAGGGGGACAGGGGGACAGAGGGACAGGGGGACACAGGGGACAGGGGGATGGGGGACAGAGGGACAGAGGGACAGAGGGGACGGGGGGACAGAGGGACAGGGGGATGGGGGACAGGGGGACAGAGGGACAGAGGGGATGGGGGGACAGAGGGACAGGGGGATGAGGGACAGGGGGACAGAGGGATGAGGGACAGGGGAACAGGGGGATGGGGGACAGAGGGATGAGGGACAGAGGGACAAGGGGACAGAGGGACAGGGGGACAGGGGGGCAGAGGGACAGGGGGACAGAGGCACTCGGGGTGGCCTTGTCCCGATACCCAGGGAAACACCGAGATCCACGCTGGGACACCCCCATCCCCAGCAGGGACAGCCAGCCCTGGGACACCCCAGGGTGCTGCAGCCTGGCACAGCCCTGTTCCCTCCCGGGAACCGGCTCAGCCATCCCTGGGTTTGCACCCCCTTCCCTTCCCTTCCCTTCCCTTCCCTTCCCTTCCCTTCCCTTCCCTTCCCTTCCCTTCCCTTCCCTTCCCTTCCCTTCCCTTCCCTTCCCTTCCCTTCCCTTCCCTTCCCTTCCCTTCCCTTCCCTTCCCTTCCCTTCCCTTCCCTTCCCTTCCCCCCTCTCCTCTGTTTGTGTTTCCTGCAGCCTCCTGACAGTTTGTCTGCAAAAAGCCTTTTCTCTTTTCTCTCCCCCCCCACCCCGCCTTGTTATTTTCATTTCAAAAAAAAAAATTAGGAGGCTTTAAAAACAAAAGTATTTAGAGCAAACACCATCTTCCCCCATGCAAAATTGATGAAAGAAAAAGACTTACAGCTCTAAACCCCGGCTCTGCTGCTGCTGCTGCTGGAGCAGCCAGAGCCTCGAGTTCATGGAATTCTGAGCTGGGCTGGGCTTGGAGGGGCCTTGGAGATCCTCTGCTCCCCGTGAAATTAATGAAATTAATGAAATTAATGAAATGAATCTGCTCCAGCTGTCCCATCCCCGGGGCCATCCCGATTTCCACGGGAGCCCTCAGGGCACCCGGGAATGCTGCAGAGCATCCCCTCGCTTTTCCCTTCCACCCCTCCGCCTTCGGGATTTTCAGCTCCATCCCGCTCCCAGCAAATATATTTTGATTGCACCCGAGTGCGAGCGCGTTCGCCGGCTCAGACAAAAAAAAAAAAAAAGCAAAAAAAAAAAAAGCCTCGATTAGTTTTAGGCAATTTGTCCTGATATTGTTTTGGATCGCGCGTTTATTCCCCCATAAAGATTTGATTGCTCTGCTTGTTTCATTAATCTTTATTTGTTTAATCATCTGCTAAATCTGTTTAATCGTTGGTTTAAGTGGAAAAGATTACACGAAAGATATTTACTGCTCTTGCCTGCCAGAGCTGCCCTGACACCTCCCCGGCCTGGCCCTGGGTCCCGCTTTTCTGCACCCGCTGGCATTTTCCCGGCTTGTCCATCATTTGGGTGAAAAAAAAAACCCCAAAAAAACCCCAAAAAACCCAAAAAGGGAAACCCCGGGGCTGCCGCGCCAACATTTCCCGGCCCTGATGGATGCGGGAGGCGGAGGAGGGGCCCGGCCCTGCCTCTCCCGCTGCATTTGGTGGATTTAAATCCCACCCTGTGAGGTGCCCGCAGCTTTTTTACGGGCAGAATTCCCGGGGAATTGGGAGAGCTCAGCCTTGGCTGCGCTGGGAGCCCGCAGGTGAACGCCTCGCTCCGCCTGGAGAAGAGGGGTCTGTCCCGGGGGGCTCGGAGCAGCGGTTTAAGGATTATTTTCTTTTTTTTTTTTTTTTTTCCTGGCTTCTCCCCCCGCTCCCAGCCCTGTTCAGCCATCCCAGACCCCCTCTTCCCGGGCTGCCTGTCCCGGGCCAAGGCCAGGAACGGGTGTTTGATCCCCAGGCCCGGCCGGGGCTTGGGACGCGCGGTGCTCCCGCAGCTCCGGGCTCCGCCAGCACGAGCTTTAATTAGTGAATTAAGGAGAAAAGAGGATCACGGAGGGTCCGGCAGGACGGGGGGGATGAGGGAGTCCGGCGGAATTTAACCAGCACGGGGAAGGGGGGCGCGGATTTCAGCCCAGCTCTCCCCCAGCGCCTTGCATGGGGGGGATTGGGGAGGGGATTTTCTGTTTGTTTGGGGGTTTTTTTGGGGGGGGTTGTTTGGATTTTTTTTTGGTTTTTTTGTTTGTTTGTTTGGGTTTTTGGGGTTTTTTTGGTTGTTTTTTTTTTTTTTTTTTTGTGGTTTTTGGGGGGGGTTGTGGTTTGTGGGTTTTTTTTTTCTGGTTTTTTTGTGGTTTTTTTGGTGTTTTTCTTTTTAATTTATTTATTTCGGTTTCCCCCCCGGTTTTTTTGGGTCCCTCACCCCCGGGTGGGGGGTGCTGCAGCCTCCCCGGAGCAGGGAGTGCCGGCTGTGATTGTGCCGAAAATCCGGCGATATTTTTTTTTTTTTTTTGTCTCGAGCAGCGGGCGGGCGCTGGCGGATCCTCCGCCGGCAGATCTTGTCCTCATTACTGAATAATTCATCGCCGCGTTAATGGCTTCAGATCCCAGCGCGCTCCCCGCGCTCTCCTCCTCTCCTGCCTCGCTCTGCCCACTTGGGAAAACTTTATTATGCCTCGCTCTGACGACAGAGTATACAGATAAAAGATAATTGCTTGGCTTGACTCCCCCATTGATATGAAAATAAGATTTAAATTATTCACTTCGGTTTAAAGGTTAGTTGAAGGTTATTACAGGGGGGATAAAAAAAAAAAAATTTAAAAAAAAAAATCACTCTCCATAACATTTCTGTTGGAGATGAGACAGGTTTGAAAGGGCCTAATTTGCACGGCAGGCCGAGGCGGCTTGTTGTGAATAAACCCGGAGCCCCTCCAGAGATTTTAATCGCCGAAGAAGTCAATTATTTATAAGCAAATTACGCCGAGCTGCTCGGGTAGAGACAACCTGGCTCGGCGTGAACAGGGACAAGATGGAAAACCATATAACTTAATACACACCGAGCGGCAGCCGGAGCCTCTCCCGCTCCTAATCCCGGCTGGAATTTAACGAGCGGGCTGGAATTTCAGCGGGGAGCGGGGCGGGGTGGGGGGCTGAGCCCGGCTCCCTCGCACTCCTGTTTGTTTTATTCCTCCCCTTCAGCCTCCCGGCTCCCAGCCTCCGTCTCTGCCTTTTGTGTTGCCGCCTTGTAAATGGAATTAAAGGATTGTGAATTTTCCTCGCCCGAGCCATGGGGGTTTTGAAAGCGAGGGGGGGGACGTCACTGTGCCGAGCGCTCTCGGCTTTATCCCGGCTTTCGCTTCACGCTCTTTCATGTGGGGAGCTCTGGCCGCGGCTGCTGCGGGGAGAGAGGCGGATCTGCTGGCCGGAGTTAATAATTCATGCCCGGGCCTGGGTCGGAGCTCCCAGCCAGCGGTGGCACCGCTGATGAAGATCCGTGGAATCCCCGTGGAGAAGAGAGGATGGGATGGCAGAGCTGTGCAGGGGTGATCCGGGCCACGGTGCCCCGGTTCCGTGGAGCTCCTGTTCCTTGGGTGTGCAGGGTGCTGGTGGAACACCACGGAGCTCTGGTTCCATGGGCGTGCAGAGCATTGGTGGAACACCACGGAGGTCCTGTTCCTTGGGTGTGCAGGGCCCTGGTGGAACACCGTGGAGCTCTGGTTCCATGGAGTTCTGGTTCCATGGAGCTCTGGTTCCATGGGTGTGCAGGGCACTGGTGGAACACCATGGAGCTCTGGTTCCATGCATGCACAGAGTGCTGGTGGAACACCACGGAGCTCTGGTTCCATGGAGTTCTGGTTCCATGGAGCTCTGGTTCCATGGGTGTGCAGGGCACTGGTGGAACACCACAGAGCTCTGGTTCCATGGAGCTCTGGTTCCCTGGGTGTGCAGGGCGCTGGTGGAACACCACGGAGCTCTGGTTCCACGGAGCTCTGGTTCTGTGGGTGTGCAGGGTGCTGGTGGAACCCCAAGGATCCCCGGTTCAGTGGGTGCACAGGGCACTGGTGGAACACCATGGAGCTCCGGTTCCATGGGTGTGCAGGGTGCTGGTGGAACCCCAAGGATCCCCGGTTCAGTGGGTGCACAGAGCGCTGGTGGAACACCACGGAGCTCTGGTTCTGTGGGTGTGCAGGGTGCTGGTGGAACCCCAAGGATCCCCGGTTCAGTGGGTGCACAGAGCGCTGGTGGAACACCACGGAGCTCTGGTTCTGTGGGTGTGCAGGGTGCTGGTGGAACACCACGGAGCTCTGGTTCTGTGGGTGTGCAGGGTGCTGGTGGAACCCAAAGGATCCCCGGTTCCGTGGGTGCACAGAGCGCTGGTGGAACCCCAAGGATCCCCGGTTCAGTGGGTGCACAGGGCACTGGTGGAACACCATGGAGCTCCGGTTCCATGGGTGTGCAGGGTGCTGGTGGAACCCCAAGGATCCCCGGTTCAGTGGGTGCACAGAGCGCTGGTGGAACCCCAAGGATCCCCGGTTCAGTGGGTGCACAGAGCGCTGGTGGAACACCATGGCGCTCACCGGCCACTGGTGCCCCCCGGGTCCAGCCCTTGCTGCGGGCACATCGGACCTTATCAATGTATTGGGAGATATTAGATATTGGTGGGTGTAACAGGAGAGATATCAGATATCGATACATTGGGAGATACTGATCTATTGGGAGATATCAGATATCAATAACAGGAGAGATATCAGATATTGATAGGTGTAATGGGAAATATATCAGATATTGATACATTGGGAGATAACAGATATTGATATATTGTGAGAGATATCAGATATTGATAGGTGTAACAGGAGAGAGATCAGATATTGATTTATTGGGAGAGATAGCAAATATTAATATATTGGGAGAGATATTAGATATTGATAGGTACAATGGGAGAGATATCAGACATTGATCTATTGGGAGATATTGGATATTGATCTATTGGGAGATATCAGATATCAATAGGTATAACAGGAGAGATATCAGATATTGATAGGTGTAATGGGAAAGATATCAGATATTGATACATGGGGAGATATCAGATATTGATATACTGGGGGAGGTATCAGATATTGATTTATTGGGAGAGACATCAGATATTGATAGGTACAATGGGAGAGATAACAGACATTGATCTATTGGGAGATATTGGATATTGATCTATTGGGAGATATCAGATCTTGTTATATTGGGAGGTATCAGATATCAATAGGTATAGCAGGAGAGACAGCAGATATTGATATATTGGGAGAGATATCAGATATTGATAGGTGCAATGGGAGAGGTATCG
Source organism: Phylloscopus collybita (assembly GCA_027886175.1). Taxonomy (NCBI): domain Eukaryota; kingdom Metazoa; phylum Chordata; class Aves; order Passeriformes; family Phylloscopidae; genus Phylloscopus; species Phylloscopus collybita. The sequence continues at coordinate 79,694 of JAJNNQ010000136.1, read as the reverse complement.
GATATTGATACGTTGGGAGATGTTGGATATTGATATATGGGGAGATGTTGGATATTGATATATGGGGAGATGTTGGATATTGATAGGTGTAGTGGGAGAGATATCAGATATTGATACATTGGGAGATATCAGATATTGATATACTAGGAGAGGTATCAGATATATTGGGAGAGATATTAGATATTGATAGGTATAACAGGAGAGAGAGCAGATATTGATATATTGGGAGGATAGCAGATACTCATTTATGGGGACAGAGATCAGATATTGATCTATTGGGAGATATCAGATATTGATCTATTGGGAGAGATATTAGATATTGATAGGTGCAATGGGAGAAGTATCAGATATTGATATACTGGGAGACATATCAGATATTGATATATTGGGAGAGATATCAGATATTGATAGGTGTAACAGGAGAGAGATCAGATATTGATATATTGGGAGATATCAGATATTGATATATTGGGAGAGATATTAGATATTGATAGGTGTAACAGGAGAGAGATCAGATATTGATATATTGGGAGAGATATCAGATATTGATAGGTGTAACAGGAGAGAGATCAGGTATTGATATATTGGGAGATATCAGATATTGATATATTGGAGAGATATCAGATATTGATAGGTGCAATGGGAGAAGTATCAGATATTGATATACTGGGAGAGATATCAGATATTGATCTACTGGGAGAGAGAAGATGCCAGGCCCTGATTTAACTCCAGAATCCCCGGAGTCCCACCGGACGGGCCAGGCCTCAGCGGCTTTGCTGTGCAATCCTGCAGCTTGGAATGACTCAGCCCTTGAGGGGGAAAAGCCGAGCTGGAGCGTCCCGGCTGAGGCGGCATGGCCGGGCTGAATTCCTGAGGGATGAGGAGCTGTCAGCAGCGCTTTCCCCACCCCGGATCCCTCCTTCCTCCTCGGGGGAGCCCGGAGCAGACAGCGCTGCCCATCTCCTCATCTCGGCCCAGCCCCTCCCGCGCTCCCAGGTCCGCCTTTCCTGCCTGCTCAGGGAGGGGGAGAGAGAAAAAAAAAAAAAAAAAAAAATATATATATATATTAAAAAAAAACCCTCTTAAATCATTCAGCGCCTCTCTAATGTATTCCCAGCGCGGCCGGCGGAACAAGATCTGAAACACTCCTTTTTTTCCGCTCAGACTATTAACGGGTGACATTTTGACACCGGCGAGAAGTACGGCAGATTAAAAAAGGTAAAAAAAAAAAAAAAAACCACCAACAAAAAAAAAACCCAACCAAAAAAAATAAAAAAAATAAAAAAAATAAAAAAAAAAAAAAAAAGAAACCCGCACGGAAACCTAAGTGCCTGCACACAGCGCCGGGATTAAAAAAAATAAAAAAAAAATTTAAAAATCGCTGCTGGGAGCATGAAAAAGCAGAGCCCCCCCCCTGTCAGCAGCGATGGATCCAGCCCAGGGATCCAGCCCAGGGATCCAGCCCAGGGATGGATCACTGGGCAGCCGGAGGATGAGGCAGGGGATGAAGGCCGGCGGGGAGGGGGTTCGGCCGCTCCTCCCCCCGGGAGATTGGGACCCCTGGGGTCTCGGGGAGAGGAGGGAGGGGTCGGTCTCGTTTCATCTGCCCCTGACATTTGGAGTCCCCCCCACCCCCGGAGGCGGCTGGGGGATGGATGAAAGCGTGGAGATGAAGGAGCCGGCTTTTCTTGGCACCATTAATCATTTATCAGCTAATCAAGAACGCTCGCGGGAGATGAGGGGAGAGAGGAGCTCCTTCCTGATAGGAATTAGTTGGCTCACGGTTATTTTTTTCCCTCCCCTCCCACACCCCTCGCTCTGATTTCCCGAGGGATGGAGGCTCGGGGAGGGCTGAGCTCGCCCCCTCCCTGCTTCCCAGCACCCGGAGCCTCCGGGCAGCCGGGATGGGCTGGCCCAGAAAAGCCCTCGGGGCCTGAAATTCCCAGCGCGGGGAGAGGGAATCGCAGCCAGCCGGGTGGGGGACGGGGTGAGGACATCGCCCTCAGCTGCGCCAGGGGAGGCTCAGGCCGGGCACCAGCAGGAATTCCTGCCCAAATCACAGGATTTCCGGGTTGGAAATTCAAGATCATCCAGTCCAACCCAGCTCCAACACCTCAACTCACCCAGTGCCACATCCAGGCTTTTTAAACACACCCAGGGATGGTGACTCCCTGGGCAGATCATCCCAGAGCTTTATCACTCTTTATCACACCGGGACAGGAGGAGAGGGAACAGCCTCAGGCTATGCCAGGGAGGCTCAGGCCGGGCACCAGCAGGAATTCGGGCACCAGGAGGAATTCTTGCCTGGATCACAGAATCACAGAATTTCTGGGTTGGAAATTCAAGATCATCCAGTCCAACCCAGCTCCAACACCTCAACTCACCCAGTGCCACATCCAGGCTGTTCAAACACACCCAGGGATGGTGACTCCCTGGGCAGATCATTCCAGAACTTTATCACTCTTTATCACACAGGGGACAGGAGGAGAGGAGAAGGGAGGAGAGGGCACGGCCTCAGGCTGTGCCAGGGGGGGCTCAACTGGGGCACCAGGAGGAATTCCTGCCCAAATCACAGAATTTCCGGGTTGGAAATTCAAGATCATCCAGTCCAACCCAGCTCCAACACCTCAACTCACTCAGTGCCACATCCAGGCTGTTCAAACACACCCAGGGATGGTGACTCCAGCACCTCCCTGGGCAGAGCATCCCAGAACTTTATCAACTCTTTATCACACTGGGACAGGAGGAGAGGAGAAGGAAGGAGAGGGACGGGGACAGGGTGAGGACATCGCCCTCAGGCTGTGCCAGGGGAGGCTCAGGCCGGGCACCAGCAGGAATTCCTGCCCAAATCACAGAATCACAGGATTTCTGGGTTGGAAATTCAAGATCATCGAGTCCAACACCTCAACTCACCCAGTGCCACATCCAGGCTTTTTAAACACACCCAGGGATGGTGACTCCAGCACCTCCCTGGGCAGAGCATCCCAGAACTTTATCACTCTTTATCACACAGGGACAGGAGGAGAGGGCACGGCCTCAGGCTGTGCCAGGGGGGGCTCAACTGGGGCACCAGGAGGAATTCCTGCCCAAATAACAGAATAATTTACAGGTTGGAAGAGATTTTCAAGATCGAGTCCACCCCATGCTCCAACACCTCAACCAGACCACGGCACCCAGTGCCACATCCAGGCTTTTTAAACACACCCAGGGATGGTGACTCCAGCACCTCCCTGGGCAGAGCATCCCAGGGCTTTATCACTCTTTATCACACAGGGACAGGAGGAGAGGGAACAGCCTCAGGCTGTGCCAGGGGAGGCTCAGGCCGGGCACCAGCAGGAATTCAGACACCAGCAGGAATTCCTGCCCAGATCACAGAATTTCCAGGTTGGAAATTCAAGATCATCCAGCCAACCCATGCTCCAACACCTCAACCAGACCACGGCACCCAGTGCCACATCCAGGCTTTGTTTAAACACACCCAGGGATGTGGTGGAAGGGGTGGTCGGAGCTGCCCAGGGAAGTTTGGAGCCCCCGTCCCTGGAGGTGTCCCTGGCTCCGGGTGACAATCTCCCCTTCCTTAGGAGGGAGGCAGATTTCAACATCCCCGCCGGGCTTGAAAATGTGAGCTGGGGTGGGGGGCTCTGGAACAAACAGAACTAAAGAGCAAACACCCGGAGCTGTGACACCTCGTGCCATTTCTGTGAGTGAGCGGTGCTGGGGGAGGGTTTGGGGCCAGGCTCAGCCCTGCTGCCTCCCCGGGAAAGCTTTAATTCCCCCATAAACGCTGGCAGAGCTTTAATTCCCCCATAAACGCTGGCAGAGCTTTAATTCCCCCATAAACGCTGGCAGGGCTTTCCAGCAGCAGCCGCGCTCAGCTCGGCAGTAATACCCAGTTCTAGCATTTCAGGTAAGGCTTTATAAAGGAAATTAAATCTCCTCAACGCGGCTAATCGCAGATTAGCTTCCAGCACAGCCTGTTAGCCCGGACCGATCCCATTGAAAGCCTCGGGCGGCCCCGGCCCCGGGAACGCCTCATCCTGCGCTTGGAAAGCCCAGGAAGGGGCAGGGCAGAGGGGAATCCTCCTCTCCTGCTTTGGGGGTGGTTTTGTTCTCCGTGCAGGGAAAGGTCTCTGCGGTGCGCCGGGCATCTCCTGCTGCTCCGGGCTCTCCCGGGGTGGGACCCCGAGCTCTCCCGGGGGCTCCGGGGTGGGACCCCGAGCTCTCCCGGGGGATCTGGGGTGGGACCCGAGCTCTCCCGGCTCCCCAGCCTTCCCTCCGGGCTCTCCCGGGGGCTCCGGGGTGGGACCCCGAGCTCTCCCGGCTCCCCAGCCTTCCCTCTGAGCTCTCCCGGGGGCTCCGGGGTGGGACCCCGAGCTCTCCCGGGGGCTCCGGGGTGAGACCCGAGCTCTCCCGGGGGCTCCGGGGTGGGACCCCGAGCTCTCCCGGGGGCTCCGGGGTGGGACCCCGAGCTCTCCCGGGGGCTCCGGGGTGGGACCCCGAGCTCTCCCGGTCCCCAGCCTTCCCTCCGGCCTCTCCCGGGGGCTCCGGGGTGGGACCCCGAGCTCTCCCGGCTCCCCAGCCTTCCCTCCGAGCTCTCCCGGGGGCTCCGGGGTGGGACCCCGAGCTCTCCCGGTCCCCAGCCTTCCCTCTGGGCCCTCCTGCATCTCCTGCCTCCGAGGAAAGGGTGAAGGTCCCACCCGGGAGAGGGAGGAGGTGATGTGGCTGACAGGGCGGGGTTGTAGAGCACCCGAGTGTTGCTCACGTTCCTCCGTGGGATTTGGGGATGGTTTGGGTGGGAGGAGACCCCCAAGCTCATCCCCTTGCGCCAGGGACACCTCCCACGGGTGTCCCTGTGTTCCTCCCCTGTTCCAGTCTCGGAGGCTCGCAGGGATGAGAGCGTCACCCGGCAGTGCCCGGGGATGTCCCGGTGGGCGATGCACGGAGCTCTCCGAGCCCTTCCCTGCCGGGGAATCTCCTCCCGCGGATCATTCCCGGCCCGGCACCCCCCGGCCCTGACCTGCCTGAGCAACAGTTCCCCGCTGCCATCGGTTCTGGGGGCAGCCCCGGAGCCAGCCCTCCCCCGGCAGGCCCGGCCTTAATGGGCGGCAATTACTCCGCGCTAATTGATGGGGCGCGGCGCGGGGAGCAGCTCCCTTCCCTGCCGGGGGATTTCACCGCCGGGCTCACAGCGGAGAGGGGGATTGGCTGCGAGGGTCTGTCCTTCTGGGTTCTGATCCATCCCCTGGGTTCTGATCCACCCCCTGGGTTCGGATCCATCCCCTGGTTCTGATCCATCCCCGGGTTCTGATCCATCCCTTGGGTTCTGATCTATCCCAGGGTTCTGATCTATCCCCGGGTTCTGATCCATCCCCTGGTTCTGATCCATGCCTTGGGTTCTGATCCATCCCCTGGGTTCTGATCCATCCCCCGGGTTCTGATTCTTCTCTTCTCTTCTCTTCTCTTCTCTTCTCTTCTCTTCTCTTCTCTTCTCTTCTCTTCTCTTCTCTTCTCTTCTCTTCTCTTCTCTTCTCTTCTCTTCTCTTCTCTTCTCTTCTCTTCTCTTCTCTTCTCTTCTCTTCTCTTCTCCCCGGAGCAGCCCCGTGCCCAGTCTGGGCTGTCCCGGGGCCGCAGCAGCTCCGCAGCCGGGGCACGGGGGCCGATCCCATCCCCTGCGTGCCCTGCGGCTTCCAGGATTCCCCGCTGCCCGGGGGAGCCGCCTCCCCAGGTGTTTGTTTGCTCTCCCGGGATATTTGCATCCCGCCCCGGCCTGCCGGGCTGTCCGCGCTCCTTCGGGAGCTGTTTGCTCTGCTGTGACCTTTGGATCGGCGGGGTGAGCCTGGGGACAAGGTCAGCCCCGACAGCAACAGCGCTGCCCTCCCCGGGGGTGCGGGGGCTGCCCCGGCCCCTCCCCGGGCACACCGCGGTCCCTCTGTCCCCTCTGCCGCCGGTGACACCCGGGCTGCGGCCAGCGCAGGAATTCTCCTCCCTCGCTGCTCCGTTCCCTGCGGCCGGGCCGCTCTGCCCTGACTCGGCAGGGAAATATCGCCGGGATCGATTCCCGCTGCCGGGGCCGGCGGGTTTGGGAGGAACACCGGGTGGTTTCGGTGCCCTCGCAGCGGCTCGATTGGCTGCACAAAATCCGCTTTTCTCAAGGGGGGCGCGTCCCTCCCGCCGTGCCCATCCCTCTCAATCCGTGTGAATTCCACACTCCTGGGTGCTGGATGGGGCAGGGATCCAGCCCCAGGACGGGCTCCTGACCCAGCCCCCAAAACCCAGCGAGGATCCCCCAGCACCCATCCCTCTCCCCCAGCACCCATCCCTTTCCCGCCGTGCCCATCCCGCTCCTGCAGCACCCATCCTGCTCCAGCGGTGCCCATCCCTCAATCCGTGTGAATTCCACACTCCTGGGTGCTGGATGGGGCAGGGATCCGGCCCCAGGACGGGCTCCTGACCCAGCCCCCAAAACCCAGTGGGGCTCCCACAGCACCCATCCCTCTCCCCCAGCACCCATCCCTCTCCCTCCATGCCCATCCCTCACCGTGCCCATCCCTCAATCCGTGTGAATTCCACACTCCTGGGTGCTGGATGGGGCAGGGATCCGGCCCCAGGACGGGCTCCTGACCCAGCCCCCAAAACCCAGCGAGGATCCCACCGTGCCCATCCCTCTCCCTCCATGCCCACCCCTCGGCGCTGGCCCTGGGGGAGCCGCGGGGGAACAGCTGCGGCTGCACTGCAGGAAAAAAAAAAAAAACAAAAAAACCTCCCCGCTCCCTCCGTCAACAATTTTATTTTTATTTTTTATTTTTATTTTTTTTTTCCGAACTGCGCCAAACGAGAGGTGCGTCCTCCTCTCTCCGCCGCGCGTGTAACACCAGCACATAATTAACAGTCAAGATCATTTACATTGTCGCTTAGCTAATTTTCATAATGTTTTCTTTATTATCAGAGGAAGAAATTAACCCAAGAATTTATTTACATACTAGTCTCAAACAGTAACAGCTTGCTAATTGCCTGTTAGGTGATTAATAAGCTTACAGCAGATGCTAATGAATCGAGAGCTCACTGTTTCAAAGGTGCTCTTGCAGCATGCTTGTGTTTTGGCAGCTTAATTAGTGCAATAATTATGTACTTGTTGCTTCTTCTTTCAAGCAAATACTGTCAAATGCTTAAAAGATTAAAGAGAATTATATCGCCGGGAACTCGCTGTGCTCCGCGATTCTGCTGCTGCCGCTCCCCGGAGCCGAACCCGGGATAAACCCCGGGGAGGGGCCGGGGCCGAGCAGAGCCCGGCGGGGGCAGCACGGCAGCGGCTCTGACTGCCCTGGGGGTGGAAATGCTGGGGAAACGTGCTGGTGTGGGCCCTGGGGGTGGAAATGTGGGGGAAATGTGCTGGTGGGGATGGAAATGCTGGGGAATGTCCTCCTGGGGATGGAAATGTGGGGGAAACCTGCCGGTGGGGATGGAAATGCTGGGAAATGCACTGGTGGGGATGGAAATGTAGGGAAATGTGCCCCTGGGGATGGAAATGCTGGGGAAATGCACTGGTGTGGGCCCTGGGCATGGAAATGTGGGGAAAATGTGCTGGTGGGGATGGAAATGCTGGGGAATGTCCTCCTGGGGATGGAAATGCCGGGGAATGTCCTCCTGGGGATGGAAATGTGGGGGGAATGCTCGGGAAGGTGCCAGTGTGGGCCCTGGGGATGGAAATGCTGGGGATGGAAATGCTGGGGAAATGTGCCCCTGGGGATGGAAATGTGGGGGAAATGTGTCAGTGGGGATGGAAATGCTGGAGAATGCACTGGTGTGGGCCCTGGGGATGGAAATGCTGGGGAAGGTGCTCCTGGGGATGGGAATGCTGGGAAATGCACTGGTGGGGATGGAAATGCTGGGGAACTGTGCCCCTGGGGGTGGAAATGCTGGGGAAGGTGCTCCTGGGGATGGGAATGCTGGGGAAAGGCACCAGTGTGGGCCCTGGGGATGGAAATGCTGGGGAAGGTGCCGGTGTGGGCCCTGGGGACACGGGGCGCTGGTGGCCTTGGCGGTGCTGAGAGAACGGTTGGGGCTCCGTGAGCTCAGAGGGCTTTTGCAGCCTGAACAGCTCCACAGTGCTGTGGGATCTCCTGTCCCTGTCACCTGTCCCTGCCCCACACACACCACTGTCACCTGTCCCTGCCCAAACACACATTGTCACCTGTCCCTGCCCAAACACACATTGTCACCTGTCCCTGCACCTTTTCCTGTCCCACACACCACTGTCACCTGTCCCTGCACCTGTCCCTGCCCCCTCACACCTCTGTCACCTGTCCCTGCACCTGTCCCTGCCCCCTCACACCTCTGTCACCTGTCCCTGCACCTTTCCCTGTCCCACACACCACTGTCACCTGTCCCTGCCCCCTCACACTCCTGTCACCTGTCCCTGCACCCTTCCCTGTCCCCACACGCCGCTGTCACCTGTCCCTGCACCTTTCCCTGTGCCCTGTGACACGGCACTCCAGGTGTGACAGACCCCAGGCCCTCAGTGCCGCCCCGAGGCGCCCCCCGCCCCTCTCCAGCGCCAATCCCGGGGCACCGGGGGGGGCCCGGGCGGCCCCCGGAGCTCCGTGAGCGCCGGGAGCTCCCGCAGCGGGGCCGGGGGGTGAAGCGCTGGGGCCGAGCGGATGGGAAGGCGCTGTCCCCCCGCGGCTGGAGCCGTGTCCCCGGCTCGAGGAGAGCTCTGGAGAGGCTCTCCGGGGCCCGGCCCCGCGCCGCGGCGGCTGCGGCAATCTCCGGTTTCCTTGGAGACAGCCGCGCTCTCCGGGCTGCGGGAGAGGAGAGGGAGAGGGAGAGGGAGAGGAGAGGGAGAGGGAGAGGGGAGGAGAGGAGAGGAGAGGAGAGGAGAGGAGAGGAGAGGAGAGGAGAGGAGAGGAGAGGAGAGGAGAGGAGAGGAGAGGAGAGGAGAGGAGAGGAGAGGAGAGGAGAGGAGAGGAGAGGAGAGGAGAGGAGAGGAGAGGAGAGGAGGGGATGGGAGGGGAGGGGAGAGGAGAGGGAGAGGAGAGGATGGGAGGGTAGAGAAGAGGGAGAGGGAGAGGAGAGGGAGAGCTGGGGGTGGCCTCGCAGCTCTGGGGTGGGGTTTCAGAGGTCCCCATCGCCGGGGGCTGAGCGGGGACAGCAGAGCCCAGCGGGGTGCGGGCTGGGCTGGGCTCCGGGCTGGGCTCCCGGCGGCTCCCGGCGGCTCCCGGCGGCTCCTGGCCGCTCCCGCCCTCCCCGCGGCCGCTGCCGTGCCGTTCGCTCCCCGAGCCGGTTGTCACCGCGCGTTCCCCTCGGTGGGGCGCGGAGCCAGCTCCTCACTCCACCCATCCCTGCGCCCCAACGGGAGCCATCCCCAAAAAGCGCTCTCAGCCAGCCGCCGGGTGCCTCGGGAGCAGCTCCCGGCGGGGTTTGGCACCGGCCCTGCGGGTTTTCCGTGCTCCCTCAGGGGCTGGCAGGGCGGAGGAGCAGCACAGCCCTTGGGAGCTGGCCGGGGTCACACCGGCGCCTCCTCCCGGGAATTCGCTCCCAGCTCATCTGTTGACTCCAACCCCGGGGAAAGCCACGGATTTCCCAGCTGAAACCTCCTGGCTGTGGGAAATGTGGGGCACTGAAGGAGCAGGAAGTGTTCTACCCGGCTGGCAGTGGGTTCCCCCTTTCACAACCCCAAATTCCCCCCCAATTAACCGCTGATGAGGCCTTTTACCCTCCTCATCCCGCGCTCCTTCCCCGCCGCACGCCTCGGGGAGGGGAGGTTCTCAATCTCCAGCTCAAGACATTCATTTAAAAAAAAAAAAAAATAAAAAAAAAAAAAATAAAAAAAAAAAGTTGGCCGGTATTTGCCGAGTGTTAAGCACATCAAAATTAATGTTGACAAATCTTCGAGGAATAGAACGAAACAAAAGAAATCAATTAAGGAACCAGCCCGCGGATATATTTTAGAATCTGAATTGCGCTCAGCGCGGCGCTGGAAGTTACCTGCAAAGCCTGGTGCCAGATGGGAAACCGGGGAGGGGAGGCTTGGGCTCGGGATGGAAGGGAACATCGGCTGGAAACGCCGAAAATTGGGGGATGTGGGTGTGGGGCTCCTCCAGGGCTGGGCAGTGTCCCGAGGGGAAGCAGCAGGGGAAGCCTCGGCGCTCTCTGAGGGTTTGTGTGCACTCTGCTCCCGGGGGAACGGCTCCCAGTGCCCAGGGCAGGGCTGGGTGGGATTTGGGGCAGGAATTGTTCCCTGGCAGGGTGGGCAGGGCTGGCACAGGGTGCCCAGAGCAGCTGGGGCTGCCCCTGGAGCCCTGGCAGTGCCCCAGGCAGGGCTGGATGGGCTTGGAGTGCCCTGGGGCAGTGGGAGGTGTCCCTGGCCTGGCAGGGGTGGCAGCAGTTGAGGTGGCACCTCTGAGCTGGTGCTGAGCCGGAGCAGCAGAGACCTCAGAGCAGCTGAGGGGTGCCAAGGACCGAGCACAGGGACCATGATCGGCATGGGGACCACGAGTGCTCCCATCCCATCCCATCCCATCCCATCCCATCCCATCCCATCCCATCCCATCCCATCCCATCCCATGGATCCCATCCCATCCTATCCCATCCCATCCCATGGATCCCATCCCATCCCATCCCATCCCATCCCATCCCATCCCATCCCATCCCATCCCATCCCCATCCCAGAGTGCTCCTGAGCCCGGCACAGCCAGGGCAGCACCTTTCCGTGTTCCTCCATCATCTCCCTCCCCACTGCTGGCCCTGGCACAGGATCCCTGTGGCACCAGCCCACCCTGAGCTGTCACTGTGACCCCAGCACGGGCTCCCCCGGTACCAGCTCATCCCGGTACCAGCTCCCCCCGGTACCAGCTCCCCCTGGTACCAGCTCAGCCCAGTACCAGCTCACACAGTACCAGCTCCCCCCAGTACCAGCTCATCCCAGTACCAGCTCAGCCTGGTACCAGCTCATCCCGGTACCAGATCACCCCGGTACCAGCTCCCCCCGGTACCAGCTCAGCCCAGTACCAGCTCACACAGTACCGGCTCATCCTGGTACCAGCTCCCCCTGGTACCAGCTCCCCCCGGTACCAGCTCCCCCCGGTACCAGCTCCCCCCGGTACCAGCCCACCCCGGTACCAGCCCACCCCGGTACCAGCTCAGCCTGGTACCAGCTCAGCCTGGTACCAGCTCACCCCGGTACCAGCCCACCCCGGTACCAGCTCACCCCAGTACCAGCCCACCCCGGTACCAGCTCACCCCGGTACCAGCCCACCCCGCTCCCGGCCCCGGCCCGCCTGCCCGGGGAGGTGTGGCAGAGGCGGGGGCAGAGCTCTCCCCCGTCACCCACCGAGTCACTTCTGCTTAGGGCAGCGCGACAAATGAGTCTGGATGTCTGTGTGATCCTATCAGCGTTATCTCAGCCGCTGCATTTTAGGGCTTCTGTGCCCTTCCGAGCAGATGAGCGTTCCCTGGGCTGACAGGGGGACCCGGGGAGGAGGGGGCTGGCTGGGACAGGGGAACCCGGGGAGGAGGGGGCTGGCTGGGGCACAGGGAACCCAGGGAGGAGGGGGCTGGCTGGGGCACGGGGATTCGGGGAGGAGGGGACTGGCTCTGACAGGGGGACCCGGGGAGGAGGGGGCTGGCTCTGACAGGGGACCCGGGCAGGAGGGGGCTGGCTCTGACAGGGGGACCCGGGCAGGAGGGGGCTGGCTCTGACAGGGGGATCCGGGGACGAGGGGGCTGGCTGGGGCACGGGGAACCGGGGAAGAGGGGGCTGGCTCTGACACAGTGACCCGGGGAGGAGGGGGCTGGCTCTGACAGGGGAACCCGGGGAGGAGGGGGCTGGCTGGGGCACGGGGAACCGGGGAAGAGGGGGCTGGCTCTGACACAGTGACCCGGGGAGGAGGGGGCTGGCTCTGACAGGGGGACCCGGGGAGGAGGGGGCTGGCTGGGGCACGGGGAACCCGGGGAGGAGGGGGCTGGCTCTGACAGGGGGACCCGGGGAGGAGGGGGCTGGCTGGGGGACGCTGACCCACGGAGGAGGGGGCACCTCGCAGGAGCCCCGCGGGGATTGCAGCACCAGCTCTCCGCCTGCGCTGACGCCTCATCCCGGGCAGGGCTGAGACACGGGAACCCCCAGGGGAGCCCCCCGAGGCAGCACCCACGGCGGGATGGATCCCCTTTGTCCTTTCCCGGCACGATTCCCAGCTGGATGAGCCGGCCCTGACCTTGTGGGAGCAAACAGCTCCAGCCAGGAGCTCGCTCACTGTCCCCCCTCTCCTCCCGAGGATCCCTCCTGCTTTTCCAAAGGAAAACCATCGCAGTGACCCTTTCTCCTTGAGTATTTTCAGCCCATGAAGGTTTGGACAGACCCACAGGAATTCCAGAGGTCTGGGTGGAAAATGCCAGCGGAGGAAGGAGGATCTCCGTCCCGGGAAAGGGTAAAGGAAAGATCCATCAAAGGATTAGCTCCGGCATTCGCTTAATTTTATTACTTCCAGCGACTTTATTGCCTTCATTTTGCTTTCTGTTGCATTCCAGCACTTATTTAATAAACCTCTCTCCGGTTTAAATAGCAGTTTAGCTTTTATGGTAATGCTAAACTTAATCAGATGCTCAAATTAGCTTGAAATTAATTATATTGACAGCAATAACCCTTGGTTCCCTCTCTCTCTCTCCCCAAGTCCTGTGCACGCATCTCCTTCAGGCCTGCAGTGAATTCCATTTGGGCACGGGGATCAGCTCCCTGCTGGGCTGGGCACTGCTGGTGCTGGCACGGAGAGGAGCCAGAGGGGAGGTTTGGGGTCTGGGCAGCGCCTTTCCCTGCAGCTGAACCAAACCTGAACCAAACCTGAGCTGAACCGAACCTGAGCTGAACCGAACCTGAGCTGAACCGAACCTGAATTGAACCAAACCTGAGCTTTCCCTGCAGCTGAACCAAACCTGAACTGAACCAAACCCGAGCTGAACCAAACCTGAACTGAACCAAACCTGAGTGAACCAAACCTGAGCTGAACCAAACCTGAGCTTTCCCTGCAGCTGAACCAAACCTGAGCTGAACCAAACCCGAGCTGAACCAAACCTGAACTGAACCAAACCTGAGTGAACCAAACCTGAGCTGAACCAAACCTGAGCTGAACCGAACCTGAGCTGAACTAAACCTGAGTGAACCAAACCTGAGCTGAACTGAACCTGAGCTGAACCGAACCTGAGCTGAACTGAACCTGAGCTGAACCGAACCTGAGCTGAACCAAACCTGAGCTGAACCAAACCTGAGCTGAACCAAACCTGAACTGAACCAAACCTGAGCTTTTCCTGCAGCTGAACCAGACCTGAACTGAACCAAACCTGAGCTGAACCAAACCTGAGCTGAACCAAACCTGAACTGAACCAAACCTGAGCTCTCCCTGCAGCTGAACCAAACCTGAGCTTTTCCTGCAGCTGAACCAGACCTGAGCTGAACCAAACCTGAGCTGAACCAAACCTGAGCTGAACCAAACCCGAGCTGAACCAAACCTGAACTGAACCAAACCTGAGCTTTTCCTGCAGCTGAACCAAACCTGAACTGAACCAAACCTGAGCTTTTCCTGCAGCTGAACCAAACCTGAACTGAACCAAACCTGAAATTGTCCTCTCCAACCACCACTGGTCACCCAAACAGCCCATCAATTCTCTCCTCCTGCAGAAAGGAATGCAAAACAATCGTTATTTACGTGAAAAGTGCCTGAGAAACCCCACCACAAAAAGCAAACATCAGAAGGCTGAAAGAACTTTCAAAAAACTTTAGAAGAGCAGAACAGAGAAGAGCAGGGCAGCAGGGCTGGGTCAGCGCCGGCTGGGCAGTCAGGATGCCCTGATCCATCCCACCCAGCATTCCTGCCCGAGCTCCTCAGGCACCCAGGAAACGCCTCATGGAGCTCAACCTCACCTTCTGCACAGCCTGAGGGGGCACCAACCCCCTGCTCCGGTTGGGTGGGAGGAAAATCCCCAAAATCCAGTGAAAACCCCCCAAAAAAAGAGCCAGAGCAGGCAGCAGCTGTGTCATTGTCACCCTCGGGCTGGGTTTGCTGGTTGGCTCCCAGGCAGCAGAACCCACGGGGGCTGGCGTGCGAGTCGCTTTGTTTCTTTAATATTATTTTTATTTTTATTTTTATTTTTATTTTTTTCCCCCCCCTTTTTGGAACGAGCAGCTCTTGCGGCGGAGCCGACACACACACACCAAGCACGAATTTGCTAAATTACATCAACACGATTGCGACCCATAAAAAGCTCAATGGATCCTCGTCGGGGCCCTGTTTACCCGCGCTGCTTCGTGGCTGGCTGGGCTGTTTGCACAATGTAATTTAACGTGTCAATTTGCTCTCCAAATAGAAAACATCTGGCCTTTTGACATGCCAAAAAAAAAAAAAAAAAAAAAAAACACCAAAAAAAAAACCGCTGAGGAGAGGAGCCGAGGAGGGAGCTGAAAAGAGCCAATATCATCCAGATCGATTGATGGCTTCTTGGCAAAACCTCCTCCTCCCGCAAACCCGGGCAAGATTAGCGAATTTTTCCTCCTAATTAAAAGGAAGGAGAAGCCGCGGACGGGGGCTGGCACGTGCTTCCTGCAATTACATCCCCTGCCAATATTGACATCCCACTCCGCTGGATTTTTTTTAAACGATCTTATTATTCTGTAATCGGGGGTAACGAGGAGAAAATGATACTTTTATAAGCGTGTTTTGGGTTTTGTTTTTGGTTTTTTTTCTTGGTTTTGGGTTGTTTCTCTTTTTTTTTTTTGGTTTTTTTTGTGGGTCTTTTTGGTTTTTTTTTTGTTTTATTTGGATTTTTTGTTGGTTTTTTTTTTGTTGTTGTTGTTTTTGTTTTTGGTGGGGTTTTTTTTTTTGTTTTTTTGTTTTGAGGTGTGGTTTTTTTTTGTGTGTGTGGTTTTTGTTTGTTTTTTTTGTTTGTTCTGTTTTTTTGTTTTTTTTTTTTAATTAAATATTCCGGAGGAGCCGCGGCGCCCCAGGAAATTAATTCCCCTCCCCTCTAAATCCCCTTTTAGCTCGAGAGATTCTCCTGAAAAAAAACCATCTCCGACTTCGGGAGCCGGGGCTCGCCCCGCGGCGCTAAGAAAGGCCCTTAAATCCCCCCCTAATCCCTAATAAACCCTAATTCCTCTGGCTCCCCCAGACAGCGCTGACCTAAATAAAGGCAGCTGAGGGCCTTGGCTTCCCCTCCTGAGATCCGGGCTGCGGGATGGTGTTGCCACAATTCCTGCCTGTCCTGGGTTCCAATGGAAAATTGTGCCCGAGGTCTGTGTTCCATCCCCATGAGCCCTTGGATGTTCTCGGGGGTTTTTGCCGTTCTACTCTGTCTCCTTGAAGGAGTTTGTAAAAGTTTTGTTTTCAGCCTTCTTGTGTCTTTGGAGTCAGACACGCTTTGATATAAACGAGCCGTTTGTAATGGTGAACTCTGGAGATGTTCACGTTCTTTCCATGAAGGAGGAGGCTGCTGACGGACTGCTGCAGGGTCCAGTGTGGATGGAGAAGGAGATTTTCTTCCTCCAATCCATGATCTGGAATCCAATCCATGATCTTCCTCCAATCCATGATCTTCCTCCAATCCATGATCTGGAATCCAATCCATGATCTTCCTCCAATCCATGATCTTCCTCCAATCCATGATCTTCCTCCAATCCACGATCGCTGCTGGAATTCGATAAATGCCGGTTCTGTAAATAAAGTCCTTCTCCTTTCCACCTGGGACATCCCAAAGTGTGGGTGTGAGTTCTTTGTGTGAGTTCTTGGTTCTTGGAGCCAAGGTGGGGCAGAGTTCTCCTGATCTCCTGTTAACGAGCCCAACAATGCCTCATGGATAACTTCCTCTGGAGTTATCTCTGGTTAATGGGCCATCAAGGACCCACTGCATGACTCACAGAATGAGATCATCCCATTGTGAGATGCTCCGCCCAGGGGGAGGAGCCAAGCATTCCCACCTGGATAGAATCCAGGGTTGGAGACATCACAGGGAGCTTTTATCCACTGAACTCCCAGAGGAGATAAGAGCTACCAGACGGGATCATTGCTTTGATAAGAACATCTCATCTGGTTCCACAAAAAACAAAAATCCCCCAAACAAAAACAAAAACAAAAACAAAAAAACCCACACAAAACAAAAACAAACAAACAACCCAAAACCCACACAAAACCAAAACCAACAACAAAAAGGAAAAAACAAACAAACAAACAAACAAACAAAACCCCAAAACAAAAAAAAAAACCCAAAACAAAACAAACCACACACACAAAAAAAAACCAAACAAAAAACCCAAAAAACCAAACCAAACCAACAAACAAACAAAAAAAAACCACAAAAAAAAACCCACAAAAAAACCCAAAACAAAACCAAAACAAACCAACCCCCCCCCCCCCAAAAAAAAAAACCACCAAAAAAACCCCACCAAAAAAACACCAAACAAACAGACAAAAAAAAACCCCGCCAGGAAAAGCGGGGAGGTTACAGCGAGTTCAGGCCTTGCTTTAATTAAGGGAGAGACATCCCCCTCCTGCGGGGAACAACGCCGAGCTCACGTTCCAGCCCCGATAGGAAAAGATTTCCCGTCCTGGTCCTGTCAGCGAGGCTTGGACGCGTTTGTGGGGGGAAATAAATTGGGATTTCTCTTCGCCTGCCAGGGAGAACTTTCGCAGTGTTTGCTTTGAAAAGTCTGTGGGGCTGGCGGTGGTTTTTTTTGCTCTAATCAAGTTCTTGGCATTTTCCAGGGGCTCGTAATGGGACTCAAGTAGTTGCACATTTTCCGTAATTGGGGCTGGAGTAATTGCACATTTCTCTAAATGATTAATGAACGGAATTAAAAAGTTTGGAGAGGAAAAAAAAAAAAAAAAAAATGAAGTCGCCTGTGACACTGGAGAAAGGGAACGGCGGCGGGGCTGGGGCTGGGGATGAGGAGAGAGGCTCTTACACAAATAATTCACGGGCTGGAAGGGCGGTGGGAGAGAGGAGGAAACCCCCGCGGGACGGAGGGGCCGCTCCAGCCGGGCCCCCCGGGGGTGTCAGGCACAAAGCCGCGGGGATTATCGGCTGGGGCTATCAGCGAGATAACGCACGGCAGAGGTGGCTCCTGCCAAGGCCCTGCGGGCGGATCAAAGGGAATAAATAAATCAGTCCCAGGCCCAGCATTGCTGGGGGGTTTTCACCCAGTTGTTCCCGGGGTTTTTTTTTGGTTTGTTTTTTTTGTTTTGTTTTCCCACCCAGCCAGCAGCGGCTGCCGTGACTGCCAGGAAAGGCTGGGGTGGGATGGGAGCGCTGCCGGGGCGGCTCGCTGGGGCTGGGAGCCCTCGGCAGGGGAAGGAGAACGGAGCCCGGTGTGAAACCTGAGCTCGGACACGGGCGGGAGCTGCGTGTGCCCGCCCCGGCGCCCGTGGGAGGCACCCACACCGCCGGGGGGCTTACCTGGGCCTCAGGGAGAGAGCCCCGGCATGGCCAGGTGAGGGGGGCTGGGGGGTTCCAAGGGGGAAAGGGCACCCAGAGCTTGGATCCTGCATCCGGAGCTTGGATCCTGCACCCAGAGCCTGGATCCTGCATCCAGAGCTTGGATCCTGCACCCAGAGCTTGGATTCTGAATCAATCTGCACCCAGAGCTTGGATCCTGCATCCATCTGCACCCAGAGCCTGGATCCTGCATCCATCAGCATCCAGAGCTTGGATCCTGCATCCAGAGCCTGGATCCTGCATCTAGAGCTTGGATCCTTCATCCAGAGCCTGGATCCTGCATCCAAAGCCTGGATCCTTCATCCAGAGCCTGGATCCTGCATCCAGAGCTTGGATCCTTCATCCAGAGCCTGGATCCTGCATCCATCTGCATCCAGAGCTTGGATCTTTCATCCAGAGCCTGGATCCTTCATCCAGAGCTTGGATCCTTCATCCAGAGCTTGGATCCTGCATCCATCTGCATCCAGAGCTTGGATCCTGCACCCAGAGCTTGGATTCTGAATCAATCTGCACCCAGAACTTGGATCCTGCATCCATCTGCACCCAGAGCCTGGATCCTGCATCCATCAGCATCCAGAGCTTGGATCCTGCATCCAGAGCCTGGATCCTGCATCTAGAGCTTGGATCCTTCATCCAGAGCCTGGATCCTGCATCCAAAGCCTGGATCCTTCATCCAGAGCCTGGATCCTGCATCCAGAGCTTGGATCCTTCATCCAGAGCCTGGATCCTGCATCCATCTGCATCCAGAGCTTGGATCTTTCATCCAGAGCCTGGATCCTTCATCCAGAGCTTGGATCCTTCATCCAGAGCTTGGATCCTGCATCCATCTGCATCCAGAGCTTGGATCCTGCACCCAGAGCTTGGATTCTGAATCAATCTGCACCCAGAGCTTGGATCCTGCACCCAGAGCCTGGATCCTTCATCCAGAGCCTGGATCCTTCATCCAGAGCCTGGATCCTGCATCCATCTGCATCCAGAGCTTGGATTCTGCGTCCATCTGCATCCAGAGCTTGGATCCTGCATCCATCTGTATCCAGAGCCTGGATCCTGAATCCAGAGCCTGGATCCTTCATCCAGAGCTTGGATCCTGCACCCAAAGCTTGGATCTTTCGTCCAGAGCCTGGATCCTTCATCCAGAGCCTGGATCCTGCATCCATCTGCATCCAGAGCCTGGATCTTGCACCCAAAGCTTGGATCTTTCATCCAGAGCCTGGATCCTGCATCCATCTGCATCCAGAGCTTGGATATTTCATCCAGAGCCTGGATCCTTCATCCAGAGCTTGGATCCCGCATCCATCTGTATCCAGAGCTTGGATCCTGCACCCAGAGCCTGGTGGGGTCTGGTGGGAGCACAGGGAAGGAGCAAGATCCGATGGGAGCATGGGGAAGGGGCAGGGTCTGAGCCCTTTGTGTGGCCCCTTCCTGCTGCAAACCCCGACCCCGCCGGATCCCCCGGGGCTGGGATGGCTCAGGAGTGCCAGGGGGGCTGGGATGGCTCAGGAATGCCAGGGGGGCTGGGATGGCTCAGGAATGCCAGGGGGGCTGGGATGGCTCAGGAGTGCCAGGGGGGCTGGGATGGCTCAGGAATGCCAGGGGGGCTGGGATGGCTCAGGAATGCCAGGGGGGCTGGGATGGCTCAGGAATGCCAGGGGGCCTGGGATGGCTCAGGAGTGCCAGGGGGCCTGGGATGGCTCAGGAATGCCAGGGGAGGTGTCCCGGCCCTGCGAGGCCTTGGTGATCACAGAGCCAGGGAATCATGGATTGCTCTGGCCTGGGAGGGGCACCTTCCGCTGCCCCAGGCTGCTCCAAACCCCATCCAGCCCCAGCTCCTTGGCCCCTCCTCATCACCCTGTGGTGGGGAAGCTGGGAGAAGCCCCCAGCCCCACATCCGCCCCCCCTGGCCCCAGAAGTCGGTGTCCTCCAGAGCTCCAGGCCAGGAGGAGACCTTCCCAACCCCTCTGCTCCCACCACCTCCCACCCCAGGCAGTGGGAAGCACCAAGGAGGGAAAACAGGAATATCTGTCCTGGTCTGAGCCAGCAGAAGCAAATGACAGTGAGGCAGCAGCAGCAGCAGCAGCAGCAAAATAGGATTTATAATCCCCTCAGCTTTCCTCTCCAATTTCAGCCGTGAAGATGAATGTTTGCTGCGCTCTTATTCATTTATCCATTATTT
The DNA here is from genome assembly GCA_027886175.1 of Phylloscopus collybita. Taxonomy (NCBI): domain Eukaryota; kingdom Metazoa; phylum Chordata; class Aves; order Passeriformes; family Phylloscopidae; genus Phylloscopus; species Phylloscopus collybita. The sequence goes on along the minus strand of JAJNNQ010000136.1, from coordinate 60,049 downwards.
TCCCCAGCTCCTGAGGGAGGCTGAGCTTCCCAGCGCACGGAGGCCGCCCTTGCCTCTCCTCCTGAGGCCCAGCCCTGCCCCAAAGGAGCGTGTTCCAGAACATTCCCCCGTCCCCGTGCGGCGCTGCCTCCCTGCAGGGCAGCAGGGACGGGACAGGGATCTTGCCCTGCTCAGGTGAGACTTCACCTGCGGGGCTGCTCCTGCCCTGGGGGCCTGGAGCTGCTGGAGCCAGCCCAGAGGAGGCTATGGAGATGTTCCAGGGGCTGCAGCCAGGCTGGGAGACCTGGAGATGCTCACCTGGAGAAGGGAAAGCTCCAGGGAGAGCTCCGAGCCCTGAAGGGGCTCCAGGAGAGCTGGGGAGGGACTGGGGACAAGGGATGGAGGGACAGGACACAGGGAATGGCTTCAGAGTGACACAGGGAATGCTGGGCAGGAATTGTTCTCTGGCAGGGTGGGCAGGGCTGGCACAGAGTGCCCAGAGCAGCTGGGGCTGCTCCTGGAGCCCTGGGATGTCCAAGGCCAGGTTGGACACTGGGGCTGGGAGCAGCCTGGGGCAGTGGGAGGTGTCCCTGCCAGGGCTGGGGTGGCACTGGGTGGGATTTGGGGTCCCTGCCCTGTCAGGGGTGGCACTGGGTGGGATTTGGTGTCCCTGCCCTGTCAGGGGTGGCACTGGGTGGGATTTGGGGTCCCTGCCCTGTCAGGGGTGGCACTGGGTGGGATTTGGTGTCCCTGCCCATGGCAGGGGTGGCACTGGGTGGGATTTGGTGTCCCTGCCAGGGCAGGGGTGGCACTGGGTGGGATTTGGTGTCCCTGCCCTGGCAGGGGTGGCACTGGGTGGGATTTGGTGTCCCTGCCAGGGCAGGGGTGGCACTGGGTGGGATTTGGTGTCCCTGCCAGGGCAGGGGTGGCACTGGGTGGGATTTGGTGTCCCTGCCAGGGCAGGGGTGGCACTGGGTGGGATTTGGGGTCCCTGCCAGGGCTGGGGTGGCACCGGGTGGGATTTGGTGTCCCTGCCCTGGCAGGGGTGGCACTGGGGGGGATTTGGTGTCCCTGCCCTGGCTGGGGTGGCACTGGGTGGGATTTGGGGTCCCTGCCCTGGCAGGGGTGGCACTGGGTGGGATTTGGGGTTCCTGCCAGGGCTGGGGTGGCACTGGGTGGGATTTGGGGTTCCTGCCCTGGCAGGGGTGGCACTGGGTGGGATTTGAGGTCCCTGCCCTGGCAGGGGTGGCACTGGGTGGGATTTGAGGTCCCTGCCCTGTCAGGGGTGGCACTGGGTGGGATTTGGGGTCTTTACCAGGGCAGGGGTGGCACTGGGTGGGATTTGGGGTTCCTGCCCTGGCAGGGGTGGCACTGGGTGGGATTTGGTGTCCCTGCCAGGGCAGGGGTGGCACTGGGTGGGATTTGGTGTCCCTGCCCTGTCAGGGGTGGCACTGGGTGTGATTTTGGACCCTTCCCATCCCGCAGCATCCCCTGATTCACCCCGGGATCCCTGCAGGCTCCTGCCGGGTGGGTGAGTTATCGCTCCGGAGCGCACAAAGCGCTGGGAAATTCCTCACCCTCCTCCTGCTCGAGGGGTTTGTGGCACGGGGACGGTGACAGGGCCCCCGGGACAGCCCCGACACGGCACGGCACGGCTCGGCACGGGCACCCCGCTCCCCGCCGATCCCCGCTGGCTGCCGTTCGGGAGCCGGGCGAACGTTGTGCTGCAAAAAAAAAAAAAAAGAAAAAAAAAAAAAAAAGTAACGAGGAATGCAAATGAGTCGGAGCGGGTTGGTTATTAAAGGCGAGATTGATGGTTCAAGCTCTCTGGTGTGGGAAAAAAAAAGCTGCCGTCCTTATTAAATGTAATTATCTGCAGCGCTAATAAAAGCCTGCGCATCTCCCCGGGTCAGGCTGCTCCCGCTTCTTCTCCCCAACGCTAATCAGCAGCAGCTGCAGGAGCCTGCAGAGGGCTCGGGGAGGAGATGCCCATCACGCCGAGCGCTCGCTAATTGCTGCTCCAGGACCAGCGCGGGGCCGCCGGGGTGGGGAAAGCTCCCTGGCCCGGCTCCGAGCCCCGGAGACCCGCAGAAGGAGGGAGGAAAAGGCTTTTTCCCCCAGCCTGGATGGGGAAGCGTCACCCTTGGGAAGGGTTCCGGGGACCGCACCCCAGCCCCGGCCGGTCCCGCCCGGCCCCGGGACGCTGCCGAGGCAATAACTGAGCTGCTGACCTCAGAGGGATGAGAACAAAAGGCGGGATGCGCAGGGGAGGAGGCAGCGCCCCGAATGAGATGATGCTTCGGCGGCGCTTTGATCTGCTATTGTTTTAATTAATGCCTCTAAATAAGAACGGGGAGATTCTTGGGTAAAGGATCCCCCCCCTGGATCATCAATTTAATGAGCTTTTTTTCCCCTTTCGGAGGAGGTGTGAGCCAGCCAGCGAGGCTGTTGGCCCGGCTCAAACTTCCCGGCCTGGGAAAAGCAGAGACAAAGGCTGGGAAAACAAATCACCCCGGCCAAACTTCTCCGGTTTTCCCCCAGGGGAGCGCAAAGCAGAGCGGCTTCCATCTCCCAGAGCTCCCGGAGGCTGAGGGGAAAACCTCCGGGAGAAGCAAAAGGAGATTTTGTGGAGGGCAGGAGCAGCCCAGCCCCGGGAGCTTCGCCGGGTCGGGGGGGGATCGCTGGGTGCATCCCCAGGGATGCTCGGGGAGGGGTTTATTTGGGAATTCCTTGGATAAAGGAGGTCTGCGTCGCAATAAGACAGGAAAGAAGGACGCTCAGGCGCTGATTTGTCCTAGGCAAAAAAAAAAAAACCAAAACAAAACCAAAACAACCCACAAAAAAATCAAAAACAAGCAAAAAAAAAACCAAAAAAACAAACAAAAAAAACCCACAAACCACAAAAAAAAACCCCCAAAACAAGAAAAAAAAAAAGAAGGAAAAAACCCCCCAAAAAATAAACCAAAAAACCCCACAAAAACAAAAGCAAAAAAACAAAACAAACAAACCAAAACAAAACAAAAAAAAAACAACAAAACCACACCAGGGGCAGTTTATTCCCAGACCTCGACATTTACAGAATTCCATCAGTGACCATGGATTGGAGGAAGGAAATTGTCCTCTCCAACCACCACTGGTCAAACCCAACAGCCCAATCAGTTCTCTGCTCCTGCAGAAAGGAATGCAGAACAATCGTTATTTACGTGAAAAGTGCATGAGAAACCCCACCACAAGAGTAAAGATCTGAAAGCTGAGAAGAACTTTAGAAAAACTTCAGAAGAGCGTGGTGACACAGCTGGGTGCATCCCCAGGGATCTGAATTTGCGGGTTTTTCCCTGAATTTACATTTTTTTTCCCTGAATTTGCATTTTTTTTCCCTGAATTTGCGGGTTTTCTCCTGAATTTGCGGGTTTTCCCCTGAATTTGCGGATTTTCCCCTGGATTTGGGGAGCTGATGGGCCGGGATTCCTCCCGGGGAGGCGGCCAGCGAGCCCCGGGTTCCCTGGGGAGCTGGATGGATCCATCCGGGCGCTCCCGGAGCTTTTCCTGCCACGGCACAGCCGCTCCTGGATCCACTGGGACTCGTGGACTCGTGAATTCAGAAAGGCTGATGCTCCAAAAAAAGGGGGCTGGTTTATTCTCAAAAGCTATTTTTATACCTTTTTACAACGTGCCCACCTAAGAGGTGGGATCCTTTGGACCATTGGTCACACCAAGGGTCAACAAGCAAAGCCCCTCCTTGGGAGAGAAATGTGAGAAACAAGAGAGTTTAGAAAACATGATCCTTGTTTCGCAGTTTAGGTCCCTGGGAAAGAACTTGAGCAAACCCAAAGGTGACAGGCAGTGACTCCATGAGCCCACCTCAGAGCTGGGATCTTTGCACTCACGGGTCACCTGAAGGGGTTATCGAGCAAATTTTCTCCTTTGGGAAAGGAAGGTAGGAAAACACGATGGGTTACAATAATCTGCTCTCGTTTACCACGGGATTCTTTGGGAAAAAGGGAATTTCAGAAACCCAAAGGTGACAGGCAGTGACTCCATGAGCCCACCTAAGAGGTGGGATCCTTTGGACCATTGGTCACACCAAGGGTCAACAAGCAAAGCCCCTCCTTGGGAGAGAAATGTGAGAAACAAGAGAGTTTAGAAACTGTGACCTTGTTTGCCAGTTTAGGTCCCTGGGAACAGAATTCCCTAAAACCAAAAGGCACAAATCGTGGCAACAAGGAGCCCCAGGTTTATTTTCCAAGCTTCTTTTATACTTTTCACAAATGTGCCCACCTTAGAGGTGGGACCCCCTGGGAACCATTGGTCACTCGCAGAGACCACCACGTGCAGTCCCTCCTCTGGGAACAACTGTGGAAAACACAATAGTTTAAAGAGTGTGACCTTGTTTACCAGTTTAGGTCCCTGGGAACAGAATTCCCTAAAACCAAAAGGCACAAATCGTGGCAACAAGGAGCCCCAGGTTTATTTTCCAAGCTTCTTTGATACTTCTTACAAATGTGCCCACCTTAGAGGGGCACCTTCCACCCTGGGAACCATTGGTCACTCTCAGAGACCACCACACAAAGTCCCTCCTCTGGGAACAAATGTGGAAAACACGATAGTTTACAAACTGTGACCTTGTTTACCAGCTTCAGTCCCTGGGAACAGAATTCCCTAAAACCAAAACATGGCAGGCACAAATCGTGGCAACAAGGAGCCCCAGGTTTATTTTCCAGGCTTCTATTATACTTTTTACAAATGTGCCCACCTTAGAGGTGGGAGACCCCTGGTCACTCTCAGAGATCACCACACAAAGTCCCTCCTCTGGGAACAAATGTGGAAAACACAATAGTTTACAGTGTGTTACCTTGTTTACCAGCTTCAGTCGCTGGGAACAGAATTCCCTAAAACCAAAACATGGCAGGCACAAATTGTGGCAACAATGAGCCACAGGTTTATTTTCCAAGCTTCTTTGATACTTTTTACAAATGTGCCCACCTTAGAGGTGGGAGACCCCTGGGAACCATTGGTCACTTGCAGAGACCACCACACAAAGTCCCTCCTCTGGGAACAAATGTGGAAAACACGATAGTTTACAAACTGTGACCTTGTTTACCAGCTTCAGTCCCTGGGAACAGAATTCCCTAAAACCAAAACACGGCAGGCACGAATCGTGGCAACAAGGAGCCACAGGTTTATTTTCCAAGCTTCTTTGATACTTCTTACAAATGTGCCCACCTTAGAGGTGGGAGACCCCTGGGAACCATGGGTCACTCGCAGAGACCACCACACAAAGTCCCTCCTCTGGGAAAGCGTGTGGAAAACACGATAGTTTACAGTGTGTGACCTTGTTTATCAGTTTAGGTCCCTGGGAACAGAATTCCCTAAAACCAAAAGGCACAAATCGTGGCAACAAGGAGCCCCAGGTTTATTTTCCAGGCTTCTTTGATACTTTTTACAAATGTGCCCACCTTAGAGGTGGGACACCCCTGGTCACTCTCAGAGACCACCACACAAAGTCCCTCCTCTGGGAGCAAACGTGGAAAAACACGATAGTTTACAAAGTGTGACCTTGTTTACCAGCTTCAGTCCCTGGGAACAGAATTCCCTAAAACCAAAACACGGCAGGCACGAACTGTGGCAACACTGCAGACCGCGGGAGCAGAGGCTGCAGAGCTGCCTCCATCCCCCCCCCAGCAGCTCCTGGCCTTGGCAGGGAGCGCCGGGCTGAGCTAATGGTTATAAAAAAAAAAAAAAAAACAAAAAAAACCAAACCCCAATTCCTTCTGGCACCTTCCTCCCCTGCAGACCAAGCAGAGAGAAAGCTGATTTCTTTCGCAGTTTTCATTTACCGGGAGCTGAAAGATTCCTGTCCAGGGCTGGCTCCCCTGTCCTCCAGCCAGTTAAGAGCACAATCCCTGCCTAAATTGTCTTTTTGATAACTGCTCTGGCTGCCAGAGCAGAGCTTCCTGTGGGGAATTCACACCGGGCTGCCTGCCGCTCCCTTCCCCCCGTCCCTCAGACTGCAATATTGCTCTTTACCCAGCAGAAGAGATTCCTAATCGGCTCCACGGAAAGCAATAAAGCCTCTGCAACACTTCATTGGCTCCGGCGTCTGAGGCGGGCGGCAGGAGCGGGTTTCCCGGCCGGAGCCGGGGATGGGTGCTGGCTGCTGAGGGGAGAGGGGTGCTGGCACCTTGTGGGGGATCTCCGGGGTTTATGGGGCGTCCCTGGAGCTTGTGGGGCACTGCTTGGGGTTGTGGGGCTGCAGGCTGGGTTGTGGGGCGCTGCTGTGTCTGTGTGACGGGGTTATCCGGCATTGTGGTCTGGGGTAGAGCTCCACCTCACGGGGCGTCGCTCTGCCTTAGGGGTGGTGATCGTTTTTTTGGGATATCACTGCAACTTAGGGGGCATTGTTCCATCCATCCATCCATGCATCCATCCATCCCTCCATCCATCCCTCCACCCATCCTTACATCCATCCATCCATCCATCCATCCCTCCATCCATCCATCCATCCATCCATCCATCCCTCCATCCATCCATCCATCCACCCATCCATCCATCCCTCCATCCATCCCTCCATCCATCCCTCCATCCATCCATCCATCCCTCCATCCATCCCTCCATCCATCCATCCCTCCATCCATCCATCCATCCACCATCCATCCATCCATCCATCCATCCCTCCATCCATCCCTCCATCCATCCATCCATCCATCCATCCATCCATCCCTCCATCCATCCATCTTTTGGGGCATCCCTCTATCTTATGGGACATGACACCATCCATTCATTTTTAGGGAAACACTCCAAATCCTGGAGCTCCATCCCTCCATCCATCCACCCATCCACGCATCCATCCCTCCCTCCATTTTCAGTCCCTCACTTCCAGCTCTGGCCCACCCATCCCTCCAGCCCATCCCTCCCCCCACCCACCCCAGGCCCCATCACTCTCTCCCCCAGGAGCTGCTTCCCCCCCGGGCTGTCCGTGCCCCCACATCACCCCCACCCTTCCAGGCATCCCCTCCCCTCATCCCCCCGGTGCTTCCCCGCCGCCATCCCTCCCCGTTCCCCACCCCAGGGTGGCACCATGGGCTGCCCCAGCTGGGAGGACTCGGTGATCCCCCCCGTTCCCCACCCCTGGGTGGCTCCGTGGCCCCGTTCCCCACCCCGGGGTGGCTCCGTGGCCCCGTTCCCCACCCCAGGGTGGCTCCGTGGCCCCGTTCCCCACCCCGGGGTGGCTCCGTGGCCCCGTTCCCCACCCCGGGGTGGCTCCGTGGGCTGCCCCAGCTGGGAGGACTCGGTGATCCCCCCCCATTCCCCACCCCAGGGTGGCTCCGTGGCCCCATTCCCCACCCCGGGGTGACTCCGTGGGCTGCCCCAGGTGGGAGGACTCGGTGATCCCCCCCCCGTTCCCCACCCCAGGGTGGCACCATGGGCTGCCCCAGGTGGGAGGACTCGGTGATCCCCCTGTTCCTCACCCCAGGGTGACTCCGTGGCCCCGTTCCCCATCCCGAGGTGGCTCCGTGGGCTCCATGGGCTGCCCCAGGTAGGAGGACTTGGTGATCCCCCCCGTTCCCCA